>OY728148.1:678406807-679656807 GCA_963277665.1 Viscum album | reverse complement strand
AAAAAGTTCTATAAAATTTATATATATATATATATATAATTATTATAAACTAAATCCAATGAATTAAATTGAAATTATATAGGTATTATGTATCTATTTTTACCTAAAATAATTTTAAATAAAATAAATAAAAATTTAAATAAAAATTCGGTTTTGAACAATAACTTTGTGTTTTTCACTATTCATCAACAAATTGAAAGTTTTCAGAAAAATTCAAAAAATTCACCATAAGATAATTTTGATATTATGAATTCAGAAATGAATTCTATTTTACCAATTTTAAAACATAGAGGTTGCATTAATTAATTTTAAACTAATTCCTGTTGTCAAAACCAAAAGGCTTATTTTTAAGAAATAATAATTATCAAAAGATTGACACTTGTTTATGTCCAATTTCGAAGTAAAATTAGTTACAATGAACAAAATTGGATTAAATGTTAAAAATATAATCTAATTATACTTCCAAACCATTAAAATGTATAATTCAACACTATAAAATATTTTTATTAGAAAAGTTGTTTTCTGTTAAAATATAGTATTTTTCACTATTCACAGAAATATGAATGTTTTCAGAAAAACACCAAAAATTTATTGAAACTAAATTCTTATTTCTTGATTATAAAGAAGAAGTTTATTTTGTAAAATTGAATATAGAAAAGTTTCAAATCTTGGATTTAAAAAAGTTCTCCAATAAAAGGCGGTAAAATTGTATTTTTTGGAAAATACTTCTTTTATCTGAAAAAATGAGTTTTTTCTTACATTATGTCTAAGAAACTCATAATATGATCTAAAAAATTATAAGGATTATATAAAGTTCAAAATTCAGTTAATACTATTCATAACCACTTTTGAACGGCTACTTTAGTAAGTCATGGTGCGCTTGAACTCAAAGTAGCGTATAATGCAAGTTATAGAATTACTTTGAAGAAATAACATACTATGAAATCTTGGGTTGTTAAATTCTTACCTCCTTAAACAAATTGCGTCCTCGCATTTTGAAATTGTTCTTTGAAAATAAAAGGTTGAAAATAGAAAATACCTTTGTGGGAACACCCATATCGGAAAATTGGGTTAATAAAATTTAGTCTTAATAAGCAGAAAAAGGGAAGGAAAAAGTCACCGTCAAATTATGATCTCGATTATGAGAACAATGGTGGAAATTATAGACAGGTAGTTGGAGGAAAAATGTAAATATTTATAGGGAGTTATTGAGGTCATCAGTCAAAAACAATTTTAGAATTGAGGGCCTCAAAGCCATCAATCTATGATGATTTAAAATATCATCGGTTCAAAAAAACATAAGGTATTAGGATAAATTTTTTTTTGTTTTGAGATCCCTTACCTAAAGTTTAAGAATTAATTTATAGCTAGAATAAGAGAAAAAAAAATATATACTTGACATGTAGAGTTCCATCCTTTAACTAATTTCTACCACAAACCCATCATTTACTCTAAAAGATAATAGAACTTAAAAAAATATTTTATTTATCCTATTCATATAGGGTTCCAAATTAATGAATTTATAATTCACTTATCAAACCTTTTAAGAAATGAAACTACATTATACAGTCCACAGACATCATGTAGTCCAGTGGTAGGTGATAAATCCCAATTGCACTATGGTTGTGGGTTTGATTCCCGCAGCTTTGTCCGACGTGATGGGTTGTCACACAGTCTGTGTATTATCCTTTTTATAAAAATCCAAAAATAACCTTAACAATAGTATCCAATTTCAAACTTAATCCATTCCAACATTTATACTTATCCAAAATACTTCTATCCAAACTCATAGTTCAAATTTTATAAGGAAGTTAAACACAATGAAGATCATTTTTTTTCCATATAATAACATGTGAACACCCTCATAATTTACTATTTTAAAACATGGTAACACCCTGAATTACAATAAACCTTATTGACTACATTCATTCTCCCTTATTCTTTATATAATTCTGAATATATTCCTTATATCTAAAAATATTAAATATTCCAACAATGATGAAATAAAAAAACTATAAATCAGTTCCAAAGAATTCAAGAATATCCAATATAATTTATCCAAATCAACCATATTTTATTCCAAAATCACTACCTCAGTATCAAGACCATATTAAGTATTACCATTCCACTAACGATGTATTTTTCAAAAAGATTAAATTTTTGTTGAGTCACTTTTCATAGAACTATATAATCTAAAATCTTCAATGAAATAGTACTTCAGTAAAATCCTTATTTATTTTCGGTAATTCATATGACTGGTATATCATCGATACAAAACTGAAATGACATAATTCATTAGTAACAAAATAAGAACACTAGTAATTATTCTTCATCTATGGTATTATCATAACTTGATTATTATCTAATAGAATCATTTCTAGTATAATATGATGACTGGGACATTGATTCACGTAGTGTCCCAACTCCTTGAAGATGATGCATTGTACATTTGAAACTTTTTTCTTAGCCTTGTAATCAGGTAATTGGTGTCCTTTTTCTCCACACTTATAACAAACTCCCATTACCTTCATTCATTTACCAATTTGATTCTTTCCACAATTATAACATATGGGAAAATCCTTATTTCCATTATTTCCTTTATCCATGTTTCTCTCTTCCATCCTTTTCTTCTCTTTCTTCCCTTCAAAGCTACAAGACTTAGAGAATTATTTACTTATCTTATTAACACAGGATAATATTTCTTCATATGAAGATTATACATATGATACTATTTACCTTTTAAATTTGGGATTAATACCATGAAAGATATGATCCCTATTACTCTTTAGATCATACGTATTTCTGGGGTTCTCATTCTTTCTATTGGGCGCAATTTCTAAACAATGGCATACATTAGGTTTGTTTAAAAATCACAATTCATAATTCCAAACTTGTAAAATACCTAACATAAATTGAACATTTTGGAGATATAATCCATAGTCATAAAAAAAATTTCATGATGAAGTATATAATCATAAACCCTTCATATGGGTTTGTAAATAAAATGAGAATTATCCTAAGCATATTCCCCGGGAGTGTTGTAACCAAGAGTGCAGCAAGGCCCGTTTTTGTGCACCAGTTTCTATTCGATTCTAGCTCAAGGCGGTGTTTTCGGGTTTTAACCCTAGGAAAATCTGTACCAGAGCCGCCTACCTACTTGTTTCCAGGCATGGATGTATTTCTTGGAAAACTCACAAAATCTGTACAATACCAAAATTCTAGAAAGTTCTTCTATACTAATCCTCAAAGTCTATCTTAGGGATATGTGCTCTAATCAGAGTTTATCTAAATCAATATTCCAATGTTTGTACTAAACATCCTCTCATACCAATTGTAATTCCCCGACCCTAGTTACCCAGAGTTGGTGTATTATTACATAACATTGGCATGATTACAAGGAATCAAGTCCCAAAATACCAATCAGTTTAGAAGTCTTGGAAAATAGATTACATATATAAAAGTTACATTAAACATTCCAACATACAACACAAAAAATAATTTGAGAATTCCATTGTTTTCTTAGATTAACCGTGCATCTTAAACATAATACACTTCTTGGGATCCTGGGAAAATGAGACATAAGAAAGGGGTGAGATCAAACGCTCAGAAAGGGTAAGCAATATAGCGGAAGATAACATAAATATTGAGCATGGTGAATAATTAAAAACACATGCCTTTACCATTAATAAACATAAAATCCTTTATGGAAGGAATATGAGCTTAGTAAATAATTCTATAATTAACCATAAACATGGGTATTCTACTAGTCAAATAACCACATTAACCATCAATATTATTTTCATAATGAGGGAATGTATAATGCGAGACATTCTGTAACATTTTTTCAAGGACTCGACCAAGACGTCTAAAAATGATAAAGGCCGTATCCAAAACCATATATCAAAGTGGGAAAGGCCTTAGCCAATTTGATGTCTAATTGTATCATGAGACCTACCGATGCATTGAAGAGCTATAACGGGCTCCACCTATCACTTACTATGTCCAATACATTCCTCATATGAAAAGGTTGAAACATAATATAAACATTCATATTAGAATTAGCATACGAAATTTCAATAATTTAACCATAAGCCATGAATGGTATAAAAGTAACACATCCACAGTCAAACATATCACAAAACCTTCAATATAATATGGAATATTTGTATCATTAGAAATCAACTTCAAAAAAGTTTAAAATCCATTAAAGGATGTTGACATAGATGAGAATGATTTGTAAAAATCATTGATAGAAATATCCATTTTTCATGAAAACATTTAAAAGTCACTCAATTTAAAAAAGAATACATTTAAAGATATTTTTGAATCAAAGTTTCCCAAAGAACTTTGAAACTTTTGAACGGAATTAAATTTTTTTAAAAATTCGTGTCCATATAAATAAATCCTTAAAAAACCATTTGGAAAACATGGACATCAATGAGAATGATTTAGAAGAATAAATATTTAAAACATTTAAAATGATATTTTAATAAAATTTTCCCTTAAAATAATCCCATTGAAAACTCTTTTATGAAAAATGGACATGGATAATAAATATGTCCCAATAAAAACTTACCCATAAACAATCTCGAATAATAATGAGTTTGGGGAATTAACCCTTACCTTTTACTTTTCCCTGGTCGATGGTAGGTTAGCCTCATATATAATTGTGAAATAATTGTTATTAAATTATAAATTAATAATATATATTAATATTATATTATATACAATATTTTAACATTGCTTTGTTAATAATATCGTAGTATTATCGTCGTTTCGTGTGTTAACTGATTAGTTTTCCTTTATATGCTTTGTTACGTAAGTAATATTATTTATGGATAGAATGTATATTATTCATATTCAGAATGATATTAAGTCTTTAACCATTATTTTTATTCATCTAATTAAAATTAATCTTGAATGGACATGATGGGGAATGAATCTCATCACGTTTGTGGAGATGATAATCCGTACGTATGCACGAGCGACAATATCATTATTTTGATGTTAAAATAATATATAATTGGATGTTATATCATATATACAGAATAATTATCATGTTATATTTATTATTTACATAAATTAAACATCATTATTATACCCATCCAAATAATAATTTATTGAATAACAATTACACCAGACGTGGAGACGGTAAGCCGTACGTACGCACGTTTGGTGACATGTCATTCAAAGGATAGATAGAATAATAAATATGGTTGTAACATATTTATAATAAAATCACAGTATATATAATATACAGAATTTGTTATTTTATAATGGAAACAACCATGAATGAAGAAGTGGAAGAAGAAAGGAACTTGAAACATGTGATGAAATATTTACCTATTCTTTGGGTTATTCCTTTTGATTTGATAAAAAGGGCTCCTTAATATGGATTTCTGTATAAAGGAAGGCCTCTAGGATAAAGAGAGTACATTTTATAGGGTATTTGGGCAGGTTTTGGCTGATCCAAAAGGCTTTGATGGTGTGAATTAGAGAGAAGGGAGAGTGCCCTTTAAAAAGAGGAGTGAGGGGAACCTTTGGAAAAGCTAGAAATATTATTTTATAATAAAATAATTTTCGGTTTCTAATGGCTCAAAAGTGTATTATTTAAAGTATAAGGTGGGTATGGGTATAAGGACACTCAACCAATATATTTTAGAATGTTTTGGGTCACTATATTAGCCTTATCTTTTAGATTTAACTCTAAGTTAAATAGTTTGACTTTTACCATGTCTCTTTGTATTTTTATATTATATGCTTAATAAACATACCATAAACTTCCAAAAGAACCAAAAAAGGTTCATAAATGACACATATAATATTACTTATGACTTTCGGCCAAGCATTAGACTTTTAGAAATATTATATCAACCAATAACACTGTATTTTGTTTAAAAAACTCATTTATGTCAATTTTGAAATTATTTAATAATTGATTTTTGTTAAAGTTTTAAAAATATTATTACTTATAAATAAATAAATTTAGTAATCCCTAATATGTCATATTAACCTATAAAATTTTGTATGGCATCAATGCTTTAAATTATATTTATTTTGGTATTTATAATATCATTTATTAGATTCATTCATTAATAAGGAAAATACTGCACCATCCTTGTGTCATAAATAAATTTAATAATTAAGTGTCTAAAAATTATAAATAAAATACCATTATGTAGGAATTTTTTTTATATTTCCAATTAATATTTATAGTAGAAAATATGACTTATATAACCCCATTTAAAAATTGATTACTAAAAGATATTTGTTTATGTCATTTTTTCCATTACTTTAAGTCAATTTAAATAAAGTGTCATTATCATTAATAAGTGGCTCCATGGGGTCCCAAAATTGACCCATGGATGCCCATGGGAGGTAATGACTCATCCAATTTGGTTAGTACAAGTGTTAATGTAATTTTTTATTACTATAATATTCATTTTTACCTTGAATTACCCTATTTACCTTTAACCGTGGTAAATAAAAGTCAAAAGTTAATATTCACCAAAAATTATTTTCATAATATTGAACCAAATTTTACTTACCGATATCAACTGTGTCTCTCAGATTTTTGAAATTCAATTCACAGAAGTGGTAAAATTATGTTTTATGCAAATTTCTAAGTGCTCCAACGAGGTGGGTAAAAGAAGGTAAAAAGTTCGATAAACTTTTTATATATCTAAAATTATTATAAACTAATTCAAATTAATTAAATTGAACTTATATAAGTATTATGTATCTATTTTTACCTAAAATAAATTTAAATAAAATAAATTATTATTTAAATAAAATGTCGGTTTTAAACAATAACTTATTGTTTTTCACTATTCATCAAAAATTGAAAGTTTTCCAAAAAATTCCAAAAATTCACCCTAAGATAATTTTTATATTAAAAATTCTAAAATGAATTATATTTTACCAATTTTAAAACATAGAAGTCTCATTAATTAATTTAAAATTAATTCTTGTTGTCAAAACCCAAAAGCGTATTTTTAAGAAATAATAACTATCAAAAGATTGACAATTGTTTATGTCCAATTTCAAAAGTGAAATTACTTACAATGACCATTATTGGATTAAACGATAAAAATATAATCTAATTATACTTTAAAACCATTAAAATATATAATTCAACACTATAAATTTTTTTGATTAAAAAAGTTGTTTTCAGTTAAAATATAGTATTTTTCAGTATTCACCCAAATATGAAAGTTATTAGAAAAACACCAAAAATTTATTGAAACTAAATTATAATTTCTTGATTCTAAAGAAGAAGTTTATTTTTTAAAATTGATTATATAAAAGTTTCAAATATTGGATTTAAAAGATTTCTCCCTTAAAAGGCGATAAAATTTCATTTTTTGAAAAATACTTCTTTTATCTGAAAAAATGAATTTTTTCATTCATTATGTCTAAAATCACATAATATGGATTCTAAAATTACAAGGATTATATAAAGATTAAAATTCAGTTAATACTATTCATAACCACTTTTGAATAGTTAGTTTGGTAAGCCGTGGTGTGCTTGAACTCATTGTAGTGTGTAGTGCAAGTTATTGAATTAAATTGAAGAAATAACGTACTATGATATCTTGGGGTGTTACAGAGACACACACCATACATTCTATAAAAGAGAATAAAAGGTCCTAGAAAATCATAAAAATGAACCATAGGCCTAATGTTGTAAAATAATCAAGTAACCTTAACATGTCGATTAATTAGTGCCAAAAAAGAGTTCAAATTTTGAATCCCAAATATGATACTAAACTAATATAGGTGTGAGTATAAACAGGACTAGTAGGCCACCGTCCAACCTTACATATTCCAAACCTTTAACCAAAGAACCATTTTCAAGATTGTTTAAAATACATGTACGTGAAATTAAATTTTTAAAATTTACATGTAAATAATAGAAAAATTTTCATAAGTCATATTTATTAAAACAAACCAAATGTGGACATTTCAAGAAAAAAACATGAATATTATTTTACATAGTTTAATGAAAATCATGAAAAGAAATTACTTCACATGAATTTTTATAAATCATGTATGAATAAACCAACTATGCTCATTTCATATAAATTTAGGCATGAATTTTATATTTTTTCAATTCTATATAACACATGGAAAACCACCCTTCTTAGTCAATTTATAAACCATTTACAAACTAACTAGTTTTCAAAGAATTTTTATAATTATTATTTGATCAAATAATTTACATATAAAATTATTTTCAAAGAACTATAAAATAATCCATTTATAATTTTAAAAAATGCATCACAAAACAACTTTAAATAAAATCACAATGGAAAGTACCGCTTTCAGAACATAAGTCTAGGAATGTTAGCTTTATAAAATAATAATCAATCATGATTAGTGTACACTAACCTAGTTCCCAACTAGTTGAACAATGGAATAGAGGTGTATCATGATGTGTGATCCCTCTATGATGTCATGTAAAAAAATACTTGACATGATTGCTAAAGGATAATAGGAGTACCCCGATGTGTGATCCCCCCTGAAAATCAATGAAAAATAACTACATGACCCCTATTATATGTACCTCAGGATCCAATGTTCTGAATATTTTCAATAATTTTCAAAGGTCTTATCCCATTCCAATAATCATGTCAAAAACTATTTTCAAAGTTAAAACAATATTTTATTTTCATTTTATATAAAAAATAAAAAACACTTTGAAATCAACCTTTTTTTATAAAAAAACAAGTGGGAAACAAATTTTTTTTTCAGAAACACCATTTTTGAATTTCAATAAATAAAAAATCATTTTATCAATAGTTTAGAAATAATATTTATAAATGAGTAAGCATGCATAGTTCATAAGACAAATACTATAGAAAAATCCACCCACTAGAAATCCATTTAGGTATTTCTGTTCATTTTATAAAACACTTTAGAGATAAAAATAATTCTTATTTATTTATATCATGAACCAAATAGGGCTAAAAAATATATAAATCACTCATTTTAATAAAAAACCATTATGTAATTTATCGAGACCTAAAATTAGATGTTTCTCTTATAATAATAAGTAAATATCTTTTAAAATTAAACATGGAAACCCAAATCACTATTGGTAATCATAAATAACATTTTAATGGGATAATATAGAAATTTTAAACTAAGAAACTTAAAACTTGATTCAATTCATTATTTGAAAAATAGTAAAAATACTTTTTTTTCCATGAAAACCACAAAAAATCATTTTTTCTTTTTAGTAGTGCAATAAAAATATTTAATAATACTATGAAATACTTAAAACAATTATTTAACATTGATGAAATCAATAGTTCAAGGACTATAAATTGGTATTTGGGGAAAACCTACCAAGAATTATAAGAATATGAAGAAAACACATGGCCTCAAAAGGAATATACCAAAACAAAGATGGACCCACATGACCCCTAAAATCATGATATGGAAGTCAAAATCAAACTAAAAGATTACCTAGGTTTTATAAAAACCAAATTAAAAGGACATAGAGGGGAAACTGAAGTAAGATTGAAAGAATAAAGAAGATTAGAACCTAGTATGTAGGATGAAAAAATAATCACAGTGAAGACATGATGAAAATACCAAATATAAGAGATAACTAAAAGATAAGGTGGCATGTGAATTTAGGGTCTTGGTTGGGGCCATGCGTGACACAAGAGGGACACAAACATGAGTTAGAATTTGGGTTGGGTGAGGGAGAGGAAAATATCATAAGGTGATAGAGGATATTGATTAAGGAGTGGAGGTAGTGGCCTCATTTGGTGCTATGACTTTTCATGGCAAGAGGAGAGGGGAGGGGAGGATAACTGATTTTGGGGTCTTCATTCTCTATTTAATAATATTACTAATTAGTAAAATTAATTATAAAATTAATTTAATTAATAAAATTTAAAATTAAATCATAATTATTATTACTATAGTACTATTATTATATTAGGTGATTGGGGGAATAATTACATTAAACATAGACACACCGCATAAACAGAGGCCTGAAAGGTAGGTCATAACCGCAATGAAGGAATATCCCACCCAACCTACCACTTTATTACATTATATATATTTTTGATGGAAGGACCCATGGGCATGAATTCCATTACATGGTCCATAGGCCTAAAATTGTGTGCTAAGATACATTATGTGAATAGTGATACTACAGTGATACTACAATGACTCTGACTACTATAGTTACTGCTAAAGTACACGCCACCACTATTGTAATTGTTACAGTACTTTCCGCCACTACAATGTCATCCAACGATTATATAGTATTACTTGAGTACTCCTACTATAGTGTTTCTAATATACCTATGATCCATGGGATTTCAACCCCCCAACCTATGATGTAGAATTATGGGGTGCTTAACATTAAGACAAACCCCAACTATAAAAATATGTGAATGGGTAACACTCACCTCCCATTGGGGGCCCTGCCAGGAAGAGAGCATGTAACACATTCCCTAGATAAAAAATGTATTTGAGTCCCCCTATGCATTACACACATAGGGTATGAGTTCTATGGGACTCAAGCTTGTGCTAGTTCCCATAGAGAGCGATGGGCACAACCTATTGGTACCACTCAGCTAACACCCCATGTTCTATTGATAATAAAATAATAAAAAATCTCAAATATATAAAAATAAAAAGAGAAACAAAAAATATAAAACCCTCAAATAAATAATTTCAATAGAAGGCTAAAGTTTATATGTGATAAGTTTCATATTACCTTATAAAATGTTTTATTAATTTATTATTTTTTAATTTTTATTCATATATGGTATTTTATCATTCATTTTTTATTTATATTTTAATTCTTTATTGTTTTATATTTACGTTTTACTAATTTTTTATTGTATTACTAAAATAAAAATCATTTCTTTATAAGAACATTTCATTTCTTTGAGCTTGGGGTGGTGTTTTCCACAACCAGTAAAATGATTAGTATGTATCACAAGTACTCCCAATGATAATGGAATATAGGGCCACTTAGTCTCTTCCAACTTATTTTTTTTGTCAATTTATTAAAAATTGAATTTTTTTGTAATAAATTGTATCTATCAATAATTTTTTTATTTAATTATTTCTAATGTAATTTTATTTTTAATTATTATTTAGTTTAATGTAAATTTATTTATTTGGTTTATTTGTGTTGTTCATATAGTAGCTAAATGATGTAGCTATTTACTTTTATCATCCCTTGATGTAATAGAGATAAAAGTTACTTTCATTAGTGATATCTCTAACACTAATAAAATCACATTTTATCAGTTCCATATTTGGCATTGATAAATGATACTTTTACCAAATATAACACTAGAATTGATAAAATGATCCTTTATCAACCCTCAAAACATCATAGTTTTTTAACCAAAAATTACATTTTTAGAACTGATAAAACTCAGATTTGTAGTAGTGAAAGGATGTCCCTACATTGAAAATATTCTAGTTTCTATAGTGGATATTGGGGTATGATACAAAGTAAAGATTATAGGAGGTTAAATATAGATTCAATAAGGAGTGGATGATAGTGTATGACTATGGGGTGGGGTAGATGCAATATCTTCACTAGTATGAGTTGTAAGATAGTTTTGTGGGGTAGTGGAACATGGACACTTTATATAATTAAAAGTGGCCAAAATGGGCATTCATAATCATCAAAAGCTACCATATTAGGGTGAGTAGAAAATATCCATTCACTAACACCTTAAGCGCTCATCCATTAATTTTTATTTATTAACAAAATTATGTTTCACATTAATGGGATACATTGGAGGGTGGATGGTAATGTGGGAGGGGGATGAAACAATTAATGGTTGACATGGTCGGGCGATGATGGGGAAGGAAATAAGGATCTAGAAAATATATTGGGTAACACTGATGAATCTACAAGATGGTGAGATAGAAGTGTGCATGTATTGGTGGAAGTGATATAGTGAAATTTACGGAGACTGGTTTGAGTGACGGTGAGAAGGTGACGTGCGATGTGTGATTGACAGTTGGATATGAGTGTGCGGTAGAAAGAGGGAAATATAAAATGATATAAACCTTTAGCAAGAAACAGAGTAAAAGATTATAGTATGTGAGTAGGTGGTAGTGATGGGGGAACATGAGTGAGAATGTGGTGATGAGAGATGTCAATAGATAACACTGATAGGTTCATGGAATGAGTTTGAAAATGTCAATAGGAAATAGGCTTGGTATGGTGATTGTGACTCAAATGAGGTAAGCGACAATGACTAGAGATATGAGAAATGATGTGGGTTATATATAATATTAATGATTAGGGACGTGGGAAACTATTTTAATGGAAATTCTATTTACTTCCAGCATCTTCCATTGGTGATTTCTTGTTTTTTCCCTCCATTAATGACCGATTTTTCATGAGGGTGAAAAAAGAGAAAAAAATAAAAACATAAGGATTTTACATGGTTCACTAAGTTATTCATATATCCATTGTAATTACCCTAGTATTTATGAGGTTCATTACTATATTTTTTGTTACAGGTAACATTTTTTTCATTGGTTCATTGATGTTTAGGTACTTTTGGTGGTTTGGGAGATAATTCAAGGAGATTGAGAGGGGCATGTAGTTTATATGATTTCCATGGGAAATCTAATATCTACTGAGGTTCCATTGGCTTTATAATGAGATTACATGAATCCAGACATGGATTATAGTCCCACCTTATAGCTTATGATCCCCCACTAGCTAGTTGGTACACCATAGACTCCTAGTGAGGGAAAGAGAATGGATGGTTGGATCCTGGGCATTTTTATAATGACAATCTAATAATTTTATACAGAAACCCTAATTTAGTTCTCCCCCTTTCTCCACTACCATCACTCATCCTGGATGAATGGAGGGTCTCCTTACTCAGTCATTTTCTCTCTCTCTCTCTCTCTCTCTCTCTTTTCTGGGGAATTTGAGGCATCTTTGGCAGGGATGGACTCCTTTAAATAATTATAAAATCATATATGATTTAAATACTTTTTTCTTTATGTCTCTTATTTTTAGAAAACTAATATGAGATTTTTTTGGGTAGATTTATTTAAAAAAATTGGCAGGATTGATTTAAGTGGAGATTCCTGGAAATTAGGCTCTTTTAGGCTTGATGTAAAATATCATTATCACACCATAATAATTCAATAAAAGTGTACACTTTATTTTTATGTGTGTGTATCTATAAAAAAATTTTAGTCTCCTTAGAGTGGGAGTGATATGAATTCCTTAAAATGGTGAAAATGAGTCTCGTGATAATATTATCATAGGGATATAAACTTAGTCATTTAGACATGGAATGTGTTTTTTTGGTTCGTAAAGGGATATAATGACTTATTAAATTTATGGATGGGGTTTAGTAGATAATTCATTAGGTGTTGTGCTATAAAATGGTCAATGAGATCCTTATACTTGGGTATAGAAGAAGGGTTGTCTATTGTGATGTCAAGACTTATAAAGTGTTGTTTGAGACTAGGAGGGCCAATAAGTATTTGGGAATTTGATGTAGGGGTTTGGGTGGTATTTTACCTTATCTTGTGATTTTATTTTCATGTGTATGTTTTTGTGGCACTATGATAACTTTACCATGTGATTGGATTAGCATGTGTGTGTGTGTGTTTCCTAGTGATAACACATCTTTTACAAATGTGTGATGGGTTGTGAAATTTTTCTAGACTATATATGGATATTCATCGATGAGATGAGCCAGTAATGGAATAACATGTGCTATCAATATTTATTACACAATTTCTATCCATTAATGAGATGTTTGAGTTGTGTAATTACTTATTCTAATTTTATTTATTATATTTTAGATATCCATCGATGAGATGGTTGAGTCACCAAATGATCTATGTTATTTATATTGAGTATATTGCGGGAATCAATTATTATGGTGGTTGAGTCATGGGAAGAATCTGGTAACCTTGTTAAAATTATTTTTCTCGCTAGATGTGACTTATATTCCGATATATAGCTAATCCAGGTCAGACTGGGGTTCATGTTGGGTTAGATAATGCATGATGACCTAACTGTTTGTATGTTTATTTGTGCATTTATCTTCTAGTATTTTATATACTTTTATATCGCCTAATGTCTTTATTGTAAGGATGAATTGGCGGTGACCTACTGGGGTTATACTCACACACTATATAGGTATCTCAATATGGGTGAAACCGTTATTTTTTAGTGATCTTAATGAGGATAAGGACCCTATTTAGGGATGTTATATAGGTGGATTAGGTTGGTTGATGAGATTCTTAGACAGACTCCAAGATCAGTTGTGGAAATTTCTATTGATTTATTTTTCCATTTTATTATTGTATGTAGAGTTTTCATTAGAGGATATCTATAGACTTATTGTATGATATTATTTATATAATATATTATAGAATGGGATGTTAATGTTACTACTTTAGATACATGACCATCCACTTTTTGTTCTAATTATTACTTTGATTATTATTTATGTGATTATGGATACTGATTATTAATCAATTACTGAGAAAATAGTCTCCATACTATAACACTTAGGATCTCATCAAAAGTTCGTAGCATCTTATGTATTTGGGGGGGGGGGGGGGGTCATGAGGTCTTGTGACCCTCATACCTATAATTGGAAATATATGTTGAGGTGTTACAATGAGGTATCAAAGGATTTATTTTTAAATTCATGGTTATTTTTCCATGGTATGTGAGAGACATGATGTTATCGAGACATAATATTGAAGTCATTCCTAGGAGTATATAATACATGTAAAAGGGAATTCAATGTTTTTAGGGATATGATTACTATTTTCTTTTTTCTTTTACTAATTATAAATTTCACACCAAGTGATTCACATGATTGTTGATGATTATGATTTATGGGGTTTTTTGTTATCCTAATAGGAAAAAGTGGATTAGTTTATACATTATTAATTGGAATACTACAAGAAACCAGGTTTTATACTAGATGAAATACCAAGAAAATTTGAATTTTTTGTAATTACAAAGAAGGTTGTTTTTGAAACTGAACTTCATAACATAATTGTGAGAGTTATAACCACTTAAAGTAATGGACTTGGGGGAAAGGACTGAGAACGTTCTCTAGAAGCTTGAAGAGTTTCGGTTTCACCTAAATGGGAAATGAATTTTTTAAGGACCTACATAGGATTCATGGTTATTGAACGGTCTGTTAAACTGTGTTTTCCCCTATAGAAAACCAAGATTCTTATTTCAAGGGTACATAGGATTTTTCAGGTCATGTACACAGTTAGGCTAAATGTGAGGGACAAGCCGTGGAAGGGTATTCTATTAAGAATGGGGTTATACATGGTTGAAACACTGTTTGGCTAACAGTGTGACCCAAACTGTGCAGGAAAACAAGTTTCTAAAATTTGTATTATTTTGAATAAATTAAATTAAATTAAAAAATAATAAATGACTCACCTAACCTCTCCCCCGCATATCACAATGCATTTATAGGGGAGGGTTCCCCCTTTGATGTGTAACCCCTCTCCCTGAATCCCTTTTTGGTTGATGGTATTCATACATTCCTTCATGGTGGTGGTCAAATTCTTAGAGGTATGGATCTATCTCCCATATCCTCTTGATTTTCTACTGACTTTTAGCCTCTCTGTCACCCTAAAATGTTTTCACAAAACTTTAGGGTTGGAGTTCAATATGATTTGTTGGTTTCATTGAATCTAGGGTTGTTCAAAGGGCCTCTCAAGTTGTGTTGGTCAGTGTTACAGAAATTGCCTATGAAGGTGAGGTGTTTTAGGACCATTCAATTCACCACCATAATTTTGGGGTATAATCCTAAACACTTTCTTTTTTTCACACCTCCTATTTGAGTATCTTAGTGTGTTTATGGGTCCTGGGTCTCGGGTTCCATGTGTAGTTAATTATAGTTCCTTTGAGAGACTCACAAGCATATACAAAGGTATATATATATATATAGATAGATTTTTATATACTCCATGTGTGAATTCCCTCAGGGAATGGGGAATACAAAAATTGGGTTAAGGGTATACAGAAATATATATGGAAGTATGTTCACACGAGTGGGTGGATTCTTGAGTCAGAAAGCGTCGAATTCCAAATGTTGGCTTGGACTACTTGAGATAGTTTCCTCATCCTTGAATATTTATTTAAGAATTCCTTACTTGATTCTTTAAATAAGTTGTTTTATGTGTTTCTTAGTTTAAATGGTACTGCATAGCTTGAATAAATGATTAAAGATTATAACTGAATTATTGTTTGCTAAACTTTTGTTTTTATATTAAAACCCATCCAATTGAGGTGTACTGCCCTAAAACCAAAAATTAGTGGTAGTGTTATATCATGCATGATTATGGTTTGATATTTCCACATACATACACACATACATACATATATATATATATATATATATATATATCTTTTAGTGTTGATATATGGTGTGTTGATACATGGCCCCTTTAATGTTGTCAAATGATGTTCCCACGTGAGATAAATAAGGACTCATCCATGTAGTTATTGTTAATCATGAAATGACTACTATATTACATGTTTCCCATGTGATATATCTTAAATCTATTCAATGAGATAAATTTACAATATTGAATCACCCCTTTGGGTTTAGCTGTTAAATGTAACTTTAATGATTTTTTTGATTTTTTTTCACTTTTAGGTGTTCCTTTTTACCCCATGTTGTGGGATATTAATTATGTAATTGATTTTTATATCAATTGGTAATTTAAATGAATTAATTGGGAAGAGATGAGTGATAGGACCCTTGGCCCTTATTATGTCATTGCATGATTAAGCATGAATTTTCTTGTAATGCGTTTACCAAGATAGTTAGATACTACCACATTTTGTAGTAGGTTTTTATGCTTGAGAGCATGTTATAAATAATTTCCCATGTGATTTGTTTGATGTAATTCCCATGTAATGTCTTTTGGAATCATATGAAACTCTATAATTCCTAGAGCACATGAGTAAATAGAAATCTATGACTTAAATTGATGCAAGAATGATTTTTTTTTTCTGTAATTACTTATTTTCCCACATGAGATATATTATAACTAAGGCCTTTTGATGTTTGTTTGTCTTGTTAGGATTATTATGCTAAAATAACCATGTGAGTAACAGAATGTCCAAGACTTATGAGGTTGGTCCTTGATTGAGACATCATTCGGTGAAAAGTTATATTAGATGCTTTTAGTTTTGAACATATCATGCTTAATGAATCTATTTTGTTTAAATGGTAAATATTATTGGGTGAATAATGGATTCAGTTTATAATTCTATGGATGAGACTATATTTCTTTTGTACCTTGTATCTTGAGTGAACCTTTGATTCAGTTAGAATGCATTGGAAGATCTCAAAGGGTTTGTTATGCTTAATAACATGAGTGAACCTTGGATTTTGTTAGAATGCCTTGGAATGGATCAAAGGGTCTATTATGTTTAAGTCATGAGTGGACCATGGATGACATGAACATGCTCATAGATGCTGACTTAAATGCTGAGTAAATCATGTACCCCTATATGAATGTCATGGATGAGATCAATAAGAATTTGATTTTATGTAATGGTTGATACTTGAGGCTTCCCTACAAGACCACCAAGGATAGATTCAGTTGACATGGATTTATATTTCACCTAGAGTGATATTGGGTTTTTGAGAGGTTCGAAGGGATGAGCTTGTTGGGTGTTTGTAGAAATTTCACCTATAGTGATACATGAATACCAAATTACGAATTCTAAGGATGGGATTAGGTTTTAAATTGAATAATTAATGAAACTATTTGTGATGCATCTACTTAGACAAAGAACGTCTTTCGATTCAGTCGAGACTTGCTTATTTAGATGGAATTTTAGGGCATTTGTTATTCTGACAGTTATTCAGGGGATATCAGGTTTGAGCCAGATCATAAGACATATAAATTCAATGATTTTAATTGTTTAAATTTTGATTAAATAAATGGATATTAAATGAGTACCTGAATATAAAAGATGTTTCTTTGGAGTAATTCCCTACTTGTTATATATATCTATTTGCACTGCTTGTTTTTAATTGCATAGGTCAGATTGGGATTGACACTGCGGGTTCCATCCTACTATGATTTTTATCTCACACCATGCTTGTGTACCGTTGGTTATCAAGTATACCTACTTGTTTGAATGGATTTTTTCCTTTTTTTGTACTTCTTGTATCTAGTTGTTGGGAGTAAAGGACCAATCTAGAGCTCGGGATGCTCGTGGTGACTGCCTTAGAGATTAAATATATTTTATTTATTCTTGTACTAAAATGTAAATCATGTTGTAATGATTAATTATTTTCTGATTTGTATATTCATATAACCTCTATTCACTGTATAAACTGATGTTGGTCAAATTCTATATTTAGTTATTGAAATTATCTTCTCCTTATTTGATTATCTCTTTATATTGACTTCGTTGTAATATGAGTTTTACTATTTTTTATTATTGTACACTATGATATTGAGGGTATAGTCTCCCCACTGAACTATCATTACACCACCGCTTCTAGTTGACAACCACTTGCTTATTGGTAGATGCACTTGTTGCCATGTGGAAACCGGTCTAGAAACCCGTTGAGTGTAAATTCTGGAATGGACATTACAAAGTGGTATCAGAGGAGTTTTTCCTTTGTCAGGATATTTTGGGCTAGTAGACTGAAGAATAGGAATGTGTTAGTGCTTGGTAGATAGTTGTTCTTGAGACTGATCACCCCACATATGAGGAATGACTAAGTGGACATGGTTGTGAATTTTTATTTATACTATTCAATGTTACAGTTGATGTCAATTCACCTTGGGTGAATGGTGCATTTTCAGGGATTATAGATATACGGAATTTATGGTATTTTCCCCTTAGATGGAATGAAAAGGAAGTAACATGACATGAATCATTATAGGCACATAGAAATTCATATTCCATTAATATTTTGTGCTATGTAGCTGTATTAGTAGGTTTCCTTCTATGTATTATTGTGTTATTTGAGTTAATTGATGCTTTGTTTTATACCTATTGAGGTAATCTGTTCTTATGCCTATTAATATATCATTTCCTACTTATGGTGTAACATGATTAAATGATATATTCCAAGTTATTTGGTTATTATAGTATGATAGTTTTGATACGAAAAATGGTTTAATGTGATAGAAATTGTTGGTTACAGTTCAGTTGGGATCAAATTTTCAATTAAAATTTGTATGAGTGCCTTATGATTTGGAAAAGGGCAACCCGTATACTCGAACAAACTCTAGTTCTTTATAACTTTTTATAGAAAATGCTTAAATGAAAAAGGCTAAAAAAGTTAAATGTTTAAATGAAATGTTTTCAATTAATGGGATCCAAATTACAACGGTATGGTGTATGGGTGCATTATCAATTGGTAGATGGCCACCTATGTGACTGAGCGTTTGTATAACCATGTTATGATTGGGAATGGTTATAAATGTTGAAGATGTTATGTTTTTATTTGAATGGCTAGTTTAATTTTTAAAGCACAATTGGACCCAAGTAGATCAGATGGGGAATTCTCGTCTAAGGTAATCAAGATAGTGTTTATTATTTTTACGGTTAAACAAAAATTAATGGGTATCTTTATGAAGAATACAGGTTGGTTAAAGGGTACCCTCAAAGTTCTCTTAATTTGATAAAAGGAATTTATGTGCTAAATTTCCTGTTTCTATTTTTAGATGTTAGCTAAAGTGTATTACAAGTGCCTTGTCTGGTAGAACAGTGCTTGAGGTTTTTCTTAGAATTAATTCAAATTTTTTAAGGTAGAAATGAATTAATGAAATGAATATAAATTGGAACTCGAAGTTGTGTACTTTTCATATACCATTGTGTAAGGGTAGTTTTAAATGTTTTTAGTGATATGCCTTGGAATGGAGATGTGAGTGTTTATCTATAGGTTGTTTCTTTTTTGTGAGAGATTGAATAAAAAGGGCTCCTGATCGTAGTTAAATCTTGTGGTCCATGGTCAAGAGATAAAGTTGAATCTTATGCTTCATAAGGGGCTAAAACATGGTAGGTACCACCCTTATAGATTGATTTCTTACATTACATTGCGATAATTTGTTGTTTGATGCAATTTGGGTTCCATAATCCATAGTAGGTCTTTTGGTTTTTAATAGGACACCCTTGTTTGGATGGGTGGCCATTGTATCTTGACCCTTTATATGGGAGTGAGCCTTGAGGATTGCTCGATATAGCAGGTTAGACATTCCTTGGGCATGGTCAGAAGCTTACGAGGTCATGTGAATCCCTCTTTTTTTCGTTGTTGAGCGACTTGATACATCTTCATCTATTTTCATGGAAGTATTTGATGTGGCTCTTTTGATAATTTTTTTTCATGTCCCATCTAGTACATGATTTTATTGGGTGGATATCCTACAGATTGTACTCAGTATGTTCTATTTATTTGCGTAAACATACATTAGTATATGTTGACATATGCAGTACCCATTGAGTGTTAATGTCAAAACAATCTGTTTGAGTTCAGCTTAATTGTGACCAATGAGCATTTATATATGTTTTCAGGTCATCTCCAGAGTAGAGTGACCTGGGAGTTTGAAAATCAAGTTCATCCCAGTTTTCAAGATGATATTCTAGGACTCAGGTTTTTTAACACACTGACTGGTTTGATATTGGATTTTATGAAAAAAATGATTAAGAATACATGAATGTGGCTTGGGGTAAGTGTCACATCAATTCAGGTGTACTTTTCGGAGCATTCTTTGTATCATGACTTTAATGAGGTTATAGGTATACACAACCCTTTAGAAACTGTATAGGTCTTGGGACAGTTTTGGTGGTATGGTTTGAATGAACCTGAATTCCTTGGGTTGTATAAGCAACATGGTTTGGTTTGAGATGCATTGACAAGTGAATCCAATTTTGTTATAAAGTGTCGAACAACAGTGGTTACACTGATCTTCTTGGTAACCATTGGTTTACTCTTATCATAATCTACTGAATGAGACGATCATGATTCTTATCATGACGTCATCCATGATATTTTAAGAGAGCATCAATTATACACCACTATAATGTTTTGAAGTTGTATGGATGCTTAATGATATTTTCTATGATGTACACTGGATGCGAGAGTTTTTTTTGAGGTTTGGTTTGTCCTAAGTGATATAAGGGTTTCCCTATATGAATGCCTTTGACAGACTTTTGGATACCCTGTCACTTCTTTTTACATGACCACAAGACTGATTCCTCTATAGGATCAGTCAATGTTCTTATGTAGAAATTTTGGATTTGTACCAATTTCTCACTTGTAGTATAGCGTATTGGCTACCTAGGGATACTTCCACGGTCTCCATTGGGTTGACTCTAAGGTTCTCCAAGAATTTTTGTATGTCTTGGATGTAATTATTATAGTGTAGTGTTTTGAATGGGCTTGAATCGGTGTACACCTTCCTTTGTGATGAGGCATAATATTATTAAATGGCTAAGTGTTAGTTTGGTCATAAAAGGTCACCAAAAGTTAGGTGTGAGATTCGGTGGAATGTTTTGTGTTTAAAAACTTAAGGGTGTGCCTAAAAATGTAATTCTAGATATGGGGAGTGCCCTGATTGGGAATTAGCCTATTTATAATGTTAAATACTAAGGTAGGGGGCATCATTTATCTAGTGTCCTAAAGAGGATGACCTGATCGGGTCTTCTGTTAAGTGGGCTTGGGTAAGAGCCTCTTTGAAGTTTCATTTGGAAATCATGTGTTGCCTTGAGTTTGATGACATTAGTGTCATATTCTTATGTGGTACCTTGAGGTGCGTTTGGTGTTTAGAAAAGATGACATGCCTATTTAAACAAATTTTCTTGACCCTTGTTGGTTGGATGAGGTCCTCATTATTGTCCCCAAGGCTTCTCAGGGAAATGAAGTTATAAGTTGGGGAGTTTCTAAGAACCTGTGTTTTAAACTATAATCAATTTCCTTGGAATTTAAATTTATGGTAATTATTGAGTGGGTCATTTTTGAAAAATAACTTTGGATCATAATTATGAGAGTTGGAACCAATTAATTTGATGTTTTTGGACTTGGGGGAATGGACTGATAACTTTTCATAGCAACTCGATGAGTTTCGAGAACAATCGACCGGGAAAGGATGGCTTTTATGGACATATAGAGGGAACACTGTTGGAACATAGTCATTTAAGCCATGTAGACGACTATAGAAAATCATGAAGCTTATCATTGGGGGGGGGGGAAGAGGAATTTTTAGGGTCTGCACATGGATAGGGTAACCATACAGGGAAAACTATGCAAGGGTTGTCTCTTAATCAGGGGGCATCACACGGTCTGTGCATAGTTTGGCTAATAGTGTGGCCCAAATTGTTCATGAAACCCAGTTTTGAAAATTTGAATTATTTTGATTTAATTAAATTATATTTTAGGAAAATAAAACACTCACCTAACCTCTCTTCCACATATCGTGGCACACCTCTATGAGAGGTTTCCCTCTTGGACGTGAGACCCTTCTCCCTAGAACCCTCTCTGATTGCTGATTTTCACTCGTACCTTCATAGTGGTGGTGAAATTATTCGAGGAATGTCTCTATCTCCCATATCCTCTTTATTTACGGCTTATTGTTGTCTAATATATCACCCTATAGTTTTGGGACGAAACTCTAGGGTTGGGGGTTTATCCAATTTTTGTGTTTCTTTAGATATAGTGTTGTGTGAAGGGCCTCTTGGGTTACATTGATCCATGTTCTGGAAACCACCGCCAAAGTAACTGTTTTTTATAATGATTCACTATTCTAACATTGTTTTGGGTTAATCTCCTAAAGCCATTGTTTGTTTCACACCTCGTATTTGAGTATCTTAGGGTGGTTATGGGTCACAAGTGTCGTGTGTAGTGAATTCCGGTTCATTTGGGAGACTCGTGGAAATACAAAGAGGTATGTATATATATATATGTATGTCATCTATATTCATATTCTCTCATGGCATGGGTAATATAAGTTTTGGGTTAAAGGTATACATAAATATATATGGATGTATGTGCATGCAAGTGGATGGTAACTTGAGTTAGAAAGTTCCAAATTCCAAACATTGGCTTGGAATCCTTGAGCAATGGTCCCTATATTTGAATATATTATTAAGAATTCCATAGTCTATTCTATAAATAAGTCGTTTTATGAGTTTCTTAGTTTAAATGGAACTTCAGAGCTTTAATAAATTATTAATGGTGATAAATGAATTTTTGTTTGATAATTTCATGTTTTTGTAATAAAACCCCTCCAACGATGGTCCACCTCTTTCAGACCCAAATGTAGTGGTAGGGTTATATCATGATTATTTATTGTTTGATCTTTCTATATATCATCCTGTTAGTGCTGATATATGATATGTTGATGCATGGACCCTTCATATAATTAAATTATTTTTATCATGGTAGATAAATAGGTACCCACACATGTAGTTTTTATTAAGAATGTAATGCCTATTATATTGTTTGTTTCCCACATGAGTTATCTATATTCTTTGCCTTTTGATAGATTTACAAGGTTGAATCACCCCATTGGGTTCACTTGTTAAATGAAACTTTAAGGGAGTTTGTACTTGGACACCTTTATGTGTGACTTTTTACCCCATGCCATGGGATATTAATTATATAATTGATATGTATATCAATTGGTAATTTAAATGAATTAATTGGGAAGGGATGAGTGACAATATCCTTGGACAATATTATGTCATTTCTTGATGAATCATGACATGCCTTGTAAGGATTTTTCCATGTGAGTTAGATAATACCATGTCATGTATTAGTTTGTTAAGCTTGATAGCTTGTTCAAAAGAATTTCCCATGTGAGTTGTTTGTTGTAATTTCCATGTAATGGCATGTGAAAGTATGTGAATCCCTATAATTCCTAGTGAACATGCTGAAAGGGAAGGATATGACACAAATTGATTCCATAGTATTGAATTTCTAAAATTTCTATTTTCCCATGTGAGATATATTATAACTAATCACTTTTGAAGTTTGTTTGTCTTATTAGGTTTTTATGCTAAAACTTTCCATGTGAATAATAGAAAGGCCAAGCCTTATGAGGTTGGTCCTTGCTTGAGACAGCTTTTGATGATAAGTTATATTAGATGATTTTGGTTTTGACCTTTTCATTATTAATGAATCTATTATGTTTAAATGGTAAATAGTATTGGGTGAATCATGGATTCTGTTTAGAATTCCATTGATGACCATATAGGTCTATTGTATCATATAACTTGAGTGAACCTTGGATTCGGTTAGAATTCCTTGGACAAGCACAAAGGGTCTATTATGTTTAATACCTTGAGTGATCCTTGTATTATGTTAGAATGCCTTGGATGGGCTCAAAGGGTATTTATGTTTAATATTTTGGTGAACTATGGATTCCATGGAAGGGATCATAGAGGCTGAGTTAATGCCGATTGTATCACGGATTCACATAGGAATTGAATGGACAGGCTCAATATGAATTATATTTTATGTCGTGAGTGATACTTGTGGATTCCCTATATGACCACCAAGGATGGGATTAGTTGGAATGGACATAGACAACACCTAGAGTGATACCAGGTTCCTAAGAGGTTCACCGGGAAAGGATTGTAGGGTGTTGGTTGAAATTTATCATGGAGAGATACATGAATTTTAACTGAGGAATGTTAAGGATGGGATCTGGAAATAAATTGAATATTTAATTAATGTATTTATGATGTGTCTTCAAATACAATTAACAATATTTATTTTTGTTTAGACTTTCTTTTTTATATGGTATTATGATGCATCTATTGTGATTACATTTATATGGGGGAACCAGAGCCTGAGTTAGATCTTGAGACTTATAAATTCAATGATTTGAATTGATTATATTTTCATTAATGTAAATGGATATTAAATGAGTACCTATATATGAGGGATTTTTCTTTTGAGTACTTCCTTAATTTTTATATATATCTATTTTCACTTATTATTTTTCATTGCACAGGTTGGATTGGACTTGACACTGTGGGTGAAAGACTACAGAGATTTATATCTCACACCCTTCTTGGGTACCTTCTGTTCCCGAGTAAACCTTTTATTAAAGGATTGGACCTTGCTTATGCGGGACTGATTATATCTCGATGTTGAGAGAAAAGGATCGAGCTAGATCTCGGGATTCTTATGGTGATTGCCTTTGGGATTAGCTGTATTTTATTAATTCTTGTAATGAAAGGTACATAATGTTGTATTGTTTACTAATGTAATGATATTTATCATCATATATCCTGTATGAATTATATAAAATACCATTGAACATACTTTATATTCATTTTTATTTCAATAGACTTCTGCTACTTTGATTATCGCTTTATACTACTTTCTATGTTATCTGATTTTTACTATCTGTTACCATTGTGCACTCTAATATTGAGGGTATATTATCCTCACTATACTACATTTACACCCTCCCTACTAGTCTATAGCCTCTGGCATATGGGGCGAGGCACTAGGGGCCATGTGCCGACCGGTCTAGCTATCGATTTAGTTGAAACTCGGGCCGATACGTTACACCTAGAGGTTCACATTTCATGATTTTGGTTTCGTATGATGATAAAGGATTAAATTAATTAAATGAAAAACATAACATATGATGCATTTTCCAGAATAAATTATTTATGAAATTTAAATAATTTATCATGAGAATGTTATATTTTTTACAGATATAAATGACTATGACCAATATATAGGTTTTTGTGAAATAGAATTGATCCCTTAGTAGGCCATACATATTTTTTTCTTTTTTTTCCTTTGGCATGAGTTTATTTTTGTTCTGTTACAAGTTTTTTAAAAATTGAAATTCCCTAAGAAAAAATATTTTTAGAAGTATTGTCATAATATTTTTGTTTAAGGGATTCTAAATTCCATGTGATGGTGAAAATATATCAATGATTCATTTTAATTGGAATAAAATAATTTTAAAAGGTTTCCAACCTCATTTGGGTTGTGACATTCGGTAAAGTTTTGGTTAGTTTTTATAAAAATGTTAAAATAAGAAAAATGGTTGGTTTTTCTTAATGAAGAAATATATTTGTATTTTAATGGTTTTAAAATAATTTTAATGTGGATCCCAAAATGTTTTTTTAGAAAATGGGGTTTGAAATAGGATTTCAAATGGTGTAAATGGATCAATGTACAAAACTGTGTTTTTTTAAAAATAATTTGAAACTTTTCAAATGGATTTATATGGTGTTATTGGAAAAACATGTTAACATACCCTTATAGTTCAGTGTTTGAATGTTCTATGAACCATGGGATTTCAAAAGGGTCATTGGAGAGTGGCCTTCAGGTGAGTGGATTATTTGGTATAAAATGATGGTGAGTAGTAATTCTAAAATAGTAAGTGAGATTGGATGTGTATATTATGGGTAGATCATCAACAAAATTCCCTGGTATTGGATATCATGAAAATCTATGAAGTTTATTAATAGTTCGTATACAATGGGGAGAGTGGAAATATTCTATTTGTTTTTTATCTAACTTGTACTGGTTAATCTTGGTGGGAGTGAATAAGTTATTTTGTTCGTTCATAAATGGAATTTGAGGTCTAGGGAGAAAATCATTATCATTAACGATGGGTTAAAGTAAATTCAGTAGACAAAGTAGGCTAGGACAATGATGGTGCATATTAGTGTCTCTATGGGAGAGTGTGGTTATCTATTGTATGAAGTTGGGAAGTAAAGGATATTAGTTGGGAACTACAATGGAATTTAGTTAGACCAGTGGATGAGTTTTTTTATTTAGAGTACATAGTGTTATTAGTTAGTGATTATGACCAATAAACTACTATGATAAATAAGTTTTTTGGATTTTTTGGTATTATAAGACCCAAAATTAATACCCTGGGTTTATGTTTCAAGGACTAGTGGATTTTATCTAATGATATAGGTAAAGGTTTCCAATGCGTCTGGTGGATGGTTTCATTTAGTAAAAGCATCAACCAAAAGGTAACATGGAATGGTGTTTTTTCAATTTTGGGATGTGGTCTTTGAGTTGGATTTATTATAATTTAGAAGGATGAACACATTCAATAATGTTGGCAGTTCTTCAGAGTGTTTGTGTTTAGGTGGAACAAGTTGAGTTCAAGCTTGTGAATAGATAGGAATGTAATTCAGTGGTATAAATTCGAAATAAGGTTATCCATGGGTAAAGGAAGTTCATGAATACATGTGCAAGAACGATTCTTAGTGGTATCGATAAATGAGAATGAACCCATGTTTGTGTATCAATAAAAGAAAATTGTGTATAAATGGGTGATGTAGGCTAGTGGAGTGAGGCTAGAACCATCACGAAAGTTTTTATTGGGATATAGTGCATTCTCAAGATGATTCATAAGGTAAATCATGTTTTGTGACATAATTCAGGAGGTGAATCATAATCCATGATGAGGTTTAGGGGTTGAAGTATGATTTGTCACATGATCCAAGGGGTGAATAATTTGAAAAAACCTAATGAGGGTTTGATGGGGGAATCAATAATTTAGAAAGAAAGGAATTTAAGTACCCTATATCTATGGTGAGTGAAAGACCAATGTGTATAACAACCTTGTTCTTTTTATTATACCCCTACATAATTTAATGAAATAAAATCACCCTTAATACAACCCGAAAGATTGATAATTCTAGTGTAATTTGAAATTTGGAACATTATAAAACATCTTAAAACATGAAATACATTATCATTATAGAAAACATCATTTACACGACCATGACATTCCTTCACACATAACATTTAATGGGATAACATGAGAAAATACATAAGAAATGGGAGAGCTATAAATCATAGTAAGGTAATAAACATGTAATAATATGAGGAAGACAACACATGTTGGAAAATAGTCATATCAATGGATTATAAATGTAACACCCCAGGTAAATAAAGAATATGACATTTCCATATTTATCCATATTTGTGAATAAAATATTAATATGTCTTTAAAGGGGACGCTATGCTCGATGGTGTACCCAACACACAACAACGAGTTTCTTGGGAATCTTACGTTGCACTCTAATAATAAAATAATATTATTTTAAATGGTAGTTAACATGTAGCCGTTGTATTGGAGGGAATGGATAGAAATAACTAAAATATGATTATATATGTTTTTAAATATTTTTACATTTATCCAATAAAAGATAAAGGCTTAAAATACGGAAAGAATTCAATTTTAGGCGTATATGCCATAGTTTTCACTAAAGGTTCACTTATCGCCTTTTGATGGAGAAACGTCATTAAATATAGTTTTGTTCACTCTTATACATCCTTTTGGACCAATTAAAACTCTTCTTTAGAATCGGGACATCAAAATTTACTTTGTGTAAATTTTTGGTATCTTTCCGATAAAGTTCATTTTTTAATGAATAGTATAAAATTTTGTATTTTAATTCAAAACCTCTTTTTAATCTAATTTATTTATATGATTAGATTGTATTTTTAATTGTTTTTAAAGTGAAATTATAATATATTTTTACCATTAAATCCAATAGTGGTCGTTGGAATTAATTTCACTTTGAAATCGGACTTAAACTAGTGTCAATATTTTGATACTTATTGTTTCATAAAAACACGCTATTTGTCATGACAACGGGAATTAATTATTAAATTAATTAATGTGACTTATATGTTTTTAATTTTGTAAAATAGACTTCATTTTTGAATACGGAATATCAAATATATCTTAGGGTGAATTTTTGGGATTTTTCTGAAAAACTTCAATTTTTGATGAATAGTGAAACCACTAAGTGGTACTTATAAAAACTGATTTTTCCATTTAAATGAAATTTTGACATCTATGTGTTTTGAATTTCAAAAATCCGACATACATGGTTGTCATTAAGACATAAAATGTGGTTCAATGGGATAAAAATAATTATTTGGTGAATAGTAACTTATTAAGTTTTTAATCGCGATTAGAGGTAATTAGTGTAGTTTAAGGTAAAAATAATGTTTTAATAATATTAAATTAACTAGAAACATGTCCTAACCTCATTGTATGCGTCATTTCCGACCAAGAAAAGCCATGGGTCAACTTGGGGACCCCATGGAGCCACTTTGGTTGGGAAATGACATAAATAACATTTTATTTAATGTTAAAGTAAAAATGACACACACATGAGATGTTTTACTAAAACAATTTTTACATGGGATTATACAAGTCAGATTTTTTATTATAAATAGTAATTGGAAATATAAAAAGATTTTATACATCATAGTATTTTTTTTATAATTTTTAGACTTTAAATAAATTAAATTATTTATGACATCATGATGGTGCATCGATTACCTCATTAATAAAGGATTTAAATAAAATGGAAAGATAATGTAAAATCTAAGACCTAAACATGGCCAAAACGAATTGGATGAGTGGATTTCGAACCCTTATCACCTTATCCTCTAATTATATCAATGTTTGACCTTTTGAATCTGAAACTCATTTTAAAATAAAGTAACTTATCTTTACTTTCCAGAAGTGCCCCTCCTCTCCTCTTATAAAAGGCCCCCACCTCTACCTCCTTACCCACACTCCAAAAGCCTTTTTCTCAGACAAACACTGCCCCTTTTGTATCTAAACTTCCCTCTCTTACTCCTTGAAGCCTCACTCTGGGCAGAAGTCTTCCCAAGGAAGCCTTTGAGCTCAAACCAAAGGGGGTTACCCGATTTTAAGGTAATGTCTTCTTTTGAGTCCTTTTGTTTTATTTTGCTTCTCCAACCCCCTAAACTCTTTTTATTCTTTTCTTTTGTAACAACTCCAGTATCCTAAATATACTAGGATGTTTTTATAAAAAGGATTCAAGCTACACTTACACACAACTACATCTAATGGTTAACTAACATACTGTTTCCGTGGATGGAGAATTTATGCCTCCAGAAACGATGATTGTTCAACATTCTTTTAACACCTTCAAAGGTGGCCATTAAGATGTAAATATATTAATATATGATATATAATATGTTTATGTTTTACTTAAGATTATGTATTTTTCATTTTTGGCTTACCTTTATGGCTTTCATTATGGGTATACGCGATATCTTCATTTTAGGAAGTGCGGACTACCGCCCCCTCAAAGTGATGTGATTCGTTAATGCCATACGTGAGACGTATAAAGAATGGATTTAATGTTATTATATATGATGTTATACTGGAATTATTATATAACTCTATATAATTATTATTTCTTTCCATTAAATTATGAGATAGAAATGAAAGTAGCGTTCATGTGTACGTACGACTTACCGTCTCCATGAACGGTACATTTCATTTCTTATCTCAAAATGTTATGTAATACTATAAGTTCATATATATAATGGATATATATGTAATATATTACATCAAAATTATGGATACCATTCTGGAATTATAACATATATATATATATCTCTCTCATTTTGTTTTAATTCCATTAATATGACAAAAAATAAAAGTAGCGTTCATGCGTACGTACGGCCTACCGTCTCCATGAACGGTGCTTTTCGTTTTTTATCTCTGAATGATATGGAATAGTATGAAATGAATATTTACTGGATATATATGATATTTTAATCATTAATACTATTATGGAAATTATTTACTTATAACTACATGTGCAATCTTTTTTCAAACAAGTTCATTTTTGACTCATGTACCAAACATCGACAAAAACGTCTGATATGAACTAACATTATTAAAAAATTATTATAACATTATAATATGTGATATGAACTGAATAATAATCTCTAAAGGAGGTAATTAGGAAATTATTAATTGACCAAAGTTTATTATTCAGGAATATAAAGAAACGAACAAGACAAGTTGGACTTGAGGTAAGGGATCCTACTCCACTCTTTCTTTTTAAGTACACTCTTTTATGTCATTCCTTTTAAAGCTCATATTTCTTGTTATTGGTATGTTATTTTATATTACTGTAATTTTTATGTTCATGTGATGAGAGACCCTATTCTATCTCATAAATCCATTTTTGATGTTTTAAGTTGCGCCATTAGGCTTCCGAATTTTCGTAAGAGATCTAACCTCTCTCTTTATTTTTGAGTACTCTTCTTTATGTCACTTCTTTTAAGATCCTATTTTTTATGATGGGGGATGTTATTTTATATTCCTATTTCTGTACATTTTATTTTAATGTGATTAGATACCCTATTTGATCTCATCAATCCATTTTTGGAAGTTTTAAGTGGCGCCGTTAGGCTGCCGAGTTTTCGTAAGGGATTTTTCATCTCACTTTTATAACTGTGAGATTTATGCTACATTTTCCACAATTTCTTTTGAGTGGTGTATGTACTGCCCATTATTCTACTCTTTGTGTAATATACTTTCGTTTATGAGTACTTACATCAATGATTTATTGTCCTTCTTTCATGGGGTGTATGTTTTGAAAGATACCCAAGTCGGTAAGGGAACCTTTCACCCTCTTCTTTTTTTAAAAGACTTCTTTTCTTGGGTCTTTTAATTTACATATTGTTATGTTGGGATATGTTCTCATATATCCTTATTGATGTAAATTTTATGTCCAAGTGATGAGATACACTTTTTATCTCTCATGTGACGCCGTCAGGCTGTCAAGGGAACTTCTTAACCCAATTTCAATTTCTTTGGGTTCAACATGTAGTTATTGAATATGTCATCCTTTGAATATGTGTGAATGACCTTTGATTATTTTACACTTGATATCCACTTATATTTGGTGTATTCGTTTGTCAGACATAATTATTTAATTGATTTATCCTTAAACCAAGGATATCGTCTTTGTATGGGACTTCGTCTCAATCTCCTTTCATTGAGGCATATTTTGTTTTATACACAACCTTCTTTTATATGGTGTATAAACCCCTCTGACTTTGACGTTTATTCCAAATGAATCTTTTTTATATGAAGCGTTTACTAAACGACAAAAGGGAATGTTTTTCTCGTACGTATGTGGCGACAACGACTTCTCCGCCACCGTGACCATTATTTGAGTTTTGGCTTCCTCTACAAGCCATACCTTTTTTTAACAAAAGAAAAATAAATACCATGTTTTACTTTTCTTTTATTTTGGTATTGAAAATTGTTTTCATAATTTTTTTATATCAATGTGTTGTATTGATATCTTGTGATTGAAAGGTGGAAATGTTATGTTTCTTTTATGCATGTTTTATGTGATACGATTATGTTGAGGTTCATGGGCATTATTATGAAGATGGGTGGTTCCGTGATAGACTAAGGGTGGGTGAGCCCGATATAGCTCTCCAATACATTGGGTAACGCGAAGGAGTGAAACATTAAGGTTTCTCCGAAGAGATTTAGGGAATATACTGTGATGGGTATTCCAAATGTAACCAAGAGGTTTACTCCCTACGTAAGAAAGTTATGAATGCCTCAAGTTACCTTTTATGTCTTATGATTTCTATGATTTATTCATGATTTTATGAGGTATGTTAAAGTGCCTATGTTTTATGGGTAAAGTGTGATTTCATTCTTATGTATATATGAACTCATGTTTTCTTTCCATATTTTTTTATAACCCTTACTGAGCTTTTTATGCTCATCCCAAGTTTTTGAAATGTTTTTCACAGGTCAAGGGAAAGGTACATGATGTGATGATAGTGTCAAGGATGTGTCAGGAAAGAATCCATGTTTTATTTTAAATATTTTTCCGTTGATGGGAGGAATGAATACTGTCTTTTATATAACCACTTTGTTTAAATGTGGAATGTAATGCAAGTTTAATGATCTAATTCTCTAAAACTCTAAACCGGAAAAGATCCTCAATGTGTAATCTTGAAATAACTCAAGATTAAGTATGGTTTAAGGCTGGGGCCTTATAGTTGGTATCAAAGGTCAGTTTAGATAACTTTATAGGTTAGGGTATTCTTTAAGCATAAGTGACATTACCATAATGGTTAGGATTTCAGAAAGAGTCCTAGTTTTAGATAAAGTGAATGAGTAAGTGTATCTTAGTGTTTACCTTACACATTAGTACATGATGGTTTTGATGATATACTCACACTGACATTTCTGTTTTTAGTGAATGGATGGATCAAGCAGGCACCAAAGAGACAATAGGTTTGATGGAAACTGTGGTGGTTATCTGATTAAGATACTAGATAAAATGGAGGATTCAATGAGGAAACTCGTGGTTGTTCTAAACCAACTATCAAGGAGTCATGATCAACCACTTGAACCTTGGTATGATCTTTAATGCATCATGTACGAGATGACCAATCGATGTGGAAGTTCAGGTAATAATTATAAAGGTGACAATTAGAGTTTATATGATCCATACTTTTGAGGTAATTATGGGTTATTATATGATATGATGGAAAATGAAAGGCATGAGATAAACTTGAGGTTAAAATATGTTATGATCATTTTTTATTATTTTATCTCTTTTTGGGGAATGATTTAAGAATTATATAGTTTTGGAAAAAGGACAACACACAGACCGTGTGACAACCCGTCGCATTGGACAAAGCTGCGGGAATCGAACCCACAACCAAAGTGCGACTGGTATTTATCACCTACCACTGGACTACGTGAAGTCCCTGGTTAGTTTGACCGATTCTTTTTAGTTAGATGATTTTATGAATTAAGTGTAAGTTGATTTTGGGTTATTTATGAAAATGATTAACCTATCATGGAGGATATGTGATTAGGTTAATTACTTTTCAATACGAGACTTTAGGAGCAACTGATATTGTTTGGAGATAAATGTTACGATTTAACTTGGAAGACTATGTGAATAAATCCTTAAAATATTTGGGTTTCAATCTTATATTGGTTTACTTTAAAGAATTTTATGGACAAATTGTTTATCGGATGGTCCTCGTTGAACTTTGGGTTTTGTTGGACAAATTTTGAGATTAAGAATAGATTTTCTTTTTATAAAGGGTTATCCTTTTTTGGATTATCTGACCTTGTACTAACCTTTCCAGTTTTGGTTTTGGTTAAAGCCTAAAGACATGGGATGTATATAGTTCTCTTTTGTGGATTAGGTGATTCTCTAGAAGTTGATTATAGTACTCTTAATGCGAACAAGTCTCCCTAAATACTCGTCTTTTGGAAAAAAATATGAGTTTGATTAAGGAATCTAGTAAAACTTGAAAGTCAACATGATAAGTGATTATGTTTCCTTATGAATAAATTCCTCAATAAAAAGTAACTTAAAACAAAAAAGTTGTCTATTAACTTTTCCTACTGGGGAACCCAACACCGTTTTACCCATCACAAGTTTGTGATTTTCTTATTGTTAACATTCTCCTAAACATGTTTTCTATCACTCTCCCTCAAGAACATGAACCTTTTCTTTTTCTTCCATGTCCATGTTTTTCTACATGGAATCCTAGTATGGGTTAACTCGGGTGTCCTCTATACTTATCTTTCTTTATTTTAAAGTGATTGTTTTACCGAATCTTGTTCCGATGTGGGACTTTCAAGGATGTTTCCAAGCGTAATTTTAAAATTGCGAGGACGCAATTCCCAAAAGGGTGGAAGGATGTAACACCCCCGGTAAATAAAGAATATGACATTTCCATATTTATCCATATTTGTAAATAAAATATTAATATGTCTTTAAAGGGGACGCTATGCTCGATGGCGTACCCAACACGCAACAACGAGTTTCTTGGGAATCTTACGTTGCATTCTAATAATAAAATAATATTATTTTAAATGGTAGTTAACATGTATCCGTTGTATTGGCGGGAATGGATAGAAATAACTAAAATATGATTATATATGTTTTTAAATATTTTTACATTTATCCAATAAAAGATAAAGTCTAAAAATACGGAAAGAATTCAATTTTAGGCGTATATGCCCTAGTTTTCACTAAAGGTTCACTTATCGCCTTTTGATGGAGAACCATCATTAAAAATAGTTTTGTTCACTCCTATACATCCTTTTGGACCAAATAAAACTCTTCTTTAGAATCCGGACATCAAAATTTACTTTGTGTAAATTTTTGGTATCTTTCCGATAAAATTCATTTTTTTAACGAATAGTGTAAAATGTTGTATTTTAAATCAAAACCTCCTTTTAATCTAATTTATTTATATGATTAGATTATATTTTTAATTGGTTTTAAAGTGAAATTAGAATATATTTTTACCATTAAATCCAATAGTGGTCGTTGGAATTAATTTCACTTTGAAATCGGACTTAAACTAGTGTCAATATTTTGATACTTATTGTTTCATAAAAACACGCTATTTGTCATGACAGCGGGAATTAATTATTAAATTAATTAATGTGACTTATATGTTTTTAATTTTTTAAAATATACTTCATTTTTGAATTCGGAATATCAAATATATCTTAGGGTGAATTTTTGGGATTTTTCCGAAAAACTTCAATTTTTGATGAATAGTGAAACCACTAAGTGGTACTTATAAAAACTGAATTTTCCGTTTAAATGAAATTTTTCCATCTATGTCTTTTGAATTTCAAAAATCCAACATACATGGTTGTCATTAAGATGATAAATGTGGTTCAATGGGATAAAAATAATTTTTTGGTGAATAGTAATTTATTAAGTTTTTAATCGCGATTAGAGGTAATTAGTGTAGTTTAAGGTAAAAATAATGTTTTATTAATATTAAATGAACTAGACACATGTCATAACCTCATTGGATGTGTCATGGCCGACCAAGACAAGCCATGGGTAAACTTGGGGACCCCATGGATCCACTTTGATTTGGAAATGACATAAATAACTTTTTATTTAATGTTAAAGTAAAAATGACTCACACATGAGATGTTTTACTAAAACAATTTTTACATGGGGTTATAAAAGTCAGATTTTTTATTATAAATAGTAATTGGAAATATAAAAAGATTTCCTACATCATAGTATTTGTTTTATAATTTTTAGACTTTAAATAAATTAAATTATTTATGACATTATGATGATGCAGCGATTACCTCATTAATAAAGGATTTAAATAAATTGGAAAGATAATGTAAAATCTAAGACCTACACATGGCCAAAACCAATTGTATGAGTGTATTTATAACCCTTATCACCTTATCCTTGAATTATATCAATGTGGGTCCTTTTGAATCCGAAACTCATTTTAAAATAAAGTAACTTATCGTTACTTTCCAAGAGTGCCCGTCCTCTCCTCTTATAAAAGGCCCCCACCTATACCTCCTTACCCACAATCTCAAATCCTTTGGCTCGGACAACCCCTACCCATTTTGTCTCTAAACTTATCTCTCGTACTCCTTGAAGCCTCACTTTGGGCAGAAGTATTCCCAAGGAAGCCTTTGAGCTCAAACCAAAGGGAGTTACCCGATTTTAAGGTAATGTCTTCTTTTGAGTCCTTTTGTTTTATTTTGCTTCTCCAACACCCTAAACTATTTTTATTCTTTTCTTTTGTAACAACTCCAGTATCCTCAATATACTGGGTTGTTGTTATAATAAGGATTCGAGCTACACTTACACACACCTACATCTAATGGTTAACGAACATACTGTTTCTATGGATGGCGAATTTATGCCTCCCGAAACGATGATTGTTCAACATTCTTTTAACACCTTAAAAGGTGGCCATTAAGATTTCACTATATTTATATATGATATTTTATATGTTTATGTTTTACTTAAGCTTCTGTATTTTTCATTTGTGTCTTACCTTTATGGATTCCATTATGGGTATACGCGATATCTTCATTTTAGGAAGTGCGGACTACCGCCCCCTCAAAGTGATGTGATTGGTTAATGCCATAAGTGGGACGTATAAAGGATGGATTTAATGTTATTATATATGATGTTATACTGAAATTATTATATACCTCTATATCATTATTATTTCATTCCATTAAAGTATGAGATAGAAATTAAAGTAGCGTTCATGCGTACGTACGACTTACCGTCTCCATGAACGTTACATTTCATTTCCTATCTCAAAATTTTATGTAATAATATAAGTACATATATATAATGGATATATATGTAATATATTACATCAAAATTATGGATACCATTCTGTAATTATAACATATATATATATATATATATATCTCTCATTTTGTTTTAATTCCATTAATATGACAAAAAAATGAAAGTAGCATTCATGCGTACGTATGGCCTACCGTCTCCATGAACGGTGCTTTTCGTTTTTTATCTCCAAATGATATGGAATAGTATGAAATGAATATCTACTGGATATATATATGATATTTTAATAATTAATACTATTATGGAAATTATTTACTTATAACTACATGGGAAATCTTTTTTCAAACGAGTTCATTTTTTACTCATGTACCAAACATCGGCAAAAACGTCTGATATGAACTAACATTATTAAACAATTATTATAACATTATAATATGTGATATGAACTGAATAATAATCTCTAAAGGAGTTACTTAGGCAATTATTAATTTACCAATGTTTATTATTCATGAATATAAAGAAACGAACAAGACAAGTTAGACTTGAGGTAAGGGATCCAACTCCACTCTTTCTTTTTAAGTACACTCTTTTATGTCATTCCTTTTAAAGAAAATCTTTCTTGTTATTGGGATGTTATTTTATATTACTGTAATTTTTATTTTCATGTGATTAGATACCCTATTCTCTCTCATAAATCCATTTTGTAAGTTTCAAGTGGTGTCGTTAGGCTGCCGAATTTTCGTAAGAGATCTAACCTCTCTCTTTCTTTTTAAGTACTCTCCTTTATGTCACTTCTTTTAAGCTCCTCTTTTTTATGATGGGGGATGTTCTTTTATATTCATCTTGCTTTAAATTTTATTGTAATGTGATGAGATACCCTATTTGATCTCATCAATCCATTTTTGGAAGTTTCAAGTGGCACCGTTAGGCTACTGAGTTTTCATAAGGGATTTTTCATCTCACTTTTATACCTGTGAGATTTATGCTACATATGCCACAATTTCATTTGAGTGGTGTATGTACTGCCCATTATTCTACTCTTTGTGTAATATACTTTCGTTTATGAGTATTTACATCAATGATTTATTGTCTTTCTTTCATGGGGTGTATGTTTTGAAAGATACCCAAGTCAGTAAGGGAACCATTCACCCTCCTCTTTTTTAAAAGACTTCTTTTGTTGGGTCTTTTAATTTACATATAGTTATGTTGGGATATGTTCTCATATATCATTATTGATGTAAATTTTATGTCCAAGTGATGAGATACACTTTTTATCTCTCATGTGACGCCGTCAGGCTGTCAAGTGAACATCTTAACCCAATTTCAATTTCTTTGGGTTCAACATGTAGTTATTGAATATGTCATCCTTTGAATATGTGTGAATGACCTTTGATTATTTTACACTTGATATCCACTTATATTTGGTGTATTCGTTTGTCACACATAATTATGTAATTAATTTATCCTTAAACCAAGGATATCGTCTTTGTATGGGACTTCGTCTCAATCTCCTTTCATTGAGGCATATTTTGATTTATACACAACCTTCTTTTATACGGTGTATAAACCACTTTGACTTTTACATTTATTCAAAAGGAATCTTTCTTATATGAAGTGTTTAATAAACAACAAAAGGGAATGTTTTTCTCGTACGTATGCGGCGACAACGACTTCTCCGCCGCCGTGACCATTATTTGAGTTTCGGCTTCCTCTACAAGCCATACCTTTTTTTTAAAAAGAAAAATAAATACCATGTTTTACTTTTCTTTTATTTTGGTATTGAAAATTGTTTTCATAATGTTTTTATATCAATGTGTTGTAATGATATCTTGTGATTGAAAGGTGGAAATGTTATGTTTCTTTTATGCATGTGTTATGTGATACGATTATGTTGTGGTTCATGGGCATTATTATGAAGACGGGTGGTTCCATGATAGACTAAAGGTGGGTGAGCCCGATATAGCTCCCCAATGCATTGGGTAACGCGAAGGAGTGGAACATTAAGGTTTCTCCGAAGAGATTTAGGGAATATACTGTGATGTGTATTCCAAATGTAACCAAGAGGGTTACTCCCTACGTAATAAAGTTATGAATGCCTCAAGTTACCTTTTATGTGTTATGATTTCTATGATTTATTCATGATTTTATGAGGTATGTTAAAGTGCATATGTTTTATGGGTAAAGTATGATTTCATTCTTATATATATATGAACTCATGTTTCCTTTCCATATTTTTTTATAACCCTTACTGGGCTTTTTATGCTCATCTAAAGTTTTTGAAATGTTTTTCACAGGTCAAGGGAAAGGTACATGTTGTGATGATAGTGTCAAGGATGTGTCAAGAAAGAATCCATGTTTTATTTTAAATATGTTTCTGTTGATGGGAAGAATGAATACTGTCTTTTATGTAACCACTTTGTTTAAATGTGGAATGTAATGCAAGTTTCATGATCTAATTATCTAAAACTCTAAAACTGAAAAGATCCTCAATGTGTAATCATGTAATAACTCAAGATTAAGTAAGGTTTAAGGCTGGGGCCTTATAATAAAAGAAACATGAACATAAAGGCAAGATAAATCATATTAATCATAGCATGAAAATGTGAAAACAACTTAAAACATTGAATAACAGGTCAAGGATAAACTAATGTGACATAATAGTGGAAACAATATCATAAAATAATAAGGTAAACCCCTATCCCAACATGACATATCATGATACTAAACATTACCCAATGCATTAGAGTGCTATAAAATTCTAGGTGCACCCATCACAATCATTTCATTCTCATGCTTATGTATGCCACATAGATCATAAATCATGGATTCATTCATCATTATAATTTATTCCATGATAAAGGGGTGTGTAATACATACATGTAAGTACAAAATAAAATTTATATGTGTATATAGGTGAATACCCTTGATAGAGGAATGGGTATGGTATTCACTACAAGCTGATTTTGGCATTGAAAATCACAGTGCAATTTCAGCAGCATAATAGTGTGGCATATAAATTCAAAAAAAGGGTTGATGAGAGCAAAAGGGGCCTCTCATCATATAAATAAAATGTAAAGTAATATGGACATATAAATACTTGTTCCAGTGTAAGGAATTTGTAAATAGTATGTGCAACATAATAAATTAACATGAAGAAAGAGGGGAAATGGAATAACTCTTAAGAAATTTCGGTACGGTAGCTTTTGTACATGAGAGGGATTAATGATAAGTAAAGGGGCATACCATCATTAAAAAATAATAAGGGAATTATATGGGAGGTGATAAAACATACCCCATCATTTTTAAATGAATATAAGAAGGTGTAACAATTTACGGAAACCTAGATAAAAATAGAATAGAAGGAATTTTTACTGAGTGTGTGACTTCAAAGGTGTGAAGAGGGTCTTCTTGAAAGATTGGGGAATCTTGGGAGAATTATAGAGAGGTGAGGATAGAGAAATTATGTGATCCAAGAATTTTTAGTGAAGATAAGTGCAGGGTTTGGTGGGTTTATAAAGGAAATGAAAGGGGAATTCTTTAATATTACACAATCATCAATTTTGGAATCTATGTAATTAAATATTCAAACCAAAGACCATACTATGGTTTTTGCCCATGGTTTTTGAGAAATTGGAGTGTAAAACATTATTTTATAAGGAAATGGGAAGTATATTTTGAAATATTAGCCTTGCATACATGTAGGTGAGTCAAATTATTAAAGAAACGAATTTAAAATCCTAAAATATATTATAAATTTTGGAGGATTCACTAAGGCATTATAAAATATGTCAAAAAGTACTAAAATCACATTATTTTAAATTTAAAACATAAATTTGGCTAAATATACCTTTTATAGTGCTTATTACATCACTATTTGGCTATTATGATGCCATAAAACACAATATATATTTAAATGGTATTTATTTTTTACCAAAAAAATCGAATATCTGAAATAATTATGACAAATTCACCATAAGATAATTTTGAAATCCTGATTCCAAATATAATATTTATTTTGTCCAAATAAATTTATAAATATGTCAATTTTTATTTTAAAAAAATACATTTATTGAAAATTGATGGGTTTTGACAAAAATTAGTTTTTTATCCTTAATGAAAATTACGTTTGGCTGCATAAAAATCATATGATCATTTATATATAATAAAAGTAATTTAATACTAATAATTTATTAGAATGTTATTTATTAATTAATGAAAATATATTTCTTAATTCAATTTTAATAATAACAAAAAATACTATTTTTGTATTAAAATAATAATAAATATAAGTATATTCATTATTCTATACAAAAAAATAATTTACATTATAATAATTCTAGGGACTTTATACATATACCTTTATTAAACTATCATACACCCTAAGAGTAAGGTGTGTGATGGTGGGTCATTCATGGGGCTGTCTGGTGAACATGGTTTGGGACATGATCTCGTTGAGCTTGAATTTCTCCCGTAAACAGTTTCAATCATACTTAAGTTGTTGGATCTCATCTTGGGATCGGTCTAGGGAAAAGCCCAAAATGGTATCTCCCTCAGAAAATCTGATAAATTGGCTTCATAGGGAAATATCCTACTAGTTGAGGCCTTCACCTCCTTTTTCTATATTGAAAGGATTTTTTAAAACTCTATTTATATACTAGTTATGTGATAACTGTTGAATGGATATATTATCAAGGTTACTAATACTTAACAACCACTTATATCCAATTAGGTACAATAAAACAAACAGAGTGCATGTGTGTTTTCTATATCCATTTTACAGAATAAATTTTTTTATTAAATCAAAAGGGAAATTTCACTTATAATAGTTCGGGTCATTACAAAATTTCCCCCATTAATAATTTTTTCCCTTGATAAATTTATTTTTCACATTAAAATAGATGAGGGTAACTCTGTTTCATCGCCTCCTCAAGTTCCCACATTTCTTCTCCAAACAGGTGGTTTCTCCACAACAATTTGACCTGGTGTATTGTCTTTTTCCATAGAACATTGTCTACACTATCTAAGATATTCACTGGAATCTCCTCATAAGAGAGATTATTACCTAATGGTACCACCTCTCTATTGAGTACATGAGATTGGTCTAGTATGTACTTTTGGAAGAGGGATACCTAGAATTTATCAGGTACATTAGATAGGTTAGGTGGTAGTGCTAGTCAGTAGGACACCGCTCTAATGCGATCAAGGATATCAAAAGGGCCGATGTACCTTGGACTAATATTTCCATTCTTCCTAAATCTAATTACTCTCTTCCATAAAGATATGTGGAGGAATACCATTCCTAAAACATGAATCTCTAGGTATTTTCGATGATTATCATCATAGCTTTTCTGTAGACTCAGAGCAGCCTTTATGTGCTATTTAATGGTTTCAACCTTCTCTACCATTTCCTTGACCATTTCAGGAACTCGCAGACTTCATTCCCTAAATTCATCCCAACATGTTGGTGTTCTGCACATCTTCCCATAAAAGGCTTTATAGGGATACATTTGGATTCTTGAGTGTAAACTATTGTTGTAATAGAAATCAACTAGAGTAATATTTTGATCCCATCCTCCATTAAAGTCCATTGAGCATGCTCTCAACATGTCATCAAGTGTCTAGATAGTCCCCTCATAATAGAATTCAGTTTGAGGGTGACAGACCATGCTATAGCTTAACACAGTATTCAGAGAATGTTGGGGGCTCTTCCATAACATAAAGGTGAATATTGGATCTTGATCAGATATAATCAACAGTGGTACATCATACAACCTCACCATTTCTCTAATGTATATATGTGCTATTTGATCAAATGATAAATCATCTCTAATTGCAAGAAGTGTTCATTCTTTTTGAGACCATCCACCACAATATAGATAACATTGTTTCATCTAGATGTATTAGGAAGCTCAATGAAAAAGTCCATGGTGATGTTTTCCCATTTCCCTGTAGGTATGGGTAACAGTTTCATCATCACCTTATATTTTTATCTTTCAACCTTCACTAGATAACACATGAGACATCTTGATATATATTATTTTATCCCCTTCTTCATATTGTCTCACCAATAGTGTTCCTAGACATCTTGATACATCTTTTTTCTTTTAAGAAGGATATAGAATGTTTAGATATGTCCATCATCCAATAGTTCCTTCTTAACTAAGGGTTTGATGGTACACATATTCTTGACCCAAAAACTAGAACACCTTCTTCATTGACATTGAAATCTAAGGTTTCCAATTTCTAATAGTTTTCACTTTCTTTTGAATTACCACATCATATATTTGAGCAACCTTTAACCTCCCCATAATATATGATTGAGAAATAATCTTTGAAAGGATTTATGATGTTCCTTCTTTTATGATTCCCATTTCAATCTTCTTCATGTCTAATAAGATTGGATCCTTCAAAATTATTATCAATGAAAGAGTTGTTGGATCCTTTACAACTAGAGCATCTACTAGTTTATTCGCTTTCCCTGTATACTATTGAATTGGGAAGTCATTGTATTTGATCAACTCTAACCATATTCTTTGGCACATATTCAACTCTTTCTGTGTGAATATATACTTGAGGATTTTGTGATCCGTATATATTTCATACTTCTACCCAGATAGGTAATTTCTTTTACTTTTCAATGTGAATATCACTACAGCCAACTACATATCATGTGGTGGATAGTTCTAATCATGAAATTTCAACTTCTTTGAATAATAGGTAATGAATTTTTCATTTTTCATCAACACAAAACCCATGAACTTCTTCAAATAATCACTGAATACCACAAAAATATCTCCACTTTTGGGTAGTGTGAGAATGAATATTGTGATAATATTCCATTTCAACCCATTTAAGATCTCTTTTCATTCATAATTCTAAGAAAATTTGACTCCCTTATGAGTTATCTTGGTTAGTGGGTTTGAAAATCATGAGAAATTTTTCAGAAATCAACTATAATACCCAGCTAATTAAAGGAAACTATAGATATCTATCACAGATGTTGTCCTTGATTATCCTTCAATTTTAAAATTCTTTTATGGGTTAAAAAATTTCCCATTTCATGAGATGATATTCCCCAATAATGAGACTTACTTCAACCAGAACTCACATTTTATATACTTGGAATAATTCTTTTCCTTTCGCAAGGTCCTTAGCATAGTATATAAATACTCTTCTTGCTTCTTCTTGCATTGGAGTATATTATAATATCATCAATAAGAACTACTAAATTTTTTTCGAGGTAATTTCTAAAGACTATATGCATCAAGTCTATGAATATTTCTAGAGGATTAGTGAGTAAGAAAGGCATTACTATAAATTCATAGTTCATGTACCTTGTATGAAAAGAATTAATGGGGATATCTTCCTTATTTAACCTTACCAGGTAATATCCCTACCGCAAGTCCACCTTTGGGATGTATTTTTCTCCACATAACTGATCAAATATGTCATCAATTCCTGAATAAGGATACATTTTATTTATCGTGATTTTTTTCATCTCATGAAAATCAATGCAAAGGCTCATTAACCCATCCTTCTTCATGAAAAAGAGGACTGGTTCACCCCATGATGAAGCACTTGGGCGTATAAATAATTTTTCTAGATTCTATTGTAGTTGTTTATTTATCTCCTCAAGTTCCACAACAACCATTCTATAGAGACTCTTTGATATTGGCAATGACCTAAGTATCTGATCAATTGAGAATTCAACATCTCTATTAGGAGGAAGACTAGAAAATTTCTTGAGAAAACTACAATGAATTCCCTCCCAATAGGTTTCTCTTCAAGGATGGTTTCTTCCTTTGGCTAAATCATTTTAGCAAGATAAGCATGCTCATATAGAAGTAATACCGATGCTTGGGATGGCTGTTCTAAAGAAGATTCATCATACTCCTTTCACTTGTTTAAGAGGTTGATTTTTCTTTATGGAGAGTGATTTCCCTCTCACAAAAATTTATATTGGATCTGAATAGGGAAAGATAATCCATTACAATAATTATATCAAATTCCACCAAGGTATATATGATAAGGTTCACTTGGAATATTAATACAAAAAATTGTGACTGGGGAAGAGTTATATACACGGGATTATATAATTTACCCATTTTCCATTTTCAATGGCATTTATACTTCTTTTCATTGCGGTGGTGTATGGATTTTTCTACAAAAATTTTGGGATTTAAAAGAATGTGTAAAACCATAATCAAAAATTACATTCGCTATTCTTGAATGAATAACTAGAGTACTAGTCACGAATTTTCTATTGGGATTCGTTTTGGTAGTAGTGATGGAAATAGATCTCCCTTAGTACTTTTGATGTTGTGGGTTACCTCCGAAAACCCTTGGCTTAGTGCATTGGTTTGAGAAATTCCCTAGTTCCTTGCTGTTTTACCAATGAATAATCCAGTGAGGGCTTACCAGATCATTCCTTTCCTCCATTATAGTAGTGAGTTTTTCTTGCCAGTAATCACTAGCTAGTTTCTCTTCCTTCCTACACCTAATGAACTTCCTCATCCCCTTTATTATATATCTATGGTGCTTCTTTCAAAACCTTTGTAAAGTGGGGTGTTGAAGTTTCATGGCACCATTAGATCCCTCTATCGGAAATCCCTAATTGGGCTCCACCATCTGATTCTTATCCCCATGATTCCTGTGAGATTCACCGATCTCTATTTTGAATTTGAGGATATATCAAAAAATTTCCTCCTAGCTATGAAATTCACATATTTCTAAGTCTTTCTATAGGCTAGGTTTTATCCCACCAAACAAGTGATCAACATTGCCTTTAGGGAAAAATTTTAGAAGCGTATCATACAATCCTTGTGAAGTTTTCTACATGTGCTCTTATGGGTTCATCATCTTTTTTATGGGCAAGGATGTCCCATTCAATCTTAAGTCGGAGTGTACGAGGATAATTTTTATCAATTTTTTTTCTAGAAATCCTTTTATACCATTTCCTAAATCTCTTCGTTAGGATTTTTATTCTTGATCAATGTCCACCATTGATCAACTTCACCCTCCATACGATAAGCATCCAGAAGAACATTTTCTTTTTCAGATCATTGAAGGATATATTAGATATTCTCAATAGAGTTGATCCATTGTTCGATGATTGAGGGATCATATGATCTATTGAAAGTAGGAGACCTTTGCCTCATGAAGCCCTCGATGGTGACTTATTCTTTCTAGGGGGTGTTGGACTTTCCTCTTGACCGAGGTTTCTATTTCAAACATGAGTTAAATATTATAATATAGTGACACAATTTTCTATTCCCACTCCCATTGGATTAGTAATCTCATTAGGGTAGCCATTACATTGATCTGCGCATCGGTTGTAAGACCAATTCCTCCTTTTACAAGACATTTCCTAGAATAGAAAGAAAATTAAGGGTAATTATTTTAAAATATTAAACACATAAATCTGAATACTATAACATTAAAGGGATAACATATAAATTACAATTATTTCAATAACTTATGAATTTCTTGGCTTCAATCAATATTATAGATGATCTATTTCCTAATGTATATTATTATGGTTTTTTTTTATTCCCATATTAATAGTTAATACTAATCTTATGAATTTATCAAAGCATATCCCTTGGGAGTGTCAAAACAAGAGTGCATCAAGGCCCGTTTTCATGCACCAATTCCCATTTGAGTATAACTCAAAGCGGTGTTTTCGGTTTTTACTCGTAGATACATCTGTGCCAGAGCAACATCAACTTGTTTGTATCTAGACAGGGATGTATTTTCATGATAAAACAATTATTCTATACTCCCCATGATTTAGGGATGTTTTTCTTATACTTATGCATACCCCTAAGGATTTCACTATAGTTTTCAAATCCTATTCCCAAAAATAACCAAACATTTCTATAATAACAACTATAACAACCCTATTCTTTTTATTACACTCATACATGATTTAGTGATATAAAATAACACTTAATACAACCTGAAATGTTGATAATTATAGTGAATTTTGAAATTAAGAACATTAGATAACAAATTAAAACATGAATTACATAATCATTATTGAAAACATCCTTTACATGACCACATCATTCCTTCGTACATAACATTACATGGTATAACCTTAGGACATACACAAAAAAGGGATGAAGAATAAATCACAGTAAGGGAATAAACCTGGAATAAATTGAGTAAGATAAAACATCTTATAAAATTGGAATATCAATCAAGCATAAAAGAAACATGAACATAAAGGCATGATATAGCATGATAATCATAACATGGAAATGTTGCAACAACATAAAACATTGCGTCATAGCTCATGCCTAAACTACCAAGACCCCATAGTAGATAATGTCCCATAAAGGAATCAGGTAAATCTATATCCCAAAATGACATATCTTGATACTAATTATTACCCAATGCATTAGAGTGCTATATAATTCCATGCCCACCTATCATTTTCATTTCGTTCTCATGCTTATGTTTGATACATAGATCCTAACGAATGGATTCATTAATCATCACAATTTATTCCATGATCAAGGGGTGTGAAATAAATACATTCATGTACTCAATAAAAAGTATACATTTATAAATTTAACTCCTCTAATTGAGGAATAGGTATGTTATTCACTACACGATGATTTTGGCATAGAAAATCACTGTTCAATTTCGGCAGCAGAAAGACATGGAATAAAAATTCATAAAAAGGGTTTATGAGGGAGGAATGGGTATCTAATAATTTATAAATAAAATATAAAGTAATATAGTCATATAAATACATGTACCAATGTATTTAATTTGGAAATAGAAGCTGTAACATAATAAATAAACTTGAATAAAGAGGACTAATAGAATAACTCTTATAAAATTTCAGCATGGTAACATGTGTACATGGGAGGGATTAATGAAATTGAAAGGGGGTATATCATCATTCAGTCATAATAAGGTACATTTTGGTGTGGTGTGAAAACACACCCTACTATTTTTAAATAAAAACAAAAGTTTTTAACAATATAATGACACATGGATAAAAATGAGAATCGAAGGAACCCTTACATGAGTGTGTGACTTCAAAATATTTAATAAGGTGATTCATGAGAAATTAAGGTGTATTTAAAGGATTATAGAGAGGTTAATAATGATTAAATACGTGTTCAAAGGATTTTGAGTGAAGAGAAGTTGAAGAATGGGTGTGTTTATATAAAAAATGAACGGAATTCTTTAATATTTCACAAAAATAGGTTTTGGAATTTACGTAATTAAATATTCAAAACCACAAACCTTACGATGGTTTTTGCCCAGGGTTTTTTCCAAATAGGATTGGAAAACATTATTTTATAATTCCATGGGCCTAAAAAGTTAAAAATATTATCCTTTCTTATGTGGAGGTGAGTCTCATTTTTAAAGAAATGAATTTAAAATCAATAAATGTATTATACATTTTTGAGGATTCAATAAGGCATTTTAAATAACGTAAAACAAATAAAAAACTCATTAATTTAAAGGTAAGACATATATTTGGCTGAATATCTATTTTATAGTGTTCATTACATCACTATTGGGCCATTATGATGTCCTAGAACACACTATATATTAATATGGTATTTATTTTTTACCCAAAAATTCAACTATTCCATAAATTTATGAAAAAATCACCATTAGATTATTTTGACATCTTGATTCCAAAAATAATATTCATTTTATCAAAATAATTTACTAAATATGTCAATTTTTACTTTTAAAATATAAACCGAAGTTTATGTAAAATTGTTGTATTTTGACAAAACCGTTTTCAAACCTTAATAAAAATTACATTTGGCCCCATAAAAATTATATGATCATTTATATTTAATAAAAGAAATTTAATAATAATATTTTATTAAAATATGATTTATTAATTTATTAAAATATATTTCTTAATTCAATTTTAATATTAACGGAAAATACTATTTGTGATTTAAAAATAATAATAAATTGAATGTATATTACTTTTTCTATACAACAATAATATAAATAATAATAATTCTAGGGTCCTGATACATACCCATTTATTACACTATAAAATTCCCTAAGAGTGAGGTATGTGATGGTTGGGCTTTCATGGGGTTGTTCGGTGAACATGGTTTGGTCCGTGATCTTGATGAGCTTGAACTTCTCCCATAAAAGGTTTCACTCATGATTAATATGTTGGATCACAGATAGGGATTAGTCTAAGGAAAAGACCAGAAATGTTATCTCCCATGGAAGCTGTGAGAAATGGGCTTTATAGGGAATGATACTACTGGTTGAGGCCATCACATTCATTCTCTGTGTCAAAAGGATTTGTTAAAACCCAATATTTATACTAGTCATGGGATCACTGTTCAACTTCTATGTTATAAAAAAATGTTATTTAATGGTCATTTAAATCCAATTGGATACAATAAAACAAATGGAGTTCATGTGTTCTATATATCCATTTTACAAAATAATTCACTTAATTAAATAAAAAGAGAAATTGAACTTATAATAGTTTCTGTCATTACAATGTGTGTGGGTCATCAGTTGTAATATTGGGTTAGAAGAAGGTGTTTCTTGTGAGGAGCATCCAACACGTGTTATATGGACTGAAAAAAGGAATGGACTATATGGGAAGGTGGTGCCTATCATTATAGTTTTTTATTTTTATAGAAATATATAAGAGGAAATATCATTGTATATATTTTTTAGTAGATACACATACAACCACTTCCCTAGGATGGTAACTCATCAGGGGTGGGGTTAACATCCCTAGGGTTGTTCAGGTGTGTTACTATTTGGTTTGGGCCCAGATATTCATTTTTGGGGGGGTTTTGGCTATTCGGGGCTATGTGGTGGTTTGGAAGTGAAGTTTAGAATACAGGGATCAACATGAATTTTTTTTGGAGTTATATAGTACACTAGCTCACTGGTTAGGTGCCACCAGGAATTCTGTGGGTTGACTAAAAGTTTGGAATGATTTATGGACCCACCAGCTAGCCAATGAGTCACCAAAAATTGGCAAGGGATAGTGGATATCTAGTAGGAACCTAGTTGGGTTCTTCTGGGTATCCTTATAATTTTACCTGTAAGAGCCTATTTTATGTCTCCATCCTTCTCCATAACCCTCACTCAACCTGGATGAATGGAGGGGATCCTTCTTTGTAGGATGTTTTCTCTTGTCCTTTCTTTATTGGGTATTTGGAGTGTTGTTGGTGGTGATAGAACCTTCATGGAAAATATAACCTCATCTATGCTTTAAATACATATTTATTCTTTATTCCAAAATCTTAATCTAATATGTTTAGGGATGATTTCAAAAAAACTAGTTCACCAAGCTTAATTTGGGCCGCAATTTTTGAAAATTAGGCTTCACTATGTATGATGTAGGAAGTAATTACAATGATACAAAATTTTTATTAAATTTTATTTTTGGATTTTCATGTGTGTGCGTGTGTCCCTATGAGAACTCTACTTTTAGTTTCAATGAGAGCATTTTAGTTCTTTATCGACATGGTAAGATCCTTAAAATATCAGATGGTATTTTTTTTCAAGTGTAATTTTTTTTGTATTTTTTTTCCAAATTTACCACTTTATATTGTTTCTAGAGAGTAAAAGAGGAACTTATCAAAAGAATAATTCAAATAGAAACACAACATGACATAATTAAGGCATTGGAGTTAGAAATAATAATTTTTTACTTACAAAATCTCCATTGAAAGAAAACAACGCCTCTTAAAATAGTTCAAACATGTCATTTAAATATATATTCCTTATTCAAGGATTGGTAAATGTAATTTAATTTAACTTATACCTTTTTATGTTTTATATGACCCTTATGTATAATATGTTTTTTACTCTTTTTGACGTGTCTTTGGATCCGTTTGGAAACATATATTCAAAACTACTTGAAGAAGTTCAGATCTGTTTGAAAGTACTTATTCATACCATATTATAATACCTATATTAAATGCTTATTTATATGTATTTTTCTTTTTGTTACAAAAAAGGTTCATTATGGTCGCTTTTTAAGGATTTATGTTCGGTAGGAATTAGAGTAGATTTAATCTTGGGGTGGTATTAGTGTGAAGCCGATGCAGGATCCTAAAAAACAAATATTTCTATAGGTTACCAAGAGAAAGTATTCAGAAGATGAAGATAAAATTAAGTCCGGAGAGCTCCCCTCATTATGAAAGGAATACCTATGAGAGTTAGATTGGAACCCTTTTAAATTTATCATGGTTGAAGGGGAAGAGAATCAAAAGGTGCATTTGGAATGTTTTTTTTCATAATAAATATGAAATATGATTACTTTCAGGAGGTCACCCATTGTAGTAGTATTAATATCTATGTATTATTAACTGTGGAGTTCTAATAGGGTCAATTTTGACTGCAACCAAATTAAAAATAATTTTTGATGATGTTTTTCTAAAAGTAACTGAGTGAGTCACACAATAAAATTAACATTAAGAAACTAAAAAAATTCATTCATTATATTTTGATTCAATTTTCAGTGTCATTTTTGGTGTTCTTAGGAGGTAGAAAATGAGGAGGATGAAATGATGAAATAGTTGAAGAATGGGTTGGGGAATGTGGTATTCAACGCTATGGGAGTGTCTTTGATAAAGATTAATGAAAAAAATCTGAGTGGGAGGTATGTCATAAAGAAAATTTGGAACCACAATAATAGATGGAATTCTTGTTTGAAAGAGGGAGTCCAATAAATAATCAAGATATGGAAGGAAATAAATTGTTTGAGGATGGATTAAATAAAGGTAGTGAATGATAGTTGTACAAGAGTATTGAAGTATTATATCTCAATTCAAGAATGTTACAATTTTTATTAATGATACATGAAAATGTGGATTTTTATGTATGGAGTGTATTGTATTGTATATCTATCTTACAAAAAAGAATACTTATTTACACAATATTATTTTTGAAACTCATTGTATATTTTAGCGTTAATAATTATTGTGAATTCTTCACCCATAATCATAATCAATGAACAATATCAAACATCACAACATTGTTACTCACATTGCAATGTTTTTATGACCACAATCAACAATATAATTCACTTTCCATCAAAACATACCACCAACCACAATGTGATCCCTACAAACACATTTCCATTTATCTGGCTTGAATTTTCAATTCATTTATGGTAGAAATAATATCTATCATAAATATAACATAACATTACTAAGCAGAACTAAATTTTCTAATATTTCACACAAGTTAAACTTAACACATTTAATAATTCTTGAACGTGGTATATCATCATTTCATTATTCAACAATATATTTATCATGTGAAATTATATTTATATTTATATTAAAATGTTGTATGAACAATAAAAAATAATCAAATGAAAGAAAATATACAGGGACTACCATAAAATAATATCATTTTACGACATATGGAAAAATTTATTTATTCATTCTACTACACCAACTATTCAACACTAATCATCCAATATTAATTAATTGAAAATCGACAACTATAATTATATGAAATTTTATAAATATGATCTGATTGATAGATACACATATATTCATAATTCTTCTTATTATCTTAATTTTTTTTCATATTCATGTGTCTTCCATACTATGGAAAAAATATTCAAAAAATTACAATCCACACTATCTAAAATCCAACAATAAATAATATAACGGAAACATTAAGAAAATCACAATAATTTGAAAAAATAGATAAAGATATAGTTTTTAGTGGTCTTATATGAAGGTGGAACGAGTTTATCACGTAGGGATGGCATTGTGTAGGTATAAGTAAGAGCGAGAGAGAGAGATGAGATGTGGGATTTATCATGGTAAACAACAGACTAAAAAAATAAAAAGCAGAACCCAAAAAATCATACAACGAGAGAGGAAAAAGAGAAAATAACATACCTTTTATTCTAGGCTTGATTAATCTTAGAGAACGTAAAGGGGTAGCATTGGAAATAGAGGAGCTCTGTGAGAGCTAGAGAATCATGGCTGAATGAGTAGTATATAGGTTTATTTTAAAAATATCAGGGACAATTTTACTAGTGTTTTCAAAAAAGAACTAACAAAGAGCCATTTTATGAGTGCTAAATTGATAAGCACTGATAAAACACATATGTATCAGTGATTTTTTAGTGCTGAAAATGGTCGAGCTTTATCAGCACTTAAAATGGTCTATCTTTATCAATGCTAAAAGAATGCTGATAAAATGAACCTTTATAAGCACCAAAACTTTAGCACTGATAAAGGATTTATAATTACAATTATTAATGAAAAATTGGAAATGATATTTATATAATTAAACATTTGTTTACTATAATTTTATAATTATTTAAATATATAAGTGTTTATTTATAAATAAATTAATAATTTTTTTAAAAATTATATTTTTTAATTATAATTATCAGTATAAAATTTTATAAATAGACTAAATTTAAATTTATAAATATATTTATAATTATATATTTATAATTATAAATATATTTATATCATTATATATTTATATAATTACATATACAAATATTTATTTAATAAATACATATAAATATTAATATATTCATTATTTAAATATATTTATTATAGTTTTATAACTATTTAAATATATAATTATGTATTTATAAATATATGAATAATACTTAAATATATATATATATATATATATATATATGAGGGAGAAGCTTAGCGGTAGCTGCCTCTATGGGTCTCGGTGAGGTCATGAGTTCGAGTCTCACTGAGTACATCCCTATATTGTAAGTTGCTTTCTTTTCTTTGTAATGTTTACCCTTTCCCCAAATAAACCAAGGTGTCGACCTCAACACACACACAGACATAAATATATAATATAAATATAAATATAAATATTTATTATTTATTATTTAAATAAATTTAATATAATTATATAATTTTTTTAAATATATATAATTATTTATTTATAATTATATAAATACTTTTTTTAAAAAATAATTTTTAGTTATTTATAATAATTATAAATATATAAATTTACAAATATTGTAAATATAAATTTATAAATATATTTATTTGTAAATATTTATTTACAAATATATTTTTTACATTATTAATGAATATATAATTTTATATACATACATTTTAAAAATGAGTGAAATTGAATAATTTAAAATAAGTAAATTTTAAAAATATTCAAAAGATGTATTAGTTTTATTAAATAAAAATAAATTATGAAAAATATATGGATATATATACTAAATTAATGTTGAATATATATTGAAAATAAAAAAACATAGCAATTAAATAAATATAAATAAATAATAAAAAAGGAATAAATTCAAAAATAAAATAAAAAATAAAATAAAAAATAAAAAATATAAAAAAGTAACAAATAATACTAAATGATAACAATATAAAAAATAAATAAGTTAAATTGATTGATTTAAAAAAATAATATATTAAATGTACCATGATATACTGAGATTCTAAAATATTATAAAATTTGAATAAATTACATAAATATTAGGTGCATGTGTTTTTAAATAAGATTTCATTGGTTTAGTAAATATTTTTGTCTATGAATTGTATATAAAAATTAATTCTGTATGTATATTTATGTGAAATCAATGTAACACACATTTGACATATGTTAACTTGAAAAACCAAACAACATTAAAATGAATATGATAATAATATGTTGTTATTTATTAAATTTTATTCATTTTCTATATATTTATTTTTAATATATATTATTAATTACTTTTTATAATTAATATATATATATATATATATTATACTTATTAATTTTTATTAATAATTGTTTCATTAATAAATTTTTAAATAATTTTGAAATTTATTCATTTTTATTTTTTTTTTATAATTACAATTTATTCTTTTTATATATTTTTTAAAATATTTTAATTTATTCATTATAAATATATATTTTTTTCTCAATTTATTATTTAAAGCAGAGACATCTTTATACTGGGTAAGGGGTGACCCATTACATAGCCCGAAGGCCCAAGTCCAAGTGGCCTGCATACAAGGCTTGAAAGCCCATTTTTTGGCCCAAAGGACCCCTCGTTGAACAGTACTGCTACAGTTTCCGCGCTGCTATAGTACCTGCTACATTCCCTCCACCGCTACAGTGGCACTGCTACTACAGTTCCACGGCTGCTACAGTACTGCTACAGTAACCCAGAAATTCACCCCTACCCAGATTTGATCCCGGGTATTTTGGATGCCAAGCAGGAGCTTGTAATAGATATATTTATATTATAATTATTTATTTTTATCAATAATTATTTAATTAATAAAAGGTTTGATATTTTTCTTAAGTTAATATTTTTGAAATTTTATTAGTTTATTTTATTTTATTCATTTTACATATCTACATATTTAATATATTCTATTTATGAATTTTTATAACTTATATATATGTATATTTAATTTATTCATTTTTATTAATAATTATTTAGTTAATAATATTGTTAATATTTTTTAATTTTTTGGTTGAATTATTTCATTTTATTCTGGACCATTATCATCGCTAAAAATGAATCATTGATAAAGATTACTTTTTTATCAGCATAATATAAAAGAGCTAAAAAGGGTACTATTTATCAGTCCTTTTTTTAGCATGGATAAAAGGTACCCTTTATCATTGTTCTTTTTAGCACTGATAAATGTGACCTTTATCAGTTCTTTTTTCTAACACTGATAAAGTCTAGCGCTGTCAATGGTCTTTTTTCTTTTAGTTTTTCATTTTGTGGGAGATCCTTGGGAATGAATCATAAAACTAGAGAATTAGTTTAATTAGTAACCCAAGTATCCTAATTAGATGCCACAGAAAACGATTTTTCATCTGGAAATGATGAGTTAATCTCTCTTACATAAATATTTTTTATATATGAAAGCCCATATAAGTGTTAATCTATAAAATTTTCATTAAAATTTTTAACTATAATTTTCATGTTAAAGTATTACAAGAGGAGTATGTATGTAATCATTATTTTCCTAGCATCCCTGGCCTGAAAATACTTTGGAGGTTAATTATTTTGAAAAAAATAATCTTTAACCCATTCAGGTACTCCCTAATATTTTACAAATAAAAAACAAAAGTGAGTAATTTATTTCTAGTTATAGTTAAATTCATTTGAAAATCATCTATTATTGAACTGGAATTTTACATTACATGCATCCACTTCTCTATTAAATTTTATATGACTTCATGAAAAACCATATCACTATATCAACAAATTACCTCAAAAAGAAATTTCCATTTAGGGTCCCTGATGATTGGAGAATATGTGAGTTTTTATATATGAAGATTTAAATATTCTAATGACTTATCATAAAAAACAAATGGTTTATATTTAACAAACAATGAATAAATGGATTTTTTTTTTATTTTTGAAAAATATTTAATGAAGTTATGGTAAAAAATGGCATGCCCCCAGAAGACTCTATCAATATTCACATTTTTTGAAAGGGGAAATTCTTATATTACATTCATTTTAGAAATATAAAACTCAATTAACATATTAGAGACTTTATGATAAATAATTATCCTATCATTCACCATAAACTAATAGTTTCCCCATTTAAGAAACTATTTGGTCTCTAGAATTCTTCTCAAAACTAGTTATAAACTTTATAACAAACATTTAAAACATTTAAAATATTTAAAATACTAGGAAAATCATATATGAAAATATATATAATATTTCTAATTATATTAGAAAAAATAGCCATCATGCACCTTTGAAATTTGAATAGAAGAAATCATTGGCCAGAAAACGTATAAAATAGGCAAGTAAAGGTAGAATTTTTCTAACTTTTTTGGGGCTAATTGATTCTAGTTTTAACTAGAAAAAATATTAATAAAAAATAAAAATTTATTTCTTATCAGCCAATCATGAATGGGATCTAAAAATAATATTGGAAAATTATACATTATATTGGATTAATTATGTTTCCAATAGAATATACACACTATTTATTTAGTAATATTCTTAATTTAAATTGGTTCATTTTTTCTCATTTGAGATTACCATAACTCATCCATTTTTAGGTAAATCAAATACTAGGTAAACCCAATTACTATTTGATATACGAAATATTATTACAACGTCTAAAAATTTAATAATCCCTTCTCAAACCCCCTATTTCATGATAGTATTGACTCTCATTTTCCTATCTACCCTTCATTTTGAAGAAACATAAATTGATATTTTATCTATTCAATATGAAGGAATAATATTTTTTATATCAAATATATTCCAAACTATAGAATATTTGAACCACTTTGACACACTCAAAAAACCTTCCCATTGAATTTCCTAGAGTTCAGTAGAAATTACGATAGAGAGTTTTTAATGTTAACCTAAAAATGAATATTTAAAAGGATTTTGAAGTCAATTAAGTTAAACATATGGATATTCTTAACTTTATGGGAGAGTATTGGGACTAAGTGGTCGAAGGTCTTAAATGCATCTTTTATTGAAATAATGTTAAATGGATAACAAATGTTCTTCACTACTATCAATAGTAAAAAACACACTACACTCAAAACTCATATCAGAAGTGAAGATGTGTTCCTCATAAAAATCATCTAAATAACCCAAAAATTCACCCTTGTACTATCCAAAACATGCATCCACATTACCTTTATCAATCTCTAAATAGGTTTCTTCAAATGAATGGTTACATCAAATGGTAAACATGATATCAATCAATTTATCTTTAAGAAGAATTTTTTTCTCATGTTCTAGAATTTACACATTAATACAATTTTCCTAAATAAATGGTTCTTTAGGATTCATAAAAACCTCAAATACTACAATTTCCTCACCAAAATTGACAATAAAGTTTCTATGAGAAATATTTATGACAATTACTATTGTGGAAAGGAAAGAACTATTTAGTATGACATGGAATTTTTTCTTACAGTCCATGTCTAAGACGAGAAATTAAATGGATAAAAATAAAACTCCAACAGTAATAAAAATATATTCTACCCTACCTATATTGTGTGTGATGGAGTAATCATCTAATATTGGGAAACAGTGGTAGGCTGCCGTACTTTCAATATCAACAGCTAAAAATGTGAGAAAGGGATTAAATAGATACTTGAAAAAGGCCCCATAAGTAATCAATTTAGCCATTATTACATAAAGTATAATTCATGAAAATGATCCCCATATCCTTGAGTTTTGGAGGACAACACTTCAACATTAAATGAGGTTGCATGTGTAAAGCTCCTCAAGTTTATTCTTATTTGAAAATATTATTACAATAGATTTAATTTATAAAATAATCCAAATTAAATTTTTAATAATAGTATTATTCAAATTTCGATTAGGTAAAAACCCAATTAACATGATAATTATAGGTTTTGGAATATTCTATATATGTTTTTTAGGTAATGATATGGTTAGGGGAGAATTATTCAAGATAATGGATAGTCTCTAAATCTATTCTTGAATATTTCCTTCCCTTTATTATTTTTAATTTAAGAATCTTTTTTATTCTGGTATCTAAAATATAAAAATTTATTTTAATTCTTATTAATTGCTATTATTTATAATTCTAGATTTTGTAATTAACAAATTTTAGTTGCCATAATCTTATAGTTTTTTATCTTGAACATTCTTATGGATTATCCTAGGTTTCTCAGGTATTTTCAAGCCATTCCTTATAGCCACTGCCACGATATTCTACCTCAAATTAAGCTATTTTTCTGTGAATCATACCATTTTATCTTCCTCTAAATTATCTATCCATGTGAATTATTTGTTTTTTCATACTATCCATGTCATTTTTAAAGTATTTCCTTGAGATCCCATATCAGCTTTATATGTTTTATCCTGAGAATCTATATAACATATCATTTTCTTCATGAGACCTTATAATTTATTTTTTAATTATATGACTAAGCCCTATTTTGATTTTGGAATTATTTTATTTGGGTGCGATGGAAATATAGGAGAAAAAATTTGTCCAAATAACCAATGGACTCTCCATTAGTGGTTAGGAAGATTCTTATATCCTATATTGTATGTATTTAAAAAGGGATCATACTTAGACTACATCCTAGGAATATAATAAGAGAAATAATTTTTTAGAGGTTTCGGTAGGAAAACAAAAATTAGGATATGAGGTTATTGAATGATGGGACATACCATAGTGGTGTTATTGATCCCTAATTGAATTTTTCTTGGAAATCACAATAACCAATGGATGTGTCTCTTAAAAAGAATTTTTAACTTTTCAGTGGATGATTATCATTCTTGAACATTTTTGTGGTGAATTTTTTGAATGAATTTTGAAAATATATTTATCTTAACAAAATATTATACTTGATAAAATTGATCTACAATTGTTTTATTGTAAGGGTTGAGTTCATTATAAAAGTGTCCACAATGAAATTTTGGAAAAAATAATGGTTAAGAAATTGTCTAAGAATACTCCAAAATATGTCACAAGTAAAATGTATCAAATCACCATCTTATTTCAAAAAACAAATTATCTTATATATTATTTCATATTTCATTCTCATAGGTTAGAGCATCATACAAAAGACATTAAATATTTGATCCCAACTATCAGACATTTCCTCTTATAACTGCTGAAACTCAATTCGAGAATTAGTCTTGAGACAGATGAGATATATTCTAAATTTTATACCATCTTCACTAATCCCTCACAATGGTAGATGATGTATCACTCTATCAATTTCCCTAATAATTTATAAAGAGTGATTGTGTCATAGAAGAAAATAAATATTTTATTTCATAATTTCTGGACTGATGGGTAATCCTATTGCATGAATAATTACATGAAACCATGGGTACTTGAAACTCTATAAGCCTATGTACCTTGATGAAATGTTCTCTAGGATGACATGGATTTGAATTTTCATAATAAGACACTACCTCCATATTATTTTTCATTTCATTTTAATTTTTATAGAAGATAAATGTTTTTAAATTTCACGAGTGAAAGGATTTATATTTTATATTATTTTAATTTTTTTTATAAATTCATATGATTCAAAGAGATGTTTTTGTAAAAAAAAAATTGTTTCTATATTTTTTTAAATGTGTGGATGATATATTTAGTTTTCTTGAAAATATAATTACAGCTTTGTCTCTCCTGACTTCCCTAAAAATTATACTAACCATTTTATGTTGATTAGGTCACCATACTTAAAAAATTCATTATTTATATTTATATATATATAAAAATATTTCTAGGAAGTTTCAATTAACAATAAGGTACTGAAAATATGTTTATGTGACCAAGATAAGACCCAAAAAAACAAGACAAATAACAACAAGTTAATGTTAAAGAAAATTAGTTTGGGAAAATTATTCATCATGAAACAAGTAAGTGGGTAATGTATATATAAATTATATGAAATAGTTTAATAAGGAATAAAGAAATTATTTTAGATCAAATAATGGAATATAAACAGAAGTTTTGATTGATTGAAAACTCTTATATACCCTCGATTGGGTGAAAAATTACTGAATCTACATCTAAAGAAAATATTTCCTATTAAAATTTTCATGTTTCATATAATTGAAGGTTAATATCTATAGATTTTAAAATGTGAAACTAAACTTCATCATAAAGGATTAGTGGATGAAATTACCTAGACTGAAATTTATTACCACCTTAGTGTTCTTCACTTCTATTGATATGAAAATTACTTGTTAAAATATTTTACAATATAAATGTTATTATGATTTTTTTGAAAGTAAAAATTATCAATTGTTATTTATGCATTATCATTAAAGAATTTTCAATAAGAGATAAATAAAAAATGAATTAGATATAGTGAATAATAATGACATAATAAAAGATAATTAATATCATCAAAATAATATCTTTTCCTATAGAAAATTTAGCAAATAATTTTATTATAACTATAAAAATTATATAATGAAATAATTTGAAAATAAAGTAAATGTAAAAAATAATAATTTAAAAGAGATGAAACAATTATCCCTTATCATGTTGATAATGAACAACTCTAATAACCCTTACCATAGTTTTGATTTACATGGTTTAAGTTTCCTGATCCACTAAATTCATCCTCTTCAAAGTGTGAAATCTATTATTTGATTATCCAACACAAAAAATTAAGAAGTTTTTATAGGAACTCTAGAATAAATATTGTAGTTATCTTTGTAACACATATATCTGGAGTCTCAATGTTGTGCAGCTATCACTACTCATTTTCCTCCCCATGTGACTCAACATAAACTATAAAACTGAAAGTGCACCTCTTGCATGTGGGTAGGCTTCATCTCTTTATATCATGGTTCAATATCCTCAGATATTCCAACTCACTCCAGATTATTACCTCACATAATATCACCATTAACCTTGGTTTCCCATTTATAATTTATTTTTAGAATATTTGAGTTTTTATTATGAATTTTAGGGCTCACACCCCTAGAAGTCAACCAAAATTAAAATACAATTCCAAAATAAGTATTTTCAACATTTAAAGAATTTAAAAACATATAAATTAATTAGGATAATTTTATTAACAAATAAAATAATTTAAAATTGAAATATGTATTTTTAAGAAAATAATATTTCAAAATTACTAAAAATAGGAATTTTAATTAAATTTCTCTAAAACAAACAAAAATATAAGTCCTTAAAAAATATAAAATTTACCAAAAAAGGAAACTTTAAGAACGTAATGAAAAAATCACTCATTAACCTAATTTTTTTAATTAATTATAGATATAAAAATATATTAAAAATCATAATAAATTCACAATTAACATAATATTTTGAGATAAAAACATCTATTTAGTCCAAAAAAGTATATCACAAATTTTATAAAAAATATACAACTTTAAAGATATTTTTTTTGGGAAAGAAATAAATTATTGTGTTGGTAATTGGTTAGTAAATTTATAATTCATTATTTTAAAATAATTTTATATGAGTTTAAAAGATTAATTTTATAAATACCCTTTTTTGAAGTTGAATGTTCATAAAATTTCATTTTTAGAGTAGAGGGAATTTTACTATTACTCATTTATTTATTTTGAATATATGTTTTTTTTCTAGAAATGGTATGTTTTATAATCTAAATGGATATGTTTTGTGCTAAAAAAATAATTTTTTTTTGACATGGAGTGATTTACATCGATGATATATATATATTATATATAGATATTAATGAATTTATAAAAGTATTACTAGAGGATGTTTTAAGGATATATATAGAAATGGAGGTGGATTTTGTGATGTATTTAGTGTGAGGATTAGATACTTATCAATTCTTTCATATTTTATGATAGGTGCATAAATAATTGAGATGAATTCCTTCTTGAGGACCATGTAGTGAAGAATTTTTTATGTAAAACTATATAACCACACAGGGATTTAGTGCTATTATCTATGAAGAATATTAAATCATGTAGTTCTATGTGTATTAAAAAAAGATTAATCAAGTGATTATTAATAATGATTATCTATTTTCTAGTATATATGATATGTTTAATCATCCATAGGGATACTGGTGTTTTTTGAATAATTATTTTTGTTTTTGGTATCATTATCATTGGGTAAGTTTTATGGATGTAATAAATATGGATTTTAAGAGCTATTATGGGTTGTATAAGTTTCTAGAAATGTCATTTGGGATTAATAACAGACCAAAAATTTATATGGACATGATGAAATAGATATTTCACCCATATCTAGATTTATTTTGTTTTTATATTTTTCTATGTCATGTTATAATAATATCAATATTGGGATGATCATTAGAGTCAATTGAGGAAAATCATTATATGTTATGTGTTCATTAGTTATATTATAATCTATAAAAATGTGATTATTTGATCTTGGTGGTAAACTTTTTGTGACACATGGTGTTTAAGGAATAAATCTCAATAGATATTGGTAAGGTATTTTTTGTGACATCGTGGGGATTACCAAGAATTAGTTTGAGGTATATAGTTTCCTTAGTCAAGAATGTTATAAAAGGAGATCTATTTGATATTTATCTTAGATATCAGTGTTGATTATTATCTTATATAACATGGTTATGAGGCTTTAGTGAACTGATCAATTTGACTAAAATTTCAGGATTTAAGTAGTAACATTACTATTGAGATCCTATTTATCTTACATATCTAATTCATGTATGATATATAGTGACCAATAACGCATGGCTTTAGGTAGTGTATTGATTTAAAAATATTAGTTAGTGCATTATAAACCGCTTTAACTTAGGCCACATGAGAAAAATTTCAATAAAAAATATCTTCAGTGAGTAATGGTGGTATACAAACATAAATATTTGAAATATAATATATTTAGTAAAATATTTTTCATGAATAATTATTTTAAGAGTTTGAGAATATTTTCACATTGAAGGACCTAAACATTAAGTACAAAAGATAAGTGGAGTACCTAAAGTAATTTTACTTTTGGTTATTTTATATGATAAGAAAATTTTTATGTTATAAAAGATTATTTGAGTGAGAAGTTATAAATGAAAGATATTAAAAAGGAAAAGGAGGAGTTGTGGATGATATGTCTTATATATATGTTAAATTTGGATATGATTGACTATAGTGAGGTGGTATTGAAACCACACAATATGACAGGAACAAACCAACCTTAACCCCTCATGGGCTGATGTTGAGCCATGTGTGCCACCCGTATCCTACCTCTAATAGGATAAAGGATGGACACTATAAATAATAACTAATAATCGTACATGGGTGGAATTATCCTATATTAAACTAAAATATATATTCAATAAATTTTTTTGAATATAACAAAAAAACTATTTCCTTATAAATAAATAACTCGACTGTATATATGTCACGACCCGCCCTCGGGGTCCGTGCCGTGACTACCCCAAGCCCGTCTTCCATAGGCCAGGGGCTGGCGACTAGCACCAAAGCGTAAATCCCGGTAAAAAGGGAAGGCATTGCCTTTGATAAGTAAACACACACCACAGAGTAAACAAGCGGAAAGTAAACACTAAGCAAGCAGAGTACGACTGAAAGTGCGGAAAGGTAAATGGGCCAGAATACAAACCCAAACTGAAAGTAAAGTACAACTCGAAAAGTGAAAAACAGCAACTGTAAAGTAAAAGCCGCTACTCCGAGCTGTCCACCGGAAATCCCACCTGAAGGGTGGGTACAGATAGCTCCTCTGCTCCACGGGTCCCGCCGTCCGCTCCGTGCACGTCCCACCCAGTGGTCCACCTCCGGGTACCGTCCCGCTCTACAAGCCTCAGCTAAGTCAACGCTGTCCGTCGTCTGCAACCAACACAACGTAGTGCGGGCGAAGCCCGTGCAGGGGTGAGTATAAGCTACTCAGTAGGGACCCCGAGACCCCTGAAGGTCTCTCAAATCCACAAAGGATAAACCACGAAGAAAAGTACAATCACGAAGTAACAACCGACACTGCTTAGGTATATGCCCATACATATACCTAAGTCATCAATTAAAAATACGCTCCAACCTCCGAGCCCAAGTACAACTCAGTCCACGCAGGAAAGTATACGTATTCCACATAGGAGAGCAAAACATAATCCACACAGGATTGCACAACACAATCCACATAGGAAAGCAACAGGATTCAGCTCACACAGGTATACTTCTTCAAGGACGATAAAGATGATCACTGATCCATCTAAGTCGTCGGACCCACGAAGGATCGATAGGTAACTAACCCCCGCAAAGACCCACACAAGATCGGGCTCACACAGAACCTGTAGGCGCTGGCTCACACAGAACCGCTGAGCGCAAGGACCCACACAGGATCGGGCCCACACAGGACCTGTAGCACTGATCCACGTAGGATCGCTGAGTGCTGAAGTCGTCGTCGTCGAATCCACATAGGATCTCTGTACTGTCGTCGTCTAATCCACACAGGATCTCTGTACTGTCGTCGTCGCAGTCACAGTAGCAGCCGTAACAGTAGAACAGTCGCAGCCAGCACTAGGGTTCCCGCACAAAGCAAGCTCGTTCGGAGGGTTCGCTCCACGAGCCGAGAGGCTGATACATCAACTGTCACGAAGACCGAAGTTGATGTATCCAAAAGTTCTGTATCGTCAACAGGAACTCAACGCAACAGACGGCGCGTCGATCGGACGCCCGGTCTGAGAGTTATTGGCATTTTCGTCTCCGGGGCCCGGTTGGTTTTTAAGGCAAAACCAACCCGACCATACTCCACCTGCGTCCAAACCTCGGGCGGAGTATTCCAAAAGATCCGTCTCACTAAGAGGAACACAACGCGACTGACGGCGCGTCAATCGGACGTCCGTAGCTCAAGATATGAGCGTTTCCGCTCCGAAGGCCCGGTTGGTTTCGTGAACGAACCAACCCGGCCAAACTCAAAGTAAACCGAAACCTTGAGTGCGATATACCGAAACGACCGTCTCGATCCAAGGATCGCGTTGCCGCAGATGGTTCGTCATTCGGAGGTCCGAGGCTCATGTTACGAGCCAAAAACCGAATCTGGTTCGAAACGGGGGGGTCCGGGTCCGGGCCGACCCGGCCCGACCCCCCCCCCCCCCCCCGGGGCGGCGCGGCGGCGGCGCGGCGGCACGGCGGCGCGGCGGCGCGGGGAGCCGCGGGGTCCGCGGCGGCTGTCGCCTGCGGGGAGGCCGCACGCACGCGGGGGCTAAGCCCTGCGGTTTTTGAGGGGCGGCGCGGCACAAGGGCCGCGCCCTTTATTTTTTTTAAAGAAGCCCCCCCCCCCCCCACGTGGGGGGCCTGCTGGTGCGGAACCGAGGGGGCCGGCTGCCCCCCTCCTTCAAAGAACCCCCCCCCCCTCATAATGAGGGGGGTTTATATGAGGTGGCCGGGGAATTAAATTCCCCGGTTTTAATGGTATCCGGCCGGCCAGCTAGCCGACCGGTTTTCTCTTACGGGACCGGAAATTCCGGTCCCCCTTCGGCTTCCGACGCCGGCGGCCCGGCCGCCGGTCTTCTCTTCCGCCGCGGCCCGGAACCGGCCGCGGTCTCCTCGTTCCGCCGCGGCCCGGAACCGGCCGCGGCGTTCGTCAACCGGCACGGTGCGACGGCACCGCGCCCCTTCGCCGTGCTTTGATTCTTTTCAACGCGGCGCGACGGCGTCGCGTTCTTGAAGTTTCTACCTCGGCGTGGCGCGACGGTGCCTCGTAAAATAAATGTACGGTAATCCGCGTGGTGCGACGGCACCACGCCACTTTGCTTCCACCGCAAGAATTAAATAAGAACGATGGAGGGGGGTTCGGCCGTGTTCATGCGGTCCGGCCCCCCTCACGTTAAAAAAAAACTCAACCTAAACATTCAAGCCTCAAGTTAGACATGCGAGATCCACGTTCAAGAAAAGGAATAAATAAATAACGAATCAACAACCCCTACCTCGGGTTTAAGATTCGAAGATTCGACTACGTTCCGCGGAAGACGGCGTCGCAGAGGTCGGGCGTCGCGGTCGTCGTTCGTCAATCCGTTGACGAAGAGATATGCCCGAAGAGATACGTCGTTGGCGAGTCTTCGTATGCCGACGAAGAAGGTCCGAGGAGGAAGCGGCGTTCCCTCTTGTTGACACCGAGGACGAAGAAGAGAGGCGTCGTTCTTCGTCGGAGCTTGAGCGTTCTTCGTCAAGTTCGAAGGTTCTTCGTCAAGTTCGAAGGTTCTTCGTCAAGTTGAAGAAGAAGAAGAAAAGCTTCCAAAGCTCTCAAGAAATCCTCCCAAGGTGTTAAAAGAATCCCCTAGAATTATATAAGCTTTAACTTATATTATTACATAACTTAACCACAAGAATTTCAAAGGTTTGAAATTCAAAAAGGGTTTAACTCCCTTAATTAATTAAGTAACTTAAGCCATTAAAAGAGGCGTTAAAGGAGTTGGGAGGATTTGAAAGGTTTAGGGGTTCGTGTGGGCCCCACCACACTTAATCCTCCCAAGGGAGGTTAAGTGGGTGTGGGTCCCACTCCCAACCTCCTTTGATAGGTTTTAACAAGTTAAAAATAAAATTGTTCTTCACAATTTTATTTAACTCAACTAAAAACCCCAAAACTTAACTTTCAACCCGCAACAAACGCAACTCCCGAAAAGGTCTCTTTAAGCGAATATCGGCACTGCGAGTTCATCGGTGCCCTCGGATTTCAATTCCAAGCACCGGATCAAAAGTTAGGAATTCCCGCTCGTTCGTTCACTGAACGTACCCGAGCCAAACTTCGGAAATTAATTCCGGGCACTCCGGGCCTCGGAATCAGGTGCCGTCTGAAACCGCGCTCTTGTAAAATTCTAAAGAAAATTAAGAAAAAATTTCCCTTGAATTTTACGGGTTTTTACATTACTCCCACCTCAGGTCTTTACGTCCCCGTAAAGATACATCAAAAACTAGGGAAACAAATGAGGGTACTGAGCACGCATCTGAGCCTCCCGCTCCCATGTGCTCTCCTCGAGATTCCCGTGCTGCCATCTGATGCGCACAAGAGGAATCGATCGCCCACGTAGGACCCGCTCCTGTCGATCCTCTATCTCCACCAGGACCTCTGTAAAAGTCGCCCCATCGTCAACGTCAATCTCCCCATGGTCAATGATGTGCGTCGGGTCGTGCACGTATCTCCTCAGCTGGTATACGTGGAAGACGTCGTGCACCCGGCGCAACTGAGGTGGTAGAGCCAGGCGATAAGCCACCTCGCCAATCCTGCTGAGAATCTGGAAAGGTCCGATGAAGCGCGGAGATAACTTGCCGCCTCGGCCAAATCTCCGAATACCACGTCGAGGTGAGACCCGCAAGAAGACGTGGTCGCCATCCTTGAAATCCAGTGGCCTCCGCCTCCTGTCAGCGTATGACTTCTGCCGGCTCTGAGCTGTCCTCATCCACTCCTGGATGACCTGGACCTTCTCTATCGTGGCCTGGACCATCTCCGGTCCCACCAGTGCTGACTCTCCGGGGTCTGTCCAGCACAAAGGAGATCTACAAGGTCGGCCGTACAACGCCTCGTACGGTGCCATCCCGATGGTGGAGTGGTAGCTGTTGTTGTACGCGAACTCCACCAAGGGTAGGTGGTCCTCCCAGCTACGACCAAAGTCGAGGACACATGCGCGGAGCATGTCCTCGAGAGTCTGAATGGTCCTCTCCGTATGACCATCCGTCTGAGGGTGAAAAGCTGTGCTAAGACGTAGCTGCGTCCCGAACGCCTCCTGTAACCCCTTCCAAAGCCGGGAAGTAAAGCGGGCATCTCGATCGGAGACGATAGATGATGGCACGCCGTGGAGCCGCACAATCTCCTGAACGTAGAGACGTCCCAAGCTCTCCACTGAGCCCTGCTCTCTGATGGGTAAGAAGTGTGCCGACTTGGTGAGTCGGTCAACTATCACCCAGATGGAGTCGTGACCTCTGGAAGTGCATGGAATTCCAGTCACGAAGTCCATAGATATGCCGTCCCACTTCCACTCCGGAACCTCCAAGGGATGTACCAAGCCTGCTGGTACCTGATGCTCTGCCTTCACCTGTTGACAGGTGAGGCATCGAGAAACGAACTCTGCTACAGCCTTCTTCATGCCCGGCCACCAGTGCTGTCGTCTGAGGTCCTGGTACATCTTCGCCACTCCAGGATGTACCGCCAAAGGAGAAGTGTGAAACTCTCTCAGCACTTCCTCTCGCAAAGCTACTGGTACCATGGTACGTCCTCTGAAAAGGATGTCGTGTTCTGCTCCAAGGAAGAAACCATCAGGTGCCTGTCCCGAGGATATCTGTGCACGCCATGTCTCACAGTCAGCGTCCCCATGCTGTGCCTCCCTGACTCGCTGCAGTAGTGGAGGAGTGACTGTGAGAGACTGAAGAAAGGCTGCTCCATCTCTATCCACGAAGGATATCTGCAAAGAGGCTAGCTTCTCTGTCGCCTCCTCAAGTACCTGAATGCCCGTCCTCCTGCTGAGGGCATCGGCTACTACGTTTCCCTTCCCAGGAGTATAGACTATCTCAAAGTCATAGTCTTGGAGGAACTCGAGCCATCGACGCTGTCTCAGGTTCAGGTCCTTCTGCGAGAAGATATACTTGAGACTCTGATGATCGGAAAAGACTGTAAAGCGCTCGCCCATCAGATAGTGTCGCCATGTCTTCAGAGCGAAGACCACTGCGGCTAACTCCAGGTCATGGGTAGCGTAGTTCTGCTCATGCGGCCTCAACTGTCGTGATCCATAGGCGATCACTGCCCGCTCCTGCATCAGAACACATCCGAGTCCGGTCCCTGATGCATCGCAGTAGACTACGTACCCTACTCCCTCCTCAGGCAACCTCAAGATAGGTGCGCTAGTCAATCTCTGTCTCAGCTCCTGGAAGCTCTGATGACATCTGTCTGACCACACGAAGGGTTTCCCCTTCTTCGTCAAAGCTGTGAGTGATGCCGCAACTCTGGAGAAGTTCGGCACAAATCTCCGATAGTACCCAGCTAGTCCCAAGAAACTCTGAACCTCAGTCACGCTCCTGGGTGGCTCCCAAGCTAACACAGCCTCAATCTTCGCGGGATCCACTGCAACTCCCGCCTCAGAGATAACGTGTCCCAAAAAGTGGACCTCACGTATCCAGAACTGGCACTTCGAGAGCTTACCATAAAGCTGGTGCTCTCGGAGTGTGTCAAGAACAACTCGCAAGTGATAGGCGTGCTCCTCCTCTGTCGTAGAGTAAATCAGAATGTCGTCGATGAAGACCACGACAAACCGATCGAGGTATGGCTGAAAGATGCTGTTCATGAGAGCCATGAACACTGCTAGAGCATTGGTTACACCGAAAGGCATAACCAAGAACTCATAGTGACCATACCGACATCTGAAGGCCGTCTTCTGCACATCCTCGTCTCTGACTCTGAGCTGATGATAGCCTGACCTGAGGTCTATCTTCGAGAACCACCGTGCTCCCTTGAGCTGATCAAAGAGGTCATCAATCCTCGGTAGCGGATACTTGTTCCTCACTGTCACCTGGTTCAGGCGACGATAGTCAACACAAAGTCGCAAGCTCCCGTCCGCCTTCTTGGCGAACAATATCGGGGAAGCCCAGGGTGAAACACTGGGTCGGATGAACCCCTTTCCCTGCAAGTCCTCCAACTGTACCCGTAGCTCTCGAAGCTCGGCGGGGGCCATCCGATATGCTGGAGTGGATATCGGGGCTGTCCCGGGGTACAAGTCAATATAAAAGTCTACCTCTCTGCGAGGAGGTAGCCCTGGAACGTCGTCAGGAAAAACGTCCGCAAACTGATCCACCACTGCAGGAAAACCAGGACTCCGCAGGTCAACTGCTCCAAGGATAAGGCTAGACAACTGATGAGTGATGGGTTGTCCTCTCCTCCGCGGAAGTCCATCCTGTACTGCTAAGGCTCCCTTCTCGCCGGTGAAGGTGAACCTGCTCCCGTCGGTGCGTACACATCGCACCTTGCGCCTAAAACAGTCAATCTGTGCATGGACCGTAGACAGCCAATCCATGCCCAAAATGACGTCGTAAGGCCTCGATGCTGCTACAAGAAGATCCCAGCCGAAGCTCTCGCCTCCTAGAGTAATCTCACACTGCCGGCACCAGTGCGTAATCGTCGAGTCTGCTCCCGTAGGAGTCTCTAGCCGTAAGGATCGAGCCAACGGCTCTGTCGGAATCTCCGAGCTCCGAACAAGGGCAGCGGCTATGAAAGAATGACTCGCTCCTGTGTCTATAAGAACTGCAGCAAGGGTGGAATAGACACAGATAGTACCTCGAATCATCTCGGGTGCGCCGTGGTCGTAGGCCTCTGCTGCCTGGAGCTGTGCCTGTCGCTGCCCGCCAGCTCCCTGTGGTCGGGGTGGACCTCCTGGTGGTGGTGGTGGTAGAGCCTCAAAGCGTCGGCCACCACCAGCTGCTCGTCCAGCTCCTCTGCCTCGTCCGCCTCCTCCCTGCGGACCGCCACGGTCGATCCTCTGCCTCTGCCTCGGTGGTCCATCAACTGTCTGCTGCTCCTCGGCACGGCGGGTCGGGCAGTCACGAGCCATGTGGCCCTGCCCGCCGCACGAGTAGCACTGTCTGCCTCTCGGAAGACTGGCTCCGCGCTGTGTGCCCCGCACTGCTGAGCCAGTGCCCTGAGAACGTCTGCCCGAAGGTCTGGTCTATCTGGATCCCTGAGTCATCCGTCGACTGCCTGCTGCGGATGACTCTGCCACGTGCCGCCCTGCGGTGGGTCGCTGTGCTGGTGTAGACTCAGCAAGGGAGCTCTCGATCAGAAGGGCTCGCTCGAGTACTCCTGCCTGGGTCGGGATGCTGAGGGAGATCAGCGATGCCCTGATCTCGTGTCCCAATCTCTGCTCGAAGGTCTGGGCTCGGAAGAAGGGGTCCCGTACCATGTCTGTCGAGTAGCGAGATAGGTCGGTGAACCTCGCCGCGTACTGAGCGACCGTCAAGCTGCCCTGCCGCAGCTGAAGAAGCTCCTGGATGCGCACCGCTCGGAGGGTGGCCGGGACGAACTCTGAGCGGAAGAGGCTCTCGAAGTCCGTCCAGATGAGGGAGGCCTCATCGTGTACCTGGAGCATCAGGCTCCACCAGCGTCCGGCTGCTGCGTGCAGTAAGCTCGCCGCGAGGATCACCATGAGGTCTGCTGGCGTCCTCACTAGCCTGAAAACTCGGACGACCGCCTCCAGCTAGTCCTCGGCTGCCTGGGGGTCCGACTCCCCATGGAACCTGGGTGGTCGCTGGCGCTGGAACTCGTGCAGAGCTCCGAGGCGTCGTGCGTCGTCAGCTGCTGCTGCTGGAAGCATCGGGGGCTCGGCAGGTAAAGCTACCGCCGGTGCCACTACTGGAAAAGGGCCCTGCACCGAGCCCTCGTCGCTCGGTGGGCTGTCGTCTCGCTCGACTCTCGGAACCCTAGCTGGCTGCCGTCGTGGGGCCATCCTGAAAAGGAAACAGGTGCGCCACGGTTAGAACAGTATACCTGGTGAGCTGATATAAGTAATCACAAAGAAAACTTTGAAACACACACGCAATCAATGTTTTCGTGCATTAAGTCGGAAATCAGAAGTCAGGGTCCTGGTGTACGGATACGTCGGCCGCCGCACCAACACTGGATTCCCTAGACTGATAACCACACTCAATACGCTAAAAATTATTGCTTCACATAGAAAAGATCAGAGTTCGCGGTAGAACCGAAACCTCTGATACCAATTTGTCACGACCCACCCTCGGGGTCCGTGCCGTGACTACCCCAAGCCCGCCTTCCATAGGCCAGGGGCTGGCGACTAGCACCAAGACGTAAATCCCGGTAAAAAGGGAAGGCATTGCCTTTGATAAGTAAACACACACCACAGAGTAAACAAGCGGAAAGTAAACACTAAGCAAGCAGAGTACGACTGAAAGTGCGGAAAGGTAAATGGGCCAGAATACAAACCCAAACTGAAAGTAAAGTACAACTCGAAAAGGGAAAAACAGCAACTGTAAAGTAAAAGCCGCTACTCCGAGCTGTCCACCGGAAATCCCACCTGAAGGGTGGGTACAGATAGCTCCTCTGCTCCATGGGTCCCGCCGTCCGCTCCGTGCACGTCCCGCCCAGTGGTCCACCTCCGGGTACCGTCCCGCTCTACAAGCCTCAGCTAAGTCAACGCTGTCCGTCGTCTGCAACCAACACAACGTAGTGCGGGTGAAGCCCGTGTAGGGGTGAGTATAAGCTACTCAGTAGGGACCCCGAGACCCCTGAAGGTCTCTCAAATCCACAAAGGATAAACCACGAAGAAAAGTACAATCACGAAGTAACAACCGACACTGCTTAGGTATATGCCCATACATATACCTAAGTCATCAATTAAAAATACGCTCCAACCTCCGAGCCCAAGTACAACTCAGTCCACGCAGGAAAGTATACGTATTCCACATAGGAAAGCAAAACATAATCCACACAGGATTGCACAACACAATCCACATAGGAAAGCAACAGGATTCAGCTCACACAGGTATACTTCTTCAAGGACGATAAAGATGATCACTGATCCATCTAAGTCGTCGGACCCACGAAGGATCGATAGGTAACTAACCCCCGCAAAGACCCACACAGGATCGGGCTCACACAGAACCTGTAGGCGCTGGCTCACACAGAACCGCTGAGCGCAAGGACCCACACAGGATCGGGCCCACACAGGACCTGTAGCACTGATCCACGTAGGATCGCTGAGTGCTGAAGTCGTCGTCGTCGAATCCACATAGGATCTCTGTACTGTCGTCGTCGAATCCACACAGGATCTCTGTACTGTCGTCGTCGCAGTCACAGTAGCAGCCGTAGCAGTAGAACAGTCGCAGCCAGCACTAGGGTTCCCGCACAAAGCAAGCTCGTTCGGAGGGTTCGCTCCACGAGCCGAGAGGCTGATACATCAACTGTCACGAAGACCGAAGTTGATGTATCCAAAAGTTCTGTATCGTCAACAGGAACTCAACGCAACAGACGGCGCGTCGATCAGACGCCCGGTCTGAGAGTTATTGGCATTTTCGTCTCCGGGGCCCGGTTGGTTTTTAAGGCAAAACCAACCCGACCATACTCCACCTGCGTCCAAACCTCGGGCGGAGTATGCCAAAAGATCCGTCTCACTAATAGGAACACAACGCGACTGACGGCGCGTCTATCGGACGTCCGTAGCTCAAGATATGAGCGTTTCCGCTCCAAAGGCCCGGTTGGTTTCGTGAACGAACCAACCCGGCCGAACTCAAAGTAAACCGAAACCTTGAGTGCGATATACCGAAACGACCGTCTCGATCCAAGGATCGCGTTGCCGCAGACGGTTCGTCATTCGGAGGTCCGAGGCTCATGTTACGGGCCAAAAACCGAATCTGGTTCGAAACGGGGGGGTCCGGGTCCGGGCCGACCCGGCCCGACCCCCCCCCCCCCCCAGGGCGGCGCGGCGGCGCGGCGGCGCGGGGAGCCGCGGGGGTCCGCGGCGGCTGTCGCCTGCGGGGAGGCCGCACGCACGCGGGGGCTAAGCCCCGCGGTTTTTGAGGGGCGGCGCGGCACAAGGGCCGCGCCCTTTATTGTTTTTAAAGAAGCCCCCCCCCCCACGTGGGGGGCCTGCTGGTGCGGAACTGAGGGGGCCGGCTGCCCCCCTCCTTCAAAGAACCGCCCCCCCCTCATAATGAGGGGGGTTTATATGAGGTGGCCGGGGAATTAAATTCCCCGGTTTTAATGGTATCCGGCCGGCCAGCTGGCCGGCCGGTTTTCTCTTACGGGACCGGAAATTCCGGTCCCCCTTCGGCTTCCGACGCCGGCGGCCCGGCCGCCGGTCTTCTCTTCCTCCGCGGCCCGGAACCGGCCGCGGTCTCCTCGTTCCGCCGCGGCCCGGAACCGGCCGCGGCGTTCGTCAACCGGCGCGGTGCGACGGCACCGCGCCCCTTCGCCGTGCTTTGATTCTTTTCAACGCGGCGCGACGGCGTCGCGTTCTTGAAGTTTCTACCTCGGCGTGGCGCGACGGTGCCGCGTAAAATAAACGTACGGTAATCCGCGTGGTGCGACGGCACCACGCCACTTTTCTTCGACCGCAAGAATTAAACAAGAACGATGGAGGGGGGTTCGTCCGTGTTCATGCGGTCCGGCCCCCCCTCACGTTAAAAAAAAACTCAACTTAAACATTCAAGCCTCAAGTTAGACATGCGAGATCCACGTTCAAGAAAAGGAATAAATAAATAACGAATCAACAACCCCTACCTCGGGTTTAAGATTCGATGATTCGACTACGTTCCGCGGAATACGGCGTCGCGGAGGTCGGGCGTCGCGGTCGTCGTTCGTCAATCCGTTGACGAAGAGATATGCCCGAAGAGATACGTCGTTGGCGAGTCTTCGTATGCCGACGAAGAAGGTCCGAGGAGGAAGCGGCGTTCCCTCTTGTTGACACCGAGGACGAAGAAGAGAGGTGTCGTTCTTCGTCGGAGCTTGAGCGTTCTTCGTCAAGTTCGAAGGTTCTTCGTCAAGTTCGAAGGTTCTTCGTCAAGTTGAAGAAGAAGAAGAAAAGCTTCCAAAGCTCTCAAGAAATCCTCCCAAGGTGTTAAAAGAATCCCCTAGAATAATATAAGCTTTAACTTATATTATTACATAACTTAACCACAAGAATTTCAAAGGTTTGAAATTCAAAAAGGGTTTAACTCCCTTAATTAATTATGTAACTTAAGCCATTAAAAGAGGCGTTAAAGGAGTTGGGAGGATTTGAAAGGTTTAGGGGTTCGTGTGGGCCCCACCACACTTAATCCTCCCAAGGGAGGTTAAGTGGGTGTGGGTCCCACTCCCAACCTCCTTTGATAGGTTTTAACAAGTTAAAAATAAAATTGTTCTTCACAATTTTATTTAACTCAACTAAAAACCCCAAAACTTAACTTTCAACCCGCAACAAACGCAACTCCCGAAAAGGTCTCTTTAAGCGAATATCGGCGCTGCGAGTTCATCGGTGCCCTCGGATTTCAATTCCGAGCACCGGATCAAAAGTTAGGAATTCCCGCTCGTTCGTTCACTGAACGTACCCGAGCCAAACTTCGGAAATTAATTCCGGGCACTCCGGGCCTCGGAATCAGGTGCCGTCTGAAACCGCGCTCTTGTAAAATTCTAAAGAAAATTAAGAAAAAATTTCCCTTGAATTTTACGGGTTTTTACAATATAAATTAATGTATGAAAGACACATATAAAATAACACACCTCATTTGAAACTGTGGAAGGTTTCCAAACACATGGGAATGCTACATTATATAAGAGACATGAAAAATGGAACCATATCATTGTATTAGGGAAACCAGAGAAAAGACACCATTTTCCACCATATGCCAAAGGCTCTTTGGAGGGGTTTTCAATAGAAACTACCTTCACCAAGTATTATTGAAGACAAAAAATAATTTACTCCATGAAAAAAATACTTCATGATCAATAAGATAAAACTATTTTGTACATCACATATAAAGACACATAATATGTGAGAAACAATTATATGTAGTGCTGTGTGTAAATATACCTCGAAGGAAAATATAAAATAATACATGAAATATAAATATAATAAGTTGTCTTAGTTCCATTTTTATATAATTAAACCTATAGATAAGACATGTAAAAACCCTTATATATTTTATTTTAAATAAACATAGTAACATAGGGAATATTTCTATCACAATAGCCCAACTCTTATAAGAATCATATCACAAAATTATCTTAGGTCTCATAGATCATTAAAATGAAGGATGTGTCAGAAGTCTGTATCCAAACTGGAAGCCATAAATTAGTGGTGATAAAGTGTGATAAGGAGAAAACTCTAATCAATGGTAGTCAAAATCCTTATAGCTATAAGGTTTAATGAACCTAAGAACACCATATAATCCAAATCTTCTAAATAATTCAGCATCATAAGATCCTCAAGTCACAAATTTTTAATCTAATGGGTGTGGATTTTCTCTATTAGATAAATGTACATCAATACTTATAGCATAGCTCAATATATTTTTAACACTAGTAAGAAATTTGGGGTACCATAAGAACAAAAAAACCTATTTTTCTTGAAATATCTCACATCTACAATATCCGCAACATCTTGAGTATAAGAAGTAATTGGGTTCATTTACCCTACTAAAATATGCTTAAGTTGAGAGTGTAATAGGTCCATATGGAGGACCCACACCCCAATGTTTATAGTGTGAAACCTCTAAGAGGGTTACTAAATCCATGAGTGTAGTACCAACAACCTATTACTATGAGAGAATTACTTATGTCATTATATACATGTAGGACCCATACAATGGATAAAAATATTTCCTAAGAGGGTAACCTACCCCATAGATGATTTAATTATATTCCAACACACATCATCACCTCTATGACTCTATAAGACTTTGAACACCTAGAATATAAGCCCTATATGATAAAGATATATTCACCATTTCATTGTATTTGAAAACATACTCATAATAGACTAATAAAACATCAAAAACTGGTATTCAATGGGAAGATATGAGGAATATTAAATTTTTCTCATTACAAAACTTTTCCAGTAGATGTAAATAGTGTTTAGGTATACTAAAGTAGATTAGTTGTGTACTATTATCATGTGAATAATTTTAATACATATTATACTACATGCCCCTGGGGGGACACATAGAATGTTGTTTTTTCTTGAAATATTGACATGTCTTATCACTAGATCCCATGTTGTGTGTCAAGTACAAAACATTTTATTTGATACATAACGACTAAAAATAAATAAATAGCCTATTGTACTTATGAAAACACTATAAATGTATATAATATACACACTAAGATTCCATTCTCATATTGCATGGTGTGCGTGATGGGGAAAATCACATGTGGGTGTTTCAATATAGATTGGGAACACATGTGGGGTACATTCTAAGACACTTGGTCTAGAGTGATATGATTTTTAATCAAGAATAAAATTATATGGGATTTTAAAATTGGTTATTCTAATAAAATTAGGTCAAAAAGTGAATAAAATAGTGCATATATTAGAGGAAAAAATTGTGTGACATTTACTTCACATAAAAATTTGATATCGGGACATACACATGATCAGGCTTAAAGACTACACAATGCAGATTAATTATGTTTTAATAAAAATCATTCATCATACTACATGAAATTATTAAACCTTGTCCTCTTGTTCTACCACCACTATCATCAAAACCCATCACCATTATCACACCATATCAACTTGATTTTTCAACATCTTTAATCATCTGTTCATTTTTTATAATTCATTCCTTAAAAGAACACCCGAATCCATTCTCACCAACACCACTACACTCTCAAACTCAAGTCATCAACCATTCACCATTATATATCCACATAAGGTATTAAATGTCAAGGTGTGAAGAAATAGGGTGAAGAATCAAAGAATGGTGGTTGAGGGAAAAGTACCACCCACAATGCTAGTTTGATAACAATAATAATAAAATGGAATGGAAGATGATAAATCAAGATGGATAAATATGAATAAGATTCGTCATGAATTTATTCACCATACAACATTTTTCATTTTCACTCATTATGGTCCTTTGTGATTCATCATACAATTCTCAAAACCCCAAGTGAATAAAAATAAAAATAATATTTTTTGTAATTTTTTTACTATTTATCTATAAAAATGACTCAATATAAATTGAAATAAAAATAATATAAATCCATTAATCAAGTATTCATAATAATATAGAAATAAAAATATTTTTATAAATCATATTATAATTTATAAATGAATTGATATGTATCAAGATATTCCATTAACACCAACCAATAATGGTATTATTTAGAAATATAATTTATAATAAAAACTCATCAAAAATAATTTATGAATTTTGTTACCTAATTTACACACGTGTCTTTCATATAGTCAACCAAAGAACACACATTCTATTTGATTAATTCATTATGCCATGTCAAATAAATCATTAATGAATCTTAAATCAAAATTTTAGGAATAATATATTGATCCCATTGTGTGTGTGTTGTATATTCGGTCAATATACATGGTGTGTCATTAATTTTTTATTTCAAAACAATAAGAGAGGATTATTGGGAGATTATAGTTATTCCCAAGATTTTGATTGAATATTATGATCCTAATATTTTGTCATTATGATTAAGTATATAAAATATAGAATTTAAATCTTTGAAGAAGTGGTTTAAAGATTTGAGGAGTTCCATCCATTTTGGTTAATAAACATAAAAACAAATATATATTAAGAATAATATTTAAGGAGTTAAATGAAAAACTATTTTAGGAGGATATAAGAGATGAAATTAGATTATATTAATATTTTACTTAACTATGTTTGAAATTGATTAGTAAAAATATTTCCAACCCCTAGAAAGCCATGGTGGTATATCAACCACACATATATAATCATGGTTCCATAAGGGTTAGCTAGCCCTACAATGGAAACCCAAGGTGGATGGTGAGTATAGTAGAGGGAGATCACTTACATGGGTTGGAATGAACACACACATGGGGTGAATAGGGGAGTATAAGATTTATACTAGTTAGGGAGGCACTATGATAGGAGAGAGGATTCCAAGTGCAGATCAAGATACTCACAACTAGGAATATGATCATGTGGGATGGCTTATTAAAAAGTATCATCCTACACAAAACATCAATGTGTGATTTATTAATTTGGACACTTTTCACCCATCATTAAAAGGTATTAAAATAATCCATGTTGTTAGATTGGATTTATCTAATATAACCAACCACTAATCAAGATTTCTTCTTCCTTCTCAAGAGACCCTCGACTGGTTCTATATATGATGAAGTTTTAAGCTAAGTCCAACAATTGAATAGATATGTCATCCAATAATCAAATCTATATTCCCATAAAATTATTCAATGTTCAAAACCAAAGTTAAGAGGAGTTTCAATGCTTCCCTATGTAAAAAATATTATCTATGAACAACAATAATAATGAACCTTCAATGAAGTAGGATATTTTGAATCGATGTACTTCTATGATAAGTAGAAAATATATTCTATGTGTTTCATATGTCTGCATGGACATTTCTACTTTAATGAGGATATCCTTTTGTGGTTATATTTTATGGGAGAAGATAAAGAGACCATTAGTGTCACACAAAAGTAGGACCTTCTGCGAGAATGTGGATCTTCGTGAGACATCCATTGATGTTTCATAGATATCAGATGATAATTTAAAAATCCATCACCCACCATTATAAATTAAAGTTATCCCCTAGAATTATTTCTGGCATTCATGATCCACCATGTTAGTTGAGACACATTCCATCAAGTTAGGTTCAAAATCTATATGCTTTAAAATGTTGATCATACATATGTACTCCCATATATATCTATAGGAGATCTAGATATAATTATACAATGATAATTTTTTATAAATATATATGTTTGATAAAAATAGTGATCCATGTTACATGCGATATACATGAGACTGTAACGTGTGAGAAAGAAATATTACAGTGATGAAATAAGGAGAGAATGTGTGTTTTTAATTCAGTTAGATTCAATGAATGAGTGTCTTTAGTTATTTTCATTGTAATTATTTTAGGTGTATCGCTATTAAATGAACAAAAATATCATGATTTATATTTCATGATTCTGGCATGTATTATGAAGAGTGAGTCTGGCTGAAGAGAGATCCCATGATCATAACCCATCTATGTGCAATGTGGATTGATTATGATGATATTGAGACTTATGTATATATATATATAGAAGTTAATATATATAAATTCATTTGGAATTTTTAATTTTAACATGAAATATAGATGATCACAATAATTAAAACATGTTCATGCAGTTATAGATAATTTAAACATGATATAGTTTTAAGGAGATGAAGACAAGTCCTAGAATGATGAATTTCATCAATAGAAGAGGCTGATGATCTAAGAGTATTTGAATTACTATGAGACTTGATAATTCAAATAGTTTATTTTCACATCATTTTAAATTCAAAAACGAAGAAGTGAGAAAAAAATAAGTAACTGATTCTACACTTATTATTATTATTCAACACATATATATTAAACGTTATTAATGGAAAATGTGTTATTGATCCAACTAAAAAAATGAAGATAATATTTATTGGTATCAATGAACAATAGAGAGAACTAGCTCTAACCATTCATATAAATTTTAATGAGTTGAAATTTAGAGAAAACATATAGTGCAATATATTTTGAAGTAAATAAATAAAAGTAGAAGAAGTTGAATTAATAGAAGAAGGTGTTGTATATCTTTGTATGAATAAAAAAAGAAAATTAATTGGTTGAGTTAGTCATGATGTTCACAAGAGGGAGAAATATTTGGGAATGTAATTTTTTATATAAAAATAAGGTTTTTTCATTTAGTTAAAATAGAAGAAATAGAGTAGGCAGAATATTGTGTTCACTATTGTTCACACATGAGAAGAAGAGGGGGGGGGGGTTGTTGTATACTTTTGGGAAACAAAGAATAAAATAAGAAAGATAATAGAAAAATAAAAACTATAATAATGAACAGACGTCTCATTTGGAAGCGGAATTTCTTGATATTACAATAAACTTGATGAAGTTGAATACTATCTATATTGGTAGTATATGGAACTGACATGAGTTGTATTTTTATGGGTTTATCAATAGTATAAGGAATATTTATTTATTTATATCACCCTATTAAAGTGTATGGTACCTCACCTCTTATAATGATGGTTTATATGGTTTAAGAAATATAACTGGTATCTCATTATAGTGAAGAATAATTGTATTGTTCATTACCATATATATCCAAGACTAAATACTCTTATTGAGAAGTGACCCTTGTAAACACATCATGTGTAATCCTTTACTTTCTGTCAACTACTTTCATATGTATAGGAATATGTGACATGAAAATAATGATCCTAATAGATCTAAGTGGTAAACAGTTAAAAAGTATAACATTGGAATAAAATAACCATAATACTGTTCCCCCTCCTCTCATTATCATGAATATTCCTAAGTGGACCTAACATAATAATTATTTAAATAAATTTATATTTCCAAGATAAAATAAAAATTATAATTATTTGTATTACAGAAAAATAAATTCCCTAGAATCATTACTCATTTATAATTTATGAGTATATGAATCCTGATTACAAATAAATCCTCAACCTTAATATTTTTATAAAATTATAGTTTTCTTATATCATAATTTTCATAATAAAAGTTTGGTATGATAATGAAAAAAACAATTATCAGACAAATTTTAATATTAGGTTTTAAAATATCAATAATTTCCTACCTCAAAATTAATAAATTATAATTATTCAATAAATATATTCTTTGATCCATATTCATCACTTTCATGTTGCATAAATGTTATCACTATGAAAATTTTCCATTCATCATTGATAAATACTTCAAGATGAGCATGAAAAATTTTGATGTCCTTTCTTGGTTGTGTGGAGAATGATATAAATAGATAGATGGAGAGATAGAGAGTGAGTGATTTCAATAAGGGAGGTATTCTTACACTGTTGTGGTGTATGTGGATTTGATTCTTTTAATAACTAGAGAATATCATTTGGTGGATGACTTATTTTCTCTATTATTAATTATCATGATTTCTCCTATTAATCCCATATGTAAAAATTTATTAATTTTTTTTGTTGCATTTAAAATTAAGCCCATTATTCATGGAAAGTAAAATATCCAAAAGTACATTTCTTTTGAATCTTTCAACATTAAAAACTATGACCACTAGGGAACAGATGCTAAAAATAATTTCCACATGTCCATTCCAATATCTCCATAGTAGATAATAGATTACATTTTTTATATAATCATGTGATTTGTTTTAAGATGAAAAAATTATCATCCCATGGGTCATCACCTAAGAACATAAAATATACCTCAACTTGGGAAAACACTAAATTCTAAACACAATCACAATGTTAGATTTTTTAGCTATGTTCCCATTTCTAATATAATAATATTTACACTTATATAAAAAATATTTATTTGTTAATAAAAATTATATATTCAGTGGAAATACATTTTATTTGAAAATTACCAATAATAAACCCAAGGATAGAAACTATGACCCAAGGCCAATAGAACAAGAATTTCATAAAAATAACTCAGGTATAAGAAAACTCTTCCATGAACATAAATAATCTACCTATGGAGGGTTTATCTCTATGAGAAGTTAGATTCAATCATATAAGTAAGGAACATAATTTTTCTCTACACATAATAAAACTTCAATCACTATGTCATCAATGAATCATAATAGTCATCGACTCAAGGTTATCTCATAAAATCACCATATAATAAGCATATCATTATTTCATGTTACACTCATAAAAATCAACACCCATTACCTTTTTCTCACTCGATGGTCATCCAACTACATAGAATGAAATAAAAACATTGAACCTCCAATATTCACCGTGAAATGATTCATTGTTTTGGAAATCAAATATGGGAGATCCAGAATAAGTATTTTTACAACATTTAACAAGACTATTATAAGGAAATTAACTATTTTCAACAGATTACTCTACTAAAAATAATAATAAAACTTCCACACCATCTCTGGAAGAACCATAGGGTAGCATGGTCTTCATATTTTTATTCAATTTTTACCTTTTCTAACACTAAGTAATACCCACCAATGTCCATAGATCAAGGTATTAGAAATTAATGTCCTTCCTCACTCAATCATTTTTATAGAAATCAATATAAATTTCCCTTCACATCCAAACCTCCAAATAATATTTCATTCTTTATAAACACCACTTGGTTATGTTGTGTTTTTTTAGAATAGAAGATAACATAAAATTTTAGTAATAACTTAATGATCCTCATGATACCAAACCTTAATCCACTAATCACTAGTGGACCAATTCACCATAATCGAAAGTGGACAGTCTTGACTATTCAGATAACCTTCGCCTATCAGATCCAGACCTTAGGAAGATAACTTCCTAGATCATGTGAAAAAACCACCAAAATATGGAAACATACTCCATTATTTAGCTAGGTAAACAAAAAATATTTCCAAATGATCTATTTCAAAAACTATTCTCTATTTGGAAAATCATTTATTAATAATTATCTCAATACATTCAATATTTTTATCCATGAAACACCACTATCCACTTTTATTTTTTTGAAACACACCCCAATTTTTGGAATAAACCATAAGGTTCAGTGCCAATGAATATCTAGTTATATAATACTACTCAAATGAAACCACCAATAGGGTATCCATTTTTTAATTGGTTTACAACACAATAACTTGAAATTATAGTAATGGGTATTCAATAATTTTACGTATAATACCATTGCATCTCACAATCATTACAATGGAATACTATGAAATATATCTCCCTCCATTAATGTTAAATTCATATCATTAGAAGGTGAGAGTGAAATATAATTTTAATCATTAGATATTATCATGATAACAAGATTCTATTCAAGAGATCCACTGGAATATATTACTTTAGATGAAATATTTCATGACAAATTGATTATGTCTAAATTAATAATAACTAGGATAATTATGTATATGGAATGAATCATACCTCATATGACAATAGACATTATCTTATTGTGACAATATTTAGCACAAATCAATCTAATTTCGTTAACTGAAAACATTTCGGGTTTACTAGAATTGTCCATGAGGGGGGGGGGTATTGTGGGTGGATCAAAGAGTCATCCAATATTAACCATTTTTACACCACTATAATATCAACCCAAATTTCTTACATGGTAACAATGTTTCTATTTTTAATGAATCCCCATCCAATAAATTATTCTTCACCTTAGAAAGAATCATAATGAACACTATAAGGTCGATCTATCAAGGAGGACACTCAAAGAATGCTATTATTATTTTATCACTCTTTATTACTAAAATATACTAAAAATGAAATGTTAAATTAATCAGGGTTTATAAAAATGTTGGTGATATATATATCTGTCCCGATATGTGAGTGAATTAAATTCAAAACTTTTAAAATGAAAAAAAGTTAGTAAGTAAATAGAATAAAATGTATATTTTTCTATGGAATTCACAATGATTCTATTATTAGTATTTAATATATCATTTCATGTATTTTTTTCAATGTTGAGATCAATACATGTCACTCATTCCCATCTTATTCAAGTGATTATTATTGCACATTGAATCCTCTGTATGAAAGATAATACTCTTCATAAAATTAGCTAGGATACATCTTCAATGATCAACAATATATAATAAAAAATCCACAATTTTAATGAATTAGTTAGTGATGGTGAGGGATTTATATGAATAAGGAAAAATTAAAAAAATATCATAGAGTATAAGGAGATCATTCAGTATAATATATTTAACCAAAAATGTATTCATAGAATAAAATAAAGAGTAACATAGGTCCAAAAATATAAAAAAGGAAAAAATAATCCCTTAATTAGAAAAACAAGAAAATATCGTTATCCCTTTTCATGGATATGAGAAGGTAACAATGGGAGGAACAAAAAATATAAAATGCATGAAAACCCATATCATAATACACTTTAATTAAAGAATTATTACTTAAATATACACTTAATATAACCCCATAAGATCTTGATTTCTAGTTTATTTGTGTAATTTGGTATATTTAATAAAAAATTTAAACAAAAATTAAATTACATAAACTAAAACTCCATTAAATTCCCTTAATTTTCCCTGATCTTCTAAAATAGCATTGGATAACTTGGGGATGTACATAAGGGGTGAGATAAAATTACTAGTAAGAAAATACTCAAATCATAACATGCAGAAAGTAATACATGTGATTCAATATCAATGTAAAAGAAACATAAAAGGGGTTAAAATAATAAAAATTAATATAAAATTATGAAATACAATGGTAACATGAAGCCAACATAAAAGTGCAGTGATAATATAAAACATGACTTAAGAATAATTCAAAAAAACTACCTAGACAACATCAGTGGGTGGATAGAGTCCCATAATGGATTCGATTAACTCTCTAATATTATATATAACATATCATGAGAGGAAAATATTCCTCAATTCATTATAGGGATATTTAACATGAGACCCACTCATCACATTCATAATATGTACATACATAATTGTTACATATATATCATACAACACAAAAGATTATTTTAGAAATTCCAATTCCAATATTACGGAGTGTGGGTTAAATACATGGATTTACCCAATAAATGAAGGATAAGTACATCTAGTTTAATACCCTTGAGTGGAATTTGATATGGGTATTCACTAAACCAATGTTTATCATGGAATATTACAGAAAACTTCCAGTGGCATAATAGGGGTGCATAAAGATTCATAGAAGGGTTTAATGTGAGTTAAATGGGTATATAATCACTTTTAAATACTAATTATAGTAATATTGATGTTTACTAACATATCTCAACATGAATTATTATAAAAAAGGTAATAATATAATGAAGGTTTTTAAAAAATGAGGAGATGGAGATGATCCATTACCATGAGAGAGTGCTTATAAAAGCTTATGAGGAGATTCATATTAGATTTGGTATACCTTGGGAGGTATCTACATGGGGAACGGTAGATTAAATTCATAACCTAAGTTTTTTGAGTTATGTGTAAGTGTGGTTGAATGGATTTATATAGAAAAAGAGTGGGGACATATTGATTATTTTATAAACATAGGTTCTTCACTATATATAAAAAATTATTCAAAACCAAAAACAATACCATTGTTTCTTCCATATATTATCCCAAATATGAGTGGGATTTATTAATTTATAATGTTAATAATTTAACTCATTAAAAAAATAACCACGATGATGTGGAAGTGATTCATATTTATAAAAAATTGATTTTAAAACATTAAATTATAATATATGTTTTAGAGGACCCATTAAGGGTTTTTAAAATTAACCAAATAAAATAAAAAACATATTATTTAAAAGGTAAAACATAATTTCATTCATGTATACTTGTTGAAGTATTTTTTACATCCCTTGGAATTTTTTGATGTCAAAATACATACCATATATTTATATTGTATTTAATTTGTACCCAAAAACTCAATTGTTTTAGAAAATTATGAGAAATTCATAATTGGATAATTTGAACATAAAAATTTCCAAAATAATATTTAATTTATCAAAAAAATTCTCTAAATTCTAGAATTTACACATTTAAATAAAAAACATCATTTATTGAAAAATATTGGTTTTTTGAAAATAATTGTTTTTTATCATTATAAAAGATACACTTGACATCAAAAAATTAAATTTTAATTTATATTTAAATAAAAATTATATAATAATAATACTTTATTAAAATAAAATTTAGATAAAAAAATATTGAATTCATCAAAATTATTTTTAATGATACTATATATTTCCCAAAAATATAATTTAGGTTTCACCATATCAAAATGTTATTTCTCTCAAACTAGTTATTTAATCTTTTATAATGTAAAAATAAAAAGGATAAATATAATATTTATTTTATTAAAACCAAAAATATAAAAATTTATACAATTAGGGTCTAGATACATAACCCATTATTAAACTAGTGTATACCCCATGGGTAAGGTGTACGATGAAGACACTTTCTTGGGGTTGTTCAACAGACATGGTTTGAACTGTGGTAATGATAAGCATTAACTTCTCCATTAAAAAGCTTCACTAATTCATTACTTTTTGGATATTGGATTGGTATTAGTCCAGGTAAAACCCCAGTGATTCAATCTCCATCGAAAACACCAATAACTGGGCTTCATAGGGTAGTATCATATTAGTGTAGGACATCTCTCCTTCCATCTATGTAAATGATACATTATCATAACCCTAAAATTACTAATCATAATAGTCAATGTAAAACAAATATATTATCAATATTTATTACTCTTAATGGACTTTTATATATCATAAACTATAGAATAATCTATAATTATCAATGTAGTGAATGTGTTTCCTATAACTACATTAATTAATAATTAATTTATTAATTAAAAACAAGTATTTCATTTATAAAATGTTGGGCCATTAGATTCGTACCCATTTATAAATTTGACACTTGAAATTTTCATTTCAAACACAAAAACAGATTCAGGTACTTCTTTTTTACCACCCCTTCCACTTCCATATCACTTCCTAAAACATGTGGTTGCTTCACAACATCTTTACTAGGAGAGTTGTCTTATTTAATAGGACTTTTTCTCTATGATATGAAATCTTCACTAGATTTATCTCAAATGAATGATCCTTCTTTATGGGTACCACCTATTGATTTATTACATGATATGGGTTTGGTATGTATTTCTTCAAAAGGGATACATGAAAGAAATAATGTACTTGAGATGGGGTTGTGGGAGTGCTACCCAATAGGTATATGCTACGATGAAATTTATATTATAAAAGAGGTAAATGTATATAATACTAAGGTTTCCCTTATTTCCAAATCTCAAGATATTCTTCTATGGTGATATACAAAAGAAAACCTTATATTTAACCTCAAACTCTATGTCTCTTCGATGATTCCCTTCATATCTTTTCAATAAACTTTTCATGGATTTCATTTGATTCTAAATACTTTAAACCTTATCTATAAGATGTTATATAATATTATGTCCCATAAGCTTCCAGTCTTCATCTTCATCCTAGTATGTTGGAGTATAATACCTCTTCCCAAATAAAAACTCATAAGGTTCAATTTCAATGCTATAATAAAAATTGTTGATATATGAGAACTTCACTAGGAGGATTTGATTATCCCTAAATCCTTGGAAATAAATTTAACATGATCTTAGAATATCCTCTATAGTTTTCACGTTCCATTAAAATTTTCCATCTGTATGAGGTTCATAAGAAATACTAAAACTTAACTCTATATAAAACACTTGCTGAAGGCTTCTCCAGAATATTATTGAAAAAATATGGATCTTTATTAGATACAATAGAGACCATCTTTCCATGTAGTATTAAAAATTCCCTTATTTATTTCATAGTTATTTGATCAAGATTGAAATATATCTTTATAATAATGAAATTTACATAGTTTTAAACATGATAGACTACCACCCAGATAGAGTTATTGTGTTTTGGTTTCTTAGGGAGTCCAATGATTAAATCCATGGTTATATGTTCCTATTTTAATATTGGTAATGGAAATTTTTGAGTCATACCTTTAGACTTCTATCAATAAACCATGAATTTTTGGAAAACTATGAATTTAGATAAAAATTATATAATATAACTCTTCATGTAATCCTAATATAAATTTTTCTTTAGATCTATATACATCATAGTGAAACTTGGATGAATAGAGAAGGATGAGCTATGTGTATCGTCCAAAATTTACCTCTTTAGTTCCAGTTTTCATGGGATGCAAATCTCAGTTCCAAACCTTATAAAGTAATCCTTAGTAAAGTTGAAATCTTGAATATTTATTACCTTTTTTCGCACCACATCATATTCTTTTTGGACCTCCTTAATCATGTCAATAAAGGACAACTGATAAGTTTATTTTTCAATGTAGGAAAAATATCCCTTTATTATTCCCATATGTATTCTTTTCATGTCCAAGAATAATGGATCCCTTTCAATCCTCATTCTAGATAGGGTTGTGGGATAAATTCTACTCAGAGCATTTTCTACTTTTTCACCTTCCAAGGATGGTAATATATTGAACAATCATAATCCTTGATCAGATATAATGACCTTCACTGGTGTATAATGTGATCCCTTTTTGTGAATACATGCTTTATTATTTTACCATACATATATATTTCACACTTTTCTCTATATAGATAAGGTCACCAAATATTAAATTTGAAGATAACTACAGAATATTATAGACCAAGAGTTGGGCAGTTCATTTCATGGATTTTTTAATTAATGAGAAGCACACGACATTACCATTTCTTCTTGCATGAGTACAAAACCCAAGCCCTTTTTGTACAAATCATTATACATTACAAATACTTCCCCATTAAGGGGTAATTTTAGCCCATGTTCCACAATTACCATCTTCTTTAACTCTTTAAATCATTCCTCACTTTCATTATTCCATACAAACTTGAATTTCTTATGAGTTATCTTGATTATTTTGATTGATAATCATGATAAGTTCCTCAAAAATCGATGATAGTACCCATATAATCCACGGAATTTATGGATTTCTATCACATATATTGGTACGGTCTTTCCTTCAATTACCTCTATTTTTAAATAACTCATATATATCTCTTTGTTGATGATAACATGCCCCATAAATGTTGCATTCTCCATATATAACTCACATTTACTATACTATGAATAAATTTTTTATTTCCACAAGTTCTTCAATATTGAATTACATTGATCCTCATTTTCTACATGATTTTGGGGTATATAAGTATATATTCTATAAATACTACTAAAAAATTATCATGTTAATACCTAAATACTTTAATAATTATCTACATGATGATTTATGTGGCATTAGTGATTATAAATGGAATCACAATGAACTCGTAATGCCCGTACCTCATAAAAAAGAAGTCGTGGGGATATCCTCCTTCTTCAAATTTAATTATTAATATCCTGACCGAAGTTCCACATTAGATATGTATTTTTTCACCATGTAACTGATCAAACAACTCATCAATCCATGATAGAGGATACATTTTCTTTATTTTGATCTTATCGAGATCATGATAATCAATGTAGAGGTACATTGAAAAATCAATATTATTGATGAAGAGGACTGATGAACCCAACATAGAATTACTTAGGAAAATAAACTATTTGTCTAGATTTTTTATAGCTTCCTCTTCATCACCTCAAGTTCAATACTTTTCATTTTTATGGAATAATCAATATTGACAATGATTTTAGTATAATGTTGATTGAAAATTCAACCGATCATCTAGGTGGAAGACCAAGTAACTCTTTGGAAAGAACATTAGAGTACTCCCTCACAATGAGAGTGTCTTCAAAGAAGAAATTTAACTTTTCCTAAATCATTTGAGAAAGATTTCTTGCCAATAGAGAAATAATATCCACACTTGAGAAGATGACACCAAAAGATATTAATCCTCCTCCTTTCACTTTCATATAATCATATAATGATTTTTGATATGGATTATGATTCCCTTATATCAAAACTTTGTATTGGATCTATATAAGAAAATACCATCCATACCATGAATTGTATCAAATTCTATTCAAAGGTGTATCACAAGGCTCACTTGGAAGTTTATTCTGAAAATATGGATAGGGTATGATTTATATGAATGGGTTGAAATAATTTAACCATTGTCTATATTTAATTATAACACAACTTTTTTGTTTTGAGGTTGTGTTTAAATATTTATACTAAATAAGTGTGATCTGAAAGAATTCATAGAACCAAAATAAAAAAGTACATTCAGTATTCTTGAATGAATAACTAATGTAACCTTCACCACTTCATTTTCAAAATCTAACTTTATAGTTGTGATTTCATAATCTCACCCTTACTCTCAAGGAAATGTATGTTGTTGTCATCAGTTGTTATCTAAAACCCTTGGACTAGTTCAATGATTCCAATAATGTCCTTATTCCTTGTAGTTGAAACATTGGGAAATGGTGTAATGTCCCAGATTTTTCCATGTATTATTTTAATAGTATATGAGAATTAATTCGAGACAAGGCTCTGAGACGGCATTCAGTTCCAAGGCCCAGTGAGCTCGGAACAAATGTTTGAATTTAATTTAATTATTAAATTACGCGCGCGTGCGGTTTTCCTGAAAAAGTGGAATAACTCCCGAATGGGTGCTTGGATCCGAAATCTGAGGTCATCATTGCATTCAGAACAAAAATTTTACCTAAGGCGAGGCCTAACATCGGTCGGCGCAGGCCAGTGGTGAAATCTTGTTTTTGGACGCAACTATAATAAAATATTTTATTAAAATATTTTATTTAAACCTTGTTACGTAAAATATCTCTTATCTTTTAAATAGAGATTACGTAGGGGATCAGGGTTACAATCCCCATAACCCTGATTTTCCCCTAGAGGCTCTGGGAACACTCTAGAGGAAACCCCCAATGCGGCGGCGACATTCTTGATGAATTTCGTTGGCGAAGATGATGCAGTGACCGAATCTTCACCAATGAATGCCGGGATCCAGGTAGGATTTCTTTGTGATTTTATTCTTCCCCGTTTTTGATTTGTACGATGAACACTGACTAATCCATGAGCAGATTATCCCACAGATCGATCGTTCTTGCGGGATGGGCTTTTGCGGGGATTTTTGGGATTTGAATCTTGTTATTGTTTTGTTTCGTTCAACCTTCAAATGGTGACAGACCAAGATCGACACAAACATTGATCGAGGTTTGTCCCTCTCGATTTGTGTGTGTCTCTTCCCCAAATTGATCGCGTTCTTCATGAGTGTTCTTCATGTTCTTCATGGGACGAGAAACAACAGATTGTTGCGCACCCATTGTGTGATGCAATGGTCCCAAATTGAAGATCTAGCATTGGTACGACCCTACGGAGGTGCGGCTGTAGTGGCGATGGATGGATCAAAGTGGATTGGAAGAAATCTTTCTTCAAACTATTTCCACACGGGTGACCGGAATTGGATTTAGGAGCCGATTGAAGGCCCAAAACCCATGGATTCGGCACACGATGACGAGATGATCCAACATCTTGTGTTTCGCGGAAAAAAGACGGCTTAATCAAAGTCCGGAGGATCAGCCGAGGTGCGTGGAGGAAGATGGTGTTTCTGGAAAAATCCCGACTACACGCCGTGTAGTATGGGCTTCAAGGCGTGTGTTCGTCGGCGAAGGACCTGACATGTACTATGGGAGTAGACGGACACATGAAGGGTACATGACCAAGGAAACACCATGTATACCCCTCCCCATCCAGACCCGGCCAGATACACGGGATACCCCGTGTACTAGTACACGGGCAGGCGACACGGACACGGGCAGAGACCGTGTACGGGCACATGGCCAACGTACACAGAGAGAGCCCATGTGCTCGGACACAGTGTGTGATTCTTCTATATTCCATGTAGTTTCTTTCTATCTAACAAGACTATTGACACAGGCCAGTAACACAGGCAGTATTTGGGGTCAAGGAACACGGCGTGTACTTTTCTACATGCCGTGTAGTTTGGTTTTGCACGGCTTAAACGAACGACACGTTCCGTCTACACGGGCAGTACCCGGGGTCACGGAACACGATGTGTAACCATAATACATGATGTGTAACATTTTTCTTCATGGCTTGAGCCACTTGTCTTCCATGACTTGGACTAGCCTTCTTAGGGTCCGTACCCTTGGCCTTTCTCTTGAAGGTTTCTAGTATCATTTCCTAATATACATGAGTTTCATCCCTTCATCCAGACTTCTTGAATAGAGTATTTGGAATCGTCTCTATGATACTTGGAGCCAGATCTTCTATTCATTCCTGATACCCTAGGTAGAGTTCTTGGTATCGACGTGACCTACCATACCCGGGCACCGATCCTCTGCCTACTGAATTAGCTCAGACTGAGTTTTCGGAATCACACCATGACTTGGTTGTGATCCTCACATGAGCATCATTTTCTCAATGTACTCGTGGAGTGTGTTCTCTAGAAACTAGTATTGCGTATCTCTATTTTCAGACCTATGAGTGTGTTCTCATGGTTGTATTCTTAGTGGAATCTTCATGCTGGATTTTAGTGGTGGTTTCACGATGGTCGTCTGTGTATGATTATATCTGGATATTCTTGATATATGTTCCATAGACATATACTGTGTGGAGATGATTGTACCTTATTTTGTGGTATTTTCCTTGTTTGTATTTCCTTTGTGGTTTTCAGGGTGTCCTGCTGGGTATTGATATACTCAACCCTACACAGGCTTTTCCTGCACGTGTCGTGTCTTGTGCAGACGAGTGAGCCTTTGACAGGATTCTAGGCGGACCAGGACCGGACGGTGCTCAGTGAGATCAGAAAGGTCGAGGTGTGTTCTTTCGGTGATGGGTTGCAGTCCCAATACCTTTATCTACAGGTTGGACTTTGTTGCAGATTTTCTTTTGGTGGGCATGTACTTTTGGCCTAGGGTTTTACTTTACTGTAATTTATTTACCTGTCATATTCTGTTGGTTGGGTTTTTAGTGTATGCATGTTTTTCAATCTTTAGTAGTCTTTACTTTTCTGCTTTGCGGGCTTGGAGATTTGTGTGCGTGTGTACTGGTTTATTAGCAATGCCTCCCATGTTAGTAGCATGCTTAATTGGTGCTAGTCACCAGCCCCTGGCCTATTGGAGGTGGGCTTGGGGAGTTGCGGCTTGGGCCACACTGAGACGGGTCATGACAGAGTGGTATCAGAGGGGTCGATTCTACCTTTGGACCGAGAGTCTGTGATTTGGTTTGGGGAAACAATGTTAAGTGTTTCGAGTTTGGATCTCAGGCCAGGGACCTCAGTGTTGGTGCGACGGCCGACGTATCCATACACCAGGACTCTGATAACTTGATTTTCGACTCAGAACATGGAAACACAAGTTGCATGGGGGAAAATAATGGTACATGCATCATAAAGGAATGGGTTGTGGTTTCCATGTTCTTCTTGAGTCAGCTCTCCAGATATACTCCCCGACTATGATACATCTTGTTTCTTAAACAGGATGCCTCCACGACGCGCACCCGCTAGGATCCAGTAGCTCGATCACGAGGATGAAGCCTCAGTGATGAAGCTTCGATACAGGGACTAGATCGCCCAGTTCTACCATCAGGTGGCGTGCCAGTTATTTCCCAACCTGTGGGGCAGTGTTTAGCGCCTGCTGTACTAGTGGAGCAGGAGCATAGGCTGAGCGCACTCCACGAGTTTCAGAGACAGAGATCCCTCAGGTTTCAAGGTGAGCCTAACCCTCAGGCAGCAGAGGACTGGATTGAGGTAGTGACCAGAGTCTTCCGTTTGGTCAGGACACCAGCAGACCAGATGGTGATCCTGGCAGCGAGCCTTCTGCAGGGCTCGACAGAACGATGGTGGAGTTTAGTTGTACAGACTCACGATGAGGTGAAACTTCCGTTGTCGGAGTTTGAGCATCTCTCCATAGAGGAGTTTTGATCGGTTACCCTGAGAGCAGTACGCATACAATAGATTCTTCATCTCAAGCAGGGAACCATGATGGTGGCTAACTATTCATCGAGGTTTACCGACCTCTCGCGGTACTCGATGGATATGGTCAGAGAATAGTACTTCAAAGCTCAGACTTTTGAGCAGGGATTGCATATAGATATATGAGATATCATCATCCCTATGAGTATTCCTACTTATGTTGGGGCGCTCGAGTGGGCTTTGGTGGCCGAGAGCTTCCAGGAGGAGTAGGGATAGCCGACATTTGTCAGTAGTGGGAGAGCTGGAGTAGAGACCTCGGCGGCAGGGAGCCGGCGTCAGGGACCCAGGCGTGGGAGACGTTTCTAGAGGAGATCCCAGGACAGGGGATCAGCCATACAAGGTTCAAAGGACACATCCTTACATCCTCGAGAGAGGATATGTTACTCATGTGATGGCAGGGGACATCTCGCTCGAGATTGTCCGACCCACCGTACTACAGACACGGGAGCAGTGGATGGACCACCGAGGCAGAGGCAACGTGTGGAGCAGGCAGATCCGCGAGGCGGCGGACGTGGCAGAGGAGCTGGGAGAGCATTTGGAGGTGGTCGGAATTTCGACCCTTTACCACGACCACCCCCAGGAGGTCCACCCCAGGCCCAGGGAGTTGGTGGACATAGGTAGGGACAGCTGCAAGCGGTAGAGGCTTATGACCCAGGTACTCCCAGAATGATTAGAGGTACAATTTGTGTCCTTTCTACTTTGGCTGCCGTATTGATAGAAACATGTACTAGTCATTCCTTTCTGGATACTTATCTTGTTCGAGACCTTGAGATTCCAGTTGAGCTGTTGACTCGACCCTTATGCTTAGAAACACCGACTGGAGAAGATTCAGAGATCACACACCATTGTAGGCAGTGTGACCTGACCCTTGGAGGTGAGAGTTTTGGTTAGAACCTCTTGGTGGTAGCGTCGAGGCCTCACGATTTCATTATTGGTATGTATTGGCTATCCATAGTTCATGCCCAGATTGATTATTTTAGGCGAAGGGTACGGTGTTTCCACAGTGATGGGACGAGGTTCTCTTTTGTCATTCAAAGAGAGACCCAGGCAGCGTAGGATGGACTCGTGCATAAGAGGGAACAACCGATTTCACATCAGTTGGCTAGACTAGCCCTTGGTACGACAGATGTTACGAGATTCCAGTTTCTAGCAGTGGTGGCTGAGTATGAGGATGTCTTTCTGGAGGACGTCCCCGGGCTACCTCCCCATCGGGAGATAGATTTATGCATTGAGTTGCAACCTGGGACGACCCCGATATCGGCATCAGCATATTGGATGGATCCTGTAGAGCTTTGTGAGTTGAGGATGCAGCTGGAAGACTTGAAGAAGAAGGGCTTTGTGAGACCCAGCGTTTCACCATGGGCGGCCCCAGTGCTTTTTTCCAAGAAGGCGGACGGGAGCTTGAGGCTGTGTGTGGATTACCGGTGATTAAATCAGGTGACAGTGAAGAACTGGTATGCACTACTGAGGATCGATGACCTCTTCGACCAGTTGAGAGGGGCACGATGGTTCTCGAAGGTTTATCTACGATTGGGCTATCACCAATTGCGAGTACGGGAGGAGGATATACCAAATATGGATTTCATATGTCGCTATGGTAACTATTAGTACTTGGTGATGCCCTTTGGCATGATGAACTCCCCGACAGTGTTCATGGGACTTATGAACCAGATCTTTCAGCCCTATCTAGACCAGTTTTTAGTGGTCTTCATCGATGATATCTTTGTGTACTTTGCGTCCGAGGAGGAGCACATGAGACACCTAAGGATGGTTCTGGACACACTCTGAGAGCACCAGTTGTATGGTAAACTCTCGAAGTGTCAGTTCTGGTTAGAGGAGGTCCACTTTATGGGGCACGTTATCTTAGCGGATGGCGTAGCAGTGGACCCAGAAAAGGTGGGGGCAGTGCTAGCATGGAAGCCACCCCGGAGCGTGACGGAGGTGCGGAGTTTCCATGGGTTGGCAGGCTACTATCAGAGATTCATCCATGATTTCTCTAGGATTGAAGCACCCATGACAGCTTTGACCCGAAGGGGACAACCTTTCATTTTGACCGAGAGGTGCCAACAGGATTTCCAATGATTGAAACAGAGTCTGACGAGCACCCCGATCTTGAGATTACCGGAGGAGGGTGTCGATTACATAGTGTTCTGCGACGCATCAGGAACCGGGCTTGGTTGTGTCCCGATGCAGAGGCAAGTGGTGATTGCTTACGGATCACATTAGTTGAGACCACCCGAGCATAACTACACGACCCATGATCTTGAGTTGGCAGCGGTAGTCTTCACATTGAAGATGTAGTGGCACTACCTGATGGGTGAGTGGTTTACCGTCTACTCTGATCATAAGAGTCTTAGATATATCTTCTCTCAGAAGGATCTGAATTTGAGACAGAGGCGATGGCTTGAGTTCCTCCAGGATTACGACTTTGAGATCATTTATACTCCTGGGAAGGGGAACGTGGTGGTAGATGCTCTCAGTAGGAAATCCAGTTCACAATTGCTGGATGAGGCGACAAGGCAGTTGGCCTCTTTGCAGTTGTCCTTTGTGGATGGAGATGAGGGAGCTTACCTTCAGTCGATGGTTATTATCCCTCCACTCTTACAGTGAGTCAGGGAAGCACAGTGCGGGGATGCTATCTGTGAGACTCTACATGCTCAGATATACACAGGTGATGCTGCTGATGGATATTCAGAAGGTGGAGAGCACATTGTCATTTTCTGAGGGCGCACGGTAGTACCAGAGACGTTGTAGGAGGAGGTTCTGATGGAGTTCCATACATCCCCTTTGGCGGTGCATCCAGGCATAGAAAAGATGTACCAGGACCTCCGACGTCAGTTCTGGTGGCCACAAATGAAGAAGAGTGTGGCATAGTTTGTTTCTCGGTGCCTTATTTGTTAGCAAGTAAAGGCTGAGCACCGGGTTCCATCAGGTTTGACTCAACCCCTTGAGGAGCCAAAGTGGAAGTGGTACGAGATATCCATGGACTTCGTGATGGGTTTACCACGTACGTCTAAGGGGCACGATTCCATCTGGGTGATCATTGAGCAACTCACCAATTCGGCCCACTTCCAAGCCATATGGGAGAAGAGTTTTGTAGAGAGCTTGGGACGCCTCTACATGCAGGAGATAGTTCTTCTTCATGGAGTACCATCCACTATCGTCTTAGATCATGATGCTCATTTCACATCCCAGGTGTGGAATGGATTGCTGGAATCTTTTGGGACTCAGTTACGCTTGAGCACAGCGTTTCATCCCCAGACTAATGGTCAGATAGAGTAGACCATCCAGTTCCTGGAGCATATGATACGAGCTTGCATACTTGACTTCAGTCATAGTTGGTAGGATCACCTACCACTGGTGAAATTTTCTTATAACAAGAGTTATCATTCCACTATTGGTATGGCACCATTTGAGGCTCTATACAGGCGACCATTCAGGTCACCACTTTACTGGACTGACTTGGGAGAGTCGGCACTCATGGGCCAAGAGATAGTGAAAGCTACTATAGAGAAGGTGCAGGTCATCCAGGAGAGGATGAAGACTGCACAGAGTCGGGAAAAGTCTTATGCCGACCTGAGACGGAGGCCCTTGGATTTCGAGGAAGGAGACCACGTGTTCCTTCAGGTCTCACCTCGATGAGGATTACAAGGATTTGGCCGAGGCGACAAGCTATATCTGAGCTTTTTTGGCCCTTTTCAAATTATGAGTAGATTTGGAGAGGTAGCGTATCGCTTGGATCTACCTCCTTAGATGGACCGGGTACACAACGTCTTCTATGTGTCACAGCTACGAAGGTACGTGCATGATCCATCACACGCCATCGACTGGGGAGAGATGGACATCGACGATTGAGCAACCTTTTCTGAGTACCCAGTGGAGATTGAGGATCGGTAGGAGAAGATCCTTCATGGATGATCTATTCCCTTGGTGCGTGTCTGGTGGCAGGACAGGAATCTCCAGGAGAGCACATGGGGGAGGGAGGCTCAGATTCGCGTGCAGTACCCACATCTTTTTGAGTAGCCCTTGTTTTGGCTTTTCGGGGGTGTAAAATCCCTAAGGTGGGTGTGATGTAATGTCCCGGATTTTTCCATGTATTATCTTAATATTATATGGGAATTAATTAGAGACCAGGCTCTGAGACGGCGTGCCGTTCAGAGGCCCAGTGAGCCCGGAACAAATGTTTGAATTTAATTTAATAATTAAATTATGCGCGCGTAAATTTTTCCTGAAAAAGTGGAATAACTCTCGAATGGGTGCTCGGATCAGAAATCCAAGGGCACAGTTGCGTTCGGAACAATGATTTTAACTAAGGTAAGGCCTAACATCAGCCGGTGCGGGTCGGTGGTGAAATCTGGTTTTTGGACGCAACAGTAATAAAATATTTTATTAAAATATTTTATTTAAACCTTGTTACGTCAAATATCTCTTATCTTTTAAATAGAGATTACGCAGGGGATTAGGGTTACAATCCCCATAACCCTGATTTTACCCTGGAGGCTCTGGGAAAGCTCTGGAGGAAACCCCCAATGCGGCGACAACATTCTTGACGGATTTCGTCGACGATGACAACGTGTCGACCGAATCTTCACCAACGAACACCGGGATCCAGGTAGGATGTCGTTGTGATTTTATTCTTCCCCGTTTTTTATTTCTACGACGAACACAGACTAATCCACGAACAGATTAGCCCGTGGATCGATCATTCTTGTGGGATGGGCTTTTTCAGGGATTTTGGGGATTTGATTCTTGTTATTGTTTGGTTCTGTCCAACCTTTTAATGGTGCCGGACCAAGATCGACACGAACATCAATCGAGGTTTGTCCCTCTCGATTTGTGTGTGTCTCTTCCCCAAATTTATCGTGTTCTTCATGAGTATTCTTCGCATTCTTCGCGGGATGAGGAACAACAGATCGTTGCGCACCCGTTGTGCGATCAAACGGTCCCAAATTGAAGATCTCACTTCGTTACAACCCTAAAGAGGTGCAGATACGATGGCGACGGATGGATCAAAGCAGATTGGAAGAAATCATTCTTCGAAGGATTTCCGCACGGGTGACCAGATTCTGATTTTGGAGCCAATTGAAGGCCCGAAACACATGGATTCAGCATCATGATGATGAGGAGATCCAATATCTTGAGCTTCGCGGCAAACAAATGGCTGAATCGAAGTCCGGAGGATCAGCCGAGATGCGCGGAGGAAGATGACATTTCTTGAAAAATCCCGACTGCACGCCGTGTAGTATGGGATACACGACGTGTGTTCGTCGGTGAACGACCTGGCGTATACTCCACGAGTACATGGACATGGGAAGGGTACACGTACAAGGACATGCCATGTATACCCCTCCCTGGCCAGACCCGGCCAGATACATGGCATACCCCGTGTATTGGTACATGGGAAGGTGACACCGACACGGGCCGAGACTGTGTACGGGCACATGGCCAGCGTACACAGAGCGAGCCCAGGTGCTCGGACATGGGGTGTGATTCTTCTACACGTCATGTAGTTGCTTTCTATCCGACAAGCCGAATGACATGGGCAGGTTACACGGGCAGTACCTGGGGTCACGGAACACGACGTGTACTTTTCAACACGCCGTGTAGTTTGGTTTTGCATGGCTTGAACGAACGACACGGGCCGTCTACACGGGAAGTACCCGGGGTCAAGGAACACGATGTGTAACCATACTACATGCCATGTAACCTTTTTCTTCATGGCTTGAACCACTTGTCTTATGTGACTTGGACTATCCTTCTTAGGGTCTGTACCCTTGGCCTTTCTCCTGAAGGTTTCCGGTATCATTTCCTAACATATAGAAGTATGATACCTTCAGAAGGTCTTCTTGAATAGAGTTTTTGGAATCCCCTCTGTGAGACTTAGAGCCGGATCCTTTATTCATTCCTGATACCCTAGGTAGAGTTCTTGGTATCCACGTGACCTACCTTACCCGGGCGCTAATCCTCTACCTAGCGAATTAGCTCAGACTGAGTTGTCGGAATCACCCCATGACTTGGCTGTGATCCTCACATGAGAATCATGTTCTCAAGGTACCCATGGAGTGTGTTCTCTCGGAATGATTACTGTGTATCTATCTCTTCAGACCTAGGAGTGTGTTCTCCTGGTTGTATTCTTAGTGGAATCTTGAAGATGGATCTTAGTGGTGGTTTCACGATGGTCATCTGTGTATGAGTATATCTAGATATTCTTGATATATGTTCCATAAAAATATATTGTGTGGAGCTGACTGTCCCTTTCTTTGTGGTATTTTCCTTGTTTGTATTTGCATTGTCGTTTTCGGGGTGTCATACTGGGTATTGTTATACTCACCCCTGCACGAGATTTTCCTGCACGTGTTGTGTCTTGTGCAGACAAGAGAGCGTTTGACAGAATTCTAGCCAGACCAGGACTGGACGGTGCTCAGTGAGATCAGATAGGCCGATGTGTGTTCCTTCGGTGATGGGTTGCATTCCTAGTACATTTATCAACAGGTTGGACTTTGTTGCAGATTTTATTTTGGTGGGATTGTACTTTTGGCCCAGTGTTTTACTTTACTGTACTTTATTTCCCTGTCATACTCTGTTGGTTGGGTTTTTAGTGTATGCATGTTTTTCCATCTTGGTTGTTTTTACTTTTCACCTTTGTGGGATTAGAGATGTGTGTGCGTGTGTACAGGTTTATAGGCAATGCCTTCCATGTTGGTAGCATGCCTACTCGGTGCTAGTCACTAGCCCCTGGCCTATTGGTGGTGGGTTTGGGGAGTTGCGGCTCGGGCCCCACTGGGATGGGTCATGACTAATGGACTGAGGGTTTAATGGAGAATTTATTTTTTCATCACATTTTTGGGTTTCTTTGATTAGAATTAATTACATTGGATCCCTTCCTTTCCAAACCGAAATCATTTTCTTTTCCACTTTTGAATTTTTTTGTGATGATGTTTCCCACACTTTCGAAAAGCGGGGTGTTTGATATTTTGGCCACCATGAGATTTCTCCATCACACCACTATAATTAAAATTCATTATATGATTCCTATCTCCAGACTCATGAGACTTGTGAGATTTTTTAATCTCCATTTCAAATTTGATGGAACATTGGATAATTTCCTCATATATTTCAAAGTCCCAAATGGCTAAAAATCTTTTAGAATCATCTTTATCTCACCAAAAAAGTGATCAAAAATAATTTTGGAAGGTACTGGAAATTGCATTGGTTTATTTTTTATGTCTTTTGAAGTTCACCTTTTATTATAAAATGGATTCATTATCCTTTTTTTGGGGTCAAGGATGTATTTATTTATTTTTATTCCATGTATGTATGGAAAATATTTATCAAAAACAACTTTCTCGAATTATTTCCACTCTATCACATTGATATCCTCATAGAGCTTCATATTTTTTAAAACATTTCCACCATTGATCATATTATATTTCTAAATGGTAAAAACCATAATTAAATTATATTTCTCATATCATTGAATGATAGAGAATATATTATCAATGGATTTTATCAATTAATTTATGATTAAGGTATCTGAAGCTCCATTTAATGTTAATGGCCTTTGTTACATAATGGTCTCAATTGAAAATTTAACTTTATTAGGGGATGTGGTTTTTCCCCCTGATTCAATTTTCAATTAAAAATTTGAGTTAATTGATAAATTTTTGTAAGGAAGTTCCCAATTCAGTCTCTTATCGGGTTGGAAATCCTTGTTGGGTAGTCATCACATTGCCCCCACATTGGTTGTTGACTCTGTTCCAGTTATTTATAAACATTGAATACAAATAAAGGTAAAATTAGGGATGAGAATTTAATCTACTAAAAAATTAAAATGAAAAAATTGAACATCGAATAGATAACTCATAATTGATATATATTCATTAACCAATGAATTTCTAGGTTTCAATCTAAGTAATCCTTGTTCTGTTTACTATTATATAATTTTATGGGAATTATTTTTCCCCTCAAAATGTTATGTAAGGATCTTTTGAATTTACCAAGGAATACAACATAAGAATTTAAAACTAAGAGTTCATAATTTACATTTTTTCATGCACTAGTTTATAGAAAATTCAATCTCAATGTGTCCTTTTCCAGGTTATTCCCCCAAGGTACAACTGTTCCATATCCATATTTAATTTTAGTATCTAGATAAATATGTATTTTCATTGATACCACTTACTATATACATTAATAAAATTCATGTATGTGTTTATTATTATCACTAATTCTTTCACTAGGGTTTTGAAATCCTAATCACTGAAGATAAATAGGCTTTAGAGTAATACCAAATATGAAAACCCATATCTGAATACACTTTATTTCATGATTTTTTAAATAAATATACACTTAATAAAATGCCAGAAGATCATGGATCCTAGTGTATTTAGGTAATTAGGTACATAGAACAAAATATTGAAACCTAAATACAATGACATAAACTAAAACTATATAATATTCCATTAATTTCTATTGATTTTATAAAACTATATGAGATAACTTGGGGATATAAATAAAAAAATAGTGAGATATAAATCAAGATAACAGAATAATTAATGAATAATAGGATGGAAGTACTATATATGATTCAATTGGTTTATAAATGAGACCTAAAAGGGGTGATAATATAAAACATGAATATAGAATCATGGTATATGATGGTAACATGAAGGAAGAACTAGAATTTGAAGACAACGTAAAACATGAAATAAGCTCACGTCAAGGCTAACTTCTAGGAAAACATTAAATAGTGAACATAATCTAATAATTGATTAGGTTTGCTCCCAAATTCCACACATAATGTCTCATGATACAAAAACATTACCCTATTAATTGGAGGGATATTTAATTCCAATCCCACCCATCACATTCATAACATGGACATGCATATGCGTGCTACATAGGTCATAGGTCACAAGGTTAACTTCCATCAATTGTAATCCCATGATTAAGGAGTAAAGGTTACATACAAGTAATTACCCTAATCAATAATGTATAGGTACATCCATCCGAATACCTTTAAGTGGAAATGGGGATGGGTATTCATTACACAAATTATTTTCATAAAAAATTGCAGGATAATTTCATCACCATAGTGGGGGTAAATAAAAATTAATAGAATGTTTTAATGAGAGGGAAATGGGTTTATAATCATTTTAAATAATAATAAAAATAATAGGGATGTGTAAAAATATATCCCAACCCGAGAAATTTGAAATGAAGAGGGAATAATATATAGAATATTATTGAATAAATAGGAGAGGGAGAGGAAATGTTACCTTGATAGAGCACTTATAAAATATGTTTATAAGATTAATAAGAGTTTAGTGGATCCTTGGAAGGTATATATAGAGTTAAGGGTGGAGAAAATTCATGTTCCATGTGTTTTTAGTGAATAGTAATGAGAGGTTGGGGGTTTATATAATAAAATAGAGGGGAAGCCTTTATTAAGTTCTAAACTTAGGTTTTTTTCTCTTTATAATAAATTAATCAAAACCAAAATCCATCCCATTTTTTATGGGAAAGTGGAGTGGTTTAATTCCTTTATAATTTTAATAATCAAAATAATTAAAATAATACTCATGATGATATGGATGTGAGTCATGTTTATAAATAATTGAATTTAAAACATTAAAATAAAATATATCTTTTAGAGGATTCGTTAAGGGTTTATAAAATTAATTTAATAACCTAAAAACACATTACATTCAATGGGAAACATAATTTTGTTTTTTATACTTTTTATACTATTTATTATATCAATTTGTTTTTTACGATGACATAATACATACCCAATATTTATTCCATATTTATTTTTTACCCCAAAACACCCTTATCTTAGAAAATTATAAAAGATGCATTATTAGATAATTTTGAAATTATAATTTCAAAAATAATATTTATTTGGGAAAAATAATTCTCTAATTTTTATAATTGAATGTTGTAAATTAAAATCATTATTTATAAAAATATATTAATTTTTTTGACATCAACAATTTTTTGACCATTATAAATATCACATTTGACTTCGTAAAATTATATTATCATTTATAATTAAAAATTATTATTTAATAAGAATATTTTTTTAAAATATATATTATTTAAAAAATTATTTAATTCAATAAAATTCTTTTCATGGTGGAAACTATATATTTCTAAAAATTACAATTTGTGTTTCCTCATATCAGAATCTAATTTCTATCAAACATATTATTTAATAATTTATAAATTAATAATAAAAGGTGAAAGATAATAATTATTTTATTAAAAATAAAAAATATAAAAATTCATATTGTTTGGTTCTAGATATATAACCTATTAGTGCACCAAAAGATTCCCTAATTGTAGGGTGTGTGATGGTAACACTTTTTTGGGGGTGGTTCGATTATTATGGTTTGGTCCATTATCTAAATACACGTGAAATTCTCCATTAAATGGTTTCAATCATGGTTTATTTATTGAATCCTGGCTTGATCCTACCTAAGGAAAATTCCAATGATGCAATCTCCCTGAGAAGATTTCATAAATGGGCTTTATAGGTTACGATCCAACTAGTCGAGGCCATCTCTCCTTTCGTCTATGTGAATTGGAATTTCTCATAACACTAAATAATCTTATATTAATTGTCGGAATAAAATAGGTATATTGTTAATGTTTATAATTCATAATGGGCTTTTGAATATGTAAGACAATATAAGGGTCAAAAATTTCCTAAGTAGTGCATTTGTTTTTTATAATAATTTTATTAAATAATTCATTTATTCCATTAAAATGGATATTTCATTTGTAAATGTTAGGTTCATTATATTATGGAAATAGAGAGAGAAAAGTGGTAAATAATAAATATAAAAATATAAAAAATTATTACAGATATAAATAAATAGAAAAAATAGCTCCAATATATTGGTACTAAACTATCAAGACTGATAGAGTGAGTGTGTTTTTTATAATGGAGGGAAATATAATTTGAATAGAATTCATAGTGTCGAGTAGGGTTGATCGGATATTTTTGATTTATTGGGAAGCTTCATCATACATGGATTATTTCTTGAAGTGATTTCTCTACATGGCATCTATGATGGTAGTTTTTCCTCACATTCATAGGATATAAAAAATAGTCTCTATTTAGATTCTATAAATTTATTTTTTCTTATAATCACCATATGGTATTCAACTATTGAACTTACCCCTAAATTAAATAACATATTTGAGTTATAGAAATGGTTGAAATAATACCAGGGACTCCTTTATGGTGTAATAAGAAAGCATGGGGAACAAATGGAATCACTATAGTTAAGGAACATTTGAATTGAAAATGGCTTTGAAATTCATCAAAATCCCTTCACAGACATGATATATCATCCATAGTGGAACTTATTGTTGTTCTTATAATTTCACTAAGTAAAAAAATTTACGAACCCCCTGTTTTAAAGCACTTTCTTAAAATAATAAATTCATATCTTACATGATATCTATGATATTCCATTTTGAAAAATCTAATACCTAGATTATATTTATGAATTTCAATTAATACATAATATATTATTTCACTCCAAATAATATGTGACATTTTTCACTTTTCCAAAAATTATAGTTTATGGATACCTAATAAATAATATCAGTACATAAGAAAAATAATATATATATTGTGAAATAAATCTGATAAATTTATCATATGTGAGAAAAATAATTCATAGATAACAATTTCTAATTATCCATATTTTCACTTTATCCCATTCATAATATTATTTTGAATAAAACATTCATAAAATTTTCATTACTAATAATTTAAATCCCTTGTACAATATCATATGTATGAACTGATAATCTTAAAAAATGGATCATGTATCCCAAAAAATAGTCAAAATTATTCCCATTAAAGTTCAATTTTTTTATAAAATTGAAAATAATATAAATTAATGTATGGTATAAAATAAAAATTCTAAAAATTAATTAAAACACATAAAACATTGAATTAATGAATTTTAAAAATAAATTCCAAAATATTTTTACAACTTAATATTTTTACAATTACCCTTCAAATGGAAAAATAGTGGGACTAAAAACATTTAATTATATAATTAAATATATGAAAATAGTCGCTTCATAAATCCCCCGTACCTAACCATTGCACTCATTAAAAACTATCTAATACTAGGGTAAAAAAAATTATAATGATACTAATGATCACACTACTCAATTATCACATCTATAGAAATATCATGCTTCCTAAATGAATCTCAATTCCTTAATTACAAAACTGATTTGGAAATTTTATTTAATCTCATGTTAATCCCCATTTTCTTGTTATAACTTATTATATGGAAATATATTTCAATATCACTCAAGGATTTTAATGTCAAGATTTTATCATCTTAAAGAACATGCATGATCTTTATAGGCTTGTTTCTATCGTAGTATATACACCTAAAAACATAAATGAGTCAACCATAAGGTATTTTAAATGGGTTTTTTGGACAAGGGTTAGATGGTTTTAAATGTAAAAATATCATCCGTAGAATGAGGAGTTCTAGGATATATGTTTAAGTAAATGCTTGAAAATAGTTTCCCTCATGAATGGTGTGGTCCTCCATCCTCTTTGAAAAAATAAACCTCTAAACACATTCTTAATACTCATGGGAAGTCCACAAATAAAATATTTTAGTCTTCTTTTAAATTTTCATACATCTTACCTCATTACAATAGTGATATTTCCTTTATTTATCACCAAGAATTATAGTGAAGATTTGAGTTTTAGAGGAAAGTGTAGAATATTAGATCTTTGAAATGTAGAGTGAACTCCCAACCTATTTCTTCAATTGTATTTTAGGACACCTCAAATTTTTTAAATATTAATTTTATACAAAAATATATTCAAAGGGAGAAACAATTATTTTTTCAACTCCCAAATATTTTCTTCAAATCAACATAACATTAACAAAATTCCCCACACTTGATTCAATAATATTCATGTATTTAACATTTAGAGTAGGTTTAAAAGGGATAAATGTCTTGTAATATGGAAACATAAAAAGTTTATTTATGGTTTAATGGGTCTTAAGAAATGTTTCCTTAAAGATAAATATGAAAAAAATAATACCAAAATGGGTTATCAAAATGGTGCCTCAATCATACTCAACACATTATACGAACTCTAACAGATTCAAAAAGAGAAAAATATCAAGTTTTGCGTCTAAAAACAAGACTCAAAACTATTAATAATAATTTAAATGTAAAGAAACTGTTAAAATGGATTAAAAATCTATCATTACATGTAAGATATTAATTTTGGATAGTAATAGTGGACATGAGTTTCACTATCAATCAAATTTCCTTAAATAGAAATATTTGAATTTAGGTGAAAAATCCATTAAAAAATCATAAATTTATTATGATTTTGAAATTATGTAGTTGAGGAAAATAATAATATGGTTATAATTTTGTAAAGTATTATATTAAGATCAAGATCCAAAAAACACTATAAAAATTTTAAAAAAACTAACATATATAATTTTATCTTCGTAGGATGTTTGAGTGACCAAACTAACTCCAGTAACTCAGATTCAGTGAGTACATTATTACATTTGTATAAGATATATTGGATTTCATCCTAAAAAACCAATCAATTTAGTAGTCTTGAAGAACAAAAAAACAACATGCTTATCATTTTACGCTGATAATTAAATAAAAAACATAGTAAAAGTATAAAAAATTCATCATTGATCTCACTCAAAGACTCCATATTCATAACATAGGGAAAGGAAAAAAATAAGGGTGAGATAAAATGCTCAGTAAGGGTTACATGAAATGTTATATATAATGAGTAAATAAGATAATATCAATATGGAAATTTTAATCACTGAAAGAACAAGTTATTTAATCAATATCCTGACCATGAAATGAATCCATCGATAATATAAATATAATAATCTCAAGGATAACATTAATTTAATTATAAATTATGGAAATACATAATTTTTAACATCATGATCTTAGATACAATGTTATTGTTTCTATCAAGGATTTTCATGAAGGCATTTTATACTATAGGTAGGTATAAACTAAAAACCCATTTAATAAAATTAGAAAACTGGTTTGTCACATGAGACCACTTGATAAATCAAGGGGCTATATAATTCTAGTTCCCACCCATCACTATATTTTCAATGAATTAATTATATATTTAATTATTAAATAAATTAATAAACAATACGACTTATCAATAAATATCTGTATTGGGTAAATAATAAAGAATAACTTGATTTTCATTGATTAATAAAATAACATTCATAGTAAAACACAATATTTAAAAATGGTATATGGTTTAAGAAATAAACATATCTATGATTCAATGAATATAAATATTTTTAAAAAATATAATTTCCAATGAAATATGATCACAACATGGTAAATGTTTGAAAATAATATTAATGACCATAAAATTAATCATGAGGTTGAGATGACCATCAATTCATCGGAAAGGTAGATTTTATAAAAAAATCCGAATTTCAAGGAAAAGAATAAAATAGAATTGAGAAATTTAAAATAAGTTTTCATAAAAGAGTATTACTTTTAAAACCATTTAAATATTATAGATGAAGATAAATATCATAAAATGGTTATTGTGGAGGGAATGTACGCTAACACAATATGAATTAAAAAAAATCATTTTGACTATATATAAATAAAGTATAAAATACCCCTTTTTGAAAACATTAGAAAGATTATTTTAGAAAATAATAAAAATTAAATGATAATATGAAATATATTTAATAAATAATTTAATTAAATAAATTTTATTTTTTAAAAATAGTTTATAAAAATAATTTCATTGTAGAAAAATACACCCGATCTAAATGGAAATAAAATTGCTTTTCTTTTAATTTTTTTTGATTCAAGTGTCAGAGAGAGAAAAATTTATAATAAAACATAGTATCTACCTAAATATCCAATGTATAGTAAAATAGATGAAATTTATGAAGTATATATTATAATATTCATTCAAAAAAAAAATATATGAAATCGTAGAAGTAATATATTTTAAAATAAATTCTCCCCACTTTGGTAACTTTTAAGTTATAACACCCCTAAAGTATAAACTTGGATTGAAATGGTAATCATCATAAAAAACTATATATTAATTTCAAATAAATAAAAGGGTAGTATATGCACCACATAATGTTGAATAGGTGAATAATAATAAATTTTTCTAAATGGAGTGCAAATTGAGACAAAATGACTGACAATTACCATATCATTGAAGTGAGAATTATAGTCCACACGTACGCATGAGCGATGTTATCTTCTTCCAAAATATTGAAAGGTAAGAAGTTATATATGATATTATAATTGAAAATAATAATTTCTACATAATTTTCATATACATTCTTTATTTACATCATTCTTACTACTGATGTGAGGTGGTGGTGGAAAATAAATTACATCACAATGTGAGGTGGCAGTCCGCCGTACACAAAAGCGATTTTAAAGATAAATATGATGCCATAAAAATTATCAAATATTATTATATGGTAGATTCTGGTGTTATAATATTAGAATTTTTATGACATAATTAATGGTGGAAAAATAATATGTAAAGAGAAATGGAATGGTTAAAACGATTACCAACTCTTGGAAAAACCTCCTTCAGACCACTTCATAAGAACCCTAGGATTGGTCTTTTTGGAAGACAATAACCTCTAGTATGTATATAATTCTATTTGGGAGATATTTATTCATTTTTTCGTTGAAATAAATGGATCAAAATGTTTGAAAAATTGAGGGTATGGGGTACCATATTATAATCGAGCTAAGAGGCACACTTGTAATTTTTTAAAGTCTTAAGATATTATTATGTCACATTCTTGAACAAATGGCTAAAAAAAAATATTTGAATTTTATATGTTTAATATCAATATAAAACCTACAAATTAGGTTTAGGAAGGTTTTTGAATCATTTAAACCCATATCTTTTGTTTTAACCCCTTTATTAACCATTTTTAACCTTAACCACAATAACAAATATTTAAATATTAAAGGGTTATAATTTTACTTATAAGGTATATGTTGTATCACCATTTGATAATGGATGCAATTTTCAGTAATTTATCATCCTAAATTTCATATTTTAATATTTTTATGATCATTAAATAAATTAATAATATATTATCTTTCATAAAATATCATTAATGTCACTTTTGACACTATTTATTTAATTTGGATTTGAAGGCATAAAGATAAAAAATGAATTAAAATATAAACTCAATAACCATATAATATATATTATTATTAACCAAAAAATTTATGTGATTCCATAAGTCATCTAAAAAAATTACTTTTAATATTTTTAACATCATTTACTTTGATTTTTCTATTACGTGCATAAGAACTATATTGGTGTCTTGTATGCTTTTAAGATAATTATACCATTACAAAAAATTACAAAAAAAATTAAAAATTTAAATTAAATTAATCACATTATAAATAAACTTTTATATTCATTCATAACATACTCTTATCTCTATGTGATCATATATAATAAATAAATAAAACAAGAGTGTAAAATTTTAGATTTTTTACTATATATAATATACAAGTCATTATCAAGGGGAAATGACACAAACGTATTATTTATTAGAATTACGAATTTATAAGTTCAAAACTACCTCATATAACTAATTAAGGAAAATTTTGGGGTTTATATTGAGATATTATATCATAGGTTTAACCATATTTTACCAATTTACCCTAACTAAGGTGAAATATAATCAACACAATAACTATTCATAATGAAAAAAATAAAAGGGTCATATTTTCAAAATTTGAGCCTCATGATTATAGATATGGTATAAAATTTTTAATAATTAATATATATATGTGGTAGAAAGAATGTTTAATATAAATTCATAAAACAGAATAAAAAATAATTTCTAGGAAAATGAGTTTTAAGTATAAAAATTAACTTATATCAAAATAATAAATTTTGGTTATTAAAATTAAATTAATTAAGTTGTTCCAAAAAAAGGATAATATTTAACTTTATGGAAAGACAGAAAATATTATTGGACTTTTAATTTACTTGATTTAATTTTAATAAATGAGAGTATTTGAAAAATCAATATTTTTCAATATTCATTAAAAATAAATCATTTAAAAAAATATCTAAATTCCACCTAATTTTAATCATGATATGAGAGTTTTGAAAATTATTTTCATTTTATAAAATACAATTAATTAATATGGAAGAAAAATAATTTAATTTCTATACATAAAATTCAATAAAAGCATTTTTTATTAAAATTCATTTTTGTAGCATAAAATGACATCACTAAAAATATAGTGTTTATTTCCTAATAATTCATCAATAAATTTTTATTCATTAAGAATATTATACATATATTTAGAATTTGGTTATTCATATTAATACTAACCAATTCAATGGCTATTTCACATTTAAATAATAATATTTTTATAATATATCTCAATTCGATTAAAACTCATTGTTGTGTGTCATACAAGATATATAGTTTATTGTTATTTTAAACTAAATTTTCAAGGTTTAATATTGTCCTACCTTATATAAATTACTCTATAAAATTTTTATCACATTCATGAAAGGTGTAATATTTGAAAATACATTTTTTGAAAATAGACATGACCAAGAGGGACAAAAAAATTATCTTAAAAAGAGGAAGTGGGAAGGATATATGTTACTTAAAATAACACATAATCAGGATCCTATATAAGCATAGAATTAGGGGGAAGTTAAAATATAAACATAGATGAAAAAAATACCATCAAAGGACTAATAGAGAGTGACCACAGTCAATATAAATTTAATAACCACACCACCATAAATCAAAGAGGGGTTTAAAGACCATAAATTAATTAGAAATGAAGGTAAACAGATAATATTTTTATTTCAAAATACATTTCCTAAAGTCGAGGGATTAATAAAATATCAAGATAGTGAATAAAATAATAGTTAGTTAGATTATTTCTTTCCATTCCATAAGTACAATTTCATTATTTGGTTGTGCTTTAATGAATTTCTACTTCATATCTTATTCTATGAAATGAATATTCAAGATATTTTTTATACAAAAAGAAAAAAAAATTAAAATTTAATGGAACATTCTATCCATAATGTAATGATAATTCATTCCTTAATTCTATAAGTATTTAAAAAAACCAAAATGGATTAAACAAGTTATCCAATATTGATAAATATGATACGTTAATATCTAAAATCTAAACAATAACCCCAAATCTCAACATAATACATTATATATGTATTTAAACTTAATACTCTTCAAAAAAATTTCTGAAAAAATGAAAAACTAAAAAATAGAAAATATTTATCAAACATTTAACCCTATAGGACATAATGTGGCTCATAATGTCACATACCAAACATGTAAATACCTTTATCATATATTCTCCTAAAAGATACTAATAACTAGAATCACGATAAAACCTCAACAAAAATATATGTTTCAAAAATTGACACAATAATTACTCCAAAAAACAAATCAAAAATTATTTAATAAATTTAATGAATAAAAAATTGTAATAAACCTCATAAAAGATTACCTCAATTCAGTTTTCATCATAACACTATTCAATTTTTATGTTACCAATACTATAACATTTATTTCAAAATTTTCAATCATATATTTATCCTAACTAAAAATTATTAACTCAACCTCAAGAACATATTAAGATTAAATTTAACGTAAATCGTGTATTCTCAAAAAACACCAAATTTCTACTAAATCACTTTTATTTGTTTCTAGCACCATCAAACATATGTTCTTAAATCCTTAAAAGAAAACTAATGTTGAACAATCCTTATATTTTTCACTATTATTATAATGAAAATATAATTGGCATATCAATTTACAAAATATTTATCAAATACTAATATATAAACACTTCAATCATTCCATGTCAATTATCAGAATAACATAGTCCCTTTCATGGTTTTGGTGTTATCACAGGGATTAGGCTATTGACTAAGTTAATTCCCATGTTCACCAGACACAATAATTGTAACTATAAATGTTAAAATAGGTTGAATTTATTATCCTTTTATCTAGTTATACATTATTATTTACAAATTAATTTTTCTATCCTTTCTTTTCTACATATAAAAAGTATTCTTCTTACCTTGAGACATTTCCTCAATTGATTATTATCACATATATGACATGTAGAAAACAGAATCATTATACCTATATGATCTTCACTAAAATCCATTTTTCATTAATTATATTAGTCATCAAACTCATGGAATATTATGGGCCTCCCACATGCGACTGGGGTGGCACATGAGGGAGGAGTTGGGAGTGTAGGTAGAAGGGTCAAGTCCTCAGGCCTGTTTCTTTATAAAATGTGTGCTACCATTGGCAGCTGTAATCCACATTTTAAACTCACCCAAAATTATATTTTTTATCATATAATGAGCTCACAGATCAAGCCTAATCAAAATGATTCTCATTGCAATATCTATTTCGTCTAGTTTATTATGAATACAATAATTATATTTTCCACCGCATTCAATGTTAACACAATTCCTTCTAGTTACACTCTTTAACTAAAACAAAAAATCATAGTGTGATCATAAATATTCACAGTCATAAACCACATAATCATTACAATCATTTATTTTTTTGTCTAAATCAAGACAAATTCTTTTCTATATAACACATTTTAGGTTTAACCAAGGATATCCATAATTATAATCTATTTAAATACTTTATAATGTTTTATAAATAAATTTTCAATTAATCAAATAATATCCCCCTATGATTTTCAATCTAGGTGCACATTAAGAAACCACTCATCGTGTACTAGAATGATGGTCGAGATATATTCGACCCACTATTTTTGGGGTTATTACCCTTATATATGTCTATATTAAAACTAAATACATTTATAATATCTATATAGGAATTTACTTCTAATAAAACTACATTATAAATACCTCAAAAAAATTTATGATATTTTACTACAATTATACATATATGTAAATTCTATTATAGGGTTATGTTCTCTAATCAATATTTTCCAAATTCTAGTTCCCAAGGATTCTATTAAAATACTTATTATAATAACTATAGAGACTCTAAATATAATAACTCATAGACTATGAATACTTTATTACACTAGAATAAGATACAAGGGATCTCATCCTGAAGGACAGATCCATTTAGTAGTCTTGAAGAACCACATATAAACATTTATCCCATTTTTCATTGGAAATAAACTATAAAATATTGTAAAATTAAATATTATGCATCAATGAACTCAATCAATGATTCCTTCCTCATATTATGAAAAAAGGATAAAAAATAAGGGTGACCTAAAATTCTAAGTAAGAGTTTCATAAAACAAAATCTATCAAGAGTAAATATAGAAAAATCGACATCAAATGTAAAATAACTAAAAGTTCAAGTCATTTAATCAATAACATAGGCATGAAATTCATCCATGTATATTATAAATAAAAAAATATCATGGATAATATTAATTTAATTATAAATAATGTAAATGAATAATATTAGACACCATGACCGAAGGCATCGTAATATATCTACTATCATGGACTTGGGCTAAGATAGTTTGAACAATGGGTAGGTATACACAAAAAAATAATTTAATATGATTGGAAAACTGGGTTGTCTCATAAGATCTGTCGATGCATTGAGGGGATTTGTAACTTTAGTCACCACTCATCACTACATTTTGAATTCATTAATCATATATTTAACGATCAATTTATTTCATAAAAAATATTACTTATGAAAAAATATCCATATTGAGTAAAGAATACAAAATATAAATATTTTTTCTAGTTAATCAAAAATAATTCATAGTAAAACACTGTATATAAAAATGGTATATAATTTAGGAAATAATATTATAAATGATACAAAAAATATGGATATTTAAAAGAAATTTAATATATATTGAAAATTTATCATAAGAAATTGAATGTTTTAGGATAAATTTAATCACCCAAAAATTAATCAAGAGATGATATATGACCCTAAATTCATTATAAAAGAATGTTTTGATGTAAAATGAAATAATTTAAAGAATATAAGAAAATTTAATATAATGATTTAAAATATTTTCTCATAAAAGATTATACTTTTAAAAATCCATTGAAATATTATAGAGTAAGATAAATAATAAGAAATAGTTATGGTGGTGGTAATATCCACTAACACTGTATATATTAAACGAAAAAAATTTATTTATAACTTTTATAATGATAGTTGAAAATTCATCTTTTGGGAAAAAATAAATAGATTAATTTAAATAGTTGTTAAAATTAAAGGATAAGATAAAATTTTATTAATAAATATTTTTTTAAATGAATATGACTTTTTTAAATAATTTTGAATGATATAGACATAGAAGATAAATATACACTGATAAAAGTGAAAAAGATCATTTTTTATTAAATTGCAATACCTTGACTGTGTAGACATGAATTGAAAATTTAGTAATCATGAATATATTTATATTCACGTGAAATACATAAAAATGAATTATATAATCTAAATAATTGTAAATATGTGTATAATACCAAATATGTATCAATGGGGTGGAAATTGAGATTAAATCCCTTATAATGATCATATCACTGTTGTGAGAATTAATCATTGAATTGATAATGTGAATAAAATGTAAAAAAAACATAATAAAATCATAGGTAATTTAAAACATAAAAAATGAATACCATAGTCAATGAAGTATAAGTATAACATAATGAATGTAAATTGAGTTAAGAAACCCCTTACCTCACCCTCCCACTTTGTTGAACATGTTGTAATCTTTTATATAATAAATTTTAATTTATTATCCTTCTACATGAGAGTAATTTACATACTTATTATATCATATATGGTCCAATTATAACTTTTCAACACCCATTTATTAATAATTCCTTATTAAAATCATCATTTCAGGGTGCGAAATGTTTAATTTTTTAGGAGAATTTTGGTTTGGTAGTTTTTGTTATTGTAATTTTATTTTGGAATCATCATTATAAAGATATTAATAATGATATAAATATCATATTTATTAAATATATATATATATATATATATATTTATATTTATCCATAAAATGTGGAGATAGAATATTGAATTACACTGTTCATGGAGATGGTAGGTCTTATGTATGCATTAACATTGATTTAAATTTTCAATGGATGAAATTAAATAAGTGTAAAAAATAATTAAACTTTATAGAATAAATATTATATTATATATATTACCAAAATATATCCTTATTACCATCAATGTAAAGTGAAAATAAAAAAAATGATAACATCACTTTGTGGATGTGTAGTCCACACATATGCATGAGCGACGTTATGGCCATCCATCAGAATTGAAGATAAGATGATATTTATAATACTATAATTATAGATGAATAATTATATCATATTTATATTTTTATTCATTATATCCATCATTATTACTATCCACCTAAGGTGGTGGTGGAAAAGAAATTACATCAATTCGTGAGGTTGTAGTCCGCCACACACATGAATGATGGTTTTGATTCTCATTTTATGGAGTAGGATATTAATAAATATTATTTGATTAAAATAAAAAAATATTTAGATATGATATTTACTGATTTTAATTTTTTTTTAATTTTTATTACATAATTTAATGTTTAAAAATAATATGTAAAGAGAAATATCTTGGTTAATATGATTTCTTTATCCTAGATAAACCTCCTCTAGTTCTCTTATTAGGGACCTTGTGGTTGGTTTTTTGGAATAAAAGAACCTACATGGAGTATATAATTTTTTGGGAGAAAGTTTTTATGTTTTTATTGTGATAAATGGGTCATACGGTATTAATAATTTAGTGGAGGAGGATCCCTTTTATTATTGAGGTGAGAAGCACACTTGTAATTTTTTAATGTTTTTAAATATTATTATGTCGCATTATTTGGAAAATGGATCCAAAATGACTCATATTATAATGAGATGAGATTAAGGTAAAACTAAAAACAAAAAATTATTTTTAAGGATGTTTTTATGTAATTTACCCCATATCATTTGGTTTAACCCCTTTTAATAATTTTTAACCATAATTGTAGTAATAAAATTTTCAATCTTAAAGGGTTATAAAATTACTTATATGGTAAATATTGGTTCATAAATGGAAAGAGATGAAATTTTAGATCTTTTATCATCCTAAATTTCAACTTGGAATATTTTTATGATTTTTAAATAATTTCATAAAATATAGTATTTCATAAAATTTCATTAATGTCCTTTTTGAAACATTTAATTTAATTTGACATTAAATTCATTAACTCTAAAAATTTATAAAAAAATAAACTATTTAACCCTAAATTTTATATTATTATTTACCATTAAATTCTTGTGATACAATATATAATCCAAAAAAATATTACTTTTGATTTGTTTAAATCATTTACATTGATTTTTCTACTACTTGCACAAGCATTGTATTAGTGTCGTGTAAGATATTAAGGTAATTATATGTTTACTAAAAATTAATACTAAATTATAATTATAAAAATAAATTAATCATGTCAAAAATAAACTTTTATATTCAACAATAACATATTATTATCCCTATGTGAACATATAAATGTAATAAAACAACAGGAGAGTGACATTAAAGAATTTTATTTACTTAAAACCAAAGAAATGTCATTATCAAGAAAATGGAACCAAAATTACGTATATTTGAATTTGGGATGTATATGGTCTAATTTATCCCATAAAATGAAATAATATAAAGTGTTGGGTTGATTTTTGGACATTATATAACAGTTTTAACCATGTATTTTCCATTTTACCCTTATCATGGTGATAAATATTTACGATGATTACTATCCATAATATCAAAATTAAAAAGAAAATATTTACAAATTTTTAAATTAATGATCATAAATATGGTATCCATTTTCTAATATTAATTATCTATAATTATAAGAAATAAGTTTTAATATAAATGTATAAAACACAATGAAAACATTTATTATAAAAATGTATTTTTTAGAAAAAAAACTAATATCAACATAATGATTTTTTATAATTAAAATAGAATTATTTATATTATTATAAATAAAATTAACCATATTTGACTTTAATTTTGAATAAAAAATATAATTTAACTTTAAAATTACATTATTTAATGAAAATTAGGTAGAGTATTTTAAAGAGAAATATTTTTCCCTATTTACTGAAAACCAATCATTTCAGAAAAATTCCAAAATTTCACCATAAGATAAATTTTATAGGATGATTTAAAAAATAATTTTAATTTCAAAAAATAAAATTTTAAAAAGTGGTAGAAATTTAGTTTAATTTCCACAAACAAAATGTAATAAAATAATTTATGAAGAAATGGAATTTTTAATACAGAAAATAACTTCATAAAAAAATTAAGTTCTTATTTTATAATAATATATCAATATAATTTTTTAATTAAGACTACTATAAATACATTTCATAATGTGGTTAGTGATATTCATACAATCCAATTCAACTAAAAGGTCAAATTTAACTAATAGTATTTTTATAATATATTTTAATTCACTTAAAGAACGGTGTTGCATGTGAAACATGATATCAAGTTTGTTATTATTTTAAAGTAAATTTTCAGTGTTATACTTTATCTCCTATAATTATGATTTTAATTTCATTAATTTAGGAACAACTAGAATTTAAGGAATTGGGAACAAACAATAAAGGAAGAAATTAATAACCTGAGTTCATTTAGGTAGTGGTGACATTTAATTAATCACTTAGTTGTTGTTCATTTCAAACCCTATAAAAACTAAAGAGAAAAATAAAAAATTAGATCTTTATATATATAAAATAATTAAAAATAAATAGAAAGTGATACAATATAATATATAGAACATGGTTTAACCCCTAAGTGGGTGCTATGTTTTATATTATCCAAAGTTGGATAATTTTTACATTTTATCCCCAATATTATATAAGATGTGTTTTCTTTCCCATAAACCACCAAATACATTCATATTTAATGATATTAATATTTCAATACTTGTATAAGTCCCCATGTATGATGTACAATAACAATTTTTTTCATTATAATCAAGTATAAATTGTACAATGGGTAAAGGAAAAAGAATTGGTCCTCTAAATTTATTTCCACTAATTATGTGCCCTCTTCCTTAGATTCCATACTCTACATAGATATTACAATAGAATAAATTTTATAAAAGTTAAAGTGGATGAAAAAAATAATTTTTATTATAATTAAAATAACACGAATCAATATAAAAATCATCCCCTCGTAGAATATCAGCTTAAAATATTATTTCTTTATGCAAGGCCACTAAGAATTCAGTCTCAGAAGGTTCATATTCTTCTTATTGTTCATCCTACAAGGCAATCCATGTGTTATTTAAATCTAAAAAAATAAATCATTGGTAGGTAATAATAAATTTATATTCAAGAAAATATGAAAAAATAATTTAAAAAAAGATTACCTACCTGAGTTGGCTTAACGTGAATTTCATATTCTTTATATAATGCTTCTTGGGTTAAGATTTATGAATTTAGAGGTATTTAATCAATCTCTTTGAAATTTTATTCAAATTTAACACTTTAATAAAGTATTATTAAAAAATAGAGATATAAATTTTCTTATTTTTCATTTTCAAATATGGGTAAATCCCTTGGAATTTAAGTACTTAAAAATTAGAACAATATTCATCCAATACATCCTGATCTTCTATATGTTCATAAACTCTAATGCATTATTCAAGAACCTCTTATTACATTAACAGAGTAAGGTTTGATGACATATCTTCACGTTTCTTCATCTCTCCTTTTATGGGTTCTTTATGTTCTTATATAATTAGTACAAGATTCTCTTTTTCTTAAATATGTTATTATTTTTATTAATATAAGAAAGAATTAAATTACTTTGTAAAAGTGGAAATAATTTTCATTTCAATTATAATTTTTTAAATAATTTTAAAAATTTTCGTTGCTTTATTCCTCAAATATTCTTCCTTTCTAGAATTATCTAAATAGTTAATAGGCTGATAATATAAATAATAACCACAAAATTCGGTTTCCAAAAATGAAAATAAGGATATGTAATATAGTTCTATTTTTTTAGTTTTTAAATTATATGATTTTTTGTGTCTTTTTGAAAGAAATGCGTTCATGTTATTGTCCTACACAAAAATAAAGCCAAATTGATATCATGGGATTTATTTGTATCTCTAGTTAAAAAAATTCTTATTTACCTATGAATCAACCATAGCACACACCCAATGGTTGATCTCTCTAGGAGGAAACTCACAAAACTATTAATCTAATATCACTATTTACTACTAAATGTGCTACAAATTAAGACCTAAAATAATAGAGATTTATATAAATAAAATTGATATATATATATATTCAATGTAAAAATTAAAAAATAAAAATACAATGAAGTTAGTATGAAAGGATGAAGAAATATTTATTGTTCTTAATAGTTAAAAATGATGTAATAATCTATCTTTAAAATATATTTCTCAGTACATTATTTAATGTTAAAATCAATACCTATTAGTTGAAAACATATTATTTAAATTATTTATACCCCAAATTGAGACCTCTACATGTAAGATAACACACATTATAAAATGATCACGAAGATATTTTTGTTGATCAATACTATCTAAGTCAAACATCATCATTTGAATGACTTTGATAGTGAAGGGAAGTAATTTTTATAAATGAGGAAGAATAAAACAATATCATATAATTTATGGTGAAATATCACTACAATTTATTAAACCATAAATATATTCTCATAATAAAATAAATAGAAATATTTTTATATTAATAAATCATGGAAACATTGATCCTTCATTTTGAATATTTCCCAAAGTTAGCTCTTTACTTTCATTAAGATTAAAAGGTTAAAGTGAGAGAAACAAAATAACAAAAAATAATATATATATATATATATATATATATATATATATATATAATAGAAAACTAAAATATAATATAATACAAAAAACATTTACAGAAAAAAATAAAAATAAAACTTTAACTACAATATATTAGGACTAAATTATAGAGATTGAAAGAGTTGGTGTGTTTTTTATAATAGAAGAAAAAATAATTTTAATTGAAGTAACATACTATATCATGGTTGATTGGCTATGTTTCATGCATGGGAAATCATCATTTCACATGCATCATTCATTTAATGGAGTTCTCCACAATGAAGCATGAGCTATAAATTCTTAGCTCATTTATTGGTTTGAAAATAGTAGTTTGCATATAGATTACCCATATTTAATTATTTGTGTAATTATACCATGTTCTTAGATTCTTTATCTCAACATTAAATGAAATCACATGGCCGAGATATGGAAATGTTTGAAATAATATCATGTATTCCTTCATGGTTCTATAGGAAAAAATGAAACGCAAATTAAATCAACATGGTGTGTAAACATATAAAATTATGGTTGGTCAGAAATTTATCAACATCCTTTCATGGATGTGATATATCATATACAATGATACTAGTTCTATTTATTCATCTTCACTAATTATGAATACATATGTAACCCCTATTTAAAAATACTAATTAAAAAAATCATATCTTATATGATATGTTAGATACTTCACATTAAAAAACATTAGGATGATATGATAAATAAGAAGTTAAATTTATATATAAGATATTATTTCACTCTAAATGAGATGTAAATTTTTTCAGTTTTTAAAAAACACTAGTTCAAATATATAATATGAATAAATTACACTATGCAATACATAATTTAAATTTCTTATAACTAAGAAAAAATAATTCTTAGGTACCATTTTCTACATATCCATATTTTCAATTTGACCCATGTGCAATATTTTTTTGGATGATATGTATAAAAACGAATTATCTTAAAATTGAACCCACTTTCACAATATTTTTTAAAAACACTTTATATCATATGCAAGTAAAAAATTAATAATTTAAAAAAATTGAGCAAATCAAAAACAAAAGTGTGATTTTTAGAAAAAATTCCTGAAATTAATAAAAACACTATATATCATAAATTAATCCATATTTATAATATATTCCAAAATATTCTAAAAATATAAATCTGTGATCATTAGCCTTTAAATAAATAAAATTTTGATTTAAAACATTACATTAAATATAAAAATATATAAAAATATGTCCTTCGTCACATGGTAGGTTGATATGCCTATAATAGGAGGGTCCTTGGACACATCTCTCTCTTCAACAAAGATGTTTTTAATGTAACCTCTCAAATTATCTATATTGGAATCAGTGTATCAATCCCAGAAATAGGTTGTACCTCTAATAGGAAACAAGAAATTTCCAATACTTTCTCAATAAATCTAACCTAGGTGGGGATACATAGTAGAAAAAACCCAATACAAATCATTCCTCAAAGATCTTCACTCAAACTTCAAGGATTGAAAAATTATACTATGAATAATTTCTAAGGAGTAGCTTATAATGTCTAAATTCCTCTACAAGTAATAAAATAAAGTCATGATTCCCCATGAAGGGCGTATAATTTTATGAACATGAATCATTTTCACATCTATATTGGGAGCCCCATCCTCAAAAGGTATAAAACTCTAACCATAGTAGAGAAGAACATCACGCGTTCTAGAAGAATGTTATCCACTAATGACTCTCTATGTTGCGTAAAGGAATCAAGAAATAATAGATATATAATTAATGGGAGAATGAACTAGACTGAATAAGTGAGTTCATGAATCCAACCCACCCTCTTCCATAATTGGAATAATGTCACCTCGGATTCTAGTAAACCTTTTATAATGGAATTCCCATATAATCTACTATATATGGGTTGGAACAATCAACCACTATAAAAACAGGTCTATACTTATGAAGGAAGGGAAGAGTATCTTCTTACACTCTTGAGGTAAGTATTCAGTCCACCAATTCTTTGAATTAATCCATCATCACTCAGTTGTTCGACAATGTGAGGATCAGGTACATTCATGTTCATTTCACAAATATACATCTAAAATGAGTTATTTAATTACAAGGGGACTACTTTTATATATAAGATAAAATTATTGTGATAAATCATATTTGGGTGAGTTGATATAGGAAAGACATAATGAATCACATATTAACACTATATGATGAATTCACCTCCATGAGTATACCCTACAATTGATTCCTTAGAGTTTTGAGTCGATCAATAGACTATTAGGGTCTTAGCGAATGGATATGTTGGTCGCTACACTAAAAATAGGTTCCCATGTTAATTAATGAAACTAACCCCCTTGTAATCAAAACTTAATTTTCTAAACCAAATAATACAAGGATACTAAAGATAAACTCCATCCTTAAGAATCCAACTAATTCGTTGCCATTTTTACATGGCCTAACCCATCAGAACCCTTCCTAGGTTAGTGATGAGCCAGGTGTTCCACCATAATTTCACTAACTAAGATAATGTTTTGAAATATTTCATGTATATATTCATTATTTTAATACCACTATCTTGTTTAATCCTTGTGTTAATATCATGTTTTAATTTTTATGAATAATATGGAATTCAATTATTAAATAGATCAAAAAAATCATTATTCATTTATTTTATATTTAGAATGTTTAAAATAAAGTCTACACTAAAATTTGGTTGCTTTTGAATATGTTACATAATTTACAGAGTGGATTTTGAAGTCCCAACGTTGATTTCAAGATTTTAAAAATCAATTTAAAAGAAGTCTAGAAGTAGTAAACTGAATTAAGAAAAATTGGATAAGGAAAATGTATTATGACACCTGTGTAGGAAAATTTTTGAGTTGAATAGAATAACTCGTCTATAAATAAGATAATTATCCTATACATTAAATATTTGATAAAGAAATAAGATATTCTAATCTTTTATATGATATATAAGTGTGCAAAAATTTATGAAAGGAAAAATTCAGGTAGTATATGACATTTCAACATATGTGTCGGAGAATTATCCTACTCGTAAAAAATTTGTTTGTCTGTAATAAATTTCATCTATTCATAGAAAATATTTATAAGCTTTATGACATTTCATCTATGTGTAGTATTTTTTATCATGTATGATATTTTACATTGACAAATTCTAAAAGATTTTAGAAGGAAAATAAATCTAATTAATGTCATCGCTGGAAACTTTAGGGACTAAATACCACTCTTATTTTATAGATTCAAGTTGAGGTTTTGATATTCCAAATAAAAATACATGAGACTAATCGTAGGATTCTGCATGGTTTATAATATGAAATATATTTTTATTATAAATAACGATATAATGTATAGATCTTCATGAAGAAATTAATTTTTTGGAGATTTGATGCTTTGAGGGAAAAGTAATCAATTATAGATTTAAAGAGAATAGATCTGTTAGGGTTGAAAAAGAATGAAGAATATATAAACTATGTTTTTATAAAAATAATATTATACAAAAAATAAGGAGATTCTATTGATGTTGTATATGGGCATGGAGTCATGAGTTAATTCTAGAGACCATTGATGTTACTAAGTTAATTTTATTTTATTTTAGTTATATAATTCATTCTTCTTATCTAATCATATTTAATACCCTGGGAATGGAAGGGTAATTATTGAGTGACTGGGGATGGGAAGGTTCTCCTTTTGTAATTATTGAGTCTTCTGACATTGATGAATAAAACTCTTTCTTTCTTATTAACCAATTTTTATATTTACTATAATTTCTTATCATCGGATGAGATTTTATTTGTTTTTAATTCTTTTTTTTACTTATTACATTTTTTATGATCTATTATCCCCATCTACTCAAATATATTCTATATATGATTGAAAATGAAAGGTCCGAGTTATGAATTTCATGGTGATTATCCACATGTTTGGAAGGTTCAATGAACACTCTTGGATTGTTTATTAAGAACAAATCCAGATACGGTATTACCTAAATTAGCTAAGGTTGATTCTATATAATAAATATACACAATAAATGGAGGGAAGACTAAGTTGAAATTTCATTCATGGATATTACCACCCTAACCATTAAAACAAGTGAAATAAGGGAAAAGATATTGAATACCCTCACATTTTAGTTGAAGGGAAGAAGAGTTAAATAATTTTAAACTAAAGATAACATTAAATTAGGATAATTAAACTTGAACTAGACACACATTATTCATATTGGTTTTAATTGGTTGTTTTATTTTTAATCATAATTTTAAAAATTGCATGACTAATACCTCTAACACTAATATTTACCTTTTATACCTTGGAATAAAAAAAAATTTATGACATAAATTGAAAAATTAGACATTCAAAAAAAATTTGATGAAGGTTCTTTAACAAACCCTAGTGTAACTACATGTGATCATTGTAATTCTACCACTATTAAAAAAGAGAAATCAAATAGTAAGATATAATTACACGATAAATTTATAAAATATGAGCAATCAAATTTCTAATCATTCTTTTTAAAATAATTTGGAATTGAAAACTAAGCTAAAATAATTCATTCTGTGGTTTCATAGCCCTCTAGGTGAATAGAAAAATAAACACATAAAAGATTTCACATTGGTTTAATTTAACTTTAATTCTACAGGAGTGGATGTGGAATAATTCAAGTGAATTTTACTACCTTTTCCACTTGAAAAAGAATCCAAGTAGTTGTTGTAAAACATATAACATAGTGAATTACATGACTAGGATGGACTAAATAATTTTTTTCTTCAATGAATTATCCCATCCTTTAGAAATATATCCATTAAAAAGGATTTGTATTAAAAAAAATAAGATACTAGAGAGATTATTTAATAGTAATGGGATATGTTTAAAATATATATTCTAAATACACATGTCAAGATGTAGAGGAGAACCACTTAATTGAATTCTTCTTTCAATTCCTACGTGATAATTATTGGAACTAATTAGATGAATTATCTAGAAGAGATATCATGGTCAAAATACCAATAGAATCCAAGGGGATAAGACATAACATAGTTCTCGGATCATAATAGATTTCATAAGATTTACTTGTTAAAGAGGTTTTCATGGTTTAAGAAATTCAAAAACATCACATTTTTTGGAATCTAATCTTGAATAGATAATAATCCTAGGGATAAAAATGGATTTAATAAAGACATGTGAAGAAAAATCACCATATAATGTAAATGGTTTATGTACATCCACTCAAAATTTAAATAAAAAATGTTTTAAAACGTTTGGAACCTAGAACTTCTCAACATCCTTACAGTCAAGGCAATACTAATAACCTAACCCTAGATAGAGAAAAAAATTCCCAATTAAAACAAGAATATATATGTCACACAATAACTTGTTTTCACTATTTTTTATCCTTAGGTTTCAGGAAAAAATTCCTTATAAAATTAAAAAATTTGGGTTTTTAGTGTTGGTCACATGGTTAACCTTAATGGTTAGAAACAATTGTGAGGCCACAATGTGGATGTTTGACAACATTAATAGATAAGTTTTTCTAATTTAGATCATGGATTCCAAAACAAGCGTCCAAACTATATTTGTCTCTAGGGGACTCTAGTGAGAGGCTCACAGTTGGTTTATGGTTTGGAAAACCATATAGAGAAACCATTAACCCCACCCTGTCTTTTCATAAATTTGAATTTCTTAAGCTACCCTCCATAAAAGTTCAACCCTATAAAACACCCCACCCCAACACCACTACCAATACCACCACTCATCTCAGATGAACCGGGGATCCCTTGGGGGGTACCTCCCTTGCTTCTCTTTGGATTTTAAGGCCTATCCACTAATTTTTCCAAGTATTTCTCTTGAGTTATATCTTTTCCCTCCTCTATTCTATCATAATATCATCCATTCCATTATTATCAATCCTTTTATTTATGTTGTTTGAACCCTAATGTGGGATTTGGACATATTTTGGTTTTTTTACTCTTAATGTTTGGGTGTGTGGTTGGTTCATTGGGTCGTGTTCCTTCTATAATAAATGGTTCGTCACATCCATACATGAATGAGGTGGGTGTTACCTTTATTTTCCATTATATAGAATATCATGAGATGATTTAATATTTATAAATCCATTTAATTATATTTTTCATGTTGTTAAAAATATAAATTTATTTTAAAATCTATTCGATATAAAGGATTAATAAAAAATGTATTTTCTAATATTTAAAAATTTGATACATTTTTTAAAATGTATAAATATGTTAAGTTTTTGATAAAATTTATAAGATTTTTTTACAAATATGTTTTTTTATTTAACTAATTAATGGTATTTAATCATTTTCATGAATTTATTCTAGATATTATTTATATTTTTGGTAATGTTTTGGTTTATTTTTAAGGGTTTTGGTGGATTTTCTTGAGGATTATTACATTTGGTTGGGTGAATTGAATTCCATTACATTTTTTTATATATGGTATTCCCTATGAATATATATATATGTTATATATATATACAAATATAATTTTATAGGATGAATTCTTTTATGCTTGAGTTCTCCATTTCTGTCGTGGGGTCCAAATACATTTCAAAACATCGTTTAAAGATGTAATTATAAAACACGTTAATAGTAATATTTTTTACCTTGATTACAGATATTGAATATAACGTTGGTTCTTGAAAAACATTTAATGAAATGGAGTTCTTCTAAAAATGCTATTACTATATTTAAATTATAGATCTGAGTTAGTATTTTAAAATGGGTTTTATATGAAATAAAAAACTCCATAGAATGCCTATCCACTTATTTTTGTTGAGGCATAATCATTTTATTTTAGAGGGGGGTTTTTAATGGATTCTTTAGGGTGGTGTATTTAACATATATGTCTTTATTATGTATAATTTTGATTGATATGTTGTATTTGAAGGTTACATCACCTCCCATTCGTATCATCATTATAGTAGAACTAGGTGTATTACTAGGGGATGTGATATGATTAATATATAGTCACGATTAAAAGGAATAGATCTTATATGGTATTACAAGACATATGAGAGACCCACTATTGAGGCAATTTTAGAGCAGTAGAATGGGTATAAACGTAGGAAAGTAATGATGGGCCAACAAATGTTTCTAACCCAAGTAAATCTAGGATAGCCTCATGGGATGTTTAAGAATTTCCAATTATTACGTATATTTTAATATCTCTTGTAAATTGTTCTTAATTTATTTCTTCTCTTTCATGGTATGTATTATTGATTTAGTATTATTCTGGAATTGACATAGTCTATATTTATATTACTATATTGTTGGTTTCATTATTTTTTTTGTATTTTATCTTTTGGGCCAATTTTTTATTCTTCTTATGTGGTTATAGAGGTGTATTTTAGTAGAATGTATTCAATAAAGAACATTAAAATTTAATATAAAGGTTTAAATAATTTCTTTATATCATTTTTTTGAGTTTTAAGGTCTAGTTTTTTTGAAATCTTATATTTTTTTCAAATATGAAAAGCAATGTTCTAACTATACATTCAAGCTAGAATATATAGATTGTTTTAAGAAAGGAAATGATAGAATCTATGTTGTCTACATAATTAGTTGTTTTATACTCACATCATATAGTTTCAACATAGTGTTCATACACTCGATTATATTTTTCATGTTTAGAATCATTAATTATAACTCATGTATCTAGTATTTTTTTAAGAAAGATGGAAACCATAGAGTTCAAACATATATCAAATTTTTTTCATATCTTAGTTGTACCATACATGCCAACCTTTTTTATTCTAGATAGCATTTTGTCCTATTGAAATTGTATTTATTTTTTAGTTTATTATCGATTTAACTTCTGGTTATATTTTTTTGGTCTGTTATTATTTTTTGTATCTACTTATTTGATGTCTTATGGGCCTTTGATGTATAGAGTGGTCATGTTGAACTCCTTGGTTTAAGAGATATGTATTTTAATATTAATTGGATGAATTCATTCCCATGAGTTCATATTTGGTTCCCCAGAACTTATTTCATTTCAAGGTAAATCAGGAATGTGCCTCATGCATGTAATATGCCGATTCGGGTGCCAAGTTCATGGTTGTTCCATAGTTTTTTTTTTGTAAAAATATAGTAATAGATACTAGGTTAATAAGAGGATTTTGGTTTTTCAATCACACTATTTTAATATTTAGGTTAGTTTGTCTGAAGATATGACTTTTGGAATATGACTAGTTGGAAAAGGAATGGTATAAATATAAATTACTCATTTTGGGACTCACATTTCCATGGTTTTTCTGGTTTACGTCTTGAATTATGAGTTTTATATTGGTTTATAGTGTTACTTTGGTGAATGTTTAGGGTAATTTGGGTTGTAAAAGAATTTACATATTTTATGGGATGGTATTGGGAGTTGAGTTGGAATCATGTGGTGAGATCACAGGGCCTATAAAACTATATGGATCTCAAGTTCATGATTCTACATGACTTACCATTTATTCTACATGATTAGAACATGGTCCATTAATCCATATGTCCAAACCATGAACAAAAAATTAGTCCATATTATGGATTTCCTTTTCATGTTGTATGATGTTATTTATTAGTATTGGGTTAGCATTTGGTAATGAGAACTATTATTTCAAAATAAAACGTATTTAGTTTTGAAAATATTAATAAAGAGATTATTTGATTACTGACTGATTTTAAAATAATGTTTTGAAATTGAGGAAGAGGTTTTCTAAGATGGATTAAAAATGGGTTTTTTGTTTAAAAAGTTAGTGAATGATTTTATTATCGAAAATTATGGAATTTTTAAAATAGTTTTTGGATGTTATTTTGATGTGTTTTTAAAACAGGGTGTTATTTTGTTTCATGTTATGGTTCTTTGGATTGTAATTGTGATTTAACATGTTGGAGTAGTGTTTTGAGATAATGTATTATATCTGGATGCACATTTTTTGAATTGTAATTATAATTTATTTAAATTTATGTTAATTCATTTTATTTAGTGTATTATACCTATAACAAACTGGAAGGATCATAAATGGTATGTCTCTTAGTGTTTTGAGGTCTATCTTATGGTAGTTTTCTCAACCTAGTCATAGAGTAAATTGGTAGATCCTAATTTATCTTATAAATTAGTGGTATTTTCATGTTATTTAATGTCTAATATAGGAACTAGTTTAGACATATGAAATTTATAGTGTTTTTAGGTTCTTAGTAACTTTCAAATCCTTGGGAGCAAGAGTTGTGTGAGGTTTATTAGAGGGATCAGGTCTAGATCATGGGAGGATTATCATTCCATACTAATTATAAGATATAATTACATAGAAATTATTTAATACCATATTTTTTATTGGGTGAACCGTGATCAGTCGTAAACCTAATAATAATGGTTTTAGTGAGTTTTTCCCATTCAGTGGGGAGTGGAAACTAGAAGTACCTATTTTGGTGGAGTCACCATTTTCTATTTATACTTGTTTCAAAGGTAAGAAAATTATTATATTCTTATAATGTTTTTAGTTATAGTATTACAAATAATATTTATTAAGTGTTTTGAATAAACTTCATCATTTTGTTTGACTAGTATATCTTAAAAAAATGAGTAGAAATATTGATAGAAAATGAAGAAGTCCTTATCAAATCCAAAATCTCTATATCAAACTCACCAAATCATTTATGGTAACTATTAGTATACATTTTATATCTTGGTTTTCATTTCCAACATCCTTTTTTATCATTGGTTTGTGAAAAATATTTTGGGTGATTCCATATCTCATATTTTTTATGGAGATATGTTATTTGTGAAATCATGGATTTTGTTTTAGTCAGGTGTTATTTTATAGTTACTTTGATTGGGTTATCATGTCCTGGTTATAAGTAGTTATTTGGAGTGCATTTTATTGTTAAACCACCATTTGTTTCGAATTCACAGATGGTGGATATAGCCATTAAAAGGATCGATATTATTGTTCCCCTATATACTTTTTGGGAGTGAATTATGGTCTAATATTTATGACTTGTTTTGTAGTAAAATTTCATTTCAGATCTATTTGAAGGTTATCATTTATGGAGTTACTTATTTATAGATTTAGAGACATTATCACTTTTATTTTTATTGAATTTAGTGATTTTTGGGGGTTTGAAAGTGTTATGAGGGTTAGAATTTTCACACTCCAACCATTTATTTCATAATTTATTTGTTTAATTATTAAGGATTCTATTATTTTCTACTTGTTTTTTGGTCCACATTCCCAACAAAAGATTTGAATTTATAGTTTCAATGATTATATATAGTTAGCCTGAATGGTTATTATAAAATGTGTGACCGCCAAGGGGATGATTATTGATTTCAATAGACACATTATTCATTATTTTCTCATGGTGTGAAAAATTGTTATAAAAAATTGTGTTAATTTTCATGTGACTCTGGTGAGAGGTGCATGGTGGGTGCATGATTTGGTTAACTATGAATCCAAAACATGGGACATACTATGTTTTACTAAAACATGATTTTATTAAACAATACTCTATAAAATTAAAATCCAATTCATCACCATCCCCCAACCACTTGGATGAGATACACCTACGAGAAATTGGGGTGGGTTTTCTTTACTTATCCATGTAGTTTGGGTGCTTTTTTACTTCATGTTATTATTTTTATTCTTTAGGTAATACTCTTCTACATATTCTTCAATCTTATTTTGTTTTTTTCTTCTATTTTCTTGAATTTATGATTTTCAAACCATAGGGTGGGGTTTTCACATATGTCTTTTTTCTATATGCATGTTAGGGTGTGTGGATGGTTAGTTGGTCCTTGTTCCTTCTACAGTAAATGTTTTCATATCAGACACACCTGATTGAGTAACATGTTTATGTTCTTTTTTATTACATAGAACACCATGAGATGCTTTGTGATTTCAATTTTTTTAATTAAATTAATCAGGTTGTTAAATTTATAATTTTTATTAAATATATGGGATCTAAATGTTTGAATAAAATAGTATTTTTAGAAGATTTTAAATTCCATTTTTTGAAAATTATATGTATTCTATGTGTTTGATAAAATATTTAAGAGGCCTTTTTAAATAATTTTAGTGTTTTAAATGATTAATTATCTTTAATATTTTTTGCAAATTGGTTCATAATATTAGATTTTATTCTAGTTATTGTTTTTCTATTTTTTGGTCCTAATGAATTTAATTGAGTTCTCTTACATTTTATTGGGTGACATAAATTGAGTCCCATTGATTTATCCTTCGTATGACTTTTAAATATATAGATATATATGTATATATGTGAATGGATATAGATAGATATGTGTATGTGTGTTACATATATTTGTATAACTATATGTACAAATATAATTTCATTAGAATACATCATTTAGTCTCTATTTACCTATTCCTATCTTGTTTTCTAAATTATTTTCAAAATTTAATTTAAATAAATATTTATAAAACATTATTATAGGACTATTTGGAACCTTGAGTAATGTTTTTGAATATCTATTGTGTTTTAACAAACATTTAAAGGAAGGTAGTTTTTCTTGAAAAGTAATTACTACTTTAAAAGTTTAAGGCCTGTTTGTTTTTTTTGAAATTAATTTTCATGTTAAATGTGAACCTCAATGGAACCCCTCTACTATGGTTATGTTGAGATGATATTATTTTATTTTAGAGTGGTTCTTCAAATCGATGGTGTATGTAGGTGTTTTGAGCATCAATGTTTGGCTCATGTTAGTCCCACTGATGATTATAGTTTAGAAAAACATGTGGTTATAGACTTAACAACGTTTTGATATGAAGATATATGGATCCAATAAATTTACCTATAAGGTTTCCAGATGGTATAGTTAGGAGTTTTCCATTATTTCGTATCATTTACAGTTTCATATATACTATACTTAATTTCTACTCATTAATGTTATATATTACTATTTCAGTTTTACTCTGGCATTCACTGATTCTATATTTATATTACCTTTTTATTATTTTAATTCGTTTACCTAGTTAATATTTATTCTCCTAGTTCCTTGTAATATTATTGTTACATGATTATTAAACAGTATTTCAAAGTGGAGTTTCAATGGATATATTTAATTTTTTTAAAATAAAATTTTCTATTAAACCAGGTCATGATTTTTATAACATATTTGTTACAAAGAGAATATTTGGTTTTATTTGAGTGATGAAAACCTATGTTCTACCTGTATTATAAAACTATCATTATTATATGGTTTATAGAATGAAAATTCATGGTCTATGTGGTTCTTACCTGCAAAGATGTTTTATTCTCAAACCCTAAAATTTTATCTTGGGGATATTAGACTATAGTTTACTTTGAATTCTCAAATTCATTCATATTAACTCATGGTGGATGTTGGTTTTGGGGATGAATGGTTACATTGGAGGTCAAATGATTATCTGGGGTTTATTTTCTGGTTTATTTTGTACCATAGTTGTATCAATTATATTGGAAACCTCTTTTTTGGATGATGTTCTATCCCACTATAATTTTATTTATTTATGAGATTATTATGGATTCTTATTATAGGTATATTTTTCAGCGTGTTATTATTTTTTGAATCTTCTTACTTGGTGTCACACATGGAACACTAATGCATGGAGTGGTCATTACAGACTATTGGAAGGATTTACAATGTATTTTATAATTTATTGAGTGAATTCATTCCAATGAGATTTTATTTGGTTCCCTAACACTAGTTCCCAACCCGAGGTGATCAATAACACAACTATGGTGTTTCAAAGAACGTTTTTACATCCTAATTCAGGGGTTTCCTAAATTTGGTTCATGGTATTAGAAATCTCCAGAACCAGACCAAACTGCCCAACCAAAACCAATACAAATAATAGAATCTATTTTAACAATAATTCCAAAACCCACCATCCTTAAAAAAATAATAAAAAAACTTACCCTTTACATACAAACCAATATTTCACTCATTTATAATAAAATAAACCATTTGAATATTCCTACTCTAATCTAAAAAATCATATACAACATAAAAAATATATTGAAGTTGAGATTATTTGGAGTGAAGTATAAGGACCCAACCTTAAAACATTACATAATCATGAATTAAATGAATAATTCTCATTGAGGATCATTTCAGGTTTAGAGTTTTAGATAATTAGGACATAACTATTACACCTCAAAATATTACAAAGTAGACACTTCTACTCAGTTTCTTTTTTTTAATAAAATAAAAACTCTTGAACAAAAGTGTCTTGTCTAGTTCCATGTTTTAGACAACATGACATTTCCTTGATCCCATCCTTGACACTATTTCACTTTATGTCATGTGAAAAACATTTCAAAAACTTGGGATGAGCATAAAAAGCATAGTAAGGGATAAACAAATAAATAAAACTTTAGATCATAAATATATAAATAACATATTCTTTTTAATATATACCATAAGATTTGTGAAATACACATAGAAAACATAAAACATATTGGTAACTTGAGGCATTCATAACATTCTTACATATTGAGTAACCTTCATGGTTACGTTTGGAATACCCATTATATTATATTCCCTAAATCTCTTCAGAGAAGCCTTAGCATTTAACTCCTTCGCATTACCCAATGCATTGGAGAGCTATATCAGGCTCACCCGCCCTTAGTTTATCACAGAACCACCTGACTTTATAAACAATTCCCAAGAACCATAACATAAACATAACACATAACTTAAGCACAATGGAAATATAACATTCCCACATTGAAAAAACAAAATAACTTATTAAGATATTGAAATAATAAATCCATTATAAAAACCATTTTCAATACCAAAATACATAAAAAGAGTATATGGTATTTATTTTCCTTTTAAAAACATTACAGCTTGTTAAAGAAGCCAAAGACCAAATAATACTCATGGAGGCGAAGAAGATTGTGGTCACCGCTCACGTAAAAAAAGAAACATTCCTTTTTGTTGTTTAGTAAAATTCTTCATAGAGAAAATATTACCTTTGAATGAAATGAAAAGTCAAAATTGTTTTATACACCGTATAAAAGAATTTCGTGTATAAATAAAAGGATGCCTCAATAAAAAAAGATTGAGACGATGTCCCTTATAAAGATGGTATACTTTGATTAAGGATAAATCAATGAAATAATTACGTGTGACAAATATAAATACACCCTATATAAGTGGATATTATGTGTAAAACAAACATAGGTCCTTCAGACATATTCATAGCATGAAATAATCATGAAGTAGAGGTTTAACCCAAATAATTGAAATTTGGTAAGGAAGTTCCATTAAAAAAATTTGACGGCCTGACGACGTCACTTTAAAATTCAGAAAATGATTTGATGAGAGATAAAAAGTGTATCTCATCACTTTGACATACAATTTACAGAAATAAATATATATAAGAACATATCCCAACATAAGAAGATGTATATTAAAAGACCTAACAAAAATAAGTCTTTTAAAAAGAGGAGGGTGAAAGGTTGCCTTACTAATTTGGGTAACTTTTGAAACGTACCCCCCATGACAGAAGGATCGTACAATGAAGATTTAAATACCCATAAGTTAAATTATATTAAAAAAATAATAAAATAATGGGAATTACACACACCACACAAAAGGAAATAGTGGAAAATGTAGCATGAATCTCATGGGAATAAAACATGAGATGAAAAACCCGTACCTCGTTGTAATCAATCGAGTCGTATGACCAAAAGATAAGAAACACCAAATGAATCACATAATAACATGAATATAAATAGAATCATGATAATATATATGAAATGGAAGTACACAATACACCACATGAAACAAATTAGTGGCGAAGAATGGAAATCTCACGAAATTAAATGTGAGATAAGAAATCCCCTTACCTCAAGTCCGACTTGTCATGGTCATTTCTTTATATTCCTGGATAATAAACCATCGTCAATTTATAATTTCTTAAGGAATTATTTTAAAGTTTATTATTTAATTCATATCACATATTATCATATTATAATAATTATTTAATTATGTGAGTTCATATCATACGTTTTGTCGTTGTTCGGTACATGAGTCAAAAATGAACTTGTTTGAAGAGAATTGTCCATGTAGTTATAAGTACATTATCTCCGGAATGGTGTTCATGACTTAAATATCATATATATCCAGTATATATGTATTTAATAATATTCCATAATGTTTTGAGATAATAAATGAAATGTACCATTCATAGAGACGATAGGTCGTATGTATGCATGAACGCTACATTCATTTTTTACCATATTAATGGAATTTAAATCTAAATGAGAGAAAGATATATTATAATTCCAGTATAATATATATTTTATATAGTTAAAATAATTTCATTAATTTCATTCTTTATAAATTCCACATTTGGCATGAACGAGTCATATCACTTGATGGGGCGGTTGTCCAAGCTTCCTCATATGAAATTATCGCATTTGCAAAACATGAAAAGCATAAAGGTATGTTTTAAATATAAAATACAGAAGCATATAGAGGAAATAAATATAATATATAATATATATAAATATAGTTCCATCTTAATGGCCACCATTAAAGGTGTTAAAAGAAGATTTAACGATCATCGTTTCGTGAGGCAGTAATTCGCTACACACAGAAACAGTATGTTCTTAAACAATTAGACGGGGGTGTGTGTAAGTGTTGGTAAAATCCTTATCATAACAACATCCTAGTATATTTATGATACTGGTGTTATTATGAAATCAAATAATAAGAATATAGTGGTGAGTTAATAAGGAAAATAAAATAAAGATACTTGAGAGAAGACATTACCTCTAAATTGGCTAACTCTTTTTGATTTGAGCCAAAGGCTTATTTGGAAACACTTCTGAACAAAGTGAGGCTACTAAGAGTGAAAGAGGTATGTGGAGAGATAATATGAGCAGATTTTGGACGACCTAAGTGCTTGAGAAGTGTGGTTAAGGGGGTATAGGTGGCGGCCTTTTATAAGAGGGAGGAGGGTCACTTTTGGAAAGTCTTGAAATGTTACTTTATTATAAATTGGTTTTCGGACGTTAAATGTCTAACAATGATATATTTCAAGGATAAGGTGATAAGGGTTAGAAATCTACCCATACAATAGGTTTTTGACAAGTGTAAGTCTTATATTTTACCTTATCTTTTCATTTTATTTAAATCGATCATTAATGAGGTAATCACTACATCATCATGGTGTCATAAATAAATTTATTTATTTAATGTCTACAAATTATAAAAAAAATACCATGATGTAGGAAATATTTTTATCTTTCCAATGAATATTTATAGATTAAGATATTATTTTTTTTAACAAAAATAAAATTGTTTTAGTTAGGATATACAAACCCTTGTTATATTTCTCTTCTTTTAAAAAAAATAATGTCATAAATGTCACTATTACACCCATGTAACTTCATGGGCCCTCAAGTTAGCTAAAAATCTTCCCATGGTCGTACATTACTCAAAAAGGTGGTTTCGGAAACATGTTGGGGTCATTTTATGTTATTATGATATGTTTTTATTACCCTTAACAACCTGATTAGTAATTAATCACAATAATTAAAGATAATTACCGTCATTACTATTCATAATGTTAAAAAACAAAAGAGTATTAAATACATAATATGGATCTTATGATTAAAAATATGGAATACATTTTACCAAATTCCAAACTCAGAAATTACAGTAATTAATTTAAAAATAATTCACGTTTTCACAACCAAATACGGGTTTTTAAGAAGTAAAATTTATCAAAAGATTGAGTTGTTTTTACATCAAATTGAAAAGTGAAATTACATCCAATGAACAAAATTTTATTAAGTGATAAAAAAATAATTCAATTACACTTTAAAACCAATTAAAAGCACAATCTTACTATATATTTAAATTATATGAACAAGCAGTTCTAAAGTAAAATGCAGTATTTTTCACTATTCATTAAAAATGAACATTTGTAAGAAAAATACAAAAAAATTATCCAAAGTAAATTTGATATTCTAAATTAAAAAATGATGTCTATTTTACCAAATTAAAAATATATAAGTTTCAATAATTAATTTAATAGTTAACTCCCATTGTTAAAACTAATAGCGTGTTTTAAGAAACAATATCTATCAAAATATTGACACTTGTTTATTTCCAATTTCAATGTGAAATTAATTCCAATGACCACCATTGTATTAAATGGTAAAAATATATTTCAACTACACTTTAAACCCAATTAAAAATATAATCTAACCATATAAATAAATTGGATAAAAAGGAGGTTTTGAATTGAAATACAGCATTTTCACTATTCATTAAAAATTAACTTTATCGGAACAAATAACAAAAATTTACACAAAGTAAACATTGATGTCCCGATTCTAAATAAGGATTTAATTTTTTCAAATATAACATATAAAATATACAAAAAGTTGTTTTAAAAAGGGTTTACCATCAAATGGCGGTTAATCAACCTTTTAAGGAACATTAGAATATTTAGGCTTAAAATCAAAATCATTTTTTATTTTAAGCCTATAACTTTTATTGGATAAATGTAAAAATATTTAACAAACATATATAATCATTTTTTAGTTAGTTCTTTTAATTCCCTCCATTACAACGGCTAGGCGTTAACTATGATTTAAAATAATATTATTATATTTTTAGTGTGTAACGTAAGATTTAAAAAAAACTCATTGTTGCGTACTGGGTAAGCCATCGAACATAGCATTACCTTTAAAGTAATATTAAAATTTTATTCAAAAATATTAATAAATATGAAAATTTCAGATTCTTTATCTACCCAGGATGTTACATCCTTCCCCCCTTTTTGGGAATTGCGTCCTCACAATTTTAAAATTGGACTTGGAAACTTCATTGAAAGCCCCACATTGGAAAAGGAGTAAATTAAAATATCACTATAAAAGAAAGAAAGAAAATTAAAAAGGTCACCTGAGATAATAGATACTTGGATTCCATGAAAACAAGGATATGGAAGCAAAAACAAAGGGTCATGTTCTGATGGAGAGTGATAGAAAACATGTATAAGAGAAAGTTAACCACCAATAAATCACAAACTTTTGATGGGTTAAACGGTATTTGATTCCCCAATAGTAAAAGATAACAGAAAATGTTTTTTAAGTTACTTTTAATTGAGGAATTTATTTATGAGCTTAACTAAATCATAAGGAAACATACGTACTTGTCATGTATACTTTCATCACTTACTAGATTTCTTACACAAACACATATTTTCTCCAAAAGATGAGTATTTAGGATGACTTTTTCACATTAAGAGCGCTATAATCAACTTCTTGAGAATCACCAATTCCACAAAATATGAACTATATATTTCCCATGTCTTTAGACCTTAACCAAAAAAATGATAGTATAAGATTAGATAATCCCCAAAATGGATAATCTTTTACAAAAATAAAAACTACTCTTAATCTCCAAAATTCAACAAAAAGAACCCAAGGTTCAAGTATGACCATTAAATAAATAGCTATCCATAAAATTATTCAAAATTTACCAAACTAAGATTGAGACCCAAATCTCTGAAGGATTTAATCACATAGTCTTCCAAGGTAAATATAATCATTAATCTCCAAATAACATAGCCCGAATGGCCCAAAGGACTTTTTTTATTTTATTATAGATAATACCCTTTTTAATGGTTGAAGGGGAACCCATACATGACCCGTAGGCCCAAGGCACAAGGCCCGACATGACCCGTAATACATGAACCGAAGGCCCAAAGGCATACCATGCCCAATACGTGACCTGTAGGCCCAGCCCACTAGAACTGCCCCTCCCCAGCTTTTGCATCATTGATTGCCTTTAGCTCCCCACCTGCATTGCTGATCGGCTAGAATTGCCTCGTACAAAGCTGCACGGTGCCTGGTCCCGATGGCGGTTTCCATACCCTCTCATCTTCCAATCCGGTTATCTTTGCTTCTAGTGACTGCTACTGGTGCTCTAATCCTCATCTAGGGCCTGCTCTGTATGAACTGGGCTACTTCATGGTCTTCAATGGCCCAATGGCCTTGTGGCCTGAAGTCCATTGATGGCCCGAAGGCCCTGAGACCCATAGGCCCAAACCGGTGGCTCGAAAGCCCAAATCAGGTGAATAGTCCGGCTGCTATAGTACCGTACAGTGCCTGCTACAGTTCCTGCTACAATGCCTGCTATAGTACTGCTACAGAACCTGGAAATTTGCATCCCTCTGTTTTGAACCTGGGTCTCTTGGATGCCAAGCAGGAGCCCTTACCACTTGGGTACGAGCTCGTTGGCCAAATAACATCAGTTACTCTTAAAGTATCATATTGAAAAGTCATTAACCTAATCACATATCCTTCATGATAGGTCAATCATTTCCATATATAACCCGAAATCAACTTATTATTGATTCATAAAATCATCTAACTAAAAAGAATTTTTCATACTAACCAGGGACTTCACGTAGTCCAGTGGTAGGTGATAAATACTAGTTACACTTTGGTTGTGGGTTCGATTCCCACATCTATGTCCGACGCGATGGGTTGCTACACGATTTTCATTTTTTCCCTTTTTATAAAATACATAATTTTATAATATTCCCAAAAATATATAAATTCATCAAAAATAACCATAAAATATTTTGACAATAATGGTTATCTAATAACTTTCATTTTGCATCGCAGAATGCATTAACCAATAATTTCCTCAAATTCAAGGATTATATAATCCAAAATGGTTCTTTAAAACTATATCCACAAAAGAAAAGATAATTATTCCTTGAATAAAATTTTCATATATCAATCATCAGGGTTGCACATACTATAAAAATTATTTTAATGTAATCTCATCATCAAAAGAGCGTTAATTCTTTTAAGAATTTTACCATCCTAAAATCTACCATAATTCTTGAATCACTTATATGTTGACTTCTTACTCAGTCAACATTCTTCATGATCCATTAACCATTCCTTTCCAACTTATTTTGAAATTATTCTTTCCTACAAACAAAATCATGAATTATATCCTAAGATTCAATAATAAGAAAAAATATGTTATGAAATAATCCATACCTTTCATCAGTCATTATCAGCTTCTTCATCCTCAATCGGAATGGCATTAAGTATTGGTAAATGAATATTTGTACGGTCCTCATGATACCATTCCCAAAACATCTTCGTAGGACATGAGGTTTCATAATGACCATGAAAAAAACATTTAAAACATTCAATTGATCCATCAGAAAGAACATCTTTCCCTTTCCTAAGATCAACTGGATTCTTCCTTTTTCCATGGTAGGTTCTTTCTTTATGACATTAATTTCCACATCTATAGCATCTTTCTGTCCCTTTGAAACATTTTCCAAGGTGTTTCTTTCCACGTCTTTGACACATAGATTTTTTAGCATACTTACCTATATAATTATTATCTGAACCTCTGTAGGGATTTGTTTCTCGCATATATGACACCTTATAAAAATCACTAAGGTTCAGGTGGTCAATCATGACTCCAGATAGTTGGTTGAGAATAAACACATGAGCTCTCATCGTAGCTCCCATATCATTCAGTTTCTTGTTCAGAAAAACGTCATAGTTTTCTTCACATCCATCGTTACTTTGGTGCCTTCTAGATCCAACCATTTACTAAAACAAAAAATGTCAGTGATCATCATATAATATCTTATGAGGAGGGTAAATACTAAGATATACTTATTCATGTTATCTTAAAATCATTCACTTTATAACTATGACTCTTCCTAAAATCCTAACCATTATGGTAACGTCACTTGTGCATAAAGAATACCCTAACCCCTAAAGTTTTCTAAACCTCCCTCTGATACAAAATATAAGGAAAAGACCTTAAAACATTACACAATCTTGAATTAAATGAATAATTCTCATTGATCATTTTTTCAGGTATAGAGTTTTTGATAATTAGTACATAACCATTACTCCTAAAAAGATTAAAAGTAGACACTTCTACTCAATTTCCATTTTTTTTCATAAAATAAAAACTCTTGAAAAAAAGAGTCTTGTCTAGTTCCATGGTTTAGACAGCATGACATTTCCTTGATCCCATCCCTGCCCGTATTCTACTTTATGTCCTGTGAAAAACATTTCAAAAACTTGGGATGAGCATAAAAAGCTCAGTAAGGGATACACAAAGAAAGAAAACATTATATCATCAATATATACATAACATAAGAATTTTAACATATCCCATGAAATCATAAAATTTGTGGCATACACATAGAAATCATAAAACATAAAGGTAACTTGAATCATTCATAACATTCTTACGAATGGAGTAACCATCATGGTTATGTTTGGAATACCCATCACAGTATATTACGTAAATATATTCAGAGAAACATTAGCTTTTAACTCATTCACATTAACCAATGCATTCGAGAGCTATCTCAGGCTCACCGGCCCTTAGTTTATCACAGAACCACACGACTTCATAAACAATTCCCAAGAACCATAACGTAAACATAACACATAACATAAGCATAAAGGAAAGATAACATTCCCACATTGCAATAACAATATAACCTTTTAAGAAATTGAAATAATAAATCCATTCTAAAAACCATTTTCAACACCAAAATACGTAAAACGAGTATATGGTATTTATTTTTCTTTTAAAAACATTACGGCTTGTTAAGGAATCCAAAGACCAAATAATACTTATGGCGGTGGAAAAGATTTTTGTCACTGCTTTTGTAAATAAAAAGAAACATTCATTGTTTTCATTTAGTAAAATGATTCTTAGAGAAAAGATTACATTTGAATGAAATGAAATTTCAAAAGTGTTTTATACATTATATAAAAGAAAGTCATGTATAAATAAAAGGATGCCTCCATAAAAGGAGATTGAGATGAAGTCCCTTATAAAGACCATATCCTTTAATTAAGGATAAATCAATGATATAATTATTTGTAACAAATATAAATAAACCCCATATAAGTGGATATTATGCGTAAAACAAACATAGGTCCTTAACACATATTCATAGCATGACATAATTAAGAATTAGAGGTTTAACACAAATAATTGAAATTGGGTAAAGAAGTTCCCTAACTGAAATTTGACAGCTTAATGGCGTCACTTTAAAATTTAGAAAATGAGTTGATGAGAGATAAAAAGGGCATCTCATCACCTGGACAGAAAATTCCCAACAATAAGGATATATGAGAACATATCCCAACATAAGAAGATGTAAATTAAAAGACCTAACAAAAAGAATTATTTTAAAAAAAGGAGGGTGAAAGGTTCCATTGCCGATTTGGGTAACTTTCGAAACGTACACCCCATGACAAAAGGATCATATAATGAAGATGGAAATACCCATAAATTAAATTACATCACACAAATAATACAATCATGGGGAGTACACACACCGCACTAAAGGAAATAGTGGCAAATGTAGCATGAATCTCACGGGAATAAATGTGAGATGAAAAACCCCTTACCTCATTGTAATCAACCGAGTCATATAACCAAAAGATAATAAACACCAAATGAATCACATAATACCATGAATATAAATAGAATCATGAAAATATATATGAAATTAAAGTACACAATACACCACATGCAATGAATATGTGGCGAACAATGGAAATCTCATGGAATTAAATGTAAGATAAGAAATCTGCATACCACAAGTCCGACTTGTCTTGTTCGTTTCGTTAAATTATTGAATAATAAACCTTGGACAGTTTATAATTTCTTAAGGACTTCCTTTAAAGTTTATTATTCATTCATATCACATATTATCATGCTATAATAACTAGTAAATAATGTTATTTAATATTATACGTTTTGTCGATGTTCAGTACATGGGTAAAAAATGTACTTGTTTGAAGAGAATTGTCCATGAAGTTATATGTAAATCATCTCCAAAATGGTGTTCATGATTTAGATATCATATATAACCAGTATATATGTATTTAATAATATTACATAATGTTTGGAGATAAGAAATAAAATTTACCTTTCATGGAGAACGTAGGTCGTACGTACGCATGAACGATGCTTTCATTTTTTGTCATATTAATGCACTTTAAAACTAAATGAGACATAGATATATTATAATTACAGTATAATATATATGTTATATAGGTAAAAAAGTTCATTAATTACATTCTTTATAAATTCAATGTTTGGCGTGAATGAGTCACATCACTTTAGGGGGGCTGTTGTCCACACTTCCTAATGTGAAATTATCGCATTTGCATAACATGCAAAGAATAAAGGTATGTTTTAAATATAAAATACATAAGAATATAGAGGAAATAAATATAATATATATCATATATAAATATAGTTCCATAATAATTTCCACCGTTAAAGGTGTTAATAGAAGATTGAACAATCATCATTTCGTGAGGAAATAATTCACCACCCACAGAAACAATATGTTCTTTAACCATTAGACGGGGGTGTGTGTAAGTGTAGGTAGAATATTTATCATAACAAAATCATAGTACATTGAAAAAACTGGTGTTATTATGGGATCAAATAATAAGAAAATATTGGTGAGTTAAGAAGGAAAATAATAGAAAGAAACTCAAGAGAAGACATTACCTCTAAATCGGGTAACTCTTTTTGATTTGAGCCAAAGATATCCTTGGAAATACTTATTTCCAAAGGGAGGATTATAGGAGTGTTAAAGGGATGTTTAGAGATATTATGAGCAGAGTACGGATGATCCATGGGATTTAGAGGTGTGGGTAATGTGGTAGAGGTGGGGGCCTTTTATAAGAGGGAGGAGGGTCATTTTTGGAAAGTCTTGAAATGTTACTTTACTATAAAATGGTTTTCCGATTTTAAAAGTACCACAATGATATATTTCTAGCATAAGGTGATACAGGTTCGAAATATTCCCATCTAATAAGTTTTTGAAAAGTGTACGTCTTAGATTTTACCTTATCTTTTCATTTTATTTAAATCGTTTATTATTGAGGTAATCATTGCATCATCATGGTGTCATAAATAAATTTATTTATTTAATGTCTAAAAATTGTAAACAAATACCATAATGTAGGAGATATTTTTATATTTTCAATGAATACTTATAGTCTAAGATACCATTTATGTAAACAAAATTAAAATTGTTTTACTTAGGATATATAAATCTTTGTTATATTTCTCTTCTTTTAAAAAAATAATGTCATAAATGTCACTATTACACCCATGTGAGACCATGTGCCCTCAAGTTTGGTAAAACGCTTCCCATGGTTGGACATGACTCAAAATATAGGATTTTTACACATGTTGGGGTCATTTTATATTATTATGATATTATTTTATTACCCTTAACTACCCGATTACAAATTAATCACGATAATTAAAGATAATTACCGTCGTTACTATTCATAATGTCCAAAAACAAAAGAGTCTTAATTATGTAATTTAGACCTTCAGATTCCAAATATGGAATCCATTTTACCAAATTCTAAACTCATAAATTTCATTAATTAATTTAAAAATAATTCCAGTTGTCATAACCAAAGATGAGTTTTTAAGAAGTAAAATTTATCAAAAGATTGACCTGTTTTTACATCAAATTGAAAAGTGAAATTACTTCCAATGAAAAAAATTGTATTAAGTGATAAAAAATTAATTCAATTAAACTTTAAAATAAATCAAAAGGACTATTTGAATATATAATTAAATTATATGAAAAAGCAATTTTGAAGTAAAATGCAGTATTTTTCACTATTCATTAAAAATGAACATTTGTCAGAAAAATACCAAAAATTTATCCAAATTAAATTTGATAGTCCAATTCATACATTATTTCCATTTTACCAAATTCAAAACATATAATTTCCATTAATTAATTTTACAATTAATTTTTGCTGTCAAATCAAATAGTGTGTTTTTAAGAAACAATATCTATCAAAAGATTGAAACTTGTTTATGTCTAATTTCAAAGTGAAATTAATTAAGATGACCAAATTTGTATTAAATGGTAAAAATATATTTCAAATACACTTTATACCCAATTAAAAAGATCATCTAACCATATAAATAAGTTAGATTAAAAGGAGGTTTTGAATAAAAATACAACATTTTCACTATTCATTAAAAAATGAACTTTATCGGAAAAAATAAAATAATTTACACAAAGTAAATTTTTATGTCCCAATTCTAAAGAAGAATTTTATTTTGTCAAATATAAAATATAAAATTGAAAAAAAGTAGTTCAAAAAAGGGTTCACTATCAAAAGGCGGATAATCGATCTTTTAAATAACATTAGAATATTTAGGCTTAAAATTGATTTTTTTCTTATTTTAAGCCTCTAAATTTTATTGGATAAATGAAAAATATTTAACAAACATATATAATCATTTTTTAGTTATTTTTTTTCATTCCTGCCATTTCAACGGCTAGGCGTTAACTACCATTTAAAATAATATTATTATATTATTAGTGTGCAACGTAAGATTTCAAAGAAACTCGTTGTTGCGTACTGGATACGCCATCAAACATAGAATTACCTTTAAAGTAATATTAAAATGTTATTCACAAATATTAATAAATTTGAAAATGTCATATTCTTTATTTACCCTGGATGTTACATGAAGTGGGATAATTAATAAACCAACTCAATAGGTTATTCAGAATTCATTCTAAAAACACAATTAAAATACCATCCAATTCAATACCCTATCCCAATTTTAACATTATCATGATGAAAACTAGAAGTATAAAATAAATTCATTGACCATCCATAACTGAACCTGAACCCAACTATCTATAACTTGCAGATAAATAAGCTAGAAATTCTAGAAATTCATTATAGATTCTTTGAAAATAGTCTAGACTTGATGAGAAGAATCGAGACTAGTATAAATTTGGGACAATGAAAAAAAATCAAGAAAAAAAAATTAAAAAACTATAAAAGGTATGAAAAATACACCTCACTTCCTTTCCCATAAATAATTATCCAATCCAAAAATATTTGAGAAGAAAAAATTGAAAGATAAGGAAACTTTTTAAAGAGTAGAAATCAGCATAACCCTTCTGAAATCACACCATTTTTTAAGAATATTCCATATTTCTCAAGGTTATTTGTAAAAAAATATAGTAATTAAATGGAATTAAAGGTACAACTTGGGAAGAAGTGTATACGGCTTAATAACACACTATATTATTATAAAATGTCATGATCTTGAGACCTTTTATATACCTTACAATATTGGTTAATTTATTTTTTCTAATGATTTATGTAATTTATTTTGTTATATTAATGTTTCGAATCACTTTTGGTTAAAATTTTTTCAAATTGGAAAATAAAATCTAATAATATTGGTGGTATAAATTTACATGAACTCCACTGCCTTTCTAGTTTGAGTCTTTGAGGATGGTCTACTAGAGTAAAAAATTTTATTTTCACAGTATAATTTTATGTACTAAACATGGAGGAAGATAGATCATTGACTCACTCAACCATTATAACATGTATACCATTCCTAAATTTATCTAAGGACCTTATCAATTTTTATTAAGGAATAATGTACATGGATTCTGGGGACAACATTTTCCACATCAATAATTTTTTATCCATGTGAAAATATTTAAAGGTTAATTCACTTATCACACTTTTCCACATTTAATAGGATGAATATATTAATGATCCCAGTATATTACATGAATTTTTATATATATGGAAACATTTAATAATTAAAAGACACATGGATAATGTGGTTGTTAATAATACTAGAAAATATGACTTCAAATTAGAGGAAGAGGTAAATTTTAACATCTTTTATGTATTTAACATTTTATTACATAAATAACAAATGAATATATAAAATTTTTTGGAGGAAATAATATCATTTTAGGTGATAAATACAAATATAATTTTATCTTTTTAATAACCCCCAAATCATAAATTATAAAAATTTTCCATTAATTTGAATTATGTCTAAATTATAGAAGGGAAAAAACAATCAGTGATCATTTCTAATAACATATTTACAAACAAGAACATAAATTGAATGAATTTTTTAAATAAAATATTCAGTATATCAGTTAGATTTTAGGTGATATTCTCAGAATTATTTCCAAAATTATCATCCTTTGGATTGTTATTAAAGAAAATTCAATACCTATTTGGTATCCCTAATGAAGGATCAACCGAAGCATGATGGATTTTACAAAAGAGTTTGATAAAATCATAGAGGGGTAAATAATATACCTCATTTAAAACTAAAATGGGTTAAACCCATTCATATATTTCCTCAGATGAAAGTACACTTCATTATATGGAATTAAAAATTGATTTAGTTCCTATAAGGATTCAGAATAGTTGAAGATTTTATATAGACTATAGGAAGTAAAATTAGTTCAGTAATAACGATCATTCCGTGATCTCATTCATTGTTACAAATTTAGATAGATTTATAGAGAGAAATCATTACTGTTTTCTAAATGGTATTTCAGTTTATTTCAAGGTAACAATTTTTTCAGAGGACCAAAAGAATACCACTTTTAGATATTCCGTTGGAAAATTTTATTACATAATGACAACATTTTGATTGTGTAATTGTAAGGACCTGACCTTAAAACATTACATAATCTTGAATTAAATGAATAATTCACATTGAGGATCTTTTCAGGTTTATAATTTTAGATAATTGGGCCATAACCATTAAATATAATCTTGAAAATTACATGTAGACACTACTACTCAATATCTATTTTTTTAAAATAAAAACTCTTAAAAAGAAACATGTCTTGTTTTATGTTTTAGAAAACATGACTTTTCCTTGATGACATCTATGACCCTATTCCACTTTATGTTCTGTGAAAAACATTTAAAAAACATGGGATGATTAAAAAATCTCATTAATGGTTATAAAATAAGGAAATAAAACATTATCCCATCAATAAATAAAATTAATTGAAATTATACTTTTAGATCATAACATACCACATGAAATAATAATATTTATGAATAACACATAGAAATCATAAATCATAAATGTAGATTGTAAAATCCATATAATACTTAAATTTTAGCTATCACATCTATGCAGGGATTTACGTTGGAATACCCTTCACAGTATATTCCATAAATCTCTTAGGAGAAACATTAATGCATACCTCTGTCATGTTACCCAATGCATTGGAGAGCTATCTCGGGCTGACCTGCCCTTGGTTTATCAAGGAACCACCCATATATGTAAACAATTCCCAAAAACCATAACATATTCATAACACATAAATCAAGTGTAAAGAAAAGATATTATTTCCACATTTCAATCACAATATATCATGTCAAGATATTGATATAATCAATACTTTATCAAACCATTTTCAAAAATATTTAAAATATTTAATAAAGAGATTTTTGAATCAATGTGTCCCATACTAATTTGATTATTTTAATGAAATTAACATTTTAAAACATTAATGTCTATATAAATAAATCCTTAAAACTATTTTGAAGTCATGGAAATTATTGAGAATTATTTAGAAAAATAAATCTTTAAAACAATATTTTAGTTAAGGTTCTCTTAACCAAATAAGATATGCTTTAATATAAATAATTGAGGAATAAAATTTTATAAAAACATTATAATATCATGAGAATAAATTTTTTCATCATATAATACGCCAAATGACAATATATACACCACATAAAAGTTAATTGGGGCATAACAACAATGAATTCTCAATGGAATGTGAATTGAGATGATATCCCTTATAAAGATAATATAATTAGATTAAGGATAAATAAATCAAATAATTATTTGTAAAAAATATAAATACACCCAATATAATTGTATTTTATGTTTAAAACTATCATAGGTTATTTACATATATTCCTAGCATGACATAATCAAGATGTAGAAGTTTAACCCAAAGAATTGAAATTGGGTAATGAAGTTCCCTTACAGAAATTCGACAGCCTAACGACGTCAAATTAAAATTTAGAAAATGAGTTGATGAGAGAGAAATTGGTATCTCATCACATGGAAATAAAATTTATATCAATAAGGAAATAGAAGAACAAATCCCAACATAATAATATGTAAATTAAAAGACATAACAAAAAGACATATTCTAAAAAGAGGAGGGTGAAATGTTCCCTTATCGATTTGGTAACATACGAAACATACACCCCATGAAAGAAGGATAAATAAATGAATATGTAAATACTCATAAATTAACATATATTAAACAAATAATTAAATCATGGTCAACACATACACCACACAAAAGGAAATAGTTGCAATATAGTATGAATCTCATGAGAATAAAAAGTGAGATGAAAACCCCTTACCACATTGTAATCAATCAAGCCGTATGACCAAAAGTTAATAACCATGTAATTAATAACAAAATACCATGAATATAAATAGACTCATGATAATATATATCACATGTCTATACACAAAACACCACATGCAATAAAAAAGTGGTGAACAATGGAAGTCTCATGAAATTAATAGTGAGATAAGAAATCCCCTACCACGTTGTTATCAATTGAGTAATATGACAAAAAGTTAATAATCACAAAACTAATCATATAATACCATTAATATAAATATAATCATGAATATATATATATAATGGAATTATATGATACACCACATGCAATAAATAAGTGATGAACAATGGAATTCTCATGAAATTTAAAGTGAGATAAGAAATCCCTTACCCCGTGTCCGAATGGAATCAATCATTATTTAATCTCATGCATAATAAACTAGAGTTAATTTATACTTGCTTAAGAACCATTTAAAAGTTTATTATTCCTTTTATATCAATTATTACCTTTCTATAACAATTAGTTAATTATTTGAGTTCATATCGGACATTTTGTCGATGCTCAGAACTTGAGTTAAAAATGAACTTGTTATAATTATAAATAGTCCATGTGGTAGAAATTCCATTATCTATAGAATGATATTCATGGTTTAGATATCATATATATCATATATATTCAGTATATAATATGTATTTATAATAGTACATAAAATTTTGAGATAATAAATGAAATGCACCGGTCATGGAGAGCGTAAGCCGTAAGTACGCTTGAACACTAATTTCATTTCTATATCATATTTAATGGATTGAAAATGTAATGATAAATAGTTATATTATAATTCTAGTATAACATTATAAGGTCCCAGCCTTAAACATTACTTAATTATGAATTAAATTAATAATTCACATAGAGGATCTTTTCAGGTTTGGATTTTTAGAGAATTAGGTCATAACTATTACATATCAAAAGAATACATAATAGACAATTCAACTAAGTTTCCCTAAAATAAAGAAACACTTAAAAAGAAAGATGTCTAGTTCCATGTTTTAGATAGAATGTCTTTCCTTGATCCAATCCTTAAACCTATCTATCTTTAAGTCCTGTGGAAAACATTTCAAAAACATGGGATGAGCATAAAAATCCCCGTAAAGGATACACAAAGAAGGAAAATTGTTAGTTTTTCAAAACAACAAGTAAACCATGTGTACTTTAACAAAGTAATACATTTCACCTTTATGAAGTAGTAAAAACTCTTCACTGAATAAAAGATCATTACCTACCCTTTTGTAACCAAAAGATTACCATAAAACCCATATAAAGAACACATAACATATAAAGGTAACGTGGGACATAAACATACTTAAATGGAATAACCATACGGTCTAATTCCACACATATCACTTAATGGAATAGCCATACGACCAACTTCCACACCCAATGCATTGGAGGTTATAACGTAACCACCAGTCCTGGTATTCACGGCACCACCCGTCATATGGTTTATCACGTAACCACCCATAAAATGTACAAGTACCATCATTACACATAAAATATTGAAAATATAAACCTTTAAATAACAACATTTCATTTGCAATCACAATAAATAATTCCAAGATATTGAATTAATCAATCCATTTTCAAAAACCATTTAAATGATAATTTTGAATCAAGGTGTCCCATACCACTTTGAAGCATTTAAAGGAATTATAATTTTAAAAAATTAATGTCCATATAAATAAATACTGAAAACAATTTTAAAAACTAGGACATTAAAGATAAATATTTATAATAATGAATCTTTAAAACATTTAAAATGATATTTTTGTTAAAGAGTTTTTAACAAAATGAGAGACTCTTGAATACAAATAATTGCAGAATAACATTTAATCTAAGCTTTATAATATCATGAGAATAAAGGGATTCATGATATAATATGTCAAAAGATAGTATACACACCATATAAGAGTAAATTTGTGCATAACAACAATAAAGTCTCAATGGAAATGTAAATTGAGATGAAATCCATTATAATGATCGTATTCTTAAATTAAGGATAAATCTATCACATAATTATGTGTGAGAAATATAAATACCCCAAATATAAGTGGATATTAAGTGTGAAACAATCATAGGTCATTCACACATATTCATAGGATGACATGTTCAAGAAGTACAAGATGAACCCAAAGAAATCGAAATTGGGTTAAGACGTTCCCATGTAAAAATTAGACAGCCTAACGGCGTCACTTAAAAATTCCAAAAATTAGTCGATGAGAGAGTGAATGGTATCTCATCGCTTGGAAATAAACTTTATATCAATAAGGATATAGAATAACATATCCCAACATAATAATATGTAAATTAATGGACATAACAAAATAAGTCTTTTAAAAAGAGGAGGGTGAAAGGTCCCCTTACCGATTTGGGTAACTTTCGAAACGTACACCCCATTAAAGAAGGGTCATACAATGAATATTTAAATACCCATAAATGAAATTATATTACACAAATATTATCATAATGGGCAGTACATACACCACTCAAAGGAAATGGTGGAAAATGTACCATAAATCTCACCGGAATAAAAGTGAGAAGAAAAATCTTTTACAAAAACTCGGCATCCAAACAGCACCACTTAAAACGTCCAAAAATGTATTTATGAGATCAAATATGTAATCCCATAATATGGACTTAAAAATTAAAGTATGAGTAATATAAAATAATATCCCCAAACATAAGTAAGATGAGCTTAAACGAAATGACATAAAAGAGTGTACATAAAAAGGGAGAGGTTGGACCCCTTACGAAAATTCAGCACCCTAACGGCGCCACTCAAAACTTCTAAAATGGATTGATGAGAGAAAATAGGGTATCTCATCATATTAACATAATATTTACAGAAATAAAAATATAATAGAATATCCCCCAACATAAGAAATATGAGCTTAAAAGAAATGACATAAAAGATAGTACTTAAAAAGAAAGAGAGTGATCAGATCCCTTACCTCATGTCCGACTTGACTCGATCATTATTTAATCTCCTGAATAATAAAATTGAGTTAATTTATACTTTCTTAAGAACCTTTTTCAAGTTCATTATTCCTTTTATATAACTTATTACCATGTTATGCACATTATGTAATCATTTAAGTTAATAACTGTCATTTTTTCGATACTTGATACTTGAGTCAAAAATAAACTCTTTATAATCACAAGTTTGTTCATGGGGTAAAATATCCATTATATCCAGAATTATATTCATTATTTAGATATCATATATATCATATATATCCATTATATACATGCATTTATAATATTACATAATCATTTAGAGGTAAGAAATGAAATGCACCATTCATGGAGACGGTAAACCGTACGTACGCCTGAACGCTACTTCCATTTATATTTCATATTTAATGGAATTAAAACATAATGATACATAATAGAATTATAATTCCAGTATGGTATCATATTTAATATCATTAAATCTATCCTTTATGCATACCACATATGGTATTAACGTATCAAATCACTTTGAGGGGCGGTAGTCCACACTTCCAAAAATGAAGATATCGTGTTTACTCATAATTGGAAACCATAAAGTTATTCCATAAATGAAAAATACAGAATATTAAGGAAAAATTAAAAATATTATATATCATATATAAATATAGTGACATCTTAATGGCCACATTTAAAGGTGTTAAAAGAATATTGAACAATCATCGTTTTGTGAGGCAGAAATTCACCATCCACAGAAATAGTATGTTCTTTAACCATTAGATTTAGGTGTGTGTAAGTGTAGCTAGAATAATTCTTATAACAAAATCCTAGTATATGGAAGATACTGGTGTTTTTTAAAATAAATGAATAAACAGAGTTTAGGGGGTTTGAGAAGCAAAATAATACAAAAGAGCACAGGTGAAGACGTTACCTTAAAATCGGGTAACTCTCTTTGGTTTGAACCAAAAGGGTTTCTTGAAGAGCTTCCTGCCTAAGGTAAGGCTTATAGGATGAGTTGAGGGATGTGGAGAGACAAAAGGATCAGATCTTGGCCGAACCAAAGGCTTGAGAGGTGTGGGTAAGGTGGTAGAGGTGGGGGCCTTTTATAAGAGGAGAGGAGGGGCACTTTTGGAATGTCAAGAAAGGTTACATTATTTTCAAATGAGTTTCGGATTTTAAAGGTCCCAAATTGATATATTTTGAGGATAAGGCGTTACGGGTTCTCAATCCACCCATCCAATAAGTTTTTGACATGTGTAGGTCTTAGATTTTACATTATCGTTTGATTTTATTTAAATCGTTAAATAATGAGGTAATCGCAACATCATCATGATGTCATAAATATTTAAATTTATTTAATAACTAAAAATTATAAAAAAAATACTATGATGTTGGAAATATTTTTATCTTTCCAATTACTATTTATAGTAAAAAATATGACTTGTATAACCCCATGTAAAAAGTGTTTTAGTAAAACAATACATGTTTGTGTCATTTTTACTTTTACTTTAAATAAAAGGCATAAATGTCATTATCTTACCCAATTGGCTCCATGGGGTCCCAAAAATCAACCCATGGGTTTTATTGGTCGTAAATGACTCATCCAATAGGGTTAGGACAAGTTTCAAGATATTTTCATTTTATTATAATATCATTTTTACCTTAAATCACACTAATTACCTTTAATCGCTATTAATAAAACATAAAAGTTACTTTTCATCAAAAATTATTTTCATCTCATTGAACCACATTTTACTTAATAATAAAAATCATTTAAATTGGATTTTTGAAATTAAAATCACATAAGTGGTAAAGTTTAATTTAAACGAAAAATCAGTTTTTGTAACTACCACTTGGTGGTTTCACTATTCATCAAAAAGTAATGTTTTTCAGAAAAATAAAAAAAATTCACCCTAAGCTATATTTGTTATTCCGAATTCAAAAATGATGTCTATTTTACCAAATTAATAACATATAATTTGAATTAATTAATTTTATAATTAAATCCTGCTGTCAAATCAAATAGCGTGTTTTTAAGAAACAATATCTATCAAAAGATTGACACTCGTTTATGTCCAGTCTCAAAGTGATATTAATTCCAATGACCAACATTGGATTAAATGGTAAAAATATATTCTAATTTCACTTTAAACCCAATTCAAAAGATAATATAATCCTATAAATAAAATATATTAAAAAGAGGTTTTAAAATAAAATACATCATTTTTCACTATTCATTAAAAAATGAACTTTATCGGACAAATACCAAAAAATTACACAAAGTATATTTTGATGTCCCGATTCTAAAGAAGAATTTTATTTTGTCAAATATAACACATAAAATTTTAAATAAGTGGATTTATAAGTGGTTCGCCATCAAAAGGCGGTTGATTGACCTTTTAAAGAATATTTGAATGTTTACGCTTAAAATTTGGATTCATTCACATTTTTAATCCTCTAACATTTATTGTAAAAAGTAAAAATATTTGAAAAACATATATAATTATTTTGTAGTATGTTCTGTTCATTCCCTTCATTACAACGGCTAGGTGTTAACTACCATTTAAAATAAAATTATTTTATTATTAGAGTGCAACGTAAGATTTCAAAGGAACTCATTGTTGCGTATTGGGAAAGCCATTGAGCATAGCGTTCCATTTAAATTAAAATTAACATTTTATTCAAAAATAGGGATAAATATAGAAATTTCATATTCTTTATTTACCTGGGGTGTTACATCCTTCCCCCTTTTGGGAATTGCGTCCTTGCAATTTTAAAATTGGGCTCGGAAACATCATTGAATGTCCCACATCGAAACAAGAGTCGGTAAAGCAATCACTATAAAAGAAAGAAAGAGAAGTACAAAGGTCACCCAAGTTAACCCATACTATGATTCCTTGTACGAAAACATGGATATTGAAGAAAAATAAAAGGGTCATGTTCTGAGGGAGAGTGATAGAAAACATGTTTAGGAGAAATTTAACCACAAAAAAATCACAAACTTGTGGTGGGTTAAACGGTATTCGATTCCCCAGTAGGAAGTGTTAATAGAAAAATTTTTTGTTTTAAGTTAATTTTAATTGAGGAATTTATTTTTGATCTTAAGGAAACATACTTTCTTGTCATTTTCACTTTCAACTTTTACTAGATGTCTTACACAAACTCATACTTCCCCCAAAATGATGAGTATTTAGGAAGACTTGTTCACATTAAGAGTACTATAATAAACTTCTAGAGAATCATCTAATTCACAAAATAGAACTATATATTTACCATGTATTTAGATCTCAACCAAAACCAATCCAAAAAGTTTAGTACGAGATCAGATAATACCCAAAAACGATATTTTTTTACAAAAAGAAAAACTACTCCTAATCTCCAAAATTTGTCAAACAAAACCCAAATTTCAAAAAAGACCATTCAATAAACATTTATCCATAAAATTCTTCAATGTAAACCCAACTAAGAATGAAACCCAAATATTTGAAGGGTTTAGTCACATAGTCTTCCAATGTACAAATTAACACTTATCTCCAAATAACATCAGTTTCTCTAAAAGTCTCATATTGAAAAGTAATTAACCAAATCACATATCCTCCATGATCGGTTAATAATTTCCATAGATAACCCAAAATCAACTTACTATTAATTCATAAAATCATCTAACTAAAAAGAATTATTCAAACTAACCAGGGACTTCTTGTAGTCCAGTGGTAGGCGATAAATACCAGTCGCACTTTGGTTGTGGGTTCGATTCCCGTAGCTTCGTCCGACGTGACGAGTTGTCACTTGGTCTGCATGTTGTCCTTTTTATAAAACTCCAATAATAACCCTAACATGTTTAAACCTCAATAGTTTCCTTATACCTCTCATTTTCATCCAAATTCATTACGATCTAAACATCTTATTTATTGATGTCTTATTTCACCACCATAAGATAAAATAAAACGATTCCCAAAATGAATAACAGCATACCTTGATGATGGCGTCCACTCGGTTTCATCGTCATATTGTTCACATAGGTAGAAGTCCCATGCATTACAACAATGATTTAGAGATCCTTCAAAATCATTTTCTTCCTCCATCCAAATACACCTTGTACAACATGGGTCATATGGGTGTTCACAGAAAAATAGTATTGGAAAATAATCATGTATGACATGTATTTCCAAAACATCTGATAAAACATGATTTCTATAAAATAGTCGGATAGAATTTGAGTTGAAAATTTCTATTATTAGTCCTTTTAAAATACCATAAGTATGTTTTGAGAGATTATATTTTAAAAGAAAATATAAATATGTTGCACAAGGGTCTCCTTCTTCAGCACCATTTTTAAAATAATAATATGCTTCAAATTCATGTGATAAGGTTAAATATTTGAAAATACCTTGATAATATCTACCTTTCTTGAAAATATGAGCTTATTATGAATATAGTATTTTTCTAAATGCATCCCATGATCCAAGGTGATAATGAGGTATAGTGTAGGTCTTTTATATCTCAATCAACTGCTTGCAAGTGAGTTGTATGCTAGAAAAAGTTTCACAATCATCCGAACATGACTTTGCAATAATTATTGCAAGCATGTCATCAAGAGGAGATAGGAATGTCGTTTGAGATCCTCCCCCTTCCATTCGTAATTGACATTAATTGACCTGAAAAAAGTTATAAAACAAGGATTTAACTAAAATAATAGACCTAGGGACTAACCATGTGTTTAACAAAAACTCTTAATCCCTAAAGTTGTCTAAACCGACCTCTGATACCAACTATAAGGCCCCGGCCTTAAACATTACTTAATCATGAATTAAATGAATAATTCACATAGAGGATCTTTTAATGTTTAGAGTTTTAGAGAATTAGGTCATAACTATTACATCTCAAAAGATTACATAGTGGACACTTCTACTAAGTTTCCATAAAATAAAAAAACACTTAAAAAGAAAGATGTCTAGTTCCGTGTTTTAGATAGAATGTCTTTCCTTGATCCCATCCTTGACCCTATTAATCTTTAAGTCCTATGGAAAACATTTCAAAAACTTGGGATGAGCATAAAAAGCCTAGTAAATGATACACAAAGAAGGAAAACTGTTAGTTTTTCAAAACAACAAGTAAACCATGAGTACTTTACCAAAGTAATAATTTTCACCTTTATGAATTAGTAAAAACTCTTCACTGAATAAAAGATCATTACTTACCCTTTTGTAACCAAAATATTACAATAAAACCCATATAAAGAACACATAACATATAAAGGTAACTTGGGACATAAACATGCTGAACTGGAATAACAATATGGTCGACTTCCACACATATCACTTAATGGAATATACATATAGCCGACTTCCATACCCAATGCATTGGAGGTTATAACATAACAACCCGTCCTGGTATTCACGGCACCACCCTTCATATGGTTTATCACGTAACCACCCGTAAAATGTCCAAGTACCATCATTACACATAAACTTTTGAAAATATAAACATTTCAATAAAACCATTTCATTTGCAATCACAATAAGTAATTCCAAGATATTAAATTAATCAATCCATTTTCAAAAACCATTTAAAAGAGATTTTTGAATCACTGTGTCCCATACCAATTTGAATCATTTAATGGAATTATAATTTTAAAACATTAATGTCCATTTAAATAAATACTGAAAACCATTATGAAAACATGGAAATTAAAGATAAATATTTAGAATAATGAATCTTTAAAACATTTAAAATGATATTTTTGTTAAAGAGTTTTTAACAAAATGAGAGACTCTTGAATACAAATAATTACTAAATAACATTTAATCCGAGATTTATAATATCATGAGAATAAGGGAATTCATTATATAATATGTCAAAAGATAGTATACACACCATATAATAGTGAATTGGTGTATAACAACAATGAAGTCTCAATGGAAATGTAAATTGAGATGAAATCCATTATAAAGATGGTATCCTTAAATTAAGGATAAATCTATCACATAATTATGTTTGAGAAATATAAATACACCCAATATAAGTGGATTTTAAGCGTGAAACAATCATAGGTCATTCACACATATTAATATGATTACATGTTCAAGAAGTACAAGTTGAACCCAAAGAAATCGAAATTGGGTTAAGACGTTCCCTTATAAAAATTCGACAGCCTAACAGCGTCACTTCAAAATTCAGAAAATTAGATGATGAGAGAGTGAATGGTATCTCATCACTTGTACATAAAATTTACATCTTTAAGGATATATAAGAACATATCCCAACATAATAATATGTAAATTAAAAGACATAACAAAAGAAGTCTTTTAAAAAGAGGAGGGTGAACGGTCCCCTTACCGATTTGGGTAACTTTCGAAACGTACACCCCATTGAAGAAGGGTCATAAAATGAATATGTAAATACTCATAAATGAAATTATATTACACAAATAGTATCATAATGGGCAGTACATACACCACTCAAAGGGAATGGTGGAAAATGTAGCATAAATATCACATGAATAAAAGTGAGAAGAAAAATCCCTAACGAAAACTCGGCAGCCTAACGACACCACTTAAAACAACCAAAAATGTATTTATGAGATAAAATAGGGTATCTCATAATATGGAATTAAAAATTACAGTATGAGTAATATAAAATAACATCCCTAAACATAAGAAATATGAGCTTAAAAGAAATTACATAAAAGAGAGTACTTAAAAAAAAGAGGTTGGATCCCTTACGAAAATTTGGCAGCCTAACGGCGCCACCAAAAACTTCCAAAATCGATTTATGAGAGAAAATAGGGTATCTCATCATATTAACATAATATTTACAGAGAGTTTAATATAAAATAACATCCCCCAACATAAGAAATATGAGCTTAAAAGAAATTATATAAAAGAGAGTACTTAAAAAAGAAAGAGAGAGGTCGGATCCCATACCTCGTGTCCGACTTGACTCGATCATTCTTTAATCTCTTGAATAATAAACTTGAGTTAATTTCTACTTTTATAAGAACCTTTTTCAAGTTCATTATTCCTTTTTTATCACTTATTACCATGTTATTCACATTATGTAATCATTTAAGTTAATAACGGTCGTTTTGTCGATACTTGGTACTTGAGTCAAAAATAAACTCTTAATAATCACAAGTTTGCACATGGGGTAAAATATCCATTATATCCAGAATTATTTTCATTATGTAGATATCATATATATAATATATATCTGTTATATACATGCATTAATAATATTACATAATCGTTTAGAGGTAAGAAATGAAATGCACCGTTCATGGAGACGGTAAGTCGTACGTATGCATGAACGCTACTTCCATTTCTATTTCATATTTAATGGAATTAAAACATAATGGTACATAATTTTATTATACTTCCAGTATGGTATCGTATATAATATCATTAAATATATCCTTTATACGTACCACATATGGTATTAACGAATCAAATCACTTTGAGGGGGCGGTAGTCCGCACTTCCTAAAATGAAGATATTGTGTTTACCCATAATTGGAAACCATAAAGGTATGCCATAAATGAAAAATACAGAAGCTCAAGGAAAACATAAACATATTATATATCATATATAAATATATTTACATCTTAATGGACACCTTTGAAGATGTTAAAAAAATATTGAACAATCATCGTTTCGCGAGGCAGAAATTCACCATCCACAGAAACTATATGTTCTTTAACCATTAGATGTAGGTGTGTGTAAGTGTAGCTAAAATACTTCTTATAAAAACATACTAGTATATGTAAGATACTGGTGTTGTTACAAAAAAATTAATAAAAAGAGTGTAGGGGGTTGGAGAAGCAAAATAATACAAAAGAGCACAACTGAAGACGTTGCCTTAAAATCGGGTAACTCCCCTTGGTTTGAACCAAAAGGGTTTCTTTAAGAGCTTACTGACTAAGGTAAGACTTATAAGTTGAGAAGAGGGATTTGTAGAGACAAAATGATCAGATCTTGTCCGAACCAAAGGCTTGAGAGGTGTGGGTAAGGTGGTAGAGGTGGGGGCCTTTTATAAGAGGATAGGAGGGGCACTCTTGGAAAGTCAAGAAAGGTTACATTATTTTCAAATGAGTTTCGGATTTTAAAGGCCCCAAATTGATATATTTCTAGGAAAAGGTGATAATGGTTCTAGATCCACCCATCCAATAGGTTTTTGACATGTTTAGATCTAAGAGGATACATTATCTTTTCATTTTATTTAAATCGTTAAATAATGAGGTAATCGCAACATCATCATGATGTCATAAATAATTTAATTTATTTAATGTAAAAAAATTATAAAACAAATACTATGATGTAGTATATCTTTTTATATTTCCAATGACTGTGTATAGTCAAAAATCTGACTTGTATAACCCCATGTAAAAATTGTTTTAGTAAAACAATACATGTTTGTGTCATTTTTACTTTTACTTTAAATAAAAGGCATAAATGTCATTATCTTAACCAAGTGGCTCCATGAGATCCGAAAAATCGACCCATGGGTTTTTTGAGTCGGGAATGACTCGTCCAATAGGGTTAGGATAAGTGTCAAGACATTTTAATTTTATTATAATATCATTTTTACCTTAAATCACACTAATTACCTTTAATCGTGATTAATAAAACATAAAAGTTACTTTTCATCAAAAAATTATTTTCATCCCTTTGAACCATATTTTAATTAATAATAAAAATTATTTAAATTGTATTTTTGAAATTAAAATCATAGAAGTGGTAAAGTTCCATTTAAACGAAAAATCAGTTTTTGTAACTACCACTTTGTGGTTTCACTATTCATAAAAAATTAAGGTTTTTCAGAAAAATACCAAAAATTCACCCTAAGATATATTTGATATTCCGAATTCAAAAATGATTTCTATTTTACCAAATTCATAACATAGAAGTTTCATTAATTAATTTTATAATTAAATTCCGCTGTCAAATCAAATAGCGTGTTTTTAAGAAACAATATCCATCAAAAGATTGACATTTGTTTATATCCAATCTCAAAGTGATATTAATTCCAATGACCACCATTGGAATAAATGGTAAAAATATATTCTAATTTCACTTTAAAAAAAATTCAAAATATAATATAATCATATCAATAAAATAGATTAAAAATAGGTTTTGAATTAAAATACATCATTTTTCACTATTCATTAAAAAATGAACTTTATTGGACAAATACCAAAAATTTACACAAAGTAAATTTTGATGTCCCAATTCTAAAGAAGAATTTTATTTTGTCAAATATGACACATAAAATTGTCAAAAAGTGTATTTAAAAGAGGTTCTCCATAAAAAGGCGGTTAATCGACCTTTTAAAGAATATTAGAATGTTTATGCTTAAAATTTGGATTCATTCACATTTTTAATCCTCTAAAATTTATTTCAAAAAGTAAAAATATTTGACAAAAATATATATTCATTTTTTAGTTAGTTTTGTTCATTCCCGTAATTACAACGTCTAGGTGTTAACTACCATTTAAAATAAAATTATTTCATTATTAGAGTTCAACGTAAGATTTCAAAGGAACTCGTTGTTGTGTATTGGGTAAGCCATCGAGCATAGCATTCCCTTTAAATTAATATTAACATTTTATTAAAAAATAGGGATAAATATAAAAATGTCATATCCATTATTTACCTGGGGTGTTTCAAATATAATATATAATTTAGTTTTCTCTATCCTTTATACATTCCACTTATGGTATGAACAAGTCACATCACATTGAGGGGCGGTATTCCGCACTTCCTCAAATGAAATTGTCGTGTTTACCCATTATGGAAACCATAAAGGTATGATATAAATGGAAAATACATAAAAATAATAATATAAAAATAATATAAATCACATATAAATACAGTTCCATCATAATTTCCTTCACGAGAGGTGGTTGGAGATAATTGAACAATCATCGTTTCGTGAGGCAGTAGTTCGCCGTCCATAGAAACAATATGTTCTTTAACAATTAGATGGAGGTGTGTATAAGTGTAAATTGAAGTTGTCTCATAAAAAAACCTAGTATATTTATGATAATGGTGTTTTTTTAGAAAAATGGACTAAAAAGTGTTTATGGGGTTGGAGAAGTGAAATAAAAGAAAAGAACTTAAGAGAAGACGTTACCTTTAAATCGGGAAACTCCCTTTGGTTTGAACCAAAAGGTTTACTTAAAGTGACTTCTGCCTAAGTTAAGGCTTCTAATAAGAGTATAGGTATGTGTGGATCTTAATTAATAAGATTTTTGATTAGTTAAGGGGCTTGAAAAGTGTGAGTAATGGGTTATAAGTGAAGGCTTTTTATAAGGGGGAGGAGGGGCTCTTTAGAAATGTTTAAAAATATAATTTTATTATATAATGATTTTCAGTTTCTAAATGTCTAAAACTCATTAAAATTGAAGAAAAGATGAATAATGTTCGAAATAAAATCATATAATAATAATTGGATAGGTTCTGGATATTGTTTTAATATTTATAATCTTATTTATTAAAATCATTCATTAATGAGGTAAATATTTCATCATTATTGTGTCACGGATAATTTTATTTATTTGATGTCTAAACATTATAAAAAAACATTAATGATGTAGGAAATATTTTTAGATTTAAAATAAATATTTATATTTGAAGAGAAAACTAATATAACCCCATTTACGAATTTATTTACTAAAAGATATATGTTTAAGTCATTTTGTCTTTAAATTAATCAAAATAAAGAGTCATTATCACTCCGTTGTAGCTCCATAGGGTCCCAAAATCGACCCAAGGATGCCTATGGTCAGAAATGTATCAACCAATAGGATTATGACATATTTTAGGGTAATTTAATATTATTAAAATAATATTTTGTTACCCTTATTTAACATATTTACCCTTTAACCATGGTAAATAAAATTTTTACTGAAGTAAATATTAATAATGTCTAAAAATAAAATTTACCTATTTACCCAATTTTGACCTCATGATTCAAAATATGGAATCCATATTTCCAAATTGAAAACATAGAAGTGGCATAAATTAATTTAAAATTAATTCCGGATGTCAAAACAAAAAATTGTGTTTTTAAGAAATAATAACTATCAAAAGATTGATACTTATTTATGTCAAATTTGAAAGTGAAATCACTTTAAATGACAAAAAGGGGATTAAATAGTAAAAAAATAATATAATTACACTTTAAAAACAATTTAAAAGATAATATATCCTTATAAATAAAGTATATTAAAAGTTATTTTTGAATTAACATAAAATATTTTTCACTATTCATTAAAAAATGAATTTTATCAAAAAATACCAAAATTTACCCAATGTAAAATTTGATTTCCCAATTCTAAAGAAGTATTTTATTTTGTTAAATAGAATGTATAAAAGTTATCAAAACTATATTTAATGTGGGTTCTCCATCAAAAGGTGGTAAATCAACCATTTAAAGAATATTAGAGTATTTATGCTTAAAATTGGATTCATTCACATTTTAAGCGTCTAACTATTATTGGATAAATATATAAACATTTAAAAAAAAAATCATATATTAGTTATTTCTATTCATTTCAACCAATAAAATGGTTATGTGTTAACTACCATTTAAAATAATATTAATATTATATTATTTTTCAGTATAACTCAACGTTTTGTGCAACATAAGATTTCAAAGAAACCCATTGTTGCGTATCAGGTATGCCATAAAACATAGAATCTATTTTAAAGTAAAATTAATATTTAATTCACAAATATTAATAAATATGAAAATTTTGTATTCTTTATTTACCTGGGATGTTACATTCTTCTCCCCTTTTGGGAATTGCATCCTCAAAATTTTAAAATTGTGCTTGAAAATTTCATTGCAAGTCCCACATAGAAAAAAGGGTCAATAAAAAATATCACTTTAAAATAAAGGAAGGGAAGTAAAAAGGTCACCTGAGACAAAAGATACTAGGGTTCCATGAAAACTTGGATATGGAAGAGAAACTAGCTCACATAGATTAATTGAGGGTGATAAAGAATATGATCATAGAATGTTAACCACCACAATACCCTAAATCTGTGGTTGGGTAAATGTCTGATGATAAAAGAGAGATTATAACATTTTTTCTTCATGATCCTTGTCATTTAGTTGAATAAATTTATTAATAACTAGACAAAGATCATAAGAAAATATACTTACTTTTCATGTAGATTATCATCTGTTAATAAAATTCTACCACAAACTCATCTTTTCTTTAAATAGTATGTATTCAAGATGACTTGGTCACACCTGAGGTGTCAGAATACACTTCCATAGTATCGCATAATTTACAAAAGATGAACTATATATTTTCCCTATCTTTAGACATAAACCAAAAACAGAATTGGTTGGTCCAAGATCATATAATCCCCAAAATGAAAATCCATTATAAAAAATACTACTCTTAATCTCCAAAATTCAACAAAAAGAACCCAAAGTTCAAGAGAGACTATTCAATATTCAATTTTCCATAAAATTCATCAAAATAATCCAAACTAATATTGAAACCCAAAACCCAGAAGGATTTTATCACATAGTCTTCCACAGTAAATCTTAACATTTATCTCAAAAAACATATACTACTCTTAAAGTCTCATACAAAAGTTTAATTAACCTAAACACATAATATCTATGATAGGTTAATCATTTCCTAAATAAACCAAATCACCATATATATATACAATAAAACATAGATTCTTCGAAAATAAAATTTCAACCATTAATCCACAAATGATTTCTCATAGTACTCAATTTACTTTAAGAATATAATGTATCCAAAAGATCAAATATCTTCTAAAATAACCTTTATCACTTAATCACTAAATAATTTTCCTATATTAAAAATATCCATTTGATAAAACAGAAGTTCCCAAAAATAAAATTATTTTTATCCATAAAAACATTTAACTTAAATGAATAAGTCATACTAATCAAGGATTTCACATAGGGCATTGGTAGGCGATGTGCCCTTGTTGCCCTTCGGTTATGGAATTGATTCCTACGACATTTATGGATGCAACGATTTTTCACTAATCTTATGGGTTGTCCTTTCTATAAAACTCAATAATAACCCTAACATATTTTAACCACAAAGGTATTCCTATACCTTTTATTTTCATCCCAATCCATTAAGACCACAACATATTATATATTTTCATTTTTTTCACCACCATATGATAAAATAAAACTATTCCCAATAGAAAGGACATCATACCTTGATCATGGTGCCCATATGGTTTCATCATCATCTTGTTCATAGAGGTAGAAGGTACATGCATTGGAAAAACTATTTATAGATCCTTAAAAAACATTTTCTTCCGTCATCCAAATACACCATGTACAACTTGGTTCATATGGGTGTTCACAGAAAAACAGTTTTAGAAAATAATCATGTATGACATACAATTTCAAAACATCTGATAAAAAATTATTTTTATAAAATAATCAAATAGAATTTGAGTAGAAACATTCAATCAGTGGTACCTTTAAAATACCATAATTATGTGATGAGAGACTATATTGTAAAAGAAAATATAAATCAGTTACTCAATGGTCTCCTTCTACAGTACCTTTTCCAAAGTCATAATATGCTTCAAAATATTGTTATAAGGTAAAATATATGAAAATGCCTTGATAATATTTATCTTTCAAGAAAATATTAGAATATTTAGAAAATAGTATTTTATTAAATACAACCCATGATCCATGATGATATGGAGGCATAGTGGAGGTGTTTGATATCTCAAACAACTGCTTGTAAGTGAGTTTTATTCTAGAAAACGTTTCAAAATCATCTGAACATGACTTTGAAATAATTATTGTAAGCATGTCAACATGAATAGATTTGAATGTCATTTCATATCCCCCGCCTTCCATTTGTAACTGACTTTGCATGATCTGAAAAATTTATAAAAGAAGGATTTAACTAAAATAATATACTTAGGGACTAACCATGTGTTTAACGAAAACTCAGAATCCCTAAAGATGTCTAAATCGACCATTGATACCAACTCTAAGGACTCATCCTTTAAACATTACATAATCTTGAATTAAATAAATAATTCACATCGAGGATATTTTCAGGTTTATAGTTTTAGAGAATTAGTCCATAACTATTACATATCATCTTGAAAATTACATGTAGACACCACTAGTCAGTATCTATTTTTTTAAAATAAAAACTCTTAAAAAGAAACATGTCTAGTTCCATGTTTTAGACAACATTACTTTTGATTGATCCCATAGATTACCCCATTCCACTTTATGTCTAATGAATAACATTTCAAAAACTTGAGATGAGAAAAAAATATCAGTAAGGGTTATAAAATAAGGAAATAAAATATTAACCCATCAATAAATAAAATTCAATGAAACCATACTTTTATATCAAAACATACTTCATGAAATTATATGATTTTTGAATAACACATAAAAATCATAAATCATAAAGTTAACTTGTGGAATCAATATCATACTTACATTTTATCTATCACATCTAATTAGGGAGTTACGTTAGAATACCCATCCCTGTATATTGCCTAAATATATTTGGAGAAACATTAGTGTTTTCCTCGATCATGTTACCCAATGCATTGGAGAGCTATCTCGGGCTCACCCACCCTAGGATTATCATGGAACCACCCATGTACGCAAATAATGAAAAATAACCACAACATATTAATTACATAAAAAACAAGCATAAATTAAAGATAACATTTCCCCATTGCAATCTCAATATATCATTTCATGATGTTGACATAATCAATTCTTTAACAAACCATTTTCAAAACCATTTAAAATATTTAAAAAATATATTTTTGAATCAAAGTGTCCCATACCACATTGAAGCTTTTAAAGGAATTAAAATTTTAAAAATTTAATTTCCATATAAATAAATTCCTAAAACTATTATGAAAACATGGTCATTAATGATAATTATTTAGAAAAATAAATCTTAAAAACAATATTTTAGTTAATGTGTTCTTAACCAAATGGGATATTCTTGAATAATAATAATTGAGGATTAAAATTAAATAATGAAATTATAATATCATGAGAATAAATGTATTCATGATATAATATTCCAAAGGACATTATATAAACCATATAAAAGTGAACTGGTGCATTACAACAACGAAGTCTCAATGGAATGTAAATTGAGATGAAATTCTTTATAAAAACGATATCCTTAGATTAAAGATAAATCAATGACCTAATTATGTGCGAAAAATATAAATACACCCAATATTAGTGGATATTATGTGTAAAACAATCAGAGGATATTCACATATATTCATAGAACGACATAATCTAGAAGTAGAAGTTTAACCCAAAGAATTGAAATTGGGTGAAGATGTTCCCTTACTGAAATTCGACAGCCTAATGATGTCACTTTAAAATTATGAAAATGAGTTGATGAGAGAGAAAATGATATATCGTAACTTGGGCATAAAATTTACAGAAATAAGGATTATAATAACATATCTCAACATATTAATATGTAAGTGAAAAGACGTAACAAATTGAAGTATTTTAAAAAGAGGAGAGTGAAAGGTTCCCTTACCGATTTGGTATTATACGAAACATACACCCCATGAAATAAGTATAATTCAAAAAATATTTAAATACTCATAAATTAAAGAATATTACACAAATAATACAATCATGGGAAGTACATATACCACACAAAAGTAAATAGTGGCAATATAGCATGAATCTCACAGGAATAAAAAGTGAGATGAAAACCCCTAACCATGCAGTAATCAATCGAGTCGTATGACCAAAAGTTAATAACCACCAAATGAATCAAAGAATACAATGAATATAAATACAATCATGATAACATATATCAAATGGAAGTACACAATACACCACATGCAATAAATAAGTGTTGAACAATGAAATTCTCACGAAATTAAAAGTGAGATAAGAAATCCCTTACGACATTGTAATCAATCGGGTCAAATAACCAAAAGTTAATAACCAAAAAATTAATCACATAATACCATGAATATAAATATATATTGATAATATATATCAAATGGTAGTACACAATGCACCACATACAATAAATAAGTGGTGAACAATGGAATTCTCACAAAATTAAAAGTTAGATAAGAAATCCCTTACCTCGTGTCTGACTTGACTCAATCATTATTTAATATCTAGAATAACAAAATAAAGTTTTTTTATATTTTTTTAAGAAAATTAATCAATTATAATATTCCATTTATATAAATTATTACCTTTTTATAACTATTAGTTAATTATTTGAGTTCATATCAGACATTTTTTCGATGTTCAGAACTTGAGTTAAAAATGAACTTGTTATAATTATAAATTGTCCATGAGGTCGAAATTACATTATCTCCCAAATGATATTCCTGATTTATATATCATATATATCATAAATATCCATTATATATGTGTATTTATAATAGTATATAACATTTGGAGATAAGAAATGAAATACACTGTTAATGGAGATGGTAAGCTATATGTACGCATGAACGCTACTTTCATTTCTATTTCATATTTAATGGAAAGAAAATGTAGTGATAAATAGTTATATTATAATTACATTATAATATCATATATAATTTAATTATATCTATCATTTATACGTCCCACTTATGGTATGAATGAGTCAAATCACTTTGATGGGGTGGTAGTCCGCACTTCCTCAAATGAAATTATCGCATTTACCAATTATGGAAACCATAAAGGTATGATATAAATGGAAAATACAGAAGCATATAAACAATATAAATATAATATATATCATATATAAATATAGTTCTATAATAATTACCACCCTGAGAGGTGGTAGGATATAATTGAACAATCATCGTTTCGTGAGGCAGTAATGTGTCGTCTACAGAAACAGTATGTTCTTTAACAAATAGATGGAGGTGTGTGTAAGTGTAGTTCAAATATCTCTAATAAAAACAACATAGTATATTGAGTATACTACTATTGTTATATATGAAGGTAACAAAAAGAGTTATGTTTTTGACAGAGTAAAATAATAGAAAAGAACTTAAGAGAATATATTACCTTTAAATCGGGTAACTCCCTTTGGTATGAACCAAAAGGATTACTTGAAGTTCCTTTTTCCTAAGGTAATGATTCTAGGAGTAGGATAGGGATTTATGGATCTTAATTTGGTAGAGGTTGGATGATAAAACGGGCTTGATAAGTTTGATTAATGGGTTAGAAGTGACGACTTTTTATAAGGGGGAGAAGGGGCTCTTTAAGAACAATTAAAAATATTATTTTATTATATAATGATTTTATGTTTCTAAAGTTACAAAACTCATTAAATTATAATATAATATGACTCGTGTTCGAAATAAAATAATCCAATAAAAATTATACAGTTTTTGAATATTTTTTTAATCTTTAAAATCTTATTTATTTAAATCAATCATTAATGAGGTAAATACTCCATCATTTTTGTGTCATAGATAATTTTATATATTTGATGTCTAAAAAATATAAAAAAAATTATGAATTAGTAAATATCTTTAAAATGAATATTTATAGTCTAAGATATAACTTATACAACCCCATGTAAGAATTTATTAACTATAAGATATATGTTTAAGTCATTTTTGTCTTTACATTAAATTATTTAAAATAAAGTGTCATTATCACTCCCACGTGTCTCCATGGGGTCCCAATATCAACCCAAAGATGCCAATGGTCGTAAATGTATCAACCAGTAGTATTAGGAAACATTTTATGGAAATTTAATATTATTATCATAATATTTTGTTACCCTCATTTACCAGATTTACCCTTTAACCATGGTAAATAAAATTTTTACTGAAGTAAATATTCATAATGTATAAAAATAAAAGTTTCCTATTTACCCAATTTGGACTTCATGATTCCAAGTATGGAATCCATTTTTAAAAATTCAAAACAAATATCTGGAATAAATTAATTTAAATTTAATTTCTGCTGTAAAGAAAGTGTGTTTTAAAAAAATAACAACTATCAGAAGATTGACACTAATTTAAGTCCAATTTCAATGAGAAATTAAATAGAATGAACAAAAATGGATTAAATAGTAAAAAAATATATAATTACACTTTAAAACCAATTAAATAGATAATATAACCTTATAAACAAATTATATTAGAATTTATTTTTGAATTAAAATACAATATTTTTTACTATTCATTAAAAAAAGAATTTTGTCAAAAAAATACCAAATATTTACCCTAAGTAAATTTCGATGTCCTGATTCTAATGAATGATATTATTTTATCAAATAGAATATATGAAGGTGACCAAAATTATATTTAATGAGGGTTCACCATCAAAATGTGGTAAATTGTCTATTTAAAGAATATTAGAGTATTTATGCTTAAAATTGGATTCATTCACATTTTAAGCCTCTAACTTATGTTGGATAAATGTAAAAACATTTAACAAACATATATAATCATATTTTAGTTAGTTGTATTCAATCTCTCTAATACAAAAACTGTGTGTTAACTACCATTTAAAATAATAATATAATTATATTATTTTTTAGTATAACTCAATGTTTTGTGCAACGTAAGATTTCAAAGAAACCCATTGTCATGTATCAGGTACGCCCACAAACATAGAATCCCATTTATAGATAAATTAATATTTAATTCACAAATGATAATAAATATGAAAATTTTATATTTTTATTTACCTAGGATGCTACAATAATTATATTGGTTCATTTCATAGGTTCATGGAAAGTATCTTAAAAAATCACCTTGAAGACTACTTAGAGGTATTGTTTAATGTATCTACTATTTTTAGAGAATCATTTGATCACTACATGAAATTTAGAAAAAGATTTCATAACATATATTCAAAAATAATATAACAATGAATTTCTAAAAGTTCCATTTTATATTTGAATGAAAAATATTCCTTGGTAAATTCAATATAAAAAATGAATTTTGGAAGATCAATAGAAAATTTACTAAAAAATTATTTTTCTCAACAAAATTTTGTGAAATATGTTAAATATTACCTAGGAAAAGTAGTTTTCTAAATACAATTTCTCAAGTATTTTACAATAACTCATATAACCCAATCTAGGTAAATTTTGGAAGGAGTTACAATTGATTTTAATGTTGAATTCATTGTAGCTTTTGATCGGTTAAAGAGAATATTTATCACAATGCACATGTTGTAGCCACCAAATCAGGGACAATATTTTTGAGATACAATCTAAAGATTCCAAAAAAGATGTAGGAGAAGTTATACACATAATCTTACAAGAAAATAATAGGATATTGAATATTAATCAAGGACACTATATCCATCCTAGATAAACTACAAAATAGTATAAAAGATTTTTTTGGCAGTAGAATTCTCATTGGATAAATTCACATCTTTTTTTCTTGGAAAAATATTCACAATTATTTTTATCATGAAGTAATTAAATACTTGATAAAAAATAATACTAAAAAATTGTCCTTTAATAGTGTTATAAATGGACTTTATCAGTGCTAGAAAAGCGATGACTATGAGAGAAACGTTAAACGCCCATGACTTTTATCATCACTGATAAATAATACATTTATAAAAATTGATAAATGTAAACTTTATTAGAACTTATTAAATCACTAGTAATGGATTTATTAATAAGTACTGTAGAAGGATGATAAAAAACCATATCGCAGTCTGCTATTACAACACACTACAACACCACTATAGTGTGCTATTACAACACACCTCAGCTCCAAAAGAACCAAAAACACACAAAACATATCAAAAAAAAATTACCAATAAAAAATTTAAATGAAATGAAATTTATAATATAAATACAATAAAAAACATAATATTATAGACATTTCAATCAATTTTTTATACAATTACATAAAAAACATTATTACAAATATTCAAAAACAATCCTAACGGTCAATGTTACCATGATTTCCATTGAATTTATTTGTCAAAATTACAATACTATATGAGCATCTTCTAATAAACCACATAACCTCAAACAAAATATTCCACCTATAAAAAAAACAATTATTATGTGAGTAATACTTAGAATAAATAAATTAAACATAAATATGAAACAATACATTAAATATATGGAAAATAATTCTCCTATGAAATCATCAAGATTACCTTATTGATTGAGAAGAGGAAACACCATTTCTCTTCCTATAAAGGAAGTGGTGGTAACTTGAAATAATGTGATAAATGAACCATTACATGGTTGAAAATATTTAAATGGAGAAGATGCATGAAAGTTGGATAGTGCACCCCAACTCGAACCAAATAATGAACCTCTATAAAAAAATAATTATTATTTGAGTAATACTAAAAATAAATAAATTAAACATAAATATGAAACAATAAATAAATACTATGGATTATGATTTTACTGTGTAAATATCAATATTACGTCAATGATTGAGCAAAGAGAGCGTAATTGATCTTCTTACAAAGGAAGTGGGGTTAAATTAAAGGAATGTGATAAATTTACCAATGAATGGGTGAAATGATTTTAAGGGAGAAGGAGAATGAATGCTAGATAGAGCACCCCAACTCAAAAAAAATAATCTACCTATATAAGAATACAATTATTATGTGGTTAATACAAAAAAATGAATTAAACATAAATATGAATCAAAACATTAATTCTGTAGGAAATGATTTTACTGTGAAAACATCAAGATTACCTCTTTGATTGAGTAGAGGCAGCATCATTTCTCTACCTAAAAAGTAAGTGAAGGTAACTTTAAAGAATGTGATAAATTAACCACTACATTAGTTAAAAGCTTTTAATGGAGAATAAGTATTAAAGTTAGACATAACACCCCAACTCGAACAAAAGAATCCACCTATATAAGAAAATAATTATTATGTGAGTAATAATAAAATAGAATTAAATAAACATAAATATGAAACAATATATTAATTCTACGAATAATGATTTTACTATACAAACATCAATATTCCCTAACACAACACAATCCTATTATCTAGTTACCAAGAATTACCTTTTATTTTTGATCAATCATGTTTCACATTCACATTTCTCTAACAAAACACATTTACAAACACATGTCATGCCGAACAATGTGCAGATAGTGTGGAACTACTTGCACAACCAAACCCTTTTGAAAAATATACACATACCAAATCATTTCACAAACATGCCTCACACCTATTATTTATGTTAATAATTCATTTACGAAGTTTTCTAAAAAATCCCACGGAGGCATCACAAGGATTTACATAAAAAACACACCCACATTCACAAAAAAATGACACTTTGGAAATAAAATGCATCGCATAATCACATCGAACATAATTTCAAATATTTATATAATTTAATAAATCTATTAACTTGTTTGTAGAACACATCCAATTAACAAAACTAGAGTGTACACCAATTCACAAAAAATCCATAGCACGTCCATTTATTACAAATTTTTACATGACCAAAAATAATTTTCAAAACATGTCTTCCATCCTTTAAAACAATTTAAAATTCACATTAAAAAAATTGTACAACATGTTCAAAATGGAAAAGTATGTCAATTTCCTTTAAGAACATAATTCTAGACCTATCCGCAATTATGTTACTTTGAAAAAATGATTTCCACCTTTAAAACAACCCATAAAACCCTTCCATGGGACACCACACTAAGACAAAAACACACAACATAGACATTTTCCATTACAAAACCCCAACCCAACACAAATGACACCAAATATTTTAAAAACACATTTTTCATCGCTCACAAAATTTAACAAACCATTTCCACATCTCAAATTTTATTTCTAAAACAAATTCTTCATTATTTAAACACTTCAAAATTCATACTCAAAATCGCACAACAAGACTAGAATGCACAGAATAAATATTTTCCCATCAAAAATCATTTTTCAACACACAAACAACATCAGAACCTACAAAAATACATTTCTCACTAATCAAATAATTAATTGAACACTTCCAAAAATTTTTCACAACATGGACTACATAGAAACATAAAAATTTATCTATTCAAAATATATTTTGAACACAAATACAAGTCAAAGAATTTCTAAAACATCTTCTTACCCCAAAAATATACCATATAGCATGTGGAAATTAACCAAGTTAGCAAATTAAATTAACTAAAATTTTTATGGCAGGGAACCACCTATATCATGCATAGAAATTGTTAGACGTTGATATGATATAAAACCAACATCCCAGCCAAAATAAAAAAACGGATGTTGGATGGTATGTTCATGAAAATGGAGCACTAGAAATAATCATGTGGTGTGATTCGAGCTTTAATTCACTGAGGAGGAGCATCGGCTGTGGGTGGATTCCAAAATAATATCCTAATATCCCAATGAGTTTGAAAATGGTTATGGTTTTAAAAATAGATAGGGACAATTTTATCAGCGCTTTTTTTAGTAATGATAAAACCAATATTTATCAGTGCTAAAATAAGAGAGCTGTTAAATACTTATCTTTATCAGTGATTTTTAAGCACTGATAAATAATCTTTTATCATCTCTTGTTAACGAAGCAATGTTAAAAAATTTATATTTACAAATATAAAAAAATTAAAAATACTTAATAAATATATATAAATATCAATATAACAAATATATTCCTTTTTAAATATATTTATTATAATTTTATAATTATTTATTTCTAATTGTAGATTTTATTTAAGAAAATATTATTTATATCATTATATATATTTATATAATTATACACATATATATTTAATTAATATATATAAATATAAATATAGTAAATATATTCATTATTTATGTAATTTAATTACAAATTCAATAATTATTTAAATATAAATAATAATTTTTTTATAATTATTTAAATATGTTCAAAAAATTATTTATTTTTAATTGTAAATATATAATTGTATAAATATAGCGACTCTACATTTATAAATATATTTATTTATAAATATTTTAGTAAAAATATTTTTTTACCGTATTAATTAGTATCTCCTTATAAGGGCATGCATCGATGTTAAAATCGACTGAAATTGAATAAATTAATCATAAGTCCACTTTAAAAATGTTGAAAAAATTGACAGGTTTGGTGTCTGTGTATTGTATATAAAAATTGATTAATTATATTTATGTAAAATCAATATAAAACACATTTGATCTTTGTTAAATTGAAAATAAAATGACATTCAATTATATGTCAAGTACTATGCAATTACAATCAATATCTTTAATCATATTAATTTTTAATTATAAACCATTAGTCTATAAACATATGAATATTTAATGTGATGAGTATAAATATTTTTTAATATATAAATCATATTTATATACATTAACATATATCTATATATTTAATACATACTATTAAATAACATTAATTATCATAAACATCTAATAAATGAATAGTTCAATAATTAATAATGTATAATCTATCTATTCATTTTTTATCAATAATTTTTAATTAATAAAATTGGTAATATTTTTTTTAATAAACACATTTATTATATTTAATATTTTTAATTATTTCATTTTATTAATATAAATATTAATCATCACTGAAAGTAAAGCACTAATAAAGGATACCCTGTATCAGCCCTAAAATTAATGCGCTGATAAAGGATACCATGTATCAGTGACAAAAATAATGTTCCGATAAAGCATATCCTATATCAACACTAAAAATAATGCGTTGAAAGATAATATCATTACCAATTCTAAAAAAATAGCCCTAATAACAGTTTTATTTTAACATCACTAAAAAACATACACTGATAAAAGGCTAAATTTATCAACGCTTTATTTAATGCCTATAAATATGAAATTTTTCAGCTTTTTTTCATAGCACTGATAATTACCAGTGCTGTTAATGGTGTGTTTTGTAGTAGTGAAAGCTATATACAAAACAAGGCTTATGAGATGAATATTGTCACATTGGGAGTTCAATAAATATATCATTTATAACAAGGTATTTTCGAATAAAGTGGTTGATTTCCTTATTGTACTACCTAATACTGCTAAAGATGGAATTCTATACAAAGAACATGTTAATGAACACATTCTAGGAGAGCATTTATAGTTTATTGATGGAGAAGTGTCATGGTATAATGGCATGTATAATTATTCAATAACATCTAAAGTATCAACCCACTTGAACCCCCCAAAAACTAAAAGACTAAAATATAAATCTAAATTTTACATTTGGGGATATCTATATCTTTATAAAATTTTCAAAAACCATGTTATAAGAAGATATTTACCTGGGAGTGAGATCCAATATATTTTTTAAAATACTTCCACACCCTTGATTTTGGGGTCTACATTAGAACTCAAATGATAGTAAAGAATGTTTTTGAATTTGGTATTTATAATCCCATATTTTATATATATTCTCATTAGTATTCAAAATAAATGTTAAATCATCAAGTGATGGGAAGAAATTCAAAGAGGAAAGAAATTCCCGGAAGTCCAATTAGTTTTTATGAAATTTCTAATGTATGTGGGACTCATTTCATGGAACCTTTTCCCATTTCGTTGGAAACTCTTAAATTTTTCTGGCAGATGGTTATGTTTGAGAACAGGTGGAATAAAAGGCCACCAAAACTAATGATTCCCATGTTGTGTGTGGGTTTTTCAGAGCTAACATCTTCCATAGGTTTGGAGTGAAAATAGAAATCATTAGGGATAAAGGGACCAACTTCAATAGTAGCTCCCTAATATTATTAATGGTTAGGTATGGGGAATATAATAATATTTTAACACCCCACTGTCCAAAAAAAGGATAATATTAATTTTTTAATAGGGAAATGAACAGAATTTTGAGAAAATATATTAAACTAAATAAAATGTATTATAGATAGTGGCATGAGGACTCCTTATTATGTTATGTGAAATTCTAAATAACCTCCATTTTAATGATTAAATATTGTATTATTAACGTAATGATCTATCACTTACATGTTTCATTTTAACACAAATATTATTCGGATGTGAAAGAGATGCAATTGGACCTAGATATATCTGATATAGAGATAAATTTACTAGTAAAAAAGTATAAATAAATAAAAAGTTAATGTTTTAGATGTTTAAAATTTTACAAGTAGAGGACTTGTGTGTCACAAGATAATCCAATTCAACAAAAAGTTTTTAATCGAGAGGATAATGTTCTCTTATTCGACTCAAGATTGAATCCAAATCTAGGTAAACATTTTTTTAGATGGGAATGTCTATTTTTAGTATTGAATTCACATCCTTTTGTTGATGTATATATTGATAACTATGGAGTATAAAATCCCTTCACTATTAGTTGGTACCTGATAGAGAAATCCCATAGAAAAATTCCCTAGAAACTACTGGTGGAGATCACACACTTTTAACTTGTTTGTCACGAGAAACATTGAGGTTATACCACACATTGACATTTATTTGATTTCTGAAATTAAATTTAAAAAAAAAATTCATAATGAATCTATTTGAATTAATTTATGACACTATATAATTTATCTTTAGGGGAGGGAATCTTTTTTGTTTATGATTTTTCATAATTTTTTTTCTTTTTAAAACATTGTGTAATTTTCAAATTTTTGTGAATTGTATAATTTTTGTATATTAAGTAAACCCTATTATCAAAAATGGAATTCCCTTGTTTCTATTAAATATGCGATAATGATCTAACAAGTAGGCCCCATTGAGAGAACATCCACTCTACCATAACAAGATCATCTAGTTCTGGTCCCCCATACACCACGAGTATCCCCTAAACAAATGTTGTTCCCTCTTTAGGTCCCAAACCCATTCCTTTATGGATCATCAGACTAATGGCTATCCCTAGAAGAAAAAACATGTAATTTCATTTTCATTTGTCCTCACACACACACCCCCAGATATAATTTCCAAGAGGTAACCCAACATGAAACAACTCTAAGACAAAACCCACTTAATTGTGGGGTTATAATCAGGTAAGTTCCCAAAAAGAATGGTTCACTTTATTGAAAAGGATAGTCAAATTTAATCTTTTAACACTTTAACTTCAGAGGGTGTCACCCCCCAGAGAACAAAATCCTCATTTTGGACACTAAATTTCAACCCATGTATAGGCACTTCACTTATTTCAAGGTATCACACTCATACCAATGTAACAACTAGGTCCCACTGATAGCAAAACACCCCACAATAAAAAAACTATCAGGTCCTAGCCCCTTAAGCGCCATCAATTATCCCACAGAAACATGTTTTCTAATATATAGTGTCCACCATTTTCTAGAACAATTCATCACACTAATCATTAAAACAAAACTCCAAAAAAATTATTTCAAGGTGTTTTTTCCTCACTCACACACATCATGATAAACATCCTAGGTGAAAATAATTTTATTTAATGGTATTTCAAATTTTTATATTATATTTGAAATTTTCGTGTCTATATAAATTTTTTTCATATTTCATTTATGTTTATTTGTTTTTATGATACCCACTTAACTTAAATTGAATTAGATTAAGGATTTCAATTCTATGTAAATGATTTAATATTTAGGTCCCAAAAACATTTTATAAACCCCCACCTTAACATGATCGTCAGTCCTGACCCACTAAGAACCACTATTTCCAAAAAAATGTTTTTCCTATATTTGGGGCCCACCCATTTTCTCAACTAGATCATCGTACTTATAAATTTCCCCAAAATCCACACATGTTCTTTTAGTTTTAATTTTTCCTTACTCACACATATCTAGATAAACATCATATGAGGTCGCCCATCTTAACACTACTCCAAGCCAAGCCTCACTTAACTATGGACATCTAATCAGTTAAACACCCATAAATAAAGGATCTATTTTTTAACAATCCTATTAAATTTAATATCTTAACCCTTTTACTCTTTTAACTATTACATTTTCCCCCTGCCCTATATAGAGAACAACATCCTCATTAAAGAACCTATATTTCAAACCAAGCAGCACCACTGCATTTCTGACTATGTACCACTAAGATAATTAAGTAACAGTTGGTCCACATTAAAAGTATAATAACCCCACACTAAAATGGACATTTGGGTCAAATCCCCTTAGGTTTCACCTGTTACCTTGTAGACACTTGTTGTACCCTCCCTAGGTCCCACAAATGTTCCCAAAAGATGATCAGACAAATTATTGTTCCCATAAGATAAAAAAATATTCTTTTCATATACCTTTCCCTCACTCATGTTCAATTTTAGAATCATACCAATAGGTCACTCATCCTTAAACTAATCTATTACATGCCTTAGGTAACTGAGGAGTTTTAATTAGGTAGTCTCTCAAAAAGAAAAGTGATACTTTTTTATGGGGTTTGTAAAATATAGCCTTTTAATGCTTTAAATTTCCTGGGTGTTACAAATGATAAGAAAAAAATTCATGCCATTTACTCACTTCATACAATGTATATACTTTTATCTACAATTCAGATGTATTCCAATTTAGGATATTTTACATTATGAAATGAAAATAATTTTTAAAAAGAAATTTTTTTAATGATGATACTATAAACTTATGGTATTAAATATCCTAATAAATTATAAGATTCAAAATGTGTCTTTGATATTCCCCTTCATAATTCATTAAAATACAATATTATTATATATATATATATATATCATAGTATAAAAATTAAATTAATAAAAAATAGATAAATAAGTTTTCAATTTTTCAGGAGGAAATGATCACATTTATATTTAAATACTATAGGTAAAATGGAACTTTTTTAGGAATTAAATAGTTAATATCTCAGAGGTTTGGCTATGACTAAAGAATATGAAAATTAAAAAAATTTGATGATGCCAAAATAATGAGAATCTATTTAAATTTAAAAGAAGTGTGTAGTTGGATGTTTTTGAAAGATATCATTATTATCATTAATTTCATTTTTTTCTTTTATTTATATAATTGATTCTTATTATCAATTAATATATAATACCTTTGTAAGGTATGGGTAATTATTTTTTTATTATGGAAGGTAAAATTATGATTTTTTATTACCTAAGTCTTCCTAATATAACAAAAAACTCTTTCTTTAGTGTTAACTTCTTTTGAAATTTACTATAAGTTCATAATATTATAAATATTTAAATTGTTTTTTAATTATGATAATGTCTTATTACCTTATTAGATGATCTATAATCACCTTACACTAATTTCTATTCTATATATGATAGAATAAGAAAGGGATGGGTTTTAAAGTGCTTGATGATTTGCAAAACATGTGGAAGAGACAATGGAAACCATTGGAATGGTTAGGAATAACAAAAATAAATTCTTTATTCCCTAAATAAAAAAAGATATTATCTATAACTCTTACAAGCATATAATGTATTATAGGGAAATTTGTGATTTTTTTTAATATTCTCACCATAACCATTTGACCAAGGGTGTGGGGGGAAGTGATTGTGGATCCTCTTATAAACTGTTTGATAAGAATTGTTAAACAATTTAAAGACAAGGATAAAAATACATTTGGATAACCAAACCTAACTTTATCACCCTTTAATCATATTTATATCAATTGGTTGTATTTCTATTTTCTCTAACTTTTCAAAACTAAATAATTAAAAAACACACATTTCTATACCCCAAAAAATGGAACTTATATTTTGAACTCCTCTCTAAAAATAACCCTATGATTACCACCACAACTATATTTTACCATAGAATAATAATATTCATGACCCAGTATTTTATAGGTGAGTCACCTACCTCTAATAGGCCTGGATCTAGAGACTAGAATTAAGAAGCCGTAATCATACATAGTAGGAAATAAACTATAACAACATAACACACACACACACACACACATATATATATATATATTTAAATGTCTATTATAACCAAAAAAGTTATGTTAATATAAATAAATAACTATGATTTATATCAATGAATGTATGAACAAGAATCTATACAACACTACACCTAATGGGAAACTCTAATAGATAAAAAAACATGAGAATATTACACAATGAAATATAAGTGAGTAAAGGGAAACATAACCCTGTAGTATAGACACCTAAATGGGTTTATCAATAGAAACCAATATCACCATGTATCATTGAACATCACTTATCATCTTTTCCATAAAAAAATATCCCGACATCTCTGAACTTTTCATTCCTTAAACATATGAAATACGGGTGGGATGAAATCCCATATATGGTTGAGTATTAGTATAATTAGTATGATTCCTTGAAATTTTAAATGAAAAAAAACAATAAGTAAACTTAGCTCCCTAGATCTATAATGAAAACTTTAGATAAGATAAGTGAAAATATGGAAATGATTTTTAGGAATGGAACATATAAATATAGGAATGACTCATATAACCATAAATTAGATATAATAATAATAATATCACATTATGATATAGGAAAATGAATGTAAGGGAATGACCTAGTGTGTTCAATGCCTTTATCCGAGCTATACAAAATTCCTTAGTGGTGGTAAAGGGTGTTTGAGAGAATACTATAACAATTTATAACCCAAATCCTCATTTAATTATGGTTAAAATGACACACTAAGTAATACAATCCATATAAAATTATTAATCTACTCTTATAAGATACTTGGTTAACTACTTTTGAAAGTAAATAGTGGGATTTCCCATTGTCAGAGTAAAGTACATCAATATCCACAACCAAACTCTAAAGCATTCTAATATTAGAAAGGAATATTTATTACCAATATAATGAATTAACATAGTTCTTTAAAACTAAATCACATATATAATATCTAAAAAAACTCTTAGTAGTAGTAGAAAATGGGTCTTTTACAGTTTTTAAATACACCTCAACTGAGAGGGTAAACATTCCCTATTGAGGACTTATACCTCAATATGTGTAGTGTGTATTTTCCAAGAGGTTTACACACTCTACGAGTGGAGAGGACCTACACTATCCCAATAAGTGGTTCCCTTAATCATCTATATACATGTAGGACTTGTTCCATGGAGATAGATAAGATCTAAGGGGGTTATAAACCTTGTGGCAAGTATAATCATCTATCCAGACACATTACCATCTCTAAAAAAATATGAATCACCATCGAACTGAAATATAATTCCTAGATGACATTAATATATACACCATTGTTTTCTATGTTAAATGATACATATAATTTACGTATCAAACATAAAAAACTAGCATCCAGTGTAAATATAATAATATTAATTCATTTTGGATAGTATATTATTTGTCTTATAGGGATATACAACATGTATGTATACTCGGGTAGGATGGAAATTTAATTTCGTTACCCAAACCATGTGAAGACATATTACAAGGTGTATCTGGGGGAAGGGGTATACATGACAAGTGGGTTTTCCGAGAATACTAGGTATGTACAGTCTGTAGATCCCATGTCATGTATCATGTAAATGAAATATTCTTTAGTACAACAAATCTACATGGAAATACAATTATTGGGAACGTATAGGAATGTTAAGTGTATATAAGATGTAGATTTTGAGCCATCCTTCCCAGATTACATGAAATGTGTGATGTTGGACCAAGAATATGGCTACAGTCATGTAGATATATCATGGTTACAAGGTACTCATTGAGACACTAAGTCTAGTTTTACATGATGTGTGGCCCAGGGTCACATGTTTTGTGGTTGTCAAAAAGCCACAAATAATAAAACAAATTCAAATAGTGAGTCACCCAACATTTATCTCAAAAAATCATGTCATATTACATTCATTTGAGATAAAAATTTTATCTAGAGACACAAATGATGTGTGGGTTAGTAACGAAAAACTATGTAGTTGGGTATTTTACAAATATTATATTTTCAACATTGTATACAATACTTCCACCGTTGAATCCAACCACACTTCCATTGTTGGGAAAACCCATTTCTTTTGAACTTATCTTTTCACAATACTAAGATGATTTCTATCATCCATTATCATCCATTAATTACCTTTCTTTTATTCTGGAAAATTATGCTTCAAACCCTTTGTGTCTTTATCTCTGCACTCCCAAACCAAACTCATGGAATGTTCAATTTTGTAGTAGCACATAAATGAGGATAAGAAAATTTTTATGTAAATTGGGGGAAATAATCAAATAATGATAGTAAGTGGAAAAATCTAGCCATAGAATACTAGTTTTGTAGCCACATTCATCAGTGATATTTAAAGAAATTAAATGAAGATGGAACAATATTGGTATGATTCATCATGACTCTCTTCTCCATTTATATTCATGTACCATTCTTGATCTTATTCTCTCACTTTAATCATGATATTCTCACAACCCCACATCAATGAGAATTCAAAAATAATTTTATAAATTTTATTACTTTTTAGTAATAAAAATAAATCATTATTAATGTAATGATAAAAACTATATATCAGTTTGTCAATGAATAATATTAATAATTAAATTCTAAATATAAATTTTCTTATAAATAATTTATAAATGATTAAAATATTAAAATTTCAAGAATATTCATTATTTTAATAAACCAAAATTTACAAGATAATTAAATAACTTAAAAGAAAATTAAATTATAATAAAATATTTCCCTGGAATATTAACCCATCCCAAAAAAAATTAAATTATATAAAAATGGGATACATACCAAGGATAAAAAAATTAAGGAAGCCTAAAGTAGTGAAGGTCTAGGGAATCACTAAATACCACATAAATATAGTCAATGGGGATGGAGCTCATGAATTGGAAAAGTATCAGGTGAACTGTTGGGTCACTATTCAATGTAAATCATGATTATAAATAAATCATATACCTTTATTTTCATGAAATTGAAATATTATTATCTCATAGTTTTCATAATAAATTATGTAGTCTAGTTATAAGATATCAAAATCACTACAACCATAATTCAAGGATTGTAAATATCCAAAAGGAACCACCTCAGTAATGATAAACATTGGTACTTTGATAAAACTCATCTCTGATCTAAAATCATCATTTTCATTCGCATGAAAGTCATCAACATGTGAATTTCCACCTTTTTGACACCACTACCAAAAGGAACATAAAGATTATTGATGACCATTCTTGGTTATTTAGAGAGATAAAAGGGAGATATTTCTCTATGGGATTATCTCTTACACAGATGTTGAAGGAGAGGCATTTGATTTTTTTTAATGGTTAGAGAAAATAATTTTGTGGAGGAATTATTTCCTCTATTATGAATTTCTATTATTTATTCAATTAATCCCATATTAACCACTTATTAATTTTTTTGTTAAATTTATAATCACGATATTTATTCATGGGAAGAAAACTCTCATGAAATACCTTTATATATAATCCTCTAACATTCCATTTCGTCACCACTAGGCCATACGAGTGCCACAACACTTCTATATGGCCATGTAATCACCGCCATACATAATAAGAGATTATGTTTTAGATAATTTGATGATTTATAATTATGACATGAAATTTTTAAATCAAAAAACCATTACTCATGAACATTACATATAACAATCCTGGAAAAAGACAACAATTATTTACACAAAAAATTTGAAAATTTTAATATGTGATTCTATTTCAGAGATAATAATAATCTCACATAGAAAATTAATATTGATTTATTAGTAAATATTAATTATTATAAAAAAATAAAGTGGCCTAGAAAAATACAAAAAATTATCATAATGGTAAACATCATTCCCCAAACCAAAAAATAAATCATTAAATTTTTATAGAATCATTTAATATGTTGAAATAATCATTGTTCTTATTTTTAGGTACTTTGGGCTCTGAAGCAACAAAATGATATGAGTCTCAATTACGAAAAAATAAAGGTATTCGAAAAACATTTCTTCAACCCTTGTGGACTAGATAAAATAATATCATGTGGATAAACATGACTACAACATAGTGCTTGAAATCATAGATTACATGGAGCCTTGGTTTGATTGAACTTAAGATATTGAGTTATCACCACTAAAAAATAGGGTTTCAACAACGTTGTCCCTTATCAATGCTACATAAAAGTGCTGATAAATATTCCCTTTATTAGTTCTAAAATACTCTAATATAAAGGATCTATTTAATCATTGTTTTCAGTGCTAATAAAATCTACACTTTATCAATGCATATTAAGTGTTGATAAAGAGTAACTTTTATCAGTGCTTTCCTTTAGTGCTGATAAAAGGTTCTTTTTATCAACTCTTTATTTTTAGCACATAAAATGGTACACTTTATTAGTGATTTATTTTTAGTGCTGATAAAGGGATCCACTATCATCACTTTTTTATCGCTGATAAGGGTCCCAAATAAAATGAAATAATTAAATTAATAAAAAAAATTGAGTTTGTTAAAAAAATGTTAAACATTTATTTAATTAAATAATTATAGATAGAAATTAATAAATTTATTATACTATATATAATTTATAATTACTAATAAATTGTATATCATATATATATATATAATGAAATAATGAAAAAAATAAAAAATAAAAAATATGAAAAATATGAAAAATGTTAAACATTTGATTATGTAAATAATTATTTATATTATTAACAAATAATATATATTAAATATAGATATAAATGAATATGTATATAATTATATGATTTATATAATAAAAAATATATACACTTTATATTAAATAAGTCAAATATTATGGAATAATGGTTTATAATAAAAAAAATTCGAAAATAAAAATATTAACTAATTGTATTGAGTAATGGACATAATTGAACATCATTTGATTTTTCAATTTAAAATGTATATCAAATGTGTGTTATATTGCTTTCACATACATATTTAATTAACACATATTTATATACAATCCACACACATAAATATTTACATATAAGTAAAATATTATATAACAACATTTATATCTATGATTTATGTAGTCATAAAATTTTATTTTTTAAATTTTAATTTTATTATAGTTATTTATTAATTCATTTTTATTATATTTATGTTATTTTGAATTTAATCATATTATATAACATATTCATATATATTTATTTATTTACTATGTTTTAATATTTTCAATTTGTATGTAATATATATCAATATTGTATTAATAATTTATATTTAATTAATAAAACATATCCATTTTTTCAATATTGTTAAACAATACTCATATTTAATTATTCAATTTCACCCATTTTTTATGTGTTTGCACATAAGATAAAATATTCATTAATAATATAAAAAATATATTTTAAAATAAATATTTATAACTAAATATATTTATAAATATATATTTAATATATTTATACTTTTATAAATTTATAAATATAAATAAATAAATATTATATAAAATATTGAAATTTTATAATAATATATTTTTAAATAATTATAAAATTACAACAAATTTATTCAAATAATGAATATATTTAATATATATATATTATAATTATATAAATATATAAAATGATATAAATATAAAAATATTATTTTTTTTAAAATTATTTATATAATTATAAATAAATAATTATCTTTTTAAATAATTATGTAATTTTAATAGATATATTTTAATAAGTAATACAAATACTATATTTATATTTATAAATATTTTTTAAAAATATATATAATTATATAAATATATTTACAATTTTTTTATTTATAATTATAATTTAAATCTTTTATTAGCACTTAAGTAATAAGTGATGATAAAAGGAATCTTTATCAGAGTTTGTTGAACCCTAATAAAGATGGATTTTATCAGCACTTTTTTAGTGCTGATAAAGATATATTTTATCAGTACTTATTTATTTAGAACTAATAAAAGGTATCTTTATCAGTACTTTTTTGGAAGCGTTGATACAAGTGTCCTTATCTATTTTAAAAACTCTAACTAGTCTCAAACCTGCCATGATATCTGAAGCTATCCATGGAAGTCACATGATACTAATTATCATCCTCATCGAATCCGAGCTCAAATCAATGCATGAACAATTTCAAGGATCAAATCCAAGGCTCAAATGATTCAAAGGTAAAACAAATCCAATTCTCCAAATATTTATATGTTTGGTGATATCTCTGTTATTTGTTGGATGATTCAAAGCTTTAATCCATCATATTGCCTTTTCTCATCTTCCTCACATATTAATTACTGGTTTAACAACATCTATTTGTGTTTTTATGTTAATTATCCCTTTCTATTCATTATCCATCAATTATTTCCCTTCTATATTTAAATTTTAAATTTGGGGTTTCTATGATTTTAGGTTTTTATTGAACCTGTAAGGGAATTTCTTGTTGCCTTGAAGTGTATTGAGACATCCACACATATATTTAGTCATTGTAGCATATTACGTTTTAATGGTTTTAACTTCCTTCTATGGAAATAATGCACACAATGTGGTTTTTAAAATTTCACCCATGGTTTGTATTTAATAATTTGTAATGGAATTCCTGTAATGATTTCAAGAAGTGATATTGTGGTTTGTCTGTATTTTTTCTATTTTGAAACTTCAATGGTATTACATCGAGTTTTTTATTTTATATTTTAGTGTCCTGAAATTTATCTATTTGTTTTTTCTTGTTATCTTATATGATCGTCCACATATATATGTGTTCATTTTTAAATCTACACACACACACACAAACACACACAAACACACACACACACACAGACACAGACACACACACACACACACAGATATATATATATATATATATATGACCACATTATTTCATGTATATATGTAAGTATGTAGTCAAATTGAATGTAGATATAAATCATTCCATAAAGTAGATGGTAATTTTTTTTGTTTAAAAAAATAATTCCAAGAGAGACTATTAATGTGTATTTTCAAAAATTGTAACATTGAATCATGTTTGGAACTTTTTAAAATTAATTTTATTCTCACATTGATATTTTGAATAATATTGAGTGAAATATTTTTTTCATTGAAAATTAGTAGTAGTATAAAGTGTTATAGCCTTGTTGGTAGCATGAAATGGTTTTTATAAACCGTCATCACCATCTATAGAATATGTCTTTATTTGTTTTTATGAGGATTTTTTTATTTTAAACTAAGATATCATATTCATATGTGTTGGAAGGATGTTTGAATATACATGTTTGGGTTATGTTCACTGTTGATTGATATGTTTTGTAAAAAGGTGACCATACCTCCCATTACTATCAAAATTGGGATCGTATGCATCTTAGAGAGGGATGATAGATAGTTACAATCTAGTCTCGATTAAATTGTATGGGTCCCCATTTTTATCAAAGTCTATATTGGAGTCAAACAATGTAGTCTAGTTATGGGTCTCTAGTAGGTTATAAACATAGGAACTCATTATCATTCTAATAGGTTGTTCCAACCCATGTATGTCCAGAGTCACCTCAGAGGATGTTTTATAATTTCCCGACATTACATGTGTTTTATTTACCATTATTTAATTGTATATTATTTTTACTTACTCTAAATTTGATATTTTTCCATAATAATGTGACCAATTTGTTATATTTTTATTTGATTTTATTGATGTATTTATATTTCATTTTAATTTTTTTAATAATTATATATTATTATTCATGAGTATGGTTATAAAGTGGAATTATCAAGAACACTATAATATTTACAATGTCTGTAAGTATCTTCATTCAATAAAAATTTCTTATTAATGTGAAAATTATTTTTTTAGATAAGTTATGAAGATTAATGTCATTTGATACCATTAATTATAAATGTAATAAATCCTTATGTGTTACATAACTTATTCCAAAACACTGAATGGATGTTATCAAATTATATATATGATGGAATAATTATAAAAAAAATATTTTTATATATTCATCATTTTAGTTCTACATGTATTGGTTCTACCCATAAGAATCTCTTATTACCATCCATATATAGGAAAAACCTCGTTATTCATTAAAAAAGTTATCAATACAATTTTATATCTCTTAGTTTCTGAAATGAGAGTCTATTATTATTTTTTATCATATTTGGGTTTCTTATTACTTATTAACTTCTTATATTATATTTTCATTTGTTTAGTGGATTTAGGAAAGGCTTGATGGCTCATTTTAATTGAGGTAGGTCTAGTCGTAGTTATGGGATTGAAAGTATTAAAAGTTGGATTTCCCCAATAAATATATAATTCTTATAGTCCCCAAGGATTCATATATCATAACATATCCCTATCATGACCACTTTAATCTCAGTTAAGAATGTTCTTACCCCCAAATCCCACCTTTCATATGACATGAGTTAATAACTATTTCCAAGGGTGTAATTCTAAAAAATGGGAGGGATTACCAAATTTATAGAACATAATAGATCAAAACTATCATCCCCATTAAATTCACATATTGAGAAGTTATTATTGAAATTTGATTCTTGAGACTCATACCTCGTCTCTATTATTTTTCTAGAACTACTCTGAGAAGTATTCATCACATGAATCACTATTTCTTAGAGTATTTCAAGAAAAATAAGTGAATTTCCAATTAGGTTGGAGGATGAGTCTCAAAGAAAATAATTTCAATAATAATTATTTAGTAGATAATGATAATGAAGATGATACTTTTACATAACTTTCACATTGGGATAAATTCAAGGGGTAACACCAACCGTAGTGGAGTAATTATTTTCTTAAATTCAATTACAAATTTTCTTCAAAGAATAGCGAAATGATTTGAAACAATAAAAGATTGGGTTTCCCTTATTGTTATTATCTTTAAATATCACCATTTATAATTAATATCTTATGTGTATTTATTTATTTATTATACAAAATAAATATTTTATGAACCCAATAGGAAGGATATAAATGAAAATGGATGAATGCTAAGCATTTGAAAAAATATTATAAACATATAGTTAAAGAGTTCATCATGTTTTCAATAGAGAATACATACTAGCCCTCTCAAATACTTTTCCCATGTTTATGATGTTTTTATTCAACACAAATTAGTCCAATAGTGCTAAATAACATTTAATTTTTCATAGATTATATCAGAGCTATAAATGCTGACCTAAACATGGGGACAAATGAACATGCATACTGACTGTGATGATACTACAGTTTATAGATCATTTGATATGGATACAAGTGTAAATGGTGGAAGAGAATGTATGAAATAAGTGAATATAGAAATTGAAGATGAACATCATGATTGTCCGAAGTTATTAAACAAGATGAATAGTTGTGGTAAGAGACCAATGTATACTAGTTGTACTAAATAAAAATAATTTAAGCTGTATTGAAGTTATATAATTTGAAATATGGAAGCCGATAGAGTGACACCAGATTTACAGAACTATATGGTCTCTTTAATGATATGCCGCAAAAATAAAATGACCTACCATATCAAAAATATTACACAAAATGAATTCTGAATTCAATTGGAATGATCTCTAAAAAATAAATTCTTGTTGAAATGATTTCATATTTTTTCTAAATGACCATGAATCACTAATAAATTATTCTAAGTGTAGCACATATCGGTACAGGAAAATGGAATAAATTTCTTTGATAGTTGTATTGTAATTTTCTACTATTTCTTGATTTAGAAGATGATATAGATGTTAGAAAACCATGAGTCAATTGACATAGAATGAATATACTAGAATTAAATTTGGGAACCTATATAATCTATTAGACTCTCCCTTGTGTATGAAAATTGATTACGAGTATCCTAAATTTGGAAATTAGAAGAGAAACACTCTTCTTGCATTGTCTATAGATGGAATAAATCCTTTTGGTGTATAGAGTAGTACTCAGAGTACGTGACCCATCATGTTGGTAAATTATAACTCGCATCCATGGTTATGTATGGAGAAAAAATACATTATATTTTATCTACTTATATCTATACCAAAGAAACCTAGTAATGATATTGATGTCTAATTGGATCCAGTGATCAAGGATCCTGAATTGATATAGGATACATGTATTACAATGTATGATGCTCATAGAAGTGAATAATTCACAATGAGGGGAATACTGTATGGGATGATAAATAAGTTACCTGCTTATATATATTTTTCAAGCTATAAAATTAATTAAATGTTGGGGTGTACCATTTGTGAATAATGCACACACTCAGTTTGGTTAAAACATTCCTCAAATAATTTTTTAGGACATTAAATTTTCTACCTCGATGATATAAATATCGGTCCTAGATGACAACATTCTAGGGGAATATCAAAAAACATACAAAACCTTCTCAACTAACAGGTGATCAACTATTCAATAAATCAAAATATATTTAAACTATTTTTTATAAACTATTTTGGAAAAACTATAAAAAAATTAAGTTGGTTTAAGAGATCTATTTTCATCGAATTACCATAATGGAATTGTTTGTACATCAGAAATTTTCTTGATTTCATACATGTATAAAAAATTTATCTGATAGTGTTATTGTAATGTTAGAAAATATTCTTGGAAAAAATAAAGATGCAATCATGGTTAGGATGGACACGGTTGACATGGGGATAAGGGAAGAGATGGGACCGATAAAGGGTAAAAGGTGGATTTTTTCCTCTAGTTGATTACACTGTATCCATAATAGAAAAATTTATATTTTTTATTTTCATTAGTAGTGTAATATTTAAAGAGAGGTATTAATTAAATATCAATAATTTTATTTTAATGACCAATTTCAAGTTTCATTGTCTAAAATCATGCTACTATAATGTTTTGATTCGTGTTTCGTTCTGTTGAATTATACCGAAATATTTTGTACATATATTAACTAGATTATGATTCTTTTTCAATGACATGTGTATTAAAGTTATAGATTCAGTAAATATTCCAATCATGAATAAGAAGGTTTCAGTCATAATTTTTGAATTAGAGATGTTATTTCTACCATCATTATTTCATATATTTTTCCACCAAATGGTTCACTTGGTTAGAGAGGTTCAACTATGTGGTCCTATAAATTATATATGGATGTACCACATTTAATTATATATGATGATTTTTAAAGGGTAAGTAATGAATCCAAGTCATCTTGAAGATTTTATTTCAAAATGATATATTATTGATAAATCTATTGAATTCTATACAGATTATATATCAGATGTTTACAACATTGGTCTCCCAAAGGTTCATCATAGTGGAAGCCTTATGGTCAAATTGATTTATGAATGAGATTCTATTAAAACTATATTTAACAATAAATATAAAGAACATATTTACAATTTACATATATGTGAATATGTTGATACATGTATTGAATCCAACAATGAAATTATTATATTATTGAATCCATCAATGGTTGAAGGATTTTTGTCATATAAAAATAATCAATAGTTTATTGGATGGTTCCAATATTAAATTTATAAGGATTTATCTAAAAATTGGAACTCAATTGTCAAATGACTTTGATGTATATCTAAGGGATAGAATAAAAATGTTATGTCTTATAGTGGTTTTATAATAAATCGTAATATATTCTATAAAAAAGAATAATATAACTATGGTATAATGAAAAACATTGGATTAATGCTTTTGGTAGAAGCGATGCACATATCTCGTTCCATGAATAGAAATCCAATTTATTCAAATATTTCAAATGTTGGCTTTATTGAATTGATATAGGAGTTAGATTATACAACATTTCAATTGCTGATTTTCTATTGTAAATGAGTTGACAATAGGATTGCAATGATAGTTGATGTAATAGACTTATTAAGTTGAATTCTAGTGTGGAATGGAGAAATATGAGCCTTTCATAATGGTATCACAAAATATGAAAGTACTTTATTTCTCAGATCCATCAAATAATAATTGGTTGATTTTACTTCTAGATACTAAACCAAATGTTGGATCATATAAAATCTCAATCGAGGGTGACCCATTAATTTAGATATCATAGTCAGTTCATACCAGTACCAATGTAGTCAATGTCTTATATGTTATAGGGGACCAGAAAGTGGGGTTTTGGATTCATTATAGAGGTTCCATATCCCGAAAAAAATTTAAAAACATAATGGTACTTCATGAGAACATAAAAGTGCCTATTGATATACTGTTTTCCCTCATAATACTATCTGTTCTCTACTACATTAACATAATCTATGTTAAATGTTTGACTAATCATGTAGAAAATGTATTCTACACATGATGTTATTACCAATCATGTGGATAAAAAACTATAACTTCAGAAACCCTTTGGTAAAATGAATAGTTAATATTATGATATACTTTCTCTATTTTACCAAAAAATAATATAATTAACTATTTATTTAATTTTAATTATTCTTTATTGATTTCATATATTTTAGAAGATTTTTATCCTTCTATCATGTCTTTCTGCACCAAACATTCCACAAGCCTTTTCTCCCTCAAAACATTTTCACCCATATAGTCTTGTAATATATTACATTACTTAAAGTTACCTATATTGCCTCTGTAGGAAGAGAAAAAAATTGAGTTTTCCTAATAACATAAGACATCTTCATGTTTTCATATTAAATTAATTATCTATTTATCTAATTTGTTACTTCATATTTATTTTAAACTTATTTAATTTTAGTATTACTCACATAATAATTATATTCTTATACAGGTGGATTCTTTTTTTTTTGAGTTGGGGTGGTTTGTTCAAAGCCTCTCATGTTCATGAGAGATTGGACATCTAGGGTAAAAATGAGAAAATGAAAATAATAAAAATGGGTCAAATATGTATACAACCATTATGAAAAGTTGAATTCCTATAATATATTTAATTATTTTTATATAATTTTATATATTATTTGTAAGTTAAATTCATTATCATTTTTTCTAATAATTATTTAGTATTTCACACATATATTTTGGGAAGTCATATTTTCATAATTCATTTAATTTAGAAAATTTATGTGTATCTTTCATGCCATTATGCACCATAACATCCATAGAAATATTCTCCCTCAAAATCGTTTCACCCATACAGTGTTATCATTTATCAATTTCCTTAAACTTCCATCAATTAAATTTATAGGATGATAAAAAATATTTCCTATACTCATCCATATAGGTAACGTTGATTTTTTTCACAATAAAATCATTTCACAAATAATTAATTTAATTTTTCATATTTATTTTATATATATTTCTTTTTTAGTACTAAAATAATAATTTTTTTTATAGAGGTGGATTATTTTTTTCTAGTTGGGGTGGGTTGTTTAAAGGTGGTGATGCTCATGAAGTATTGTCGTTCAAGATTAAAACTGAGATAATGAAAATAAAGAAATGGGTCATGAATTTATACAACCTTCATGAAAAAATGAATTCCAAAAACTTATGTAATTAATTTTGTCTGCTATTTATATTTTAATTTATTTTATAATTTTTATCTAATACTTATATAATTTTTCATATATCCTTTGGGAAGTAATACTTTTCTTTAAACTATCTGCAAAAATTATAAAAAGTGATACAAGATTCCTCTCTATCAATATTACAATGCTTTCTATTTCCTTTCTTTATCGAACTACCAACATTGCATATTGAGTTAATGTTCTTAGGTAAAAAAACTTTTGTCGGACAAGAACATAGACTCTTTATGTAGTGTTTGGTGTTAAGAAAACAAATCTAATGGAAAGAATGGTTACATTGGTAGTTAAGATTTTTTGAGATTTTAGGATGTGTAATAATCAGCCCCACATCAATCTGACACATGAAGTGACTGGTATGACTTGAAGTGGTTATTTTTATTTAAAATTGACATTAAATTTAGTAGAAAGACAAATAATATCCTCCAATCCTAGAAATATCATTAATATTGTTTTTATACATTAGGAAAATGATCCATAAGTTATTTTTTACATTTCAGAATCAACATCACCTCCATCTAATACACGATGTGAATCATATAACTCAAAGTATTTGTTATTAGTTTTAAATTGACATTTTAATTTAAAAAGTGTCACTCAATAAAAATAATGAAAATGTGCTCGGATTTTCTAGATAATTTATTTAAACAATTTATTAGTCATTTATATGTGTTGGAATTAGCCTCATGTCAAAATGGTACACGATTTGATTGGTATGGATCAAAGTGTGTGTTTTATGTTTAAAATGAATTTTTAATAAAAGAGGCAAGTGAATTACTCAAAAATAAGAAAAAACATTTGAATTGTTTAGAAAATGTACTAAAATGATCCATATGACATTTTAGATGTGTAATAATTAGCTGTACCTCATTCTAATGCATGGTGTGACAAGTATGACTCAATGTGTATCTTTTTTATTTAAAATTTACATTAAATTTAGGTAAAAAGATGACTAATATACTAAAAATTTATCAAAACCCGTCATATTATTTATATACTTTATTAAAATGATCCCCAAGTCACTTGTGACATGTTGGAATCAGCCACACCTCTATATGTTATAGGATGTGATATATATGACTCAAAGTGTCCATTATCAGTTTAAAATTGAGATTTTAGTACAAAATGTTTCACCCACATAAAACTGAGAAAACACAATATAATTGCTTTTATAATTTATGTAAATTATTCATAATTAATTTGTGACCTATAAGAACCAGTCTCATTTTAATCTGACACATGATGTGACCTGTATGATTCAATGTGAATTTTCTACTTTAAAATGAACTTTTATTAAAAAAGATAGTGGTGTAATCAAAATTAATAAAAAACATTTGTATTGTTTTTATACATTAAAAAAATATCCATAGGTAATTTGGGATGTTTAGGAATAAATATCACCTTAATACAATTCACAGTATGACTGGTATGAATCCAAGTTAGTCTTTTTATTTAAAATTTTCATTGATTTTAGTAAAAAAGAAAACTAACATACTCAAAACCATGTAAACACATTCATATTGTATTGATACTTGAGTAAAATTCCCAATAAGTAATTTTTTCATATTTTGGAATCATACACACCATAATCCAATAAATAATTTTACAATTATGAATCAGAGTGTTTGTTATCTATTTAGAATTGAAATTTTAGTTCAAAAAGTTCCACTCCCTGAAAAAAATAAAGCACACTGATATTATCATTATTATTTAGGAAAAATATTCATAGGTCATTTTTTACAATTATGAATTAGTCTCACATCCAACTGACACACGATGTGACCGGTATGACTCAATGTGTGTGTTTCATGTTTAAAATTAAATTTTAGTAAAAAATACAAGTTATGTAATAAAAAATGAGATAAAACATTTAGATAATTTTGATACTCTATGAAAATTATACATTTGTAACTTGGCATGTGTAGTAATTAACCTCTCTTATATCCTCTATAGAGTGTGACTATTATGACTCCAAGTGAGTCTTTTTATCTAAAACATACACTAGTTTTAGTGAAAAACTAGCACTAATATACTCAAAAATGATAAAATAGTTTCATATTATTTATATACATTAGTATAATTATCCATAAGTCATTTTCGACATTTAGGAATCAACCAAACCTCGTTCTGATACACGATGTTCATGATATGACTAAAAGTGTCTGTTATTAGATTAAAATTGACATTATTGTAACGTCCTTGTTCCGGGTTCCACCCATCGGTGCCCCATACCTGGTTGGTCACATGGACTCAAGGGGATTTCACCAAATGCTAGAGGCTTCCAACTAGTAGTGAGGTCCTTGGGTGTGATAGTGGGGAAACTATTCCCTCATTGGCAGTGTAATGTAGTGGATAAAATAGATGGGAATAGGGAAAGCAGTAAAACATGCCATAAGTAAAATGTGGAAGACAGAAAGTAAAAAACAACTGGAGCACACATACAAAGGATTCATGATACATATGTCTAGGAAAGTATCCAAACAAGTCACAATGCTGGAATATAGTAATAAACAAAAGTATAAAGGAAAACAAGTAAGTAACACCAGTAGTATCACAATCCGCAGCTTGGTCTCATTCTCTCTAGATCCACAAAAATCACATACCTGAAGTGGAAGGGAGATTTTCCGTATATATACCTGCAACAATATAATCTATTTGGGCCCAAAATCATGTTGCAAATTGGGTGTGAGACGAATTCCAATAGAAAACCTCCCAAAGATCTGTGCCTAACATTCTGTGAATATATGTCATAGTAAATATGAAAAATGAAGCAGTAAACAAGGAAGTAGTCAAAAGTAAAAAATCCTACATTTTCAATTGCATTCATTTTAATATATCAAGTAATAAGCTAATAACAAACAAGTAAACCTCTGGGATGTACTCTCAGCCTAACCCTTTTTGTTCAACAAATCAAACACAAGCAACCCATTGGGAAGTACTCAATGTCTAACCTCTGTTGTTCAGATTTTCCAAAGACACTCTGAGGAAGCATTCATCGTCAATTACCCTTTTGGTATTTTATTGGTAAACTATAGACACTCTGGGGAAGCACTCAATGTCCAATTCCCAATGTGGTCTCGCAACGTGGATCTATATACACTTTAATGGAGCCGTCATGTCCATCCCCCCTATAGTCTCGTAATGTGAAAAGTAAACAGACACTTTGGGGAATCCATCAGCGTCCATTCCCTCTATGGTCTACTACACCAGGTTCCCACAACCCTATGCAAGTCAAATGTGCACAACGATGTTCAATAGGCAAAGAAATTCATAAGAACTACTTGACTAATAACATTCAATAACTACTTGGATAAACAACTAAAATAATATAACAACATTAGATAATATCACTCCATCCAAAAAACACTAGGCATGAAAAACAAGTAGCCTAACCACCAAAGGTAGACCAAATGGTAAATATAAAAACAAACATGGGAAACACATCCATCACATGGAAAATAACCCTATTCACAAACAAACAACCTCTACTAAGGCACACAAGGCATAATAGGCATTAACATGGCTAAAATACCAAAACACACAATACCCCATTCTAGGGTATTGGGAACTTTTGCTTTTAATATTCAAATACTAACCATGGAATGTCACAAAACACCTATATCGGCATTTTACGAAGAACACTCTCGAATGTCAGCCCTTGAATCGAATTAGAACGTGGTAGAACTACAAACACGTCAAAAAAGATCAACCTAGGATATCTCATGAAAGGAGATAAATCCCGAAACGAGTCTCTATAAGAATTAAGATCTCACTGTGGAAATTCCAATGCAGTCAATGGCGGTTGAATCAAAGAACAGATGACCGATCATGGGATCAGAGAAGATTTGTCGGCTTCAGTAGCTCCTGGACAAGGCAGGCTAAGAAAAAGAGGTTGCTATCGATTACATTTTACCCCGGTCTAAGTAATCAATTTGAACGAAAAGTACATAGTGTGCTATTTAAAAGTACATTATGTGTACTTTCCTTAACTGGCCACCACTTTAGTAGGTCTCCAGTTCATGCCACATGGCTATGTACTTCGCTGTTACACACCCAGTACATGGTCACCCACAGCCACCAGGTACACGGTGTGTACTCCTTAAATTTATAGAAACTCCATTTTTTTCTCAAAACACCAGAAAAATAGGATCCATACCTGAAAAGAGGATCCAGGTTCTTACAAACTTCCTCTTAAAGAAATTTGTCCCTAAATTTCCCTAGCAAGGCATCATAGAATAAGAATCCTTCAACAGCTCTGGCCACTGCGATCATACGTTGGCCTCCCTCTCCCAAGTCTCATCCTGTACTCGTCCTTGCTGTCATAGAACTCATACTAGAGGAATATAATGTCCTTGGAGAACCTTCAATCTACATTCAATAATCCATAGATAATGCTCATCGAATGAGGCACCCACTTCCAACCCAACCTCCTCAGGTTAAAAAACAAGAGATGGGTATGAGAAGTAACGTCATAGATGAAAAACGTGGATGACCTCATGTAAATACCAGTACCTCTGAGGTAACTGGAAGAGATAGGAAACCATCCCAACTCTCTCGAAAACCTGAAAAGGCCTAACATATCATGGCGAAATCATACCATGTCTCTTAATACTCTTATGTCCCAATCTCAGTGTGACATGTAGAAAAACCTGATCTCGGACGTTAAACTCTATAGTTCATCTCCATTAATCATCATAAGACTTCTGTCATGACTATGTAGTAGCCATCCTCTTCTGAATCAACTCTATCTGCTATGTGGTCTCCTAAACAAGACGAGGTCCCAGCATAGCTACCTCTCCTGCTTCCAGCTAACATAGGGACGATCAGCATGGCCTACTGTACAGATCCTCATATGGTGTCATCTGAATTGTTGCTTCAAAACTATTATTTTGGGAAAACTCCAAAAGAGGTATATGCTTCTCCCAAGAACCTCCAAAATCTCAGACGCAAGATTGAAGAATGTCCTCTAGCACCCAAATCCTATGCTCATACATTCCATCTGTCTGGGGATGGTACGTTTTACTCAAAAGCACGTGTGTACCCAAATCTCTCTATAATCCTTTCCAAACCCAAGAAGTAAAATGGGTATCCATGTATGAAACAATGGGGTAGGGAACTCAATGTAAACATACAATCTCTCAGACGTACAGTCTTCTCAGCTCATCAACACTGATGGTCTCATTGATTGGTAAGAAGTGAGAAACCTTCATGAGTTTGTTAATGACAACCCAAACTGCATCATTCAATCGAGGTGAGCTCGGTAAACCAGTCACAAAGTCCATCGCGACATTATTCCACTTACAATTGGTAATGGGTAGCTACTGAAAAAGCCATGTTGGTCGCTGATTGTCACGGCCCGTCCCTCGGGGCCCGTGTCATGACTACCCCAAGCCCGCCTTCCATAGGCCAGTGTCTAGCGACTAGCACCGAAAAGCGTATTCCCTAAAATAGGGAAGGCACTTCCTTTATAACCTATAAACACACACAACCATGCAGATAGAAGGATACAATCATTATTAAACTAAATAGTAAACAGAGGGAGTGCACTAAGTAAAAGGGGCCAGAATATAAGCCCAACTAGAAAGTACAGGAAAACTGAAAATTACAAGTAAACTAGAATAGATCCTGTGAACACCCACCAAGGATCCAATACGAAGTGTAGGTACAGCTCTCAAATGGTCATCTCTGCAGTACGCCTCGTCTAATGTCCAACTCTGAGATACCTCCAGTCCTAGTACCCTCGTCCTCAGTCAGCCTTGTCCATCGTCAGCACCAAACACAACATGGTGCGGGCATAGCCCGTGCAGGGGTGAGTATAACTATACTTAGTAGGGACCCTGAGACCCTCAAAGGTTTCACAAAATACACAAAATATAAACCAAAACGCATGTAATCAACTGAAAAACTATTTAGGTATATGCCCATACATATTCCTAATTTATCAAGTAAACCATATCAATCATGAGGAAACACAAGGTCCAACTCAAAAGCCCAAAGCTCAACTGTTCTGCAAAGGAAGGAATAACAAAAAGTTAAGTACCACATAGGTACATCACAATGAATAATAATACCAAGATATTATCATGAAGAAAAGTACCACACAGGTATAGACTTAGCTCACACCAGATATATCTCCGGCATAGTAGTAGAGATGATTAGATGTAACTACTAAATCATCTTACTCGGTCAGCATAAGACTTCTTTCTACTCTGTGTAGTTTTCATCCGAACCTCGATGATTTGCACTTTCTTTAAGGTATCACGTACCATCTCTGGTCCCACGAGTGCTGACTCCATAAGGTCAGTCCAGCACAAAGGTGATCTGCAAGGTCTCCTATACAACGCCTCAAGTTGTGCCATCCCAAGGGTGGAGTGATATCTCTTGTTGTATGAAAACTCCACCAAGGTCTAGTGATCATCCCAGCTATGACCAAAGTCAAGAATGCAAGCATACATCATGTACTCGAGGGACTGTATGGTTCTCTTTGTCTGGCCATCCGTTTGGGGATGAAACGCAGTGCTCAAATTAAGCTACATCCCGAAAGCCTCCTAAAACCCCTTATATAGCCGGGAAGTAAAAATTGTATCATGATTGGAGACAATCATCGAGGGTAATCCATGTAGCCATGCAATATCTTGAACATAGAGGCATCCCAATATCTCTTCTAAACCCTTCTCTCTGATCAGTAGGAAGTGGGCCGAATTGGTGAGTCAATCGATGATAACCTAGATAGAATCATGATGCTTGGATGTACATAGAATTCCTGTAACAAATTCCATGGATATTTCATCCTACTTCCACTCTGGAACCTCTAAAGGAGGAACTAAGCCTACGGGTACCTAATGATCTACCTTCACTTAATGACAAGTGAGGCACAGGGAGACAAACTCTGCTACTGCATTCTTCATTCACGTCCACCGGTGCTATAGTCGGAGATCCTGGTACATCTTCATCACTCCTGGATGTACCGCTAGAGGGGATGTGTGGAACTCCCTCAACACTTCCTCCCAAAGAGACATTGGTACCATGGTACATCCTCTAAAAAGTATGACGTGCTCCCCACCATCAGAAAATCCATCAGGTGCATGTCCTGTGGTTATTTGATCACGTCGAGCCTCGTAGTCAGTGTCCCCACATTACGCCTCCAGGACTCGCTGAAGAAGTGAGGGAGTGACTGTTAGAGACTGAAGAATATCTAATCCATCTCAATCCACAAAATAATATCTGCAAATAGACCAACTACTCCATCGCCTCACCTAGAAGCTGTATACCAGATCTCCTACTGAGTGCATCTGCTAATACATTTCCCTTCCTAGGAGTATAGACTATATCAAAGTCATAGACCTAGAGAAACTCAATCCTACATCGTTGTCTTGGGTTTAGGTCCTTCTGAGAGAAGATATTCATGAGACTCTTGTGATCCAAGTAGACTGGAATTCAATCACCATCAATTAATGTCACCATGCCTTCAAGGTGAAGACCACTGCTGCTAACTCCAGGTCTTGGGTAGCGTAGTTCTTCTCATGTTGTCTAAGCTGTCGAGAACCGTATGTGATCACTGATCACTCCTGCATCAGAACAAATCCAAGCACGGTCCCTGATGCGTCGCATCAGACTATGTACCCTATGCCCTCCTCCGGTAGCCTCAAGATGGGAGCACTAGTCAACCTCTTACTCAGCTCCTGAAAACTTCGTTGCCATATCTCTGACCACACAGAGGGTTTCCACTTCGTTTTCAATGACGATAAAGGTGATGTAACTCTAGGGAAATCTAGCACAAACCTCCTGTAGTAGCCGGCCAAACCCCAGAAACTCCGCACCTCCGTCACACTCTTGGGTGGCTCCCAAGTAAGTACCACCTCGATCTTTTCTAGATCCACTACATCTCAAGCCTCCGAGATGACATGTCCCTGAATGTGAACCTCTCGGATCCAAAACTGGCAGTTTGAGAGCATAAAATATAGCTAATTCTCTCAGAGTGCGTCCATAACTTCTATATATGATAGGCATGATCCTCCTCAATAGCCAAGTAGATCAGTATGTTGTCGATGAAGACTACTACAAAGTGATCAAGATATGGATGGAATATCATGTTCAAGAGTCCTATGAACTCTACTGGAGCATTGGTCATGACGAACAACATGAACAATAATTCATAATGGTCTTACAGACATCCAAAAGTCGTCTTCTACACATCCTTGTCTCGTACTCTGAGCTGATGATATCCCGATCTGAAGTATATCATCGAGAACCACCGTTCTCCCTTCAGCTGATCAAAGGGGTCATAAATCCTCGGAAGTGGGTAATTGTTCTTTATGGTCACCTAGATAAGGTTCCAATAGTCAACCCAAAGCCTCAAGCTCCCATCTACCTTTATGGAAAACAAAATCAGGGATTCCCAAGGAGAAACATTAGGCCAGATGAATCCCTTCCCTTGTAAGTCCTCCAGTTGTACCCACATCAAACAAAGCTCTGCGGGAGCCATCTGATACGCTGGTGTGGATATCGGTGTTGTCCCAGGGTACAAGTCAATGTAAAATTCCACATATCTTTGAAGAGTTAGACCCAAAACATCATCAGAGAAGTCATCCACATACTGGTCCACCACTATAAGATAAATCATACTCCCCACATCAACCGCTTCGAGGGTAAGGCTAGGAAAATGATGAGTGATCGACTGCACTCTCCTCCAAGTGAGTCCATCCTATGCTGCAAAGGCTTCCTTCTTACCAGTGAAGGTAAACCTGGTCCCATCTGTGCGAAAAAACCATACTATGTGCCTAATACAATCAATATGATCATGGACTTTAGATAAGTATTCCATACCCAAGATGACATGGTAAGGCCTCGACGCCACTATTAGGAGATCCCACCTAAAGCTCTCGTCTCCTAGAGTAAGTTCACACTACCTGCACTAGTGTGTAATCATCAAATTAGCTCCCGTAGGAGTTTCTATACATATGGATCGAGCCAATGGATCCGTCAGAATCTCGAAGCTCCGAATGAGGGTAGTGGTAATAAAAGAATGACTAGCACATTTGTCTATAAGTATTGTAGCTAAGGTGGAGTAGACATAGGTTTTACCTCATATCATCTATGGAGTTCCATGGTTGTAGACCTCAGTTCCCTGGAGCTGAGTTCACCCATGTCCACCTACTCCCTATGGTTGGAGTGGACCACCTGTTGGTGGTGGAAGTAACATCCCGAATCATCGCCCACCGCCAGCTGCGCGACCATCTCCACTGCCACGTTTCTCCTGCTCCCTATGGACCTCCTCGGTCGAACCTCTGTCTCTACCTGGGTGGTCCCTCGACTATCTACAGATCATCTGTATAGTGGGTCGGGTAGTGATGATCCATGTGACCCTACCCGCCGCATGTGTAACACTACCTGTTCCATGTATTATTGGATATGTCTCTGGTACCCTGCACAACCAATATCATGTCATGTGGATGTACACCTGTAGGTATACTTCTCTTGGACCTCTTTGACATATGCCTGCTACCAGATGTAGAAGACTCCACTACGTGACGTCCGGTGGTGAGTCTCACTATTGGTGACTGATCATCATGGAAGCTCTCCACTAAGAGGGCTTGGTCAAACACCCCCACCTACATCGGGATGCTGATAGAAATCATTAGAGCCCTGATCTCTCACCTGAGCCCCTACTCGAAGGTATGGGCCCTGAAGAATGGGTCTACTACCATATCGGTGGAGTAGCGTGATAGGTTGATAAACCTCACTCAGTATTGACCGACTGTCATGCTACCCTGCTACATATGATGAAGCTCCTGCATGCGTATTGTGTGAAGAGTCACTGGGACAAACTCTACCCAAAACAGGCTCTCAAAGTCTGCCCAGAGGAGTGCCACCTCGTCGTGAACCTGGAGCATCAAGCTCCATCATCTGCCTACTGCTGCCTATAAAATACTAGCGGCATGAATCACCATGAGATCAGTTGGTGTCCCTACCAGTCGAAAGACTCTCACTACTGCCTCCAACCAATCCTCAGACTCCTGTGGGTCCATATCACCCCTGCACCAGGGTGGCCTCTGGCGCTTGAACTCGTACAATGCGGTCAAGAGGCATGCACTCTCTACTACTGGGGTTGGTGGCATCAGTGGCCCAATGGTTAATGGTACTATTGGTGCCTCTACTGGTGCCTATACTGGAAGAGATCCCTGCACTGAGGCCTCATCACTCGGTCGGCTATCAAGGCGTACTATTCCTGGAACCCTAGCTGGTTGTCTGCGTAGTGGCATCCTGAAAATAAACAGGTCCACCACAGTCAATAATTTATACCTGGTGAGATGATGCAATGATATCACAAAGAAAACTATTGAAAACACACACAAAATCAGTGTTTTCGTGCACTGAGTCAGAAATAAGAAGTTGGGGTCCTGGTGTAATGATACGTCGGCCGCCGCACCAACACTAGTTTCCCTAAACTGATAACCACACTCATTACAGATAACACTATTTCCGTTAAAAGATCATCTTCCAATGTTCTGCGGTAGAACCGACTCCTATGATAACAATTTGTCATGACCCATCCCCTGAGGATCGTGCCATGACTACCCCAAGCCCGACATCCATAGGCTAGGGTCTGGCGACTAGCACCAAAAGGAATTTTCTCTAAAACCCGGAAGGAATTTCCTTTATAACTTGTAAACACACACAACCATGAACACACCAAGTTATTAACATGAGTAAACTGAATAGTAAACAGAGTGAGTATAGTAAGTAGAAGGGGCCAGAATAAAAGCCCAACTAGAAAGTACAGGAAAACAGAAAAGTACAGGTAAACTAGAATAGATCCTATAAACACCCGCTAAGGATCCTACCTGATGGGTAGGTAAATCTATTGAATAGTCATCTCTACAGTACGCCTCATCTAATTTCCACCTACGAGCTACCTCTTGTCCTGGTACCCTCATCCTCAGTCAGCGTTGTCCGTCGTATCCACCAAACACAACAAGGTGCAGGCATAGCCCATGCTGGGGTGAGTATAACGATACTTTGTAGGGACACCGAGACCCTCAAAGGTTTCACAAAATTCACAAAGGATAAACCACAGATCATGTAATCAACTGACCACCCTACTTAGGTATATGCCCATACATATACCTAAGTTATCAAGTAAACCCATCTCAATCATGTGGAAACACAATGTCCAACTCAAAATCCAAAAGCTCAACTATTCCACAAAAGAACGAATACCATGATGGTAAGTACCAAATAGGCACGACACACTGGAGAATACCACCGAGGTATTACCATGAAGGAATGTACCACATAGGTACGAAGTCATCTCACACCAGGTATATCTTAGGTACTACAGTAGAGATGATTAGATGTATCTACTGAAGCATATTACTCTATTAAGAGGCAGAACCACGTAGGATCCTAAACCATCATCAAACCCACAGAGGATCACAGTACATCGTCATACCCACAGAGGATCCTAGTACCTCGTCATACCCACACAGGATCCTAGTACATCGTAAGACCCACACAGTATCCTAGTACCTTGTCAGACCCACACAGGATCGTAGTACCCCCATAGACCCACAAACTATCCTAGTATATCGTCAGACACACACATGATCCTTGTACATTTTAAAACCCACAAAGGATCCCTTTCTCAAGTCACAGCCAGCTGCAGGGTACCCGCACTAAGATTGCTCGACTTCGGGAGAGTCCGCTACTCAAGCTAATGGTCGATGGTACAACTACCATGAAGTCCCACTAAGAAAATATCCCAAATGTCTTCCACGTTATGGGGGTCTCAATGCACCAAAATGTGCGTCAAATGGATCCCCGATCTCTAAGTTATTGACCTTTTAGTCCAGAGGGCCTGGTTGGATTCATTCTCGATCCAACCTGACTGTACCCCAACATTTACCAAATCTCAAGTGGGGTGTACCAAATGGTCTGTCTCGCTCTAATGTTTTTGGCACTGCATACGGTTCGTCAAACAGATGCTCGGTGACAATGTTATGGCCAAAAGATCATATAGGGTCGAAATTGGTCTGCGTCCAGTCTGACATAGTCGGACCAACCCATCCTAACCCCTTCTGGGCGGCCCAAATTAGGGGGTGGTGTAACGACCCAAATTTTCATTAATGTAAATACCTCTTGACCTAATTAAATATCTCTTTATGTTTATATAAAATATCAACTTCTTTGGTTTTTTGTTAAGAATTATGACCGTATCTAATATAGCCATTTAACAATGATCACATGATTAGTATAAAAATAGGGCTTTAACGAATCAAAATTTACTCAGACAAAGGAAGCGATGTCCTCATCCAGTAGAATTGCCCCATACGAAGCCCATTTTTTGGAGCTGGGAAAACAGGTGGCATCCTTGGGCTTCGTCCTTGACCAAGCCCAAGATGAGCTTCATCATGTCAAGCTCGAACGGGACCGTCTATAGGAGAAGTGGAAGTTGATAGAAATTACCACTCGAGCGATGTTATCCGAGCCACCCCAAGAGTTTGTCACCATCGCACATCTTACCATTAGGTCTTATGCAACTATTTCAAGGGGTTATGTAACAAATAAATAGTACTATGTTCATGTACATTATTTTTTGTATATAATAATGAATATACTTTGTTGTCATTATTGATACATTGTAAATAGTTTTTAATGTACAAATAATGTTTTTATTTATTATTTATTTTAGAATTCTATTTTATTAAAATAAGGGAATTTTTAATTAAATAATATTTTAATAAAATATTATTATTATTATTAAATAAATATTTATTAAATATAAATTATCTTATAATTTTATGAATGCAATTGTAATTTTTATTAAGGTTTGAAAGCCATTTCTATCAGAACCCGCGAATTTTCGATAAATGTCGATTTTTATTTTAAAAGTGAAAATTAACATATTTAAAAAATTATTTAGATAAAATAAATGTTATTTCTGGAATCACGGCATCGAAATTATCCAATGGTGAATTTTTCCTAAATTTCTGAGATAGTCAAATGTTTGAGTAAAAATTAAATACCGTTTAAATATATAATGTGTTTTCTTACCTCATAATGACCCAATAATGATGTAATAAAATACTATAAGCTTTATTTTCGGCCAATATATGTTTTAACATTAAAATAATGTGATTTTGGGTTTGTTTTACCTACTTTTCAAAGCATTAATGGACCCCTCAAGACTTATTAAACATCTTGTCTTTTTAAATTATTTTCCATTGGAGTGTGACTCACCTCCACATAAGAAACCTCATTATTTTAAGAAGTTAGGACTTTGGAATTATAAAATATTGTTTTCCTCTTCCCTTTTCCAAAAACCATGGGCATAAACCAAGGGATGGTTTGTGGTTTGGATTAATTTAATGTAAGGGGTCCCACACCTAAATAATATAGAATTCCCTCACCTTTCCTATATAAACCCACCCAAGATCCCACATCCTCCTCACTCAAAGCCTTTAGAGTTCTTCCAAACTCTGACCTAATCTCTCTAGAATCCTCCCAAGGTGCCCCAAGCTCGCAAGAAGCCTCTCACATGCCTCTCTGTAGCCTTTGGAAGCACACTTCCAAGTAAGGGTTTTTTCATTCTTTTCTCATTTTTGTCCAATTTTCTTCATATTGTTATGCCATTTTAATTTCAATTAAAAATGCCGGGGTATGGTTTCAAAAAATCCCCATAATTCCCTCTTTTTAATTTAATTATGGGAGACCCCATTCTCTCTCAGTACATGCCTCCCATGTACACCCGTTACTATGCCGAAATTTTGAAAGGAACTTCTCTCTCCTCTTTTACATTCAAGCAATACTTTTGTATCATGAATCTAAATTCCATTACAATTGTTTGGACATGTATCTATATGACCCCTTTACTGTCCATTTCATGTAAATATGATGAGACAGCCCTTTATCTCTCATCAACCATTTTTATGAATTCTTATGTCACGCCGTTACGCTGCCGAAATTGTACCAATTTTCTAAGCCAATGCCATTGTGTAGTGAATGCCATACCCATTTCTCCATCAAGGGTATTCACCTTTATGCACATTTACTTATTGATTATAATGTTTCATGTATGAATTCTACATAACTTTATTGTAGAATAAATGATTATATTTTATGAATCAAGGTTTTATGATCCATGTGGCACACTTATGCATGGAATGAAATGTTTAAGAAGGGTGCGCCCTTATAGCGCTCCAATGCATTGGGTAAAGTATAGTATCATGATACGTCATGTGCAATAAGTGTTGACTCATGCTAATTCAAGTGCAATGAGGGTTTACTCGTGCTTCATGTGCAATGAGGATTTACTCATGCTCCATGTGCAATGAGTCTTGGCTCATGCTAATTCAGTGTTACGTGTTTTTGCCACATTTCCATGTTATGGTTATCATGATTTATCATGCCTTTATGTTCATGTGTATCTTGTGATCTATTGGTATGCCTAATTTCTAACATGTATTTTACTCCCCATGTTATTCCATGTGTATTCCCTTACTGGGCTTTATAGCTCTCCCTTTCCTTATACATGTCCTCAGGTTATCCCATGCAATGCTATGTACGAGGGAATGCAATGGTCATGTAAAGGATGTTTTCAATAAAGATGTTGTATTTTATGTTTTAAGTTGTTATGTAATGATCCTAATCCCCAAAGACACTAGACGTCTCGATCATCCATGTTGTATCAGGTGAATAGTTTATGTAATAAATCATGTTTATGTTTGTTACAAAAGCAGGGTTGTCATAGTTGGTATCAGAGGATAGGTTTAATTATTTTTGGGATTAGGATTAGAAAACCCTAGTAAATCCTAAGAGACAAGACTAAGTATAATAAAAACATCCCTATGTTTTGGTAAGTACAGAGTAAGTGTTTTTTCAAACAAATACATCCCTGTCTAGATACGAGCAGGTAGAGGCGGCTCTGGCACATATGTATCCTAGGGGTAAAACCCGAAAACACCGCTTTCAGCTAGACTCGAACAGGAACTAGTGCACGACAATGATCCTTGTTGCACTCTTGGTTACGATACTCCCGGGGGATATGATTTGGTAAATTCACAAGCTTAGTATGAACCCTTATTAAGGGAATAAAAAACCCCCCTAAAAATATATATTAGAAAGTAGATCATGAAAAGCCTAGATTGAAGCCTATAGACTCATGAGTTAAGGAAATAAATGTTTATTTATAAGTCATCAATTTTTGTATTTGGATTACCCTTTATTTGTTACCCCTAACTTTCCTTTTATTCCAGCCAATGGCCGGTAATAGGAGGACTCGGGCTAACAACCGATGTGAAGATCAATGTGATGACTGTACTAATGAGATTCCCAATCCAATGGGAGAAGGAATCACGAACTTTGTCACACATATCTCTCAGCTAACTCAGGTTTTGAATAGAAAAACAGGTCAAGAGGAACCTTCAACCGCCCCTAAGAAAGAACAAGCCGCTATCGAGAGCTTCATGAGACAAAGGCCTCCTACTTTTAGTGGATCATCTGATCCCACAATTGCTGAGCAATAGATCAACTCCATTGAAAAGATCTTCTCCATCCTTCAATGTTCTGAACAAGAGAAGGTTCTCCTGGCAGCTTATCATATGGAGGGTGAAGCTGATCAATGGTGGACGTTGGTAAAAAATATGAAGCCTGAGGAGTAGATCAATGCGTTGGAATGGAAGGATTTCCAGAATATGTTTTTTGATAAATATTTTCCACGCACCCTTTGGCTTAAGATCGAAAGGGACTTCCTTTCCCTCAAGAAAAAAGATGAAGAATCTGTTGGAGCGTATGAGGAATAATTCACATGGCTTGCCTGATACGCTTCAGGATTTATCGTTACCCACGAATGCAATGTTGACATCTTCTTTGGTGGGCTGAAGCCTAGACTGCGGAAAGCATTTTCAATCCATGATTTCGAAAGCTCTGAGGAAATTGTCTGATGTGCCCTCAAGGTCGAAATGGAGATCAGAGAATCATAGGGGTATCATGGGGATAAGAATCCTAAGGTGGAATTCAATGCTGGTGGTCCGATGCATAAATCCAACGATGCTAAGAAGATCCAGCATCCCACTTTCCAAATGTGCGGAAAGAAGCACCCTAGAAATTGCCTTAAGGGGACGAGAAAATGATTTAGGTGTGGAAGAAAAGGGAAGCTAGCTATTAACTGTCGGAAAGAAAGACATGCGGCTGCGACATAGGAGTGGAATGCTCCATTCGAACCTCAATGCGTTTTTCAATGCTACAAATGCAATGAACCGGGGCATTTTGAAAATTAGTGCCCTAGGCAACCAACAACATCCAAGGCAGCAAGGAAGATCTTTTTCCATAACTTCTACCGAAGTGAACCCCGACAACGATGTGGTGATAGGTACGCCAGATATTCAATCAAGAATAGTGAACGTACTTTTTGATTCAGGTTCTACACATTCTTTTGTATCTCGAAAGTTTAGTAGAACAATCCCAACACCACCAAAAATCATGGAAGAGAAGATTTCGGTGAGTACGGAAAATGGGGCAATCATTGCATCACATGAATATAAGTCCTCCCCTATTATAATTTGTGGATTGAATTTCCCGGAGAACCACGTCATAATCCCTCTGGTGTAATTTAAAGCAATTCTTGGCATGGATTGGATTTCCTTATATAGAGACAACATAAATTGTCGGGAGAGAGAAATCACACTCCATATGGAGCTAAAGAAGATTATCTCTATGGGGAGAAATGTGAGATATATACTGACCACAAGAGTCTTAAATATATATTCACACAGAAAGAGCTTAATATGTTCCAGAGAAGATAAATAGAGCTCATCAAGGATTATGACTGTTCAATACATTACCACCCTGGGAAAGGGAACAAGGTGGCAGATGCCCTAAGTAGAAAGGACCCAACGATTCTATCAATGATGAGAATTGAGAAGGTTCCAATATTCTTAGACTTGATAAAGATGGACATGGGAATCATAAAGAAGGGAACATCATCAATCCTTTCACAAATGATTGCTCAGCCGTCTCTTTTGGAAAGGTTAATGGTTGCTCAAAAGGATGTTGTGGGAATTCAAGAAAATGTGGAAGCTATCAAAAAAGGGAAATCCTCAGAGTTTAATGTTAATGAAGAAGGAATTGCGAGGTTTGGGAAAAGACTATGTGTTCCATCAAGTCTGGAGCTGAAGAAGTAACTTTTGGATGACGCACATAGTTCAAATTTCTCTATTCACCCAGAGAGCACAAAGATGTATCAAGATCTTCGAGAAAACTTTTGGTGGGATAATATGAAAAAGGAGATCTCTGAATATACATCAAAGTCCCTAGTGTTCCAGCAAGTGAAGGCAGAGAGGCAGAAGTCTAAGGGGATGATGCAACCATTTCCCATACTAGAATGGGAATGGGAGAACATCACCATGGACTTCGTCACCGGACTTCCGAGGACATCCAAATGCAACAATGAAATTTGGGTTGTTGTGGATCGTCTTACAAAGACTGCACAATTCATTGCTATTCAGGATGATTTCTCATTGGATCAACTAGCACAGATATATATCAGGGAAGTGGTAAGACTGCATGGAGTGCCACTATCTATTGTGTTTGACCGAGATCCAAGATTCACCTATATGTTTTGGAAGAGTCTTCGACATGCTCTGGATACTGAACTGAACTTCAGTATGACCTATCATCCTCAAACTGATGGTCAATCCGAGCAGACTATCCAAACACATGAGGACATGTTACGGGCATGCTCAATAAACATTAGAGGAGGATGGGATCAACATCTTCCTCTAGTTCAGTTCTCTTATAATAATAGTTTCCACTCGAGCATCCAAATGGCACCATATGATGCCCTGTATGGGAAAAGGTGCAGAACGCCGGCATGTTGGGATGAGGTCGGTGAATGTAAGCTTCTTGGACAAGAAATGGTCGAGGAAATGGTGGAGAAGGTGAACAACATTCAGCAGTATATCAAGGAAGGCCAGAGTCGACAGAAGAGTTATGCAGATAATCGTTGACGAGACCTTGAGTTTAAAGTCAGAGACATGGTTTTTCTACGCATATCTCCATGGAAGAAGGTCATGAGGTTTGGAAAGAAATGGAAGTTAAGTCCAATGTACATCGGCCCCTTTGAGATTCTTGATCGTGTCTGGGTTGTGGCCTATCGACTAACACTTCCACCTACTATGGGCAAAGTACATGATGTCTTTCATGTATCCCTTTTATGGGAGTACATATCGGACCCTTCACATGTACTCTCTTCTGAGGTGGTACAATTGGAAGATGATCTTTCTTATGAGGAGAAACCAGTGAAGATCATAGATCGTAGGGAAAAAGTCCTATGAAATAAGACAATTCCCCTCGTCAAGGTGTTGTGGAGAAACCACAGGTTTGAATAAGCAACTTGGGAATCAGATGAAATGATGAAGCTGAGCTACCCACATCTATTTTAGTGTGGGAAAAGTAAAATATCAAGGGAGAAATTTCTTAAGTGGAGAATATTGTAACGACCCAAAGATTCATTAATCGAAACCCCTCTTGATCTAATTAAATGTCTCTTTTTGTTTATATGAAATGTCAAATTCTTTGGTTTTATGTTAATAATTTTGACCGTTGTAAATATAGTCGTTGAACAATGATCACATGATTTGTATAAATATAGGGCGTTAACAAATCCAAATTTACTCAGAAAAATAAGAGATGGACTCATCTAGTAGAATTTCCCCATACGAAGCCCATTTGTCGGAGCTTGGAAATGAGGTGGCATCCTTGGGCTTCGCTCTTGACCAAGCCCAAGCTGAGCTTCATCATGTCAAGCTCGAACGGGTCCATCCACAGGAGAAGTGGAAGTTGATAGAAATTACCACTCGAGTGATGTTATCCGAGCCACCCCAAGAGTCTGTCACCATCGCACACCTTACCCTTAGGTCTTATGTAGCTGTTTTAAGGGGTTATGTAACAAATTAATAGTATTATGTCCATGTACATTATTTTTTGTATATAATAATGAATATACTTTCTTTTCATTATAGATACATTGTAAATAGTATTTAGAGTACAAATAATGTTTTTAGTTATTATTTAATTAAGAATTATATTCTATAAAATTAAGGGATTTTTGAATTAAATAATATTTTAATAAAATATTATTATTATTATTAAATTAATTTTTATTAAATATAAATGATCTTATAATTTTATGAATGCAATTGTAATTTTTATTAAGGATTGAAAGCCATTTCTGTCAAAACCTGTGAATTTTTTATAATTGTCAGTTTTTATTTTAGAAGTGAAAATTAACATATTAAGAAAATTATTTAGATAAAATAAATTTTATTTATGGATTCAGGACATCGAAATTATCCAATGGTAAATTTTTCATAATTTTCTGAGAAAGTCAAATTTTTGGGTAAAAATTAAATACCGGTTAAATATATAATGTGTTTTATGACATCATAATGACCCAATAGTGATGTAATAAAATACCATAAGCTTTATTTTAGGCCAATATATGTTTTAATATTAAAATAATGTGATTTTGGGTTTGTTTGACTAACTTTTAAAAGGATTAATGGACCCCTCAAGACTTATTAAACATCCTGTCTTTTTAAATTATTATCTATGGGAGTGTGACTCACCACCACATAAGCAACCTAATTATTTTAAGAATTTAGGACTTTGGCCTGATAAAATATTTTTTCCTCTTCCCTTTTCCAAACACCATAGGCAAAAACCATGGGATGGTATGTGGTTGGGATTAACTTAACGTAAGGGGTCCCAAACCTAAATAATAAAGAATTCTCTCACCTTTCCTATATAAACCCACCCATGATCCCACTTCCTCCCCAATCAAAGCCTTTGGATTTCTTCAAACCTCCTACCTACTCTCTATAGAATCCTCCCAAGGTGCCCCAACTCCCAATAATCCTCTCTCAAGCCTTTGGAAGCACACTTCCATGTAAGGGTTTTTTTTCTTCCTTTCTCGTTTTTTTCCAATTTTATTAATATTGTTATGCCCTTTTCATTTCATTTATAAATGCTGGGGTATAGTTTAACACCTCCCCTATACTTCCCTCTTATTGTTTTAATGATTGGAGGCCCCATTATCTCTCATTAAATGCCTCCCATGTACACCCATTACTATGCCGAAATTTCGAAAGGAACCTCTCTCTCCTCTTTTACATTCAAGCAATACTTTTGTATCATGAATTTAAATTCCATTACAATTGTTTGGAAATGTATCTATATGACCAAAATACTGTCCATTTCATGTAAATATGATGAACCACCCCTTTATCTCTCATCAACCATTTTTATGAATTTTTATGTCACACCGTTACACTGCCGGAATTGCACTGATTTTCTAAGCCAATGCCATTGTGTAGTGAATACCATGCCCATTTCTCCATCAAGGGTATTAAACTTTATGCAAATTTACTTATTGATTATAATGTTTCATGTATTAATTCCCCATTTCTTTATCGTGGAATAAATGATTATGTTTTATTAATCAATGTTTTATGATCCATGTGTCACACTTATGCATGAAATGAAATGTTTAAGAAGGGTGCACCCTTATAGCACACCAATGCATTGGGTAAAGTATAGTATCATTATATGTCATGTGCAATCAGTGTTGACTGATGCTAATTCAAGTGCAATGAGGTTTTACTCGTGCTTCATGTGCAATGAGGATTTACTCATGCTCCATGTGCAATGAGTCTTGGCTCATGCTAATTCCATGTTAAGTGTTGTTGCCACATTGCCATGTTATGATTATCATGCTTTATCATGCCTTTATGTTCATGTTTCACCTGTGCTGTATTGATATTCCTAATGTCTAAAATGTATTGTACTCCTTATGTTATTCCATTTGTATTCCCTTACTGGGATTTATAGCTCACCCTTTTCTTATGCATGTCCTCAGGTTATCCCATGAAATTCTCAGTATGAGGGAATGTAGTGGTCTTGTAAAGTACATTTTCAATAAAGATGTTGTATTTCATGTTTTAAGTTGTTATGTAATGATCCTAAGCCCCAAAGACACTAGAACTCTCGATCTTTCATGTTGTATCAAGTGAATATTTTATGTAAAAAATCATGTTTAAGTTTGTAATAAAAGAAGGGTTGTCATAGGTGACCGCGATGCGGCGGGGAAACCGGGGTGTGGCGGTCTGCCGCGGCAGTCCAGATGGCCTTCCATCCTATCCCCATGGCGCGATCACGCACCGCGCTTTCACATGCGGCTGGCAGCGATCCGGCCGCCATTCCCTCGCTGTCGTGGCCCAAGGCCTCAGTTCTCTTCTGTCGGGCGGTACAATCGAGTTGTTGCCTTCATCGCAGATGACCGTGGAGCCGACCACCATTCTCGTTCCCCTCCGGTGTCAGTTTCCTTCCTCCTGCATCGCGAAGAACACACAAACCATGAATAACGGCAGAGGGATCATGTTCTGTTTGTTTAGCCCACTTCCTCCGCATTAGTTTGGTAATAGGAGGATCAAGATGATTAATTCAACGTAAAACATGAATAATAACAAATACCTTACCTCAATGGTTTTTTGACATCAGAGAGGAGGGAAGTATAGACTTAGGTTCTTCATAGATAAAGACGTCCCACGCTGGAGGTGGCGCCTTCTTCGTTTGAGAAGATGGCGCATTCCACGTTGAAGAAGCGTTCTTCGTTGGAGAAGAGTTCTTCATTGGTGAATGAGTTCCTACAAAGTTCTCCCAAGCTTCTACCTTTGTTAAAAATTTATCCCAAGGATAAAATGAGGAGCCAACCAAATTCAATTAAGATTATCAATTTAATTTTTGGCACAATTAGTTATTGGAACAATTAATTGTACCACGTTGTCATAATTAATTAATGGGAGGAAGTTTAAGAGTTATCTCCCATTATTGTAGATGAGTTTAAGAGTTGGGTGGTCCCCACCAATTTTGAATTCAAATTTTGGGGTTTTCCAGTTCGGGTGTTCTCCACCTTCTTATCCCATGTAGAGATGTTTCAAAAATAAAAATGTTAAACATTTTTATTTTATTTTATTCTTTCATGAAAAACACAAAAACTATTATTCACCCTTGACCTACTACGACTGAGTTGAAGGTATCGTTAATAGAATATCGGTACTGCGAGTTCAATGGTGTCCTCAAATTTAAATTATGAGAACCGGTCCAAAGTTATAAAACACCGCTCTCATGTTTACTGAACGTACCCAAAAAAAGATTTGAAATTCATTCCGGGCACACTGGGGCTCGGAATCATGTGCCGTAAATTTTCGTGGACTCGTAAAATTCCCATATAATTAAAAGAAATTACATTGAATTTCTCGGTATTTACGTTGATTCTATGCCTTCACCTGCTAATAGGTGAAACACCTCAAGAAAAAAATAGTCGCATCTCTCTTCATACGTAGCCACCAATACTGATGGTGTAGATCTCGATATAGCTTGGTAACAGAAGGATGAACTTCCCAAACTGAGTAATGAAAGTCCTGCATCATCTCCTCGCATATATCCACTGAAAACTATACACGCTGATGGAAACAAAAGATCTCATCCCCACCTATGGTCCATCCAGGAATATGGTGCTCTCTTGAACCACTCTCCCATAGGACTAGGCCTTCAGAATCTGATAGCTGCCTCAATTTCACTTGATCAAGTAGAGTAGAGGTAATAGCTTCATAAGAAAGAAACTTTTTTCCCCTATCTATCATGAACCTATAAATGAATCTGAGAGAACAGATCCGTAAGCTACCACTCACTGCTGGCCTCCTGAACTGTCCGTTTTTTAGTCCTCCTACTCAACGCATCAGCCACAACGTTTCCTTTCCCAGGCATGTAAGAAAGGTCAAAATCAAAAGACCGAAGGTAATCAACCAACCATTGCTGTCTCAAATTCATATCGTGCTGAATAAAGAGGTACTTTAGAAATTTTTGGTTAGTGAAAACCAAAAAATTCTCTCCCAGAAGATAATGTATCCAACAACGTAATGCATGAATGACTATATCCAACTCAAGATCGTGCGTTGGGTAATTCTTCTCATGTGGCCTCAACTATTGAGACCTGTATGCAATGACTCCTTCTCCATACATAATCATTGCTCCAAGCCCTATACATGATGCATCGTAGTACATGTTATAACTCTTTCCATGCTCTATAAATACTAGTATCGGTGCTGAAGTCTACCTCCCTTTCATCTCCTGAAATAATGACTCACAAGAATCTCACCAAAATTACTTCACACCTTTCTCAGTCAGGTTCGTCAGTGTAACTGATAATCATGAAAAGTCTTGTATAAAACATATGTTGTAACCAACCTGCCCTATAAAAGTCTATAAATCGATGACATTCTTCAATTTCTCCCATGAAACAACTACTATCACTTTCTCTGGGTCAACTGATACTCTTGGCTCTGAGATAACATGACATAAGAAGAGAATTTGGTACTTCCAAAAGTGGAATTTTGAGATCTTAACATATAACTAATTCTCTCTTAGTGTACTCAAAATGATCTCAAGGTGCATGGAATGGTCATGTCGAGTGTGACATTACACAAATATATCATCCATGAAGAATACCATGAATGAATCTAATTATGGATGGAACACTCACTTCATCAGCTCCATGAAAACTGCCAGCACGTTTGTGAGAATGAACGACATAACCGCGTACTCATATAGACCATACCTACTCTGAAAGGATGTAAGAGGTATATCTGAGGGTCTAACGTGCAACTAATTATAACCAGATCTCAGGTAAATCTTTGAGAACACTTAGGCACCTCAAATCTTATCAAAGAGATCATCAATCCTCCACAAGGGATATCGGTTCTTCACCGTCAACTGGTTCAGGTTACGATAATCCACACAATGTATGAGGGTACCATCCACCTTCTTCACAAACAGGATAAGAACTCTAAGGAGAAGTACTGGTTCAGATGAAACCCATTTCCTGCAACTCCTCCAACTATTTCTTGACCTCCATCAACTCTGGGGTAGCCATCCTATAAGTAGGAATTGACATCAGTGCCGCTCCTGGCAGAAGCTCAATAGAAAAGTCTACCTCTCTCTCTAGAAGAAAACATAAAAAGTCCTCTATAAAGGTATACATGAAAAAATCCACCACTGGGGGAAAGTCCATCTGAGATGTCTCCTAGTCATCAAGATATATACTAGTAATCTGGGATATAACCCCTCCCAACCCATGATGCTTGGGTCCTACTCTGGTTTACTAGAAATCCCATTTTCCTTTGTTCAAAAGCAAACTGCCCTATGGTAACGTGAAACTCACCCTACAATAATTGAAATCAGCCGCAACCTGGAGGGAGAAAAAGTAGCCCATTCCGTTAATGAAATCATATCCTATCATGTTTAGGACATAAATGTCCCATATGAAGTGACACCCAACAACTTCAATAGGGGACTCTTGCATTGATGTGCACTAGAAGTTCTGTTCCCCAAAAGTGTGACCAGCGTCAAAAAAACAAAAAAAAGTAAAGATACAAATCTCAAGTCACTCCACAATAGAAAAAAATATGAAACTATGGGAATCCCCTGTATCGAAAAGTGCAGAAGCTATAAATGAGGAAACTTGAATCATATCTAAAACTGTAGAGTGTCTGAGATCCTTCTTCTACTAGGTCTGCTCTACTGTAAAAGTCTGGCATGTACCGTAACCCTATGACCCTTCTTGACTACCCTGAGATGATCCAAACTATAGTCACTGAAAGCCTAGTGACTAAATACCATGGCCACGAACTCCCCCTTAGCCTGAGCGGCCAGACAAACTCCAGTTCCCAGACTGATTAGAAACTGGGGGTCCAACTCCTGAACGTGGAGTCATAGCAGAACTCCTATCACCAACTATTGGTGAGAATAACTGAAAGAATCGTTGAAGATGACCCATAATTACATAATATCGGCACCTGAATTGGTCTCTTGGGAATGTGCCCTGGTATTCCCGCTCTTCCCACACTGGTAGCACACCACCTAGCCACTAGAGGAAGTATTCTGCCCACCTAGATCTCCACGAGTAGAGTCCTTGCGGCGCTTCCTACTGTCTGTTAGAGGGGTGATAACTCCAAATGATGACAAGAAGCGAGGGCATTTGGTGTGATAGTGGGAAAACTATGCCATTATTTATAGAGTAATGCAGCAGAAATAAACAGATGACAACAGAGAAAGCATTAAAACATGAGATAAGTAAACAATAGAAGACTAAAAGTAATAAACAACTGGAGCACACATATAAATGATTCATGATACATATGTCTAGGAAAGTATCCAATCAAGTCACAATGCTGGAATAAATTACAAAACCAAAGTACAAAAGAAAAATAAGTATGCAACTCTTGAATCATCACAAGACTCAACTTGGTTCCATTCTCTCCAGCTCCACAACAATCAAGTGCCTAATGTATAAGGGTTATTTTCCATATCTATAACTGCAACAATATAATTTATTTGGGCCCAAAAGGATGACTCAAATAGGGTGTGAGACGAATACTTGTGGGCAACCACCCAAAGACTTATACCTAATAGTCAGTGAATATATATTATAGGCAACAAGAAAAATGAAGCATTAAACAAGGTAGTACTCAAAAGTAAACAATCACACAGTTTCAATTGAATTCATTTTCATATATCAAATAAGAAGATAATAAAAAACAAGTAACCCAATGGGAAGTACTTGTAGCATATCCCCTATGCTTCTACCAATAAAACTCAAGAAAACCTATAGAAAGTACTCACAGTCTAATCCCTCTGGATCAGCTTTAGCAAAGACACTCTGAGGAATCACTCACCATCAATTTCTCCAGTGTCCTTTTATCGGTAAACTACATACACTTTAGGGAAGCACTCAACAACCAATTCCCCTTGTGGTCTCACATCATGGTTCTATAGGCACACTAAGGGATCACTCATGAGTATCCCCCATTTGGTCTCGTAATGGGAAAAGTAAACAGACACTCTGCGGAAGCCATCAATGTTCATTCCCTCTATGTTCTACTACAATAGGTTCCCACGTCCCTATGTATGTCAAACATGTACAATGATGTTCAACATCCAAATTAATCCTTAAGAACTACTTGGATAACGTCTTTCAAGAAGTACTTGGCTAAACAACTACAATCATAAAACATCATCAGATTATATCACTCCATCCTAAAAACAATAGGCTTGGAAAACAAGAAGCCTAACCAGCAAATCTAGACCAAATAGTCAATATCAAATCAATCATGGGAAACCCATCCATTGAATAGAAAATAACCCCACTCACTAAAAAACAACATATTCTCATGCACACAAGGAATAATAGGCATTAACATGGATAAAATCATTAAACAAAAAATACAATGTTCTAGGGTACTGGGGACTTTTTGCATATAATATTCAAATAATATCTACATAAAGGCACAAACAACCCACCTCGACATTATACGAAGAACACTCTCAAACGTCATCCCTTGAATCGACCTATAATGAGGTTGATCTACAAAAACGTTAAAAATGATCAACCGATGATATCTCACTAAATGAGAGAAATCATGAAATGAGGGCCTAGAAGAAAGAAGAGCTCAACGTGGAGATTACAATGCAATCAACGATAGTTGATTCAGAGAATGGATGATCGATTGGGGATCAAAGAAGATTCGTCAGCTTCAGTCACTCCTATATGAGATGGGATGAGAATAAGAGGTTTCTATTAATTACATGTGATCTCGGTCCATTTCATCAATTAAAAATAAAAGTAAACGATGTGTTATTTAAAATTACATGGCATGTACTTGCCTTAACTGACCCCCGCTTTAGGCGGTCTCTAAGTCACCCCACACGACCATGTACTTGGCCGTTACACAGCTAGTACATGGTCACTCATGGAATCTAGGTACACAGAGTGTACTCAAATGTACATGGTGTGGAGTCCTTAAATTTACAAAAACTCCCCTTTTTTCTCAAAACAGCAGAAAAACAGGATAAATACCTGAAAAAAAGATCACAGTTCTAACAATTATAGTTCAAATGGGTCACTCACTAAAAACCCAAAAAAATGTTCTCAAATTGTCTTTAAAATATCAGAAAAAATTCATATTTAATATTTGATGTGTATTAATCAATCTATTATAAAACTGAGACACTATATAACTGGTATGACTCAATGTATGTGTTTCTAGTCTAAAATCAAATTTTAGTAAAAAAGACAAGTAACATACTCCAAATTGAGAAAAACATTTTGTTTGTTTTGATACATTAGTAATATGATCCATAATTCATTTGGGACATGTAAGAATCAGTTTCACCGTAATTTTACACATGGTCTGTCTAGTATAACACCACATGGGTCTTTTTATTTAAAATTGACATTAATTTTAGTAAAAATGAAAACTTACATACTCAAAACTAAGAAAAATAATTTGGATTGTTTAGATGCATTAGGATAAATATACTTAAGTAATTTTTTTGTTAAAGAATTAGTCATACCTCAATCTGAATCATCATATTCCCAGTATGACTTGAAGTGTCTGTTATGTGTTTAAAAATTAAATTTTAGTTCAAAAAGTGACACTCAATGAAAACTAAGATAATTAAATTGGATTGTCTATATAATTTAGGAAAATGATTCATATGTCATTTTTTACAACTAGAAATTTGTTTCACATCAAACCGAAATAATATGTGATTAGTATGAATCAATGTGTGGGTTTCCATTTTGAAATGAAATTTATGTAAAAAAAGAAATGTGACGTTCACAAAACCAAGAAAATGAATTAGGATTGTTTTTATACTTTATGTAAATGATCCTCAAGTCATTTGGGGAATATATGAATCATTTTAACCTCAATCAGATGCATGATGTGACCAATATAAATCCAATTGTATATTTTTATTTAAAATTGACGTTAATTTTAGTAAAAAGGTATCCCACATACTGAAAAACCGATCATACACATTCATATTGTTTTGAAACTTTAGTAAAATGATCCATAAGTCATTTTTGACATATAAAAATCATCCACTGCTCAATTTGATACATGATTTGTCCAATATGACTCAAAGTGTCTGTTATCAGTTTAAAATCGATATTTTAGTTAAAAAAGTGTCAATCATTGAAATCTAAGAAAGTTCACATGAATTATCAACATAGTTTTGGGGAATAATTCATAAGTTATTTATGACATGATGAATTAGCCTTATATGAAACTGAAACATGTTGTGATTGGTAAGGCTCAATTGGAATGTTTCCAGTTTAGAATGAAATATTAGTAAAATAAAGTGGTGTACTCAAAACTATGAAAATGGATTTGGATTGTTTTGATAAATTTGGAAAATGATTCATAAGTAATTTTTGATATGTTGTAAGCATCCAAACCATAATACAATTCATGGTGTGACCGTTATGAATCTATGTGCATCATTAAAAAATATACGTGTCATTTTTGTTTAAAATTCACATCACTTTCCCAAAAACCATGAAAATGAACCAATATTGTTTTCTAATCATTTAATATAATATTAACTAATTAATTTGGTTATAATTTTTATCTTATACTTATTTAGTTAATTATTAGAGATATAATTCTAGAAGAATAAAAATAAATGGTGTGAGATGAAAGAATCAACCACATCCAAATATGGAACATAATGTTACTTGTACAACTCAAAGTTTAGTTTAAAATTAACACTTTATATTAATTTATTTCATTATATAATTAATAACATAAATTTTTTTTCTTATAATGGTATGTTAATTTTCTCAAAAAAGGGTGTTTTTTTCGAAATATAATGAATTGGGGTCAGGATGAAAAGACAATGAAACATTGATGTTTTTGAATGTATGGAATAATTTGTAATTATTAAATTGTATAATCCACTGTTTTAAATGTATATAATTTTTTATCGTATTTGTGTTGTAAATATTAATTTATTTAAATTCTGTATTGGTACTTGATTTTTTACATTTTTGGTGGGGTTTATGTTTCTCTAGTACGCCCCTTTATCCACGATTTTAAAACCACAGATAAATGGGTCCTTTATCCGTGATTTTATAGGAAATTATAATTTTACCCTTTATCTGTGCTTTGAGAAGTTTTGATAAAGGTACCCTTTATCCACGCTTCTAGTATCACTGATAAAGGCCCCATTTATCATGGTTAATGAAAAACATTTATAAATTTTTTCCTTTATCAACGTTTTTTAGTGGTGATAAAATCCTTGGAGTTTTAATCTCACTACGACTGTCAGTGCTTCTCTAATGCTGATAAAGTCCATTTCTTGTGTTGTTAATGGATTATTTTGTAGTAGTGTATAAATATACATGCATGGTAAAATATTGGTTATTACATAGCTGAAAGAGGATGTGATTGTAATAATTTAACTCTTATTGATTTTCCCATCAAATTTTATCAAATAATTATATTGATATAAATAAAAAGTAATGGTGGTAGGTTATGAGGAGAGATATATAAATATTTGAATCATAGTGCCTATATTTTCAACATATGAGAGACATGTGTCAAAGTATAGTGGGTACAATAATAACATTAACCTTATCTATTTAAAAAATGGATAAATTTAAAAGTTATTTTTTCAAATGATTAATAAAGTCTTATAAGAGAAAGGATATGTTGTGATTTTTTATCGACAAGATGATAAATTCTAATCACTTATTATCTATATAGGTTACTTACTTAGTTGATGAGAAGGAAAAGGTATGAATTTATTAAATCATAATATTTCATGCAGTGTTTAGGATAATTATTTTATATTGAAATATAATAATCAATTTTTGATATTGATCAGCATTACAAATGAAATTATGAATTTATGAGAAGCTAAGTTTGGATTTTTGTTCATAGATTGATATATAGTTTTGATAAAATGATCAAGGTAAGGGATGATATTATATGTGGATATATATAATTTTTCCAGTGCATGGGGGGAATATATAGAATTATTGTAAATTTATAATAATAATTATCATCTTGAAATTTCAATTTTTCTAATATCATTTGAGTTTCTATACAGTAGACCACAGACATCACCATTATGTTGAATAGTGTTTATTTAATCATCTCAAGTTGTTTAAATTTTTTTTTGATACTACTAATCATGTATAATCAAATATGAATCTATTGAATATGAAATAAATTTTATAGAGATATTATATACACTTGAGACACTAATTAAAGGGATTTTATATTAGTGATTAAGCAATTATTTGTATCTCCAAAATTTTAAAACTAGGGTTTGAGAAAGAAAAAAAGAATTTAAAAACATGGTACATGTGTCTTTATTGGATTTTGGAACAAAATAGATTTTTTGTAAAGTACTTACAAATTTATTTTTTTCTATAATTAAATTTATGTTATATTTATAACAACATAGCTGTGGTGATATGTATTGATCCATCACATGAGCTTAGTAGAAACAATGTGTGGATAGATATAGATGATTAATTTGATAAATGGAATATATTTTTATTGGATAATGGTGTGAATATGATTCATGTGAATATAATATAATATTTAGGTTATTTTTGTAATATGACATGATCTAAAAGGATACTAGGGAATTAAAATCATTTATTCAAAATAAATACATAAAATTTTTCCAGAAAAAATCATTATGATTATTAAGGATAAAAAGATCAATGGTGGGTATTTTTAATTGAAATGTTGTATTATGGGTATTAACAAAAATTAATAACATGTGACACGATAGGGATTAATATGGTAATCCTCTAGAAACATTTTGAAATTAGAATAAATCCACATTTTATGATTTAATGAAATTTGAAATAGATTTAGTAATGGATACTTTTAAATTAAGGACATTTATATTTGGATTTGTGGTTAAATTTTTGAATAATCTTAAAGTGATTAATTTTTTATTTTATGTGTATTGTGATGTGTAAAATGAATATAGATAGTTTTGGGGTGTTATTGTTAAAATTTCCATCAAATATAATGATGAACTTAAATGTATGGCTTGTAGTCCAAAATGAAATTTTTTGTTGTTCATGTATTTCTCTATATGTCGCTACCCTTGGTATGATGCATGTTTATTTGACCATGAATCTAAAACATATAGCATAATAAAATTTTGTAATTTTACGTTTTAAATGGGGGTTTTTAAAAAAAATCAATACTACTCTTCATGTACCAGCATGAAGGAGCCTTGGAGGCATTATAGACCATTCCACCTTAAATCTTCATTCTATAATAGATATTTGATTCATTATTAGAAGGGTTCCTACCTAAATTAGGTTATGTTGTGGATGATCTTCCTGATTTATTTCCATTTCCCACTAGTGTAAATTTCTCTAAATCGATTTTTTAATTATTTTATGAAATTGTTTTATGATTCCTCTTATTTAGGTGATTAAATATTATTATTTTCTAAGGGAAACATTGAACATGACTTGGGTTGGTGACCTCTATTATATATCATGGTTTGTTATATTATTATTTTTTAATTCAAATGCATGAGATTTTGGAAATGAACCTAAATGGAAAAAATATTATAGACTGGCTAAGTGAAAAATAATAAATAATATAGTGTGATTTGAGGGGGATAAAATCATTATTTTTTCAAGGGAATATTTATGTAATAATAACCCAATTACAAGTTTTTATATAGTATCATATATTCAAATAAATTATAACTAAAAAATTAACAATAAATAATATTATGAAAAAACGAAATAAGTCTTTATGAAATTATCTCTACTACAATAGTATCTTATTGAGTTATATTGGATATATAGTGACAATGAGTCTCCTTAAGTAGGTTAATTATTTGATATTTAATATTTATTATACTATTAATGTATTGAATTATGATATTATTAAATATTATGGGATTTACTGTTAATATTAAGGAGGTTTTTCTAGCGAGGTTAGTTGGGTGTGACCTGTGGGGTTAGTGCATACTAGTGGAGTTTGAATACACCAATGTGGTCTGTTATGTATAAATAGTCAGATTATTATAGATTTTTGGGATTAATAAATCATGGAGATTGGGGTCAATATAGATTATGGAATCTAATTAATGTGAATACTGGGGTTAATTATATGTGACTAGTGGGGATAGTCTAGATCTATAAGGACCACGAGATGGAACCAGTGAAGTTAGTGATAGGTCATCGAGGTTTATACTTGATATGATCCATTTGAGAAAATACATAACATTGACCATTAGGTTCATTTTATGGTGGTGTATTTAATATTTATTCTTATTATACCCTATCAAGTGTGTACATGACTATTATATAAGAAATTAGATAATTAGGTTGGTTCGGGTCTCATAGTATCCTTGTTATCATGAAATTACCAAACATGATTTTTTACCTTGAGCAATAGTTACTTCCTAATAACACATATATGCACAATATGTTAAATGATATACTATATTTTTACTAGTTATATTATACTTTCGTTATGGTCTCTCACCATACACGTTTATCATATTATATATATAGATTTTGTGGTTTATGGTTCTAGTAAGGGAAATAAACCAATTAAAATTGATAATGATATTGACGGGATAATAGGGAGTTTAGGCTTAGCTATATTTTGAGTATCTCACCTTAGTATTGGATATTTTTGTTTTATAATTTATATATTATTTAATATTGATTCATTTTATAAGTGTTTCATATGTGTATCCACGTAATGATTACAAATTACAGTTGAATATTTATTATATTTTGAAATAACATATACTATTTTTTATATTTTTCTTCTATTTTGTATACATTTATGCTTGTTATTACACTCTTATATGATGGTCATGATATTTAGGGAATAATCAATCCAACATTTTTGATCAATCCATCACAAATAGTATACAAATTCCAACATATAAGAGGGCATGCCTAAGTTCTTATGATGTATCTAGTGTAGGGACTTGTGAAAAGGTGTTTTAATATAAAAAAAGAGGAATATTTACCTCTATTATTCATTTCCTTTTTGAAGTTCTATAATAAAAAATACATAATAGTTACCCTCTATATGAAGATCGTAAAAAGTTCATTTTAGGTAAAAACACATATATAAAATCCTTAGGTAAGAATTACAAAATTATTAATACTCAAAAATATTTTTTATTAATAATATAAATATAATGAAAATTTATATGATATATAAATAACTAATATAAATTCATATTATCCCCTTGGTCGACCATGCATGATTATAGTGATTTTTTTAAAAAATTGATAAAAATTTGAATAATGAAATATATCCAAAAGGATTTGAAAGTAATAAAAAATATTAATGATACCAAGTTTCTATAAATATAGTATCCACATTTAATATATTAACACTAAAGTTTCACTAAAATTATATCCTTTCAATATTTGAAACTCATCATAAAATTTTGACATGTATATATTTGGCATCACCAACACAATTACATAAATACTGGGTATGGTAAACAAAAATTTGTAGGATATCCTAAAATTGAATACCATAAATAGTAACTATTAAGTAATTGTATTCAATTTCTTGTGTATAAGAAAAATAATAAGTAACCCATATCAAAAAAAAAATAACATAGGAAATGTTGACTACTAAGATAGAATCATCACGCGATTGTTCATTATATAATGATAATTCTGAAAATTATTTATAATCAACAATAACACATTATTAGGTTTATATACACAATTTCCCTAATCATCGTATCAAATAATTATTTTTTGAAAATAACTATTTTTCATAGTTAATATCCCTTAAAATGAAATTTATTATTCTGATCATTTATTCTATATTTGTTAAACAATTTCTAGGGTATTAAATTTTACTTGAGAATTATTTTGGGTGTCGCATGATAGTAAAAAAAACTTATATATTTTTTAATAATATATTGAATCGTATATCAACCACCCCAATAAAAATCATATCCACCATTAGAAATAAGTTTTATACAATTGCATAATTTATTTTGAAAAATAAATTCAAATAACAATATATTATCAACATCATTGTAATGTCCTAAGACCCATGTACAAGATACGATTAATTTTTTTAATTTTAATGCCTTTATAAATATACCAATAATTTAATCACGTTATTAATAAAATTTGAAAATATTCAATCAATTCCATATATATTTCATATTAGACTTAAAATAAATAATTAAAGGAAAATAATTTATTTGAATTAGTGAGATGATTGTTTTAATTAGTTTTTTTATCAACCTGAAAGAAGTAAAAGAATATTCCAGTATATTTTATGATTTCAATAGAATGTAAATTTATATAGAATTTAAATACAATGTGTAATTGTAAAATGATATTTTCATAGTTGACTAAATGTTGAATGGAATTTTACAAAGGCTATATATGAGTTTATATGTTATTGTGTAAATGATATTTAAGATATGAAATCATTGTGTAAAAGTTATTTTGATTCTTCAAAATAGTAGACATGTTTTTATAAAGTCTATTATATAGTGATATTATAAGATATGTGACACGTAAGAGTTCTCTATAAGAGGTAGATATGAAAAAAGGAGGAGTATAAGGGTAAATTTTTATTATGAACTAATATACAACAATGATATGAATGTTTCATAATAGCTTATAATATTGGTTATGACTAGAATTTTATGTTTTTAATGGCTTCTTAATTGTGGAATAAATCTATGTAATTATCATTTCATTGCAAAAATGTTTCATTGTTTTTAATTTTTTAGTTTTGGGTTTTATTTTTTGAGTCTTATTTTTTAATGTTAGTTTATAGAATTTTTTACTTTTAGGTGCAATATCTTATTATAAACCACTTACACATGGATTTGAATAAATATAATCAATTATTTCTATCATGATATGTTTGGAGATGAATCGATCATATTTGGTTGTTTTTTGATACGAGAGAGTAGGTTACAAATGGAGGGAATGATGATGACAAAATCAATGTAAGATTAAATTGAATAGGTAAAAAATATGTTGGAATAAAACATAATCTATGTTGAGATCATTAAGAATACATAAATTTAATATCATTGACTACGAATAAATCATGGAAAGAAACCAGTGAACTAACAGAGTGTCACAACCAACCATGAGAATCTGTTTGAGTTAATGTATTTCCATAGAAGTGATATTGAGAATAAATCTGAACAATGTTTCCCCAAATAATATTCTATGTTTATACTAGTGAGTCAAGGTACCCTCATAGTCATTATCTTAATACTACATCCACCCTACATTGGGTGTATAACAGAATTACCAGGGCTATGCATCACAAAATGTAACACGGGGGAAACACCCAAGGATCTTTCATTGCCGATGCTATCTCACACAATAAAATGATGCATTTGTTCAATCCCCTATATCATCTAGGATACAATGAAAGTTTTGAACTTGATGAATCATTATAAGTGTCATGAAAATTGGTTTTTTGGGAATTGAAGACACTAGGAAGTTATGGTTAAGTCATTAAGACAATACAACCAACTCCACACCTCGAGGATAGGTTATCACTAACACGAAATTCGTAAAATACTTTGGATATGTTCATTACTCAACATTATGTCAGTTCATAATTCATGATTTATTAGTAATTCAATAGTACCCATAAGATATTAATTTTATATTATGTTGTCGACAGAATGTCATATTTTTCTCAAACCAAGATCCATTATCTCCAACAAAAACATAAGAATAGATTTGTAGAAAATATTTAGTTGAACTAAAATGTAACCAATAATATTGAAGAAGTGTTTGTGAGGCCATGAAATTGAAGAGAATAACTCTAAATGATTAATTTAAAAGAACATAATCCATGTAATAGTTTTCACTAATTGATGGTGTTATTATATAGATATATTCATAACTTATGGGAAAAAAGGGAATACAAATAAAAAAATTCCAAAAAAATTAGTAAATTCAATAACATGATTGATAAAAAGAAAGTGATAAATGAGAAAGAGATTCTGGTTAATGTGGGAAAGTTTGGTGGACCTTAACAGAAGGAGACCTAGTTTCTAGGAAATTTGCGATCATTATAAAATATTACTTTATACATGGAAATATTTTGTAAAGTAAGAATTAGTAAAATAATAATAATCTATTCTTAGAGAGTAGGAGTGTGAATTTGATAGGGAAAAATAGATTAATTATTCATCTATGAGAAGAATATTCACAGAAGGATCACCATAGGGGAATATTTTTCCTAACATTACATTTTTTATTGTAATTTCATGAGAATGTGTGGATATGTACATTGTTGGGGTGTGGTTGATGGGCAGTTGGTGGATAACATTGATGCATGAAAAAATCATTATATATATATATATATATCATTTTATCTTATTATTTATGATTCACTAATTTGATTATGGAATTAATGAACCTTTACGTTTAGGTAAAGTTGAAATAGTATAAGTTAAACATATACAGTAGAGTTTAGGGTTTATTTCTCTAAATTATCATATTTCCCTAACGGAATAAGGCATACACATATAATTAAATATAATTATGAATCCAATTAGTATAAATTTCATAAGAAACCATAATAAGTTTTTTGGTTTCTTTAAGTAGTAGAAGAGTGATTCGATAGGACATTCATAGGACCAAGTGAGTGATTTATATGATAGAAAAGAATGAAGCATAAACAATATGAAATTATATAACTAAACTAAATCCCCCCACTATTTATTAATTAAAACCTTAAAAACAATGTTCATTACTCATGTTATCATCTCATTTTCAACTTTACCTTTCTATTACACCAGTTATGTGTTACCTTATAACAAACATTAACACACCTCAATGTGTTTTTACATTAGCATCAAAAGAATCCTCCAGTTTGTGAGTTGTTACTGATATCCATTTAAATATGGCCTAAGTAAATCTTAGTTAATGTGTTTAATGACCCCACTAATTTTTAGGGAGGTTGTGTATCTACAACTGTATAACTTTTAACCAATAATGTTTAGAACCACTTCTTGGGATGGTGGTTTTAATTAAATTCGTATTTTTAACATAAATATAAAAAATATAGAAAAGAAAATAGAGCATACACTTACACACACTATTTTCATATAAAGAAATTCATTGTTTTTTTATTAATATACAACTAGGTATACAATTTTTAGATTTTCATGTGCATGAATACTATAAGTTGGAGTGCAGACTTACATTCACTCATACCTAGGACTGTAAGGAATTTCAAAAGAAGAAACACAAAAACAATGGAAGACATAACAGAAGTTAATTTAACTATAAGGTAATAGGTTAAATAAAACCGAAATTAAATAAAGAAAGTATCTAGAATAAACATGGGTCACTAATAGTAAGGCTTCTAAATGTTCATAGGGTGTTTTAAACCCTCTCTTGTATCACAATTAATAAAACAAAAGAAACTATGAGTTGAAAAATAATTACTAATAGTAATTACCTATTTTTTATTTAATGATTTTAAAAGATGATATGGAATTAATAAGTAAATTCCAATAAACTCTCTAGTACTTTCTACATAAAATAGTGAGTGATTATTAGATCAGGATGATATGTGTTACTTTCTATTTAAAAGGATAAGAAATAAATCAACTACTATAATAAGAAACAAAACTAATTCAATGCTTGGGAAAGATTATATAATGAATTTATCAAAATATTTTACTCTACATAGAGGAATGAGGACATGAGGATAAGGATATTATCATTTGTATAGAAGGATCATGTGGAATTCTGTGAGGTAAGGTAGTGTTTTAAAGATTACATCTAAAAATTTACTCATTTGCATTCCCAAAATCTACTCATGAAATTTTCAATGAAGGGTTTAATTCCATGAGGAAAACCATAGTGGATAATATTACTTGAGGTCACAGTGGTGAAAAAAAAATTATTAGATCATAAATCTATAAAATATACTCATTGGTAATTAATAAGAAAAAAAATTAGAGGAATAAGATCAAATTTTAATGAAGTGTCTGTGAAGGGTGATGTCAATGAACATATTACTTATTTATGAAGACATAAGGAAGGTTTAGTATCAATGAGTCATGGAGAAAGGGAAGAAGGAAATAAAAAATGATATTTGACTATAGTTTTATCAATTTTATTATTTTAAATATTTCATCTCAAGATTCATTACCCACACAAGTGGAGAAACCAAGTCACATGAGAAATTATTGAAGAAAATAAATGATAAATATTCTATTTTGAAACACCTATAATATTGGATTAAATAATCACCAAATTATATATTGGATTGAGTAATTAAATTTAATTTAGTAAATAGAAATTGGTTTTTAATGGAATCATTAACCTGGATACAAATCTAGAAACACCCAGGGAAGTTAAGGGAATAAAACATAAACTTCCAAGTAAATAGATTAAAAAAAGGAATATCCTTGAATAATGCACGATTATAGAGGTAACAAATTTAAGATAAATAATTTTATAAAGAAAAAAAAATTCAAAATTCTCATTGATCGATCAACTGATAAATCATAAGTAGGCTATCATTCAAAATATTGAAATGAATTTATTGAAACATTTCAAACAAAACACTCTGACAAACTAGGTGGAATTTTCTAGAACCACTATAAGAAATATGAGAGGGGATGTATAGAAATTTGAAATAATGGAAGAAAGATTACCATAGGAAGTTATGAAAATATCTTATACAACCTGAATTTTAGTTTAAAATGGTCTCAAATATGACCACATTGAAGATAAAAACGACAGTGATAAGAAAAAATTACAATTGTAAGCTGAATTTGATAATAAAAAAACAAATAAGGGAAAGAAACAATGGGAGCGTGATTATTATGCTTATTAATAGTGATAAAAAATATTATAAACAAATAATGGCATTGAAAAATTTATTACACACACTTTTCTACCAAATTCATGATGTTTTCCTCACTCAAAAAATATATTTTGAGTTTGAGTTGAAATGTATATCGATACTAGAAGTGGATGTAAATAAGATTTCCATGTGCTGTAAAACTACACACACAATGGGGGGTGGATATTACTCAAAAAAATATCCCAATCATGAAGTTTTTTTTGAGAAACTATCTTTGGGATTAGTCTATATTTTTTATTAGTTCCTAACAAAATGGGTGTCAAAGTTGAAAAACCATTTTCGGGTGTCTTAGGAACATTACAGACTTAGGAAAAATCCTTATAGGGTATATACACTATATCCAAAGATTTTTTTATTTCATATAAATTTAATTGACTTCATTCGAAGTATAAATGAACTTATGGATCAAAAGATATAGTCATTCTAATTTGGGATGAAATTTAAGTCACCCTCACCCAGGTCCATTCACCTAGGTCTCCACTAGTCACTCATCCAACCTCACCATGGTCTCCTCTCACCAACCATGAAACCTCACCTAGGTTACCTATGCACAAGCCCTCCCTATAGAGGATCCTGTATGTCCCATTCCTTGTTGTGGCCTACAAATATAACTCCCCCACATCTGATTTTGAATATATCAACTTGCATAGAAGAATATATGAGAAAGGCATAAGATTTATTTTACCTACAAATTATATAACCTCAACATGGGGGAGCATCCATTACGTAAATCCACTAATATGTAAATCCATCGCCTGAGTGAGAAGCCACTTGGGGATCCTCCTGGGAAATTCAACAGGGGAACCCTATAACAGAGTGAGCCTTCTCATACGACCCTCTACCAATAAGATCCCTAGCTCAAAGCCATATACTAGAGTGAGACATCACGCAAGACCACTAACAGAGTGATCATTTACCCAAGGACCTATATTAGATCAATCATTTACCCAAGGGACACTATCATAGTGATCATTCTCCCAATACCCTTATTCTATCCCATGATACTTAGGGAAACCCTCACTGGGTCAACCCTTTACTTGGGCACCCACCACTTGGGATACCCTTTATCTAAGTTACCCCACATGGGAGAACCGTTTCCTATGGTAATCCAATTTGGAATCACTTCATTCAATACCCCTATACTAGGGAAATAGCTCGTAATCATATCCCTCACTACGGATAAAAATATTATTTATCCCCTATTAAGGATAGAAAAGACTCACCCAAGTCACACACATGGGCACCCATCAACACCATATTCACTAATATTAGAGATATTATTATTAATACCCAAAAATACTATTACCCATACAACATTACTTAGAAAACAATGTTAATGTATCTTCATTAGTTTAATCTGCATGCTCTCCCTATCATCACCCCTGTCACTTTCCTAGTTAGGTACATCTGATCAAACCCTATGTATAATCCTCATAAACATACCTTAACATGAGATTCTCTTTTTGGATCTAATTATTTACCTCAAGTCAATATAACCATCTTTGTTTCTTCCTTTACATGGAGCTAATATACTCTTTACAATTCTATTGTATCATGAGTCAATATACTACTATTGGTTATTATATAATGGAATATTGTTTAGGTGTAATCCCCAACCCAACCTTCAATAACCTTGATTTCATATATTCATGTAGGTTCTATCATTTTCATGAGTTAATAAATTCATCTTGGTTATCATATATGGGAACACTCCTTGTTGTAAGTCATGACCTTACCTTAAATCACCTTATGTTGATATATTCATCTTGGTCCAATTATTACCTCAAGTCAATGTATTCCTACTATTTATCATATATGGTCATCCTTCTGGGTGTAAGAATGGTCCATACTTGTATTCATGTTGAGTTGTTATATTCATGTTGTTCCATCATTACTTTGAGTGGATATATTACCTATTTTATCATGTATGTACATCTTCTAAGGAATAAGTCACAAACCATACCATCACAAAACTCACTTACTATGTTAGGTATCTTAGAGAAACTCACACATAATAACCACAATATCTCTTGTTGTCTCCACTTTTATTGAATAAGAATCTCTATAGGGTAGCCACATGGAAAAATCCCCTTTAAAATATAATGGAACACTCTCATACAATGTGGTAGATATTATATTGTTTCTTGTTCCTAAAACATAGTATATATCATGTGGGATTAAAGATAAGTGATTATCAAGCCATTATAATAATGAATTTTTCTCCATTACATTCCTCTATTTTATTTCTAATCCCCACCCATATTTTATCCTTCTCAAATGGATGTATTTACCCATAATGCATTATTTTAATGGTTCATATCCCTTGTGAATAATCACATGGCAACATCAATTCAAAAACCCCATTAAATCATATGTGGTATCACCTCTTACTAGATAGGTATTTTCATCTTTAAAACTATTTAGTATATGATTCCAATTCTTATCGGGATGTATAGGCACATATGTGAAGTTTTAACCTAATATAAACTTTCTCCTCACACATTTAATTTTACTACATGGGTTTTGATTCATAATATAATGGGATACATATGTTGTATCTTTGAGGTTAAATCCCAACATAAAAAAACCTTTTTCATCCCAAGATAGGGATGAACTATTGAGTTCCCCACTATATCAATTTGAATCATAACATCAATGTTCATATTATAATGATGGATATCCTATAATAAATGCAGTTGCACACATCAACACATGCTTTCGATCAGATCTTTGGCCTTTGGTAAACTATACTTACAAAGAAATTTGGGAAGAATTTTAAAACCTATCCTATATATACATTTTATTTCTAGAGTAGGAAATAATATGCCACAAGAGGGTTTTTTATGACCTCCCATCCTATTGACCGAAATGTTTTATAAGAAGTCTCTAGTGAGGTCTCAGTGACTAGCTTCCTTTATTAAGAAGTAATTCATTGACTCAAAATAAGTATGGGTTTGAAATCTATTTGAAACAGCAACTGAATAAATTTCATAAATGTGATAGATAACTAGATAATAATAGAGAGAAATAATTCAAATGCTTTATCCAATAGTTTGAATAGATAAAAGAGTATGTCCTATTAATAGGGGAACTTTCCAAATTTACATCTCGTATTACATTTATAATGAATATCAGCTCAAAAAAATAATGTTTAATGAGTTTATAATAATACAACTCATAGATCAGTTAATGTGTTGGGATCTAGAGAAAAATTATTAAAAAACTAATGTATCTAAAATGATTTATAATTCACTTTAAAATTTAAGATAAAGAAACATTGACTTATATAGTGTATTTTGATGATGTATCAACTTGATTCCTTTAACTTTTTACATGGATCATAGAATTATTGATAATGAAACAATAATTGATTCATTTTAATTGGATGACAGATCACTTAAATACCCCTCAGGTATAAATAAATATTTACTAGTTAGAGTGGGAAATATTATCTTATAAAATGACTTATTAGTTTTTGATATGGAAAGTGAGTAGTGGGTTTTATTTTTTTTGGAAAGACCATTCTCAACCACTACAGATCCTTTAATTGATGTTATATAAGGGAAAAAAATTCAATTTTGTGAATACCATTAGATATAAAATTTATTTCAAGTGGTGAAAAAACTATAATGATTAGATGATTACTTTTTAGTAGATGTCATTTTCCCTATGGTGAACAATTAATTACATATTCAGGTTGAATGTAAACAATACGAACTGGATGAGTTCCCTAGAAAAGGTTGATGCAACCATTTATTTTGAATAATTTGATTTTATTAGTAAATATATGAAATATAATATTATATTTGGAATATTTAAATAATAACTAATTAATGATTGAATTATCAATCACCACCAATAATTTTTTCCCTTGTTTCTAATTGAAGGAGTTTCCAACAAATTCAAAATAGGATTTTTTATTTGTAATAGAGAAACTTATTGTTATTGTCTTATAAGAATTAGAGGAATAAAGAAATAAACGATTATTAAAATATTTTTAATGCATAAAAAAAATAATTTTAATATATCAAACATAAAAGGGATTAATAGGACAATTTGTATGAATAAATTTTTTTTGGAGGATTAGGTTAAGCCAAATATTTTGTGTCAATGAAGGTTTGGACCAAATTTAAATGAATTTTTCGAGGGGGAAGTTATCATGTTTTTTATTATAGAATAATCTATTCCATAACTAATAGATCCTTTGTGATCCCTATTCATATGGTATTCAAGAAGGATGGAAAAGAGTGGATCACAAACAAGAAGAATGAAGAGATATCAACATGGGTTGTAACTAGTCATAGAGTTTTCATTGTTTATAGAAACATTAATAAATCACTAAGAATAGGTAATTTATCTATGATATTTATTTCTAAAATTATTTAAATATTATTATTATATTCTCATTATTTTATTTTGATGGTTAATTAGGGTATATCTATGTACCAATTGATCATTCCAATCAAGAAAAGAAAACATTCACATATCCTTATATAGAAACATACAAAAAAATAATTCTATTTTTATTAGGTGGAGAACCCATCCCAGAATAGAGAAACATGATGTTTCATTTCATTTATTTGGTAGGGAATATCGTTAAATTTTTCATGGATAAATTCTAAGTCAATGAAATGAAAAATTAAGATTTATTTGAGAACCCGTAAAGGGTGATAACTAGATGTTATGTGACCAACAAGGTAAACAATTAGAAAAAATTACAATTAATTGTTAAGGATGGAGATATGTTGAGATATAAAATATAAATATATGGTATTTAAGTATATAAGAACAAAATGTAATTTACTTCATCAATGCCTCCACAAATATCAGTAAAGATAGTTAAAAACATCCATGGACATGTTGGGTTCAATAGATGATTTAAAAGGACGTTTTAACTATTTAATGACCATTATATGAATTAATAATAAATTATTACAGGTTTATTTTTTATAATAGATTTAAAAAAATGGTTTAATATATTATATAAATATCAAGTTTCATCACTTACCATCACATTACCTAATTGGAATCTACCATTTTAAATCATGTGCGATGCTAGTGAGTTTAATTTTAGGCAGTTCTTTGGAAAAGAAGAGAAAGAAATAAATATGTCATATATAATTCTTTTATGTTTATTAATTAATAATATAATAATTATTTTGTAGTTGATAACGATATGTTAGCGGTTTTGTATTTCACAAATAAATTCAACCCATAACCCATTATAATAAAAATGGTTGTGTATACAAACCTCTCAAATTTGAAATATCTATTATCAATGAGGAAAGCCAAGTCAGGGTTGATCATATGGTTGTTACTCTAAAGAGATTTATTTTGGTATTATAGTAAAATGGGAGCTTTGAACTAGGATTTTTATCACTTTCTAGTCGAGTGGACTAAAATGAAAATCATACCAAGAGTGAGTTTTTAGATGCAAAATTGTTCTCTCTCCAAAAAAAGGGCTTCCAAGGTATTTTAAATTTTATAATTGTATATGTACTCTTATTTTCTCACAATTTATGGAAGATAATGTGAATAAAAAGTTATGGTAGAAGTCAAGTACTAAATAGGGGTCCTTATATTTACAAATATGCTTCTAATGGGATTTTACGAATATTTGTTTCAGAAAACGAGGTGTTTCCAATTCATAATCACTACCATATATTTTTAATTGTTGGAATGTAAGGAAATTTAAAAATATATATTAAGGAATTTAAATTTTTTTTATTAGCCCAAAATATTCAAGGATATTTGGGAGTTAGTGAAAACCTATGATAGTTTCCAAAGGGATGAAAATATGGGAAGAATGCCAAATATTCCATAATCAAGTATTGTGGATGTTAAAATATTTGATGTGTAGGTGATAGGATTCATGTCATTATTACCTGAATCTCATGTAAATGATTATATATTAGTGGAATTTGAATATGAGTCTAAATGGGTTTAGAAAATTTCCCTTACATACAACATGGGAACATCGATTGTAAATTCATGAGGAAGAGTATTTTCTGTAAATATGGTGTAAATAAAATAATATTTAATTATACTAATGTGAAATTTTAGATTTTTTAATTTATAATGATTATGGATATTTTTTTTTATGAGAATAATACAATCATATATATCAGACATAGGCAAGTTCATAAGAAATATTTTCAAATAATATTATGAAGGGATTTTTAGAGAAGAAAGTGAGCATATCAAGGAATGATTAGACTTTTAAATTTGTGGATTATATATGGGTATATAGAAATATTTAAAAAAATAACCTTTAGTATATCCCCTTATAGATTCATTTTAAGAAATAATTTTATCTTCCTATAGATATTTTGTGCAAATCCTTGTGGGCTGTGAAGGTTGTTAATGTGAATTACGATAGGGATACAAGGAGAAAACGATTAATCTAAATAAATTAGAATAAATAAGAAGATATTATTATGAGAATAAAATAATTTTAGAATAGAAGGAAATTTTGTTTCATTATAGGTTGATTCAAAATAAATAATTCAAGGAAGGAAAGATTTTCCTTATATTCAATCAAGATTGATGATATTTTTTGGGAAACATAAGTCTAGTTTGGTTGAACCATTCAAGGCGTTGGTGAAATATTATAATGGAGATATAAATATTTTTAGAAATAATAGATACCATTTACATTAAATACTAATATAATAAAGTTATACATACAAATAGGGGAGGTAGATAAATGAAACACCATGATATTGTAATGTCCCAGATTTTTTCCATGTATTATTTTTAATATTATATGGGAATTATTTCGAGACCAGGATTCTAGACGGCGTGCAGTTCCGAGGCCCGGTGAGCTTGGAACAAATATTTGAATTTATAATTAAATAAAGTGCACCTGTGGTTTTCCTGAAAAAGTGGAATAAATGCTGAATGGGTTCTCAGATCAGAAATATGAGGGTACCGTTGCATTCAGAGCAGCGAGTTTACCTTAGGCGAGGCCTAACATCAGCTGGCGCAGGTTGGTGGTGAAATCTAGTTTTTGGATGTAACCGTAATAAAATATTTAATAAAAATATTTTATAAAATCTTGTTGCAGAAAATATCTTTTTATCTTTTAAATAAAGATTTCACAGGGGATCAGGGTTACAGATCTCATAACCCTGAATTTCCCCTGGAGGCACTGGGAGGCTCTGGAGAAAACCTCCCAATGCAGCGACGACTTCTTGATGAGTTTCGCCGGTGATGATGATGCGACGACCAGATATTCGCCAACGAACATCGTGGATCCAGGTTGGAAGTTTGATTTCCATTTCTTTTCCCATTCTTGAGAACCCACGACGAACGTAGACTAATCTATGAACCGATTACCCGGCGGATTAATCGTTTTGCGGGTGGGTGTGATTTGGGGTTTTTATCGGGAGATCCAATGTTCGTAATTATAATCTATTGATTTTTTTGGTTTTGATCTAACGATGACGAACCTTGATCGTCATGAACAACGATAAACGTTCGTCCCTCTTTTTCAAATCTTTTATTCATTTCCCCATTCCTTATGGAGACTTCTCGTTCCTTCCCGCCCTTGAAATTCTTGGAGGAAGTCAATCGTTGCACATTTTTTTGTTGGTGCAATGATCTGAGGTTGTAAATCCAACCTCAAGATGATGGTACGGAGCTACGATGATGGTTTCAGCAGACGATTAGGAGAAGATCGAGAGATATGAGTTTCTGGGCGTTCTTCCTTCGGATGGATCGTTGGAGGTTTACGACCCGATCTAAGGCCCTAAAACACTCGATAAGGTGTTCGTATTATGGAACGAACCAATATCTGAAGTATCGGGATGAATAGATGAGAGATCAAAGGTCCAGAGATCCAGTTGAGGCATGAGGATAAAGAATATGCTTCTGGAGAAATCTCGACTACACGGCTTGTAGTATGGGCTACACGGCGTGTGTTAGTCGGCGGACCACCTGACGTGTACTCTGGGAGTACATGGGCATAGGTTGGGTACACGGCCAAGGACACGACATGTATACCCTTCCCCGGACAGACCCAGCTAGATACACGGGATACCCCGTGTACTGGTACATGGGTAGGACAACATGGGTTGAGGCTATGTACGGGCACATGGCTGACATACACGAAGCAAAACCTGGACATTTAGACATGGCATGTAATCCTTCTACATGACGTGTAGTTACATTTTATACGAAAAATCCTAATGACATGGTCCATTTACACGAGCAGTAACTAGAGTCAAGGAACATGGCACGTGATCCTTCTACATGCCGTGTAGTTGAGTTTTTACACAGCTTGGATGGATGACACGGTCCGTTTACACAGGTAGTACTTGGAGTCGAGGAATACAGTGTGTAACCCTAATACACACCATGTAATTTGTTTTACATGGCTTGATCCATTTTTCTTCCGTGACTTTGGCTAGTTTTCTTAGGGTTCGTACCCTTTGTCTTTCCAATGAAGGTTTCCGGTATCATTTCCTATGTATAGAATTGTGATTCCTTCAGATGGACTTCCTAAATAGAGTTGTTGGAATCCCCTCTGTGGTATGTAGAGCCAGATCCTCTATTCCCTCCTTGTACCCTAGGTAGAGTTATTGGTATAGACGTGACCTACTTTACCCAGGCACCGTTCCTATGCTTAGTGGATTAGTTCAGACTGAGTTGTTGGAATCACCCCTAGCTATTGGTTGTGATCCTCATCTGAGAATCATATTCTTATGTACTTGTGGAGTAAGTTCTCCCAGAATGCGTACTTCGTATCTCTCTCTTCAGACCTAGGAATGTGTTCTCCCGGTTACATTCTTTGTGGAATCATCGAGCTGGATCTTAGTGTTGGTTTCACGATAGTCGATCATGTATGAGTATATCTGGATATTCTTCTTATATGTTTTGTAAAAGAATACTATGTAGAGCTGACTGTATCATTCCTTTATGGTATTTCCTTTTTTGTATATCTTTGTGGTTTTCAAGGTGTCATACTGGGTATTGTTATACTCACCCCTGCATGGGCTTTGCCCGCACGTGTCGTGTCTTATGCAGACGTGTGAGCCTTTGACATGATTCTAGGTGGACTAGGACCGGACAGTGCTCAATGAGATCAGGTAGGCTGAGGCGTGTTCTTATGGCTACGGATTGCAGTCCCAATACCTTTATTTACAGGTTGGACCTTGTTACAAACATTCTTTTAGTGGGATTTTACTTTTGGCCCAGGGTTTTTCATTAGTGTACTTTAGTTTCCTGTTGTACTATGTTTGTTGGGATATTAGTGTATTCATGCATTTTCCATTCTCATTAGTTTTCACTTTTAGACTTTGTGGTCATGGATATGTGTGTCTGTGTATACAGGTTTATAGGAAATGCCTCCCATGTTAGTGACATGCCTACTCGGTGCTAGTCACCAGCCCCTGGTCTATTGGAGGTGTGCTTGGGGAGTTGCGGCATGGGCCCCACTGGGACGTGTTGTGATAGAGTGGTATCAGAGGATGGGTTTTTCTACCATAGGACCGAGAGTCTGTGAGTTGGTTTGGGGCGACGATGTCAAGTGTTTCTAGTTCAGATTTCAGGCCAGGGACCCCATTGTTGGTACGGGTGGCCGATGTATCCATACACCTGGACTCTTATAACTTGCTTTTTGACTCAAAACATGAGAACATTAGTTGCAGGGGAAAATAAAGGTACATGAATCATATAAGAATGGTTTTTGGTTTCCATGTACTTCTTGAGTCATCTCTCTCGATATACTCACAAACTGCGATACATCTTGTTTCATTACAGGATGCCTCCGAGACACGCACCCACTAGGATCTAGCAGCTCGATCATGGGGATGACCCCCTCAATGATGAAGCTTCGATACAGGGACCAGATCCCCCAGTTTTACCTTTGGGTGGTCTGCCTGTTATTCCACCACATGTGGAGAAGTGTTTAGTGCCTGCTGTACCAGTAGAGGAGGATCATATGCTGAGCGCACTCCATGAGTTTCAGATACAGAGACCCCTCAGGTTTCGAGGTGATCCTGACCCTCAGGCAGAAGAGGACTGGATTGAGGCAGTGACCAGAGTCTTCTTTTTGGGCAAAACACCAGAAGACCAGATTGTGATCCTGGCAGCGAGCCTTCTCCATGGGTTGGAAGGGTGATGGTGGAGTTTGATTATTCAGACTCACGATGAGGAGACTCTTGCATGGTCAGAGTTTGAGCATCTCTTTAGAGGGAAGTTTTCACCAGTTACCCTGAGAGAAGTATGTATATAGGAGCTTCTTCAGCTTCCGCAGGGGACCATGACTGTGGCTGACTATTCATTTAGGTTTACTGACCTTTCATGGTACTCGATGGATATGGTCATGGATCAGTACTTCCGAGCTCAGACTTTTCAGCAGGGCTTGAACAGAGATATCCGAGCTATGCTCATCCCTATGAGAATTCCTACTTATGTTGGGGTGCTCGAGCGGGACATGGTGGTCGAGAGATTCTTGGAAGAGCAGAGACATGCAACAGTTTTCAGTAGTGAGTGAGGTAGAGCAGAGACCCCGGCAGCAGGGAGCCTACTTTAGTGACCCAGTCATGGGAGACGTTTTCAGAGGAGATCCCTAGAGGGAGGATCTACCATACAGGGTTCACATGGTGCATCGAGCCAGCCTCAAGAGAGGTGAGGCTACTCATGTGATGGAAGGGGACATCTCGCTCGAGATTGTTCGACTCGCCGTACTACTGACATGGGAGCAGTGGATGGACCACCGAGGTAGAGGCAACATGTGGAGCAGACAGATCCACGAGGCGGTGGACATGGAAGAGGAGTTGGGAGAGTTGGTAGTGGTGGTCGGCATTTTGACCCTCTACCAGTACCAATAGGAGGTCCACCCTAGGCTCAGGGAGCTGGTGGACAGAGGCAGGGACAGCTGCAGGCAGTGGAGGCTTATGACCCAGGTACTCTCGGAATGATTAGAGGTACAATCTGTGTCTTTTCTACTTTGGAAACCGTACTGATAGACACAGGTGCTAGTCATTATTTTCTAGCTGCTTATATTTTTCGAGACCTTGAGATTCCAGTTGAGTCGTTGACTCGACCCTTATGCTTAGAAACACTGAATGGAGGAGATTCAGAGATAACACACCTTTGCAGACACTACGACTGGACCCTTGGAGGCTAGAGTTTCAGTTGGAATCTCTTGGTGGTAGCATCGAGGCCTTATAATGTCATTCGTGGTATGGATTGGCTATCCACAGTTCATGCCCAGATTTATTGTTTTAGGTGAAGGGTGCGGTGTGTCCGCAGTGATGGAACGAGGTTCTCCTTCGTTAGTGAAAAGGAGACCCAGGCAGCGTAGGATAGACTCGTGCGTAGGAAGGTACAACCGAATTTACATCAGTTGGATAGCCTAGACCTTGGCACTGCAGATGTTACGAGTTTCCAGTTTCCAGCAGTAGTGTATAAGTATGAGGACGTCTTTCCGAAGGATGTCCTCGGACTAACTCCCCGTCGGGAGATAGATTTCTGCATTGAGTTGCAACTCGGGACGACATCAATATCAGTATCAGCATATCAGATGGCTCCCGCAGAGCTTCTTGAGCTAAGAGTGCAGCTAGAAGACTTGTAGAGGAAGGGTTGTGTGAGACCCAGTGCTTCACCCTACGAAGCCCCAGTGTTGTTTTCCAAGAAGGCTGATGGGAGCTTGAGGCTGTGTGTGGATTACCAGCACTTGAATCAGGTGACAGTGAAGAACCGGTATCCACTACCGAGGATCGATGACCTCTTCGATCAGTTAAGATGGGCATGATGGTTCTCGAAGTTTGATCTACGATCAGGATATCACCAGTTGCATGTACGGGATGAGGATTTACCAACGATGGATTTCAGATGTCACTACAGTCACTATGAGTACTTAGGGATGCCCTTCGACATGAAAAATGCCCCAACAGTGTTTAGGGGACTCATGAACCGGATCATTCAGCCCTATATTGATCGGTTCATGGTGGTCTTCGTCGATGATATCCTTGTGTACTCTGCATCCGAGTAGGAACACGTGGGGCACCTAAGGATGGTTCTGGACACACTCTGAGAGCACTAGTTGTACGAAAAACTCTCAAAGGTTCAATTCTGGATATAGAAGATCCACTTTCTGGGACACGTTATCTCGGAAGATGGTTTAGCAGTGGACCCAGCCAATGTAGAGGTAGTGTTCTCATGGGAGCCACCCCAGAGCGCGACGAAGGAGTGGATTTTTCTTTGGGTTTTCAGGCTACTATAGGAGATTCATTCCTAATTCTCCCAAATTTCAGCACCCATGACATCTTTTACTCCAAAGGGGTAGCCTTTTGTGTGGGCCGAGAGATTCCAATAGGCTTTTCAGCTGTTGAGATAGATTCTGATGAGCACCCCTATCTTGAGATTACCAGAAGAGGGTGTCGAGTATGAAGTGTTCTGCGATGCATCCAGAACTGGGCTTGGTTGTGTCCAAATGCAGAGGCAAGCGGTGATTTCCTATGGCTCACGTCAGTTGAGGCCACACGAGCAGAACTACACGACCCATGATCTTGAGTGGCAGCGGTAGTCTTCACATTGAAGATGTGGAGGCACTACCTGATGGTTGAGTAGTTTATCATTTACTCTGATCACAAGAGTCTCATATATATCTTTTCTCAGAAGGATCTGAATTTGAGATAGATTCGGTGGATTGAGTTCATCCAAGATTATGACTTTGTGATCGTTTATACTCACGGGTAGGGGAACGTTGTGGCAGATGCTTTCAGCAGTAAGTCCATTTCGCAGTTGTTGGATGTGGAAACATGGCAGTTGGCCTCTTTACAATTATCCTTCATGGATAGAGATGAGAGAGATTACCTTCAGTTGATGGTTGTTACCCCTCCACTCTTACAGCATGTCTGGGAATCATAGATCGAGGACGCTAGGTGTGATACTCTACTTTCTCAGATATCCACAGGTCATGCTGCTGATGGATATTCAAATGGTGGGGTGCTCGTTGTTCTTTTCAGAGGAAGCATAGTAGTGCTAGTGACGTTGCAGGAGGAGGTTTTGGGGGAGTTCCATACATCTCATTTGGTGGTGCATCCAGGCGTAAAAAAGATGTACCAGGACCTATGACGTCAGTTCTGGTGGCCAGGAATGAAGAAGAGTGTGGAAGAGTTTGTTTCTCAGTGCCTTAATTATTAGTAAGTAATGGCTAAGCACTTGGTTCCAGCAGTCTTGAATCACCCCCTTGAGGTTCCAGAGTGGAAGTGGGTTGGGATATCCATTAACTTTGTGATGGATTTACCACGTACATCCAGGGGGCACGATTCCATCTGGGTGATTGTAGACCGACTCACCAAGTCGTCCCACTTCATACCCATACAAAAGAAGAGTTCAGTAGAGGGCTTAGGATGCCTCTTTGTGAAGGAGATAGTTCTACTTCATTGAGTTCCATCAACAATCATCTTAGATCATGATTCTTGTTTCACATCCCATTTGTGGAAGGGATTGTCGGAAGATTTTGGGACTCACTTACGCTTGAGAATAGCGTTTCATCCTCAGACTAATGGTCAGACAGAGCGGACCATCCAAGTCATGGATGATATGCTACGAGCTTTCATACATTACTTCGAGCATAGCCGGGAGGATCACCTACCACTGGTGGAATATTCTTATAACAACATTTATCATTCCACTATTGGTATGGCACCATTCAGGGCTTTGTAGGGGCGACCTTTTACATCACCACTTTGCTGGACTGACCTAGGAGAGTCACCACTCATGGGCCCAGAGATGGTGAGAGCGACTATAGAGAAGGTGTAGGTCATCCAGTACCAGATGAAGACTGCACAAAGTTGGCAGAAGTCTTATGTCGATAGGATACGGAGGCCCTTGGAGTTCGAGGACGGAGACCGTGTGTTCTTTCAGGTCTCACCATGATGGGGATAGTGGGGATTTGGCCGAGGCTGCAAGCTATCTCTAAGGTTCGTCGGCCCTTTTCAGATTATGAGTTGAGTTGTCAAGGTGGCGTACCGCTTGGCTCTACCCCATCAGATAGACCAGGTACACAACATCTTCCATGTGTCGCAGTTGCAGAGTTACGTGCATGATCCATCACACGTTATCGACTAGGGCGAGCTGTACATCGATGATGGAGTGAACATTGCTGAGTACCTACTGGAGATCGAGGATCGGTAGGAGAAGAACCTTTGTGGGTCAGCTATTCCCTTGGTACATGTCCAGTGGCATCACGTTAATCTCTAGGAGAGCACACGGGAGTGGGAGGCTCATATCCGTGCGTAGTACCCACATATTTATGAGTAGCCCTTGTTTTGGCTTTTCAGGGATGTAAACCCCTAAGGTGTGGAGGATTTAATGTCTTGAATTTTTCCATGTATTATTTTTAATATTATATAAGAATTATTTTGAGACCAGGCTTGGGGACGACGTGCAGTTCTGAGGCCTGGTGAGCCCGGAAAAAATGTTTGAATTTATAATTAAATAATGTGCACGTGTGGTTTTCCGGAAAAAGTGGAAAACTCATGAAAGAGTGCTCAGATAAGAAATATGAGATCACTGTTGCGTTCAGAGTAACGAGTTTACCTTACATGAGGCATGACATCGGCTGGCGTAGGTCGGTGGTGAAATCTAGTTTTTGGACGTAACCGTAATAAAATATTTATTAAAAATATTTTATAAAATATTGTTGCAACAAATATCTTTTTTGTATTTTAAATAATGATTTCATAGGGGATTAGGGTTACAGATCTCATAAGCCTAAATTTCCCCTGGAGGCACTGGGAGGCTCTGGAGAAAACCTCCCAATGTGGCGACGACGTTCATGATGAGTTTCGCCAGAGACGATGACGCGACGACCAGATATTCGCCAAAAAAGGCAGCGGATCTAGGTAGGAAATTTGATTTCGATTTCTTTTCCCATTCCTGAGAACCCATGATAGAAGCAGAATAATCTACAAACCTATTAGCCCACCGATTGATCGTTTTCTAGGCAGGTGTGATTTGGGGTTTTTATCAGGAGATCCAATGTTCATAATTATAATCTGTTGGTTATTTTGGTTTTGATCTAATGGTGACAAACCCGAATCGTCACGAACAATGATTGAGGTTCGTCCCTCATGTTCAATTTTTCCATTCAATTCCCCGTTCTTCATGGAGACTTCCCATTCATTCTCGCACTTGACGTTCTTGGAGGAAGTTGATCGTTGCACATTCATTTGTTTGTGCGAAGATATGATATTGAAGATCCAACCTCGGGATGATGGTACGGAACTGTGATGATGGTTTCCGCAGATGATTTGGAGCGGATCGAGAGATATAAGTTTTTGGGCGTTCTTCCTTCGGATGGATCGTTGGAGGTTTACGACCTGATCGATGTCCTGAAAACACTTTATTAGGTGTTCATATGATGTAACGAACCAAGATCCGAAGTATCGGGACGAACGGATGAGAGATCACAGGTCTGGAGATCCAGTCGATGCGTGAGGAGGAAGAAGATGATTTCAGAGAAATCCCGACTACATAGCATGTAGTAAGGGCTACACAACGTGTGTTCGTCGGCGGACCACCTGGCGTGTACCCCGGGAGAACACGGGCACGGGTTGGGTTCATGGACAAGGACATGGTGTGTATACCCTTCCCAGGCCAAACCTGGCCAGAAACATGGGATACCCCATATACTGGTACATGGGCAGGACGACACGGGTTGAGGGCGTGTATGGGAACGTGGCCAACGTACACGAAGTGAACCCCGGACATTCATACAAGGCATGTAATCCTTCTACATGTCATGTAGTTACATTTTATATGACAAAGCCTAATGACACGGGCCGTTTACACAGGCAGTACCCGGAGTCAAGGAACATGACGTGTGATTCTTCTACACGCTGTGTAGTTGAGTTTTTACATAGCTTGGATGGATGACATGGGCCATTTACATGGTAAGTACCCGAATTCAAGGAACACGACGTGTAACCCTACTACACGCTGTATAATTTTTTTTACATGGCTTGAGCCGTTTCTCTTCCGTGACTTGGGCTAGTTTTCTTAGGGTTCGTACCCTTGGTATTTCCCCTGAAGGTTTCTAGTATCATTTCGTATGTACAAGAGTATGATACCTTTAGTATGACTTCTTGAATAGAGTTTTTGGAATCCCCTCTATGAGACTTAGAGACGGATACTCTATTCCCTCCTGGTACCCTAGGTAGAGTTCTTGGTATCGATGTGACCTACTTTACCCAGGTGCCGATACTCTGTTTAGCGGATTAGTTCAGACTGAGTTGTTGGAATCACCTCATAGATATTTTTTTTTGATGTTATTAATATTTTAATGACTTATTATATACTCTCTTTACTTATTTTATATGAAATGTTCATAATTTGTGTGAAATATTAATGTTTTGATACTAAGTATAATTTTTGAGCATTTTTAGAAGTAGTCCAATTGATTTAGTTTACTATTTTATTTATAACTCTCACCCTAAGAATTAAAATTGTGTGGTTATTGCTTTTTAGGATTCCTTATTAAATTTATCACATATCATTAGAAGGAATCATGGGCCAATTCGGCCATTTGATGGCTCATATGGACCACAAAAGATGAACCAAAGCATTTGTGAAGAAAATGGACCAACCATGATGATTGAGTTACTGGTCTTACTACCGAAGCCCATATTTTTTTAAAATGTACCATATGTTCTTGATTATCGAATATAATCATGAGTAAAAATTTCAGGGCCCAACTCTAATAAAAAGGGGCCCAAATGAAGTGTTGAAGTCCATCCCACCATTCTCGACGAGAATTAAAATCAGCATAGTATTAATGGAATATCTCCTGATATAGTGATCAAATAAAGCTTAAATTCTGAAGTATGAAAGAGGAGATATAGGTGGAAGACTTTTTTGAAGAAATAATTCGGATTTGAAGGCATATTTCTTTTCCAAAATCCATTCACATTCTGGCCATCGAAAAAACATGGTTTGAAATGGACATTTTATCTTTGTTTATTCAATCAGCCATAACTTTGGCTCCTTAAGTCCAAATGACTCCCAATTCTTAGAGAGGTCGTCCAACATTATTATCTTCAACTTTGAAGAAAGAGATATCTAGATATTTTTCTGTCTTGATGTCCAAATCGTCGAGAAAAGTGGATGAACAGATTGGGAATGAAAACTGTCCATTTTCTTGGGCTATAAATACACCCCCTTCATCTCCTTTCAAGGGGTTGGCATTTAATAAAATAGGATAATCAATTTTCATGACCAAATTATTTTCAATGGCTTGGTTGGACCTTACATAATCATGTTTTTACTTGAGATACCTTTCCTCCTCTCTTTGATTTTACTCGCTTTTGTGTTTTTCTTCATTTGTAATCTCGTAAGTGTTGTTTTTGTAATTCTGTTTTTGTGAAAGATTCTTCTTCATATTTTGTTTTAATAATCCAACCTCTGTTATTAAATATTAATTATCTTTAGATATTTGAAATATATTTGAAACACCTTCCCTTATTTTTCTTCCTCATTCAATCGAAATTTCGTTCTTAATTATCATTATCGTTTGTGTGTGTGTTTGACACACCACTCTTTTCTTATCCCTTTCTTTTCCTTCTCTTCTTAATTTATAATAATAATAATTATAATCAGATTAATAATAATTTGAATGGCTGAGTAAATCTTACATTGGGGTGAGTTATAATTTGGGGATATTAAGTGATTGATACCCTTTGCACGATGAGTATTCTTTCAGTTAATATTGTGTATGTTGAACATTATATGTCATGGATTAATGACATGTTTCATTTAATATGGGAATTCCATGGATTATTGGAACCCCAAATACACTACCATAAACAATTAATGGTAACTATTAGAAACGTAATTTTAGTTACGTCTTGGATTAAATATTTAACACTTGGGAATTCCGATCAAAATCATCTTGTGATGTGGGTATTAATTTAATACAATATAAAGCAAAGCTCGAGGATATCATAAGCTTAAATCCCCAATAATGAACTCACCTCAATATTTATAAATTTTTTAAATAAAAAATCATCCATAAATTATTTCATAAGCTCTGAAAACAAACCCCCCCCCCCAATCAAAATACAATTAACTAAAAATAACTGACTATAAAAAGTATCATCGTCGAGGATTTGACCAGAGTGTTACTATACACATTAGCATAGCACCGAAACCTTGACTGGTCGATAGGAAACAATTGGACGTGTATTTAAAATGGATCTGTTGTTGGGGGTGGTGATTTACGTATTCTTTAGTTTCTGGTTATTTAAAAAAACCAAAATTAAAAAATATTGAAAAAAAAACACAAAGAAAAACCCGTCTTCTTATATAAATCCTAAACTAAATAATACATTGAAAAACACATCTTCCTCTTTCTTCTAAAATCTCTCTGAATACCCCATAGCCTTCCAAACAATCCCTCGGATTTGTTTGACCTTGAAATTGTGAAAACACTTCTCCAAATTAAGAGGAACATAAGAGATAATCAAATAATTCAAGAACCAGTCCTTGTCCAACCAATTGAATTAGATATGGCCAATCCTAGGGAAAAAACACTTAAAGAACATGCTACACCTAATATGAATTTACAACCTCTTGGTAGTCAATATCCAAACATAGAGGCTGAATTTGAACTCAAATCAGGTTTGATTCATCTTCTCCATCATTTCAACGGGCTAGCCGGTGAGGATCCACATCTCTACCTTAAAGAGTTTCAAGTTTTGTGCTCTACCATGAATCCTAAAGGGGTTTCTGAGGAACAAATAAAACTCCGAGAATTCCCTTTCTACCTAGCTGACACTTCTATGTCATGGCTTTACTACCTCCCTCCTGGTTCCAAAACCAAATGGAATGACATGAAGCAACTTTTCTTAGAAAAATTCTTTCCTGCTTCTCATACTGCTTCTATCCGAGAGGAAATAAGTGGTATTCGTCAGTTCCCAGGTGAATCACTCCATGAGTACTGGGGGAGGTTCAAAAATCTTGTTGCAACCTACCCACATCACCAAATTCCTGACAAAATCTTGATCCAATACTTTTATGAGGAGTTATTATCTATGGAGATAACTCTCATTGATGACGCAAGTGGCAGTGCTCTTATTGATAAAACTCATGCAGCTGCAAGAGATCTCATAAGTAACATGGATGCAAACACACAAAAATTCCATACTCGAGCACATGATCAAGTCAAACAAGCCTAAGATAATCAATTAATTGAGCTGAACAAGATGACCAAGTGGATGAGTGAACTTACAAGTCTTGTGCGACAACTAGCTGTGACTACCAAATCCCCAACATCATCTTCTTCAAAATCAATGTTTCCTGGACCTGTCAAAAACTGTGGAATCTAAAACTCTTCATCTCATCCAACTGACACATGTCCACAACATCAAGAATATCAATCTGATTCATTTGGTCTAATGGAGCTCAATGCAGCGTATGCTCAGTGTAACATCAACCCTCAATTATCAGGTCAAATTGTTAGAAACTTAAACCAACCTCACTATGAGCCCTTCTCTTCTTCCTATAACCAAGGCCATATGTATGGTATTCCCATATCTCATCCCCCTCAATTCCCTCCTCAAAACCCAAACCACTTTCAATATGGTCAAGGTGATGGTAACTTCCAACAACCTTATCCTTTTATTCATCAACCTCAAAGAAACAATCATCCTCCTAGATTCCATTATCCTAGTGAGCCTTCCCAATTCCAAAACCAAAACAATCGCTTTCCCAAGAACCAAAATCTATGTAATCCAAATCCAGGACAAGATTCTTCTTCCAAGAAACCATGGGAATGTGCAGTGGAAGATCTTGCCTCCTTCACCCGTTCCAGCCTCAAGAACATTGTAACTCAAATTGGTCAACTTGTATCCCACCTTAGTCTATAGAAACCATCCAGTTATTCCCAACTTATAGCTCAACCATTACCCAACCCCAAGGGTAATGTAAGTGAAATTTCACTTCGATCTGGAAAGAAATTTTCTATTCCTCAAGATAAGTCCTCCAACCCTCCTTTAATTTTTGACCTAGAAAATGAAATGAAAAAGAAACTGGAAAAGGAACCTGAATCCATTCCCTCACCTCCTTCTATTCCACATAGGAACCCAATTCCTTTTCCTCAAGCTATTTATAATCCCAAGAAGTCCTTTGAACCAGATCCTGAAAGTCTCGACATGATTAGACGTTTTGAAGTCAACATTCCCCTCTTAGATGACAATAAAAAAATTCCTATGTATGCCAATTATCTCAAGGATTTGTGTACCCACAAGAGGCAACATAGGACCTTTGAAAATGTTCCCACCTAGTAGTCTATTCCTATAAAGTGCAAGGATCCATGTACCTTTATTATCCCATGCCAAATTTGAAGTTCCAACTTTGATGATGCACTCATAGACCTAGGAGCCTCAATTAAAGTCATGAGCAAATCCATATTCTCCAACCTTGGTCTAGGTCCCTTACATCCAATGGGTGTTGTCATTCAGTTAGCCAATAGAAGAACAACTATTCCTGAGGGAATAATTGAAAATTTCCTTGTCCATGTCAATGATCTTATCATCCATGCTGATTTCTATGTCCTTGACATGGAAGGTGAGATGAACTCTTCTTGATCTCCCCTAATTCTAAGAATACCATTCCTTATGCCAGCAAGAACAAATATTGATGTCTACTCAGGCATCTTATCCATGGAATTTAGTGACCAACTGGTCATGTTCAACATTTTCCAAGCCATGCGATACCCATCTGAGGATCACCGTGCATTCTCAATCAATGCTTCTGAGGACACTTTGAAGAGTCAATCAAACCCCAATCCACCATGTTCTTCATGTTCTAATGACAACGGATCTTGTGAAATCTCCACCATGATTAACCAAGTCATAAATGGTGAAGTTGATGTGGCACTAGTGCAGAAAACGTTTTTTACGTCACCATTTTTTACGTCGGTTATATAAAACCGACGTCATAATATGTAAAACAAGGTTTTTTACGTCGGTTATTTCTTAACCGACGTAAAAACCTGTGTTCGGTACACATTTAACGTCGGTTATTTTTATAACCGACGTTATTAATCGCGCGGCTTCGTTTTTTACGTCGGTTATTTTTATAACCGACGTAACAAACACGGTTTTCGAAGGCCCTTTGACGTCGGTTATTGAATAACCGACGTAACAAACGTGGTTTTTGAAGGCTTTTTTACGTCGGTTCTAAAATAACCGACGTCAAAAAAGAATCCGCAGATGTTTTTGACGTCGGTTATTACATAACCGACGTAAAAAAACGCGGATTTTGAGCCATTTGTTACGTCGGTTATATAATAACCGACGTCAAAAATGAATCGGAGGAAGGTTTTTACGTCGGTTATTGAAATAACCGACGTTATACATGTTTTTAAAACAATTATCACGTCGGTTATTGAATAACCGACGTGATAACTCATTTAAAAATTTACCCAGACCCGTGGATTGTCATTCGCGAGTTTACCTTCGACAGTCGCGACTCGTCTCTCTCGCGCGTAAACCCGAATCAGCTCGTCCATTTCGTTGGTTTAGATTCGTTTTGCGATCATCGTTTCTCATATTTAATCTCCTCGGATCAATCATCTAAACTCGCAGCACTCAGGTAATCCTCCCACTCGTTCGTTTTTTTTCGCGGATAGTAAATATATATGTGTTGTGATTTTCTTGTTGAAACTAGCTAAGATTCTTCGATTGCGAACCCTTTTAACTCGTTTTGGCACCATAATCTTATTTATCATCCCTAGATCTATTTGTTCGACTTGCAATATTGAGTAATTTTATGATTTCACTAATTTTTCATCGTTTTCTATAAATCCACGAGAGGGTTGGGGCGTGTCCATTTGGATGGGTTGCCCTTTTACAGTTGTTACTACTTTATTCACACACAACCATGGCATAGGTGCATGGATTTGGGGTTGGGGGTGTCCAGGGGGGTTTACAAGGGGGTGGGTGGGTGTGGGGGGCTGTCCAAGGGTGTGGGTGGGTGTTGGGGGGTGTCCAGGGGGGTGTCCAAGGGGGTAGGGGGTGGGGGGTGGTGTCCAGGAGGGGTGGGGGGGCTGTCCAGAGGGTTGGGGGGTGTCCAGGGGGGTGTCCAAGCAGGTCGGGGGTGGGGGGTTGTGTCCAGGAGGGGTGGGGGTGCTTTCTAGAGGGGTCGGGGGCTGTCCAGAGGGGTCGGGGGGTGTCCAGGGTGGTGTCCAAGGGGATGGGTGGGTGTGGGGGGCTGTCCAAGGGGGTGGCGGCCTGTCCAGAGGGGTCGGTGGGGTGTCCAGGGGGGTGTCCAAGGGGGTGGATGGGTGTGGGGGGCTGTCCACGTGGGTGGCGGCCTCTCCAGAGGGTATTTGGGGTTGTCCGGGTGGGTGGGGGGGCTGTCCAGAGGGTTGGGGGATGTCCAGGGGGGTGTCCTAGGGGGTAGGGGGTGGGGGGTGGTGTCCAGGAGGGGCGGGGGGCTGTCCAGAGGGGTCGGGGGTGTCCAGGGGGGTTTACAAGGGGGTGGGTGGGTGTGGGGGGCTGTCCAAGGGCGTGGGTGGGTGTTGGGGGGTGTCCAGGGGGGTGTCCAAGGGGGTAGGGGGTGGGTGGTGGTGTTTAGGAGGGGTGGGGGGGCTGTCCAGAGGGTTGGGGGGTGTCCAGGGGGGTGTCCAAGCAGGTCGGGGGTGGGGGGTTGTGTCCAGGAGGGGTGGGGGGCTGTCCAGAGGGGTCGGGGGGTGTCCAGGGGGGTTTACACATCGATTTGTTTTATATTTCAAAATTGTTATATTCAAATTATGATTTTTTTCATATAAACATATATTTGTCTTATCTAAAAAATATATATATTTTTTCTATTTGTTATAGGTAATAATGAGTCGAAGTTGGATTACGGCACATCGAATGAGCAATGAATATGAGGAAGGTGTTGATGCCTTTTTGGAATTTGCTAAACGAAATGTTCCAAGTAGTGACATTTTTTTTCTGTCCATGCCTGAAATGTCTGAATATGAAGAAGTTGAAAAGTAGAGAGATAAAAGATCATCTGATTTGTCATGGTTTCAATCCGAGTTACAACCCTTGGATTTGGCATGGCGAAACTGGACAGAATGTCACTGATGATAATGAATCGCAAGATGGTAACTCCGATGGAATTGAAGAAATGATTCGCGATATTGTAGCAGAACAAATTGAGATAGAACCGAGAGTTGCACGTCTATATGGTGATGCCGAAAAACCATTATATCCTGGTTGTACAGATTTTACGGTTTTGTCGGCGGTGTTAAGATTGATTAACCTGAAGGCGAAACATGGATGGAGTGACAGAAGTTTTACAGAGCTGCTACAATTGATGAAAGACATTCTTCCAAAAGTTAACGATCTTCCAGATTCACATTATAAGGCCAAAAAAATATTATGCCCGATGGGATTGGGATACAGGAAAATACATGCATGTCTGAATGACTGCATTATATATAGGAAGGAATATGAATTTCTGAAAGAGTGTCCCAAATGTGGGACATCACGGTATAAGGTGAAAGAAAAATCACAAGCTGATGTAGAGATTACAAAGCTCCCTTCAAAGGTATTTTGGTATCTTTCTATAATTCCTCGTTTCAAACGTTTATTTGCTAATTCACATGATGCAAAAAGGTTAAGATGGCATGCTGATGAGCGGGTATGTGATGGAAAAATACGTCATCCAGCTGATTGTCCACAATGGAAGAAAATTGATACCCAGTACCCTACATTTGGAAATGAAATTAGAAATCTGAGACTAGGCTTGTGCACAGATGGAATGAATCCATACCGAACCCTCAGTAGCACACATAGTTCATGGCCTGTTTTATTGGTAATTTACAACCTCTCTCCTGAAGTTTGTATGAAGCGCAAATATGTCATGTTGAGTATCATGATCTCTGGTCCAAAGCAACCCGGCAATGATATTGATGTATACTTGTCACCGCTGATTGATGATTTGAAACTTTTATGGGCTGATGGTATTAGGGTGTATGATTCTTATAAAATGGAATATTTTCAACTGCATGCAGTGCTTCTATTCACTATAAATGACTTCCCAGCATATGGAAATTTGTCTGGATACAGTGTTAAAGGGCATAAAGCATGTCCAATTTGCGAACAACAGACGTCATATTGTCAATTGCATCGTGGGAGGAAAACAGTGTACATGGGTCATCGAAAGTTTTTGCCTATGGATCACCCTTATAGAAGACTAAAAAAGGCATTCAATGGCTCACAAGAATTTGATACTGCTCCTCAACCTTTATCCCCAGAATTGTATTTTGAGAGGGTGAAAAACCTTGATGTGACATTGGGAAAGACACAGAAATCTGGTAATGATAGACATATTTGGAAGAAAAGGTCAATATTTTTTGAGCTACCATATTGGAGGTATCATGAAGTCAAACATAATATTGATGTCATGCACGTGGATAAGAATATCTGTGATTCTTTGATCGGAACATTGCTAGATATTAAAGGAAAGACAAAAGATGGGTTGAATGCAAGGTTAGACCTACTGTCAATGGGAATACGTTTGGAGTTAGCTCCCACTCCTAAAGGAAGACGAACATTTCTTCCCCCGGCTTGTCATACATTATCGAAGAGGGAGAAAAGTAGCTTCTGTCAGTGTCTTCATGATATCAAAGTGCCTCAAGGTTATTCTTCAAATGTAAAAAATTTTGTCTCATTGAAAGACTTGAAGTTGATAGGTATGAAATCACATGATTGTCATGTCATGATGCAACAAATTCTACCAGTTGCACTGCGTGGAATATTGCCCATCTGTGTCAGAAAGACTATAATGAGGTTGTGTTATTTTTTCAATTCAATTTGCAACAAGGCGATTGATGTGAATGCTTTGAACATTTTGGAAAAGGATGCAATTATTATACTTTGTCATTTGGAAATGTATTTTCCTCCAACTTTTTTTGATATGATGGTGCATTTACTGATTCATCTGGTTCGAGAAATAAGGCTTTGTGGACCTGTATATCTTCGTTGGATGTATCCTTTTGAAAGGTATATGAAAATATTAAAGGGATATGTTAAAAATCCATATCGACCTGAAGCCTCCATTATTGAAAAGTATATTTCTGAGGAGGTAGCAGAGTTTTGTACGAGTTACTTGGCTACGACGCAACATATAGGTTTGCCTCCATCTCGCCATGAACGGGTTAATAATGAGGGAAAGGGGATTCGTGGCTTGACAGTCAAATCACTGTCAGCTGAACATATGAAGAAGTTAGAATCATACATCTTGAATAACATAGCTGATGTTCAACCGTATATCACATTGCATATTAATGAGTTGAAACAATGTCATCCAAAGAAGAAAGAAATGTGGATTTTGAATGAGCACAACAAAACTTTTTTGCCATGGTTTAAGAAGACCTTGCTTGGTAGATCAGATGTATCAGAGACATTAAAATGGATAGTGGGTGGTCCATCTTTAAATGTGATAACATGGTCCGCTTATGACATTAATGGCTATACATTTCATACGAAAGCTCAGGACAACAGAAGTGCAGTTCAGAATAGTGGTGTATTGGTGTTTGCAGAAGCAATGCATTTTTCGAGTGCTAAGGACAGAAACCCAATTTCGGCATCAAGTGCATATTATGGAGTGATTGAAGACATATGGGAGGCTGATTACTTTAAAATTAAAGTTCCCGTTTTTAACTGTAAATGGTTTATCGGTAACAACAGTGTCAGACATGATGAATTTGGAATGACACTTGTTAATCTTAATAGATTGGAAGACACAGCTGATTCTTTTATAATGGCAACACATGCCAAACAAATTTTCTATGTAGTAGATCAATCAGATATGCAGTGGGCTGTTGTTTTACAAGGGAAAAACCAATATGTTGGTGAGGATGAATTTGATGAAGATGCTGATTTATGTGAGATCCCTACTTCCATGGAAAGATTAACAGAACATAATGATGAGTATGTTGAAGACATGGTTTGTGCCATAAGGAACGATCACGACGAAGGAATTTGGGAAAACAATCCAACTGTACATTCCTAAAATTACAGGTAACACAAGTTTATTTCTTGTTTACATTTAGTTTTTTCATATAATGTTAGATACTGTAAATTTTTTACTTATTAAAATATGTATCAAACCAAAACGATAAAACAATAAAAACCGTAAAGAAGAGAAGTCCTGGGCGCACCGGCAACCGGTCCTCTCTGTCTGAACCACCGGCCGGCCGCTGGCTCACCACCGGCCGGCCGGTGGACCAGACAGAGCCTTCCTCTCTGTCTGGATCACCAGCGGCCGGCCGGTGTTGAGCCAGCGGCCGGCCGGTGGTTCAGACAGAGAGGAAGGCTCTCTGTCTGGTCCACCGACCGGCCGGTGCTGAGCCAGCGGCCGGCCGGTGGTCCAGACAGAGACCGAGCCTCTCTGTCTGGATCACCAGCGGCCGGCCGGTGTTGAGCCAGCGGCCGGCCGGTGGTTCAGACAGAGAGGAAGGCTCTCTGTCTGGTCCACCGGCCGGCCGCTGGATCACCACCGGCCGCCCGGTGGACCAGACAGAGAGCCTTCCTCTCTGTCTGGATCACCAGCGGCCGGCCAGTGAGGAGCCAGCGGCCGGCCGGTGGTTTAGACAGAGGAAGGCTCTGGTCCACCGGCCGGCCGGTGGTGATCCAGCGGCCGGCCGGTGGCATCAGTGATTCCACTTTTCAGCTGTCTTATGCCAACTCCTTGGCAACATTTTGCCTGTGTTTACCATGTTTATCATTGTTTAACATGCTTACCATATTACCGATGTTTACTATTATGTAATTTAGTACACTTTTCTATTTGTGAACTAATGTTTGTTTTTTTGATTTGAAGGAAAATGACAGATCAATCAGTTGATCAGCCACATGATTCTGGAGATGAGCATATTGGTCATACATCTGGGGAGGAACATTCACATGCTCCTATTACGAAAAAGAGTTCAAAGGTTGGTAAGCGTGGGTGCACACGTTTACCAAAATTATCACTTGCCCGTACGAAGGAGGAGAGGATAGTCGTGGAGTTTGATGAGGATGATCTTCCTAGAGGTCCAAATGCTAAAGATTTTAAGGGTTTTGTAGCAACTCAGGCTAAGAGCAAAGTAAGCATTCTCTATGATGATTGGAGAAGTGTGGATAAGGCGATAATTTCTCAGCTGTGGGAGACCATCTTGGTAAGATCTTTTGATATTGTTTGACTGTTCTTTAAATGTTTCTAGTATATATAATATTTTTAACCTCTTTTTTATCAGATGACATTTGATATTCCTGACACTGGAGGAGTCAGGAAGAAATGCTTATCGTTGGCTGCTAGGAGATGGAGGGATTTCAAATCTACCCTCTCATCTGATTTCATTTATGGTCATAGGAGTCGTGAGAATCCATGTCGTATATATCCTTTTATAGATGAAGACACATGGAGACAATTTTTTGAAAGTAGAATAAAAGAATCATTTTTGGTAAGGGCAATGTAAACTTTTATAAGCTTTCTTATATAAATGATCTTATTATTGTTTTGTTAATGATTACTTATTCTTAATTTACAGCAAACAAGGAAAGCTCATCAAGAGATCAAATCTAAAAATGTATACCCTCATAGTTTATCTCGGGGAGGGTATGCATTATTGGAAGAACAAATGATGGCAGAAAAATTTCAACAACTAAGAGCTGAGTCTTCAAGCTCTGGAGAGGTGGCCCCTCCATCCCCTCCATCTAGACATGAGAAATGGAAAAGAGCTCGGAAGGGCAAAAAAGGACAATATCTTTCGGAAGAATCGAGACTCGTAGTTGAGAGGATTGTAAGATATCTATTTTATTTATTTAAGTTTACTATTTTCGTCATATATTTCCAATCATTATAGAAAAGTTCAATTACTTATTACAGGACTCTCTTGAGGAGCAGAGTTCACAGGGGACATTTACACCATCTGGGAGGGAAGATATTTTATCTGTGGCATTGGGAAAGCCCGAACATCCTGGCCGTGTAAGAGGATATCCGGCAGGTGTATCGGTAAGAAAAGTGTTGCCACGTTCCTCAACTTCTAACGTTGAAGGAGTTTATAAAAAAAAATAGAATCGTTGGAGGCTGAAGTCCATAATATTAATGCGACAATGGAGGACAATATTAGAGCATCGGTGCAGTTAATGTTTGCAGACTTGCAAAGACAATTTCAGGGTGCAGCTCCCACTCCACCTCTCCCAATAGCTCCCACTCCCCCACCTCAGCCTGCGGACCCCATTTTTGATCCTCCTCCTCCGCCGCAGCTACCTACTTATTGTGAGTTTTATGTTGATGATCCTCAACATCATATAGTTGCATATGGGATGGTATATTGTATAGGAGATACAGTTCATCATCAACAGTTAGAGGTAGAGAATCAGAGGGTCACTGTACAGGATATTATAGATAGATCAGCTCGGATACCATTACCTACAGATGAGGTGACGACAGTTGGACATAGTATCGGCCATTTTTTACTTTGGCCATCCAGACTTCTTCGACTCATTACCATAGAGGTATGGATGTTATATCTTTTATTTTATATTTTTATTAATGTTTTATCATTTGAAAACTAATATATTTTTCAATTTATTTTTACAGGAATACTTCAAAGGTAAAGAAATACTGTATAGACAACAACAAAGACAGATAGCTATGACATCAGATGCAGATACTAGCAGTCTTGACAAATTGTCAAGATATTCAAATTTGTTGGCGGATCATTATGACTTTACAATGGAAGCTCATGTCTGTGGACGTGAACTATGTGTGGGGATTATGAAAACTGATATCATGGAGTTTGTCACTGGAGATAAGTTGGGCATCAACGTGGTGCAAATTTTTATCATGTAAGTCTTAACTCCTTTTCCTTGCGTTATATTTATTAAAAATGTATACTTATGTCTGCTTTGTATTAGGTATATGTATAAAATTTGTGAGAGGAATGAGCTGACAGATGTATTTGGATTCGTGGACCCACAATTGATTTCCCCTGAAGCATGTGCATTGGATGAGGAACAAAGAATGCTTTATATTGCTGATAGATTTGAAAAGAATGTAATCACACAGTGTTGGATGATGCCTTTTTGTGAGAGGTATGAAACACATCCCTCTCAAAGAGTTAATTATCTTTTAACATAAAAAACCACTAACGTTAAATTTCCTTTTCTCAGGGATCATTGGATGTTAGGGGTTTTTTGCCCTAGGGAGAAAACACTTTATTGGATATGCTCTCTCCATGATGATGTGCGAGAAAGTTTTAAGAATATATTGGAAACGTAAGTTTCAATTTCACAATAGTTTTATATATTATAATGAATTTTAAATTTACCCCATTCGTATTATTTTCTAACAGGGCATGGGTCCACTTTCGAAAAAGCGCAAAGAAAAGGAATTACAAGATCAAATATGTACATGCGAAGGTAAATATCCATTTATAATTTGTACATTTTGATTTATTACATAAAAATAATATATTGAATTTACACTCATTCAAACAGAAATGTCATGAGCAACAAGGCATCATCGAATGCGGATATTACATGTTAAGATTTATGTATGAAATAATAACAACTGGGACAGTTCTGAGTTTTGACCTGGTAAGATTTCCTTTTTCTAATAATATTTCAATTTGATTTATTCATTATACACGTTGACTACTATCCTTTTCCTTTGTAGCTTTTTGATGACCCTCAACCCTTTACTGCTGAAGATATCAAACACTTACAAGTGGAGTGGTCAAATTATTTTACAGGTTTGATTGACTTTTAGTTGTTTGTAATGTAAAATGTAATTTTGAATATTGTCAATGTAATTGTGTATTTCGTAGTCGTTTAGGTTGGATTTAGTTTTTTTTGAAGCTGACATTGTAAGTTTTGAATGTTATATAAGTGAATGTTTAATTTTTCTCTACTTCTTGTTTTGGTCTACTGTTGATGGTTTTTCTGGTCTGGATTTTGGTATGGGGGGAGAGGTTCCAAGGGGGTGGGTGGGTGTTTGGGGGGTGTCCAAGGGATATGGGAGGGGTGTCCAAGGTGTGTTTGGGGCTGTCCTAGGGGTCGGGGGGGGGGGTGTAAATGAGGGTGGGGGGTGTCCAAGGGGCGGGGGGTGTCCAAGGGATATGGGAGGGGTGTCCAAGGTGTGTTTGGGGCTGTCCAAGGAGTCGGTTGGGTGTAAATGAGGGTGGGGGGGGGGGGGGGCTGTCCAAGGGGTGGGGGGGTGTCCAAGTGGTGGGGGGGTGTCCAAGGGATATAGGAGGGGTGTCCAAGGGGTGTTTGGGGCTGTCCAAGGGGATGGGGGGGTTTCCAAGGGGTAGGGGGGTTTCCAAGGGGTCGGGGGGGGGTGTCCAGGGGGTGGGGGGCTGTCCAAGGGGTGGGGGGGTGTCCAGGGGGTGGGGGGGCTGTCCAAGGGGTGGGGGTGTCCAGGGGGTGGGGGGCTGTCCAAGGGGTGGGGGGGTGTCCAAGGGGTGGGGGGGGGTGTCCAAGCGATATGGGAGGGGTGTCCAAGGGGTGTTTGGGGCTGTCCTAGTGTTCGGGGGGTGTAAATTTGGGTGGGGGGGCTGTCGAAGGGGTGGGGGGGTGTCCAAGGGGCAGGTTGGGTGTAAATGAGGGGGGGGGTGTCCAAGGGGTCTGGGAGGGCTGTCAAGGTGTGGGGGGTGTCCAATGGGTGTTTGAGGCTGTACTAGGGGTCTTGGGGGTGTAAATGAGGGTGGGGGGGTGTCCAAGGGGTGGAGGTTGTCCAAGGGATATGGGAGGGGTGTCCAAGGGTTGTGGGTGGGGGAGGGCTGGCCAGGTTGTTAGGTGGGTATAGATGAGGGTGGGGTTCAGTTGGGGCTTGGGGGAGGGCTAGCATGGCTATTTTTGTTTGGTTTCTGGTTGCTTTTTGGTGAGAGCAGTGCAATTATTTAAAAAAAAAATAATTTCTTTCACGTCGGTTAGAGAGGGATGATAGATAGTTACAATGTAGTCTCGATTAAATTGTATGGGTCCCCATTTTTATCAAAGTCTATATTGGAGTCAAACAATGTAGTCTAGTTATGGGTCTCTAGTAGGTTATAAACATAGGAACTCATTATCATTCTAATAGGTTGTTCCAACCCATGTATGTCCAGAGTCACCTCAGAGGATGTTTTATAATTTCCCGACATTACATGTGTTTTATTTACCATTATTTAATTGTATATTATTTTTACTTACTCTAAATTTGATATTTTTCCATAATAATGTGACCAATTTGTTATATTTTTATTTGATTTTATTGATGTATTTATATTTCATTTTAATTTTTTTAATAATTATATATTATTATTCATGAGTATGGTTATAAAGTGGAATTATCAAGAACACTATAATATTTACAATGTCTGTAAGTATCTTCATTCAATAAAAATTTCTTATTAATGTGAAAATTATTTTTTTAGATAAGTTATGAAGATTAATGTCATTTGATACCATTAATTATAAATGTAATAAATCCTTATGTTGTTACATAACTTATTCCAAAACACTGAATGGATGTTATCAAATTATATATATGATGGAATAATTATAAAAAAAATATTTTTATATATTCATCATTTTAGTTCTACATGTATTGGTTCTACCCATAAGAATCTCTTATTACCATCCATATATAGGAAAAACCTCGTTATTCATTAAAAAAGTTATCAATACAATTTTATATCTCTTAGTTTCTGAAATGAGAGTCTATTATTATTTTTTATCATATTTGGGTTTCTTATTACTTATTAACTTCTTATATTATATTTTCATTTGTTTAGTGGATTTAGGAAAGGCTTGATGGCTCATTTTAATTGAGGTAGGTCTAGTCGTAGTTAGGGGATTGAAAGTATTAAAAGTTGGATTTCCCCAATAAATATATAATTCTTATAGTCCCCAAGGATTCATATATCATAACATATCCCTATCATGACCACTTTAATCTCAGTTAAGAATGTTCTTACCCCCAAATCCCACCTTTCATATGACATGAGTTAATAACTATTTCCAAGGGTGTAATTCTAAAAAATGGGAGGGATTACCAAATTTATAGAACATAATAGATCAAAACTATCATCCCCATTAAATTCACATATTGAGAAGTTATTATTGAAATTTGATTCTTGAGACTCATACCTCGTCTCTATTATTTTTCTAGAACTACTCTGAGAAGTATTCATCACATGAATCACTATTTCTTAGAGTATTTCAAGAAAAATAAGTGAATTTCCAATTAGGTTGGAGGATGAGTCTCAAAGAAAATAATTTCAATAATAATTATTTAGTAGATAATGATAATGAAGATGATACTTTTACATAACTTTCACATTGGGATAAATTCAAGGGGTAACACCAACCGTAGTGGAGTAATTATTTTCTTAAATTCAATTACAAATTTTCTTCAAAGAATAGCGAAATGATTTGAAACAATAAAAGATTGGGTTTCCCTTATTGTTATTATCTTTAAATATCACCATTTATAATTAATATCTTATGTGTATTTATTTATTTATTATACAAAATAAATATTTTATGAACCCAATAGGAAGGATATAAATGAAAATGGATGAATGCTAAGCATTTGAAAAAATATTATAAACATATAGTTAAAGAGTTCATCATGTTTTCAATAGAGAATACATACTAGCCCTCTCAAATACTTTTCCCATGTTTATGATGTTTTTATTCAACACAAATTAGTCCAATAGTGCTAAATAACATTTAATTTTTCATAGATTATATCAGAGCTATAAATGCTGACCTAAACATGGGGACAAATGAACATGCATACTGACTGTGATGATACTGCAGTTTATAGATCATTTGATATGGATACAAGTGTAAATGGTGGAAGAGAATGTATGAAATAAGTGAATATAGAAATTGAAGATGAACATCATGATTGTCCGAAGTTATTAAACAAGATGAATAGTTGTGGTAAGAGACCAATGTATACTAGTTGTACTAAATAAAAATAATTTAAGCTGTATTGAAGTTATATAATTTGAAATATGGAAGCCGATAGAGTGACACCAGATTTACAGAACTATATGGTCTCTTTAATGATATGCCGCAAAAATAAAATGACCTACCATATCAAAAATATTACACAAAATGAATTCTGAATTCAATTGGAATGATCTCTAAAAAATAAATTCTTGTTGAAATGATTTCATATTTTTTCTAAATGACCATGAATCACTAATAAATTATTCTAAGTGTAGCACATATCGGTACAGGAAAATGGAATAAATTTCTTTGATAGTTGTATTGTAATTTTCTACTATTTCTTGATTTAGAAGATGATATAGATGTTAGAAAACCATGAGTCAATTGACATAGCATGAATATACTAGAATTAAATTTGGGAACCTATATAATCTATTAGACTCTCCCTTGTGTATGAAAATTGATTACGAGTATCCTAAATTTGGAAATTAGAAGAGAAACACTCTTCTTGCATTGTCTATAGATGGAATAAATCCTTTTGGTGTATAGAGTAGTACTCAGAGTACGTGACCCATCATGTTGGTAAATTATAACTCGCATCCATGGTTATGTATGGAGAAAAAATACATTATATTTTATCTACTTATATCTATACCAAAGAAACCTAGTAATGATATTGATGTCTAATTGGATCCAGTGATCAAGGATCCTGAATTGATATAGGATACATGTATTACAATGTATGATGCTCATAGAAGTGAATAATTCACAATGAGGGGAATACTGTATGGGATGATAAATAAGTTACCTGCTTATATATATTTTTCAAGCTATAAAATTAATTAAATTTTGGGGTGTACCATTTGTGAATAATGCACACACTCAGTTTGGTTAAAACATTCCTCAAATAATTTTTTAGGACATTAAATTTTCTACCTCGATGATATAAATATCGGTCCTAGATGACAACATTCTAGGGGAATATCAAAAAACATACAAAACCTTCTCAACTAACAGGTGATCAACTATTCAATAAATCAAAATATATTTAAACTATTTTTTATAAACTATTTTGGAAAAACTATAAAAAAAATTAAGTTGGTTTAAGAGATCTATTTTCATCGAATTACCATAATGGAATTGTTTGTACATCAGAAATTTTCTTGATTTCATACATGTATAAAAAATTTATCTGATAGTGTTATTGTAATGTTAGAAAATATTCTTGGAAAAAATAAAGATGCAATCATGGTTAGGATGGACACGGTTGACATGGGGATAAGGGAAGAGATGGGACCGATAAAGGGTAAAAGGTGGATTTTTTCCTCTAGTTGATTACACTGTATCCATAATAGAAAAATTTATATTTTTTATTTTCATTAGTAGTGTAATATTTAAAGAGAGGTATTAATTAAATATCAATAATTTTATTTTAATGACCAATTTCAAGTTTCATTGTCTAAAATCATGCTACTATAATGTTTTGATTCGTGTTTCGTTCTGTTGAATTATACTGAAATATTTTGTACATATATTAACTAGATTATGATTCTTTTTCAATGACATGTGTATTAAAGTTATAGATTCAGTAAATATTCCAATCATGAATAAGAAGGTTTCAGTCATAATTTTTGAATTAGAGATGTTATTTCTACCATCATTATTTCATATATTTTTCCACCAAATGGTTCACTTGGTTAGAGAGGTTCAACTATGTGGTCCTATACATTATATATGGATGTACCACATTTAATTATATATGATGATTTTTAAAGGGTAAGTAATGAATCCAAGTCATCTTGAAGATTGTATTTCAAAATGATATATTATTGATAAATCTATTGAATTCTATACAGATTATATATCAGATGTTTACAACATTGGTCTCCCAAAGGTTCATCATAGTGGAAGCCTTATGGTCAAATTGATTTATGAATGAGATTCTATTAAAACTATATTTAACAATAAATATAAAGAACATATTTACAATTTACATATATGTGAATATGTTGATACATGTATTGAATCCAACAATGAAATTATTATATTATTGAATCCATCAATGGTTGAAGGATTTTTGTCATATAAAAATAATCAATAGTTTATTGGATGGTTCCAATATTAAATTTATAAGGATTTATCTAAAAATTGGAACTCAATTGTCAAATGACTTTGATGTATATCTAAGGGATAGAATAAAAATGTTATGTCTTATAGTGGTTTTATAATAAATCGTAATATATTCTATAAAAAAGAATAATATAACTATGGTATAATGAAAAACATTGGATTAATGCTTTTGGTAGAAGCGATGCACATATCTCGTTCCATGAATAGAAATCCAATTTATTCAAATATTTCAAATGTTGGCTTTATTGAATTGATATAGGAGTTAGATTATACAACATTTCAATTGCTGATTTTCTATAGTAAATGAGTTGACAATAGGATTGCAATGATAGTTGATGTAATAGACTTATTAAGTTGAATTCTAGTGTGGAATGGAGAAATATGAGCCTTTCATAATGGTATCACAAAATATGAAAGTACTTTATTTCTCAGATCCATCAAATAATAATTGGTTGATTTTACTTCTAGATACTAAACCAAATGTTGGATCATATAAAATCTCAATCGAGGGTGACCCATTAATTTAGATATCATAGTCAGTTCATACCAGTACCAATGTAGTCAATGTCTTATATGTTATAGGGGACCAGAAAGTGGGGTTTTGGATTCATTATAGAGGTTCCATATCCCGAAAAAAATTTAAAAACATAATGGTACTTCATGAGAACATAAAAGTGCCTATTGATATACTGTTTTCCCTCATAATACTATCTGTTCTCTACTACATTAACATAATCTATGTTAAATGTTTGACTAATCATGTAGAAAATGTATTCTACACACGATGTTATTACCAATCATGTGGATAAAAAACTATAACTTCAGAAACCCTTTGGTAAAATGAATAGTTAATATTATGATATACTTTCTCTATTTTACCAAAAAATAATATAATTAACTATTTATTTAATTTTAATTATTCTTTATTGATTTCATATATTTTAGAAGATTTTTATCCTTCTATCATGTCTTTCTGCACCAAACATTCCACAAGCCTTTTCTCCCTCAAAACATTTTCACCCATATAGTCTTGTAATATATTACATTACTTAAAGTTACCTATATTGCCTCTGTAGGAAGAGAAAAAAATTGAGTTTTCCTAATAACATAAGACATCTTCATGTTTTCATATTAAATTAATTATCTATTTATCTAATTTGTTACTTCATATTTATTTTAAACTTATTTAATTTTAGTATTACTCACATAATAATTATATTCTTATACAGGTGGATTCTTTTTTTTTTTGAGTTGGGGTGGTTTGTTCAAAGCCTCTCATGTTCATGAGAGATTGGACATCTAGGGTAAAAATGAGAAAATGAAAATAATAAAAATGGGTCAAATATGTATACAACCATTATGAAAAGTTGAATTCCTATAATATATTTAATTATTTTTATATAATTTTATATATTATTTGTAAGTTAAATTCATTATCATTTTTTCTAATAATTATTTAGTATTTCACACATATATTTTGGGAAGTCATATTTTCATAATTCATTTAATTTAGAAAATTTATGTGTATCTTTCATGCCATTATGCACCATAACATCCATAGAAATATTCTCCCTCAAAATCGTTTCACCCATACAGTGTTATCATTTATCAATTTCCTTAAACTTCCATCAATTAAATTTATAGGATGATAAAAAATATTTCCTCTACTCATCCATATAGGTAACATTGATTTTTTTCACAATAAAATCATTTCACAAATAATTAATTTAATTTTTCATATTTATTTTATATATATTTCTTTTTTAGTACTAAAATAATAATTTTTTTTATAGAGGTGGATTATTTTTTTCTAGTTGGGGTGGGTTGTTTAAAGGTGGTGATGCTCATGAAGTATTGTCGTTCAAGATTAAAACTGAGATAATGAAAATAAAGAAATGGGTCATGAATTTATACAACCTTCATGAAAAAATGAATTCCAAAAACTTATGTAATTAATTTTGTCTGCTATTTATATTTTAATTTATTTTATAATTTTTATCTAATACTTATATAATTTTTCATATATCCTTTGGGAAGTAATACTTTTCTTTAAACTATCTGCAAAAATTATAAAAAGTGATACAAGATTCCTCTCTATCAATATTACAATGCTTTCTATTTCCTTTCTTTATCGAACTACCAACATTGCATATTGAGTTAATGTTCTTAGGTAAAAAAACTTTTGTCGGACAAGAACATAGACTCTTTATGTAGTGTTTGGTGTTAAGAAAACAAATCTAATGGAAAGAATGGTTACATTGGTAGTTAAGATTTTTTGAGATTTTAGGATGTGTAATAATCAGCCCCACATCAATCTGACACATGAAGTGACTGGTATGACTTGAAGTGATTATTTTTATTTAAAATTGACATTAAATTTAGTAAAAAGACAAATAATATCCTCCAATCCTAGAAATATCATTAATATTGTTTTTATACATTAGGAAAATGATCCATAAGTTATTTTTTACATTTCAGAATCAACATCACCTCCATCTAATACACGATGTGAATCATATAACTCAAAGTATTTGTTATTAGTTTTAAATTGACATTTTAATTTAAAAAGTTTCACTCAATAAAAATAATGAAAATGTGCTCGGATTTTCTAGATAATTTATTTAAACAATTTATTAGTCATTTATATGTGTTGGAATTAGCCTCATGTCAAAATGGTACACGATTTGATTGGTATGGATCAAAGTGTGTGTTTTATGTTTAAAATTAATTTTTAATAAAAGAGGCAAGTGAATTACTCAAAAATAAGAAAAAACATTTGAATTGTTTAGAAAATGTACTAAAATGATCCATATGACATTTTAGATGTGTAATAATTAGCTGTACCTCATTCTAATGCATGGTGTGACAAGTATGACTCAATGTGTATCTTTTTTATTTAAAATTTACATTAAATTTAGGTAAAAAGATGACTAATATACTAAAAATTTATCAAAAACCGTCATATTATTTATATACTTTATTAAAATGATCCCCAAGTCACTTGTGACATGTTGGAATCAGCCACACCTCTATATGTTATAGGATGTGATATATATGACTCAAAGTGTCCATTATCAGTTTAAAATTGAGATTTTAGTACAAAATGTTTCACCCACATAAAACTGAGAAAACACAATATAATTGCTTTTATAATTTATGTAAATTATTCATAATTAATTTGTGACCTATAAGAACCAGTCTCATTTTAATCTGACACATGATGTGACCTGTATGATTCAATGTGAATTTTCTACTTTAAAATGAACTTTTATTAAAAAAGATAGTGGTGTAATCAAAATTAATAAAAAACATTTGTATTGTTTTTATACATTAAAAAAATATCCATAGGTAATTTGGGATGTTTAGGAATAAATATCACCTTAATACAATTCACAGTATGACTGGTATGAATCCAAGTTAGTCTTTTTATTTAAAATTTTCATTGATTTTAGTAAAAAAGAAAACTAACATACTCAAAACCATGTAAACACATTCATATTGTATTGATACTTGAGTAAAATTCCCAATAAGTAATTTTTTCATATTTTGGAATCATACACACCATAATCCAATAAATAATTTTACAATTATGAATCAGAGTGTTTGTTATCTATTTAGAATTGAAATTTTAGTTCAAAAAGTTCCACTCCCTGAAAAAAATAAAGCACACTGATATTATCATTATTATTTAGGAAAAATATTCATAGGTCATTTTTTACAATTATGAATTAGTCTCACATCCAACTGACACACGATGTGACCGGTATGACTCAATGTGTGTGTTTCATGTTTAAAATTAAATTTTAGTAAAAAATACAAGTGATGTAATAAAAAATGAGATAAAACATTTAGATAATTTTGATACTCTATGAAAATTATACATTTGTAACTTGGCATGTGTAGTAATTAACCTCTCTTATATCCTCTATAGAGTGTGACTATTATGACTCCAAGTGACTCTTTTTATCTAAAACATACACTAGTTTTAGTGAAAAACTAGCACTAATATACTCAAAAATGATAAAATAGTTTCATATTATTTATATACATTAGTATAATTATCCATAAGTCATTTTCGACATTTAGGAATCAACCAAACCTCGTTCTGATACACGATGTTCATGATATGACTAAAAGTGTCTGTTATTAGATTAAAATTGACATTATTGTAACGTCCTTGTTCCGGGTTCCACCCATCGGTGCCCCATACCTGGTTGGTCACATGGACTCAAGGGGATTTCACCAAATGCTAGAGGCTTCCAACTAGTAGTGAGGTCCTTGGGTGTGATAGTGGGGAAACTATTCCCTCATTGGCAGAGTAATGTAGTGGATAAAATAGATGGGAATAGGGAAAGCAGTAAAACATGCCATAAGTAAAATGTGGAAGACAGAAAGTAAAAAACAACTAGAGCACACATACAAAGGATTCATGATACATATGTCTAGGAAAGTATCCAAACAAGTCACAATGCTGGAATATAGTAATAAACAAAAGTATAAAGGAAAACAAGTAAGTAACACCAGTAGTATCACAATCCGCAGCTTGGTCTCATTCTCTCTAGATCCACAACAATCACATACCTGAAGTGGAAGGGAGATTTTCCGTATATATACCTGCAACAATATAATCTATTTGGGCCCAAAATCATGTTGCAAATTGGGTGTGAGACGAATTCCAATAGAAAACCTCCCAAAGATCTGTGCCTAACATTCTGTGAATATATGTCATAGTAAATATGAAAAATGAAGCAGTAAACAAGGAAGTAGTCAAAAGTAAAAAATCCTACATTTTCAATTGCATTCATTTTAATATATCAAGTAATAAGCTAATAACAAACAAGTAAACCTCTGGGATGTACTCTCAGCCTAACCCTTTTTGTTCAACAAATCAAACACAAGCAACCCATTGGGAAGTACTCAATGTCTAACCTCTGTTGTTCAGATTTTCCAAAGACACTCTGAGGAAGCATTCATCGTCAATTACCCTTTTGGTATTTTATTGGTAAACTATATACACTCTGGGGAAGCACTCAATGTCCAATTCTCAATGTGGTCTCGCAACGTGGATCTATATACACTTTAATGGAGCCGTCATGTCCATCCCCCCTATAGTCTCGTAATGTGAAAAGTAAACAGACACTTTGGGGAATCCATCAGCGTCCATTCCCTCTATGGTCTACTACACCAGGTTCCCACAACCCTATGCAAGTCAAATGTGCACAACGATGTTCAATAGGCAAAGAAATTCATAAGAACTACTTGACTAATAACATTCAATAACTACTTGGATAAACAACTAAAATAATATAACAACATTAGATAATATCACTCCATCCAAAAAACACTAGGCATGAAAAACAAGTAGCCTAACCACCAAAGGTAGACCAAATGGTAAATATAAAAACAAACATGGGAAACACATCCATCACATGGAAAATAACCCTATTCACAAACAAACAACCTCTACTAAGGCACACAAGGCATAATAGGCATTAACATGGCTAAAATCCCAAAACACACAATACCCCATTCTAGGGTATTGGGAACTTTTGCTTTTAATATTCAAATACTAACCATGGAATGTCACAAAACACCTATATCGGCATTTTACGAAGAACACTCTCGAATGTCAGCCCTTGAATCGAATTAGAACGTGGTAGAACTACAAACACGTCAAAAAAAGATCAACCTAGGATATCTCATGAAAGGAGATAAATCCCGAAACGAGTCTCTATAAGAATTAAGATCTCACTGTGGAAATTCCAATGCATTCAATGGCGGTTGAATCAAAGAACAGATGACCGATCATGGGATCAGAGAAGATTTGTCGGCTTCAGTAGCTCCTGGACAAGGCAGGCTAAGAAAAAGAGGTTGCTATCGATTACATTTTACCCCGGTCTAAGTAATCAATTTGAACGAAAAGTACATAGTGTGCTATTTAAAAGTACATTATGTGTACTTTCCTTAACTGGCCACCACTTTAGTAGGTCTCCAGTTCATGCCACATGGCTATGTACTTCGCTGTTACACACCCAGTACATGGTCACCCACAGCCACCAGGTACACGGTGTGTACTCCTTAAATTTATAGAAACTCCATTTTTTTCTCAAAACACCAGAAAAATAGGATCCATACCTGAAAAGAGGATCCAGGTTCTTACAAACTTCCTCTTAAAGAAATTTGTCCCTAAATTTCCCTAGCAAGGCATCATAGAATAAGAATCCTTCAACAGCTCTGGCCACTGCGATCATACGTTGGCCTCCCTCTCCCAAGTCTCATCCTGTACTCGTCCTTGCTGTCATAGAACTCATACTAGAGGAATATAATGTCCTTGGAGAACCTTCAATCTACATTCAATAATCCATAGATAATGCTCATCGAATGAGGCACCCACTTCCAACCCAACCTCCTCAGGTTAAAAAACAAGAGATGGGTATGAGAAGTAACGTCATAGATGAAAAACGTGGATGACCTCATGTAAATACCAGTACCTCTGAGGTAACTGGAAGAGATAGGAAACCATCCCAACTCTCTCGAAAACCTGAAAAGGCCTAACATATCATGGCGAAATCATACCATGCCTCTTAATACTCTTATGTCCCAATCTCAGTGTGACATGTAGAAAAACCTGATCTCGGACGTTAAACTCTATAGTTCATCTCCATTAATCATCATAAGACTTCTGTCATGACTATGTAGTAGCCATCCTCTTCTGAATCAACTCTATCTGCTATGTGGTCTCCTAAACAAGACGAGGTCCCAGCATAGCTACCTCTCCTGCTTCCAGCTAACATAGGGACGATCAGCATGGCCTACTGTACAGATCCTCATATGGTGTCATCTGAATTGTTGCTTCAAAACTATTATTTTGGGAAAACTCCAAAAGAGGTATATGCTTCTCCCAAGAACCTCCAAAATCTCAGACGCAAGATTGAAGAATGTCCTCTAGCACCCAAATCCTATGCTCATACATTCCATCTGTCTGGGGATGGTACGTTTTACTCAAAAGCACGTGTGTACCCAAATCTCTCTATAATCCTTTCCAAACCCAAGAAGTAAAATGGGTATCCATGTATGAAACAATGGGGTAGGGAACTCAATGTAAACATACAATCTCTCAGACGTACAGTCTTCTCAGCTCATCAACACTGATGGTCTCATTGATTGGTAAGAAGTGAGAAACCTTCATGAGTTTGTTAATGACAACCCAAACTGCATCATTCCATCGAGGTGAGCTCGGTAAACCAGTCACAAAGTCCATCGCGACATTATTCCACTTACAATTGGTAATGGGTAGCTACTGAAAAAGCCATGTTGGTCGCTGATTGTCACGGCCCGTCCCTCGGGGCCCGTGTCATGACTACCCCAAGCCCGCCTTCCATAGGCCAGTGTCTAGCGACTAGCACCAAAAAGCGTATTCCCTAAAATAGGGAAGGCACTTCCTTTATAACCTATAAACACACACAACCATGCAGATAGAAGGATACAATCATTATTAAACTAAATAGTAAACAGAGGGAGTGCACTAAGTAAAAGGGGCCAGAATATAAGCCCAACTAGAAAGTACAGGAAAACTGAAAATTACAAGTAAACTAGAATAGATCCTGTGAACACCCACCAAGGATCCAATACGAAGTGTAGGTACAGCTCTCAAATGGTCATCTCTGCAGTACGCCTCGTCTAATGTCCAACTCTGAGATACCTCCAGTCCTAGTACCCTCGTCCTCAGTCAGCCTTGTCCATCGTCAGCACCAAACACAACATGGTGCGGGCATAGCCCGTGCAGGGGTGAGTATAACTATACTTAGTAGGGACCCTGAGACCCTCAAAGGTTTCACAAAATACACAAAATATAAACCAAAACGCATGTAATCAAATGAAAAACTATTTAGGTATATGCCCATACATATTCCTAATTTATCAAGTAAACCATATCAATCATGAGGAAACACAAGGTCCAACTCAAAAGCCCAAAGCTCAACTGTTCTGCAAAGGAAGGAATAACAAAAAGTTAAGTACCACATAGGTACATCACAATGAATAATAATACCAAGATATTATCATGAAGAAAAGTACCACACAGGTATAGACTTAGCTCACACCAGATATATCTCCGGCATAGTAGTAGAGATGATTAGATGTAACTACTAAATCATCTTACTCGGTCAGCATAAGACTTCTTTCTACTCTGTGTAGTTTTCATCCGAACCTCGATGATTTGCACTTTCTTTAAGGTATCACGTACCATCTCTGGTCCCACGAGTGCTGACTCCATAAGGTCAGTCCAGCACAAAGGTGATCTGCAAGGTCTCCTATACAACGCCTCAAGTTGTGCCATCCCAAGGGTGGAGTGATATCTCTTGTTGTATGAAAACTCCACCAAGGTCTAGTGATCATCCCAGCTATGACCAAAGTCAAGAATGCAAGCATACATCATGTACTCGAGGGACTGTATGGTTCTCTTTGTCTGGCCATCCGTTTGGGGATGAAACGCAGTGCTCAAATTAAGCTACATCCCGAAAGCCTCCTAAAACCCCTTATATAGCCGGGAAGTAAAAATTGTATCATGATTGGAGACAATCATCGAGGTTAATCCATGTAGCCATGCAATATCTTGAACATAGAGGCGTCCCAATATCTCTTCTAAACCCTTCTCTCTGATCAGTAGGAAGTGGGCCGAATTGGTGAGTCAATCGATGATAACCTAGATAGAATCATGATGCTTGGATGTACATAGAATTACTGTAACAAATTCCATGGATATTTCATCCTACTTCCACTCTGGAACCTCTAAAGGAGGAACTAAGCCTACGGGTACCTAATGATCTACCTTCACTTAATGACAAGTGAGGCACAGGGAGACAAACTCTGCTACTGCATTCTTCATTCACGTCCACCGGTGCTATAGTCGGAGATCCTGGTACATCTTCATCACTCCTGGATGTACCGCTAGAGGGGATGTGTGGAACTCCCTCAACACTTCCTCCCAAAGAGACATTGGTACCATGGTACATCCTCTAAAAAGTATGACGTGCTCCCCACCATCAGAAAATCCATCAGGTGCATGTCCTGTGGTTATTTGATCACGTCGAGCCTCGTAGTCAGTGTCCCCACATTACGCCTCCAGGACTCGCTGAAGAAGTGAGGGAGTGACTGTTAGAGACTGAAGAATATCTAATCCATCTCAATCCACAAAATAATATCTGCAAATAGACCAACTACTCCATCGCCTCACCTAGAAGCTGTATACCAGATCTCCTACTGAGTGCATCTGCTAATACATTTCCCTTCCTAGGAGTATAGACTATCTCAAAGTCATAGACCTAGAGAAACTCAATCCTACATCGTTGTCTTGGGTTTAGGCCTTCTGAGAGAAGATATTCATGAGACTCTTGTGATCCAAGTAGACTGGAATTCAATCACCATCAATTAATGTGAAGACCACTGCTACTAACTCCAGGTCTTGGGTAGCGTAGTTCTTCTCATGTTGTCTAAGCTGTCGAGAACCGTATGTGATCACTGATCACTCCTGCATCAGAACAAATCCAAGCACGGTCCCTGATGCGTCGCATCAGACTATGTACCCTATGCCCTCCTCCGGTAGCCTCAAGATGGGAGCACTAGTCAACCTCTTACTCAGCTCCTGAAAACTTCGTTGCCATATCTCTGACCACACAGAGGGTTTCCACTTCGTTTTCAATGACGATAAAGGTGATGTAACTCTAGGGAAATCTAGCACAAACCTCCTGTAGTAGCCGGCCAAACCCCAGAAACTCTGCACCTCCGTCACACTCTTGGGTGGCTCCCAAGTAAGTACCACCTCGATCTTTTCTAGATCCACTACATCTCAAGCCTCCGAGATGACATGTCCCTGAATGTGAACCTCTCGGATCCAAAACTGGCAGTTTGAGAGCATAAAATATAGCTAATTCTCTCAGAGTGCGTCCATAACTTATATATATGATAGGCATGATCCTCCTCAATAGCCAAGTAGATCAGTATGTTGTCGATGAAGACTACTACAAAGTGATCAAGATATGGATGGAAGATCATGTTCAAGAGTCCTATGAACTCTACTGGAGCATTGGTCATGACGAACAACATGAACAATAATTCATAATGGTCTTACAGACATCCAAAAGTCGTCTTCTACACATCCTTGTCTCGTACTCTGAGCTGATGATATCCCGATCTAAAGTATATCATCGAGAACCACCGTTCTCCCTTCAGCTGATCAAAGGGGTCATAAATCCTCGGAAGTGGGTAATTGTTCTTTATGGTCACCTAGATAAGGTTCCAATAGTCAACCCAAAGCCTCAAGCTCCCATCTACCTTTATGGAAAACAAAATCAGGGATTCCCAAGGAGAAACATTAGGCCAGATGAATCCCTTCCCTTGTAAGTCCTCCAGTTGTACCCACATCAAACAAAGCTCTGCGGGAGCCATCTGATACGCTGGTGTGGATATCGGTGTTGTCCCGGGGTACAAGTCAATGTAAAATTCCACCTATCTTTGAAGAGTTAGACCCAAAACATCATCAGAGAAGTCATCCGCATACTGGTCCACCACTATAAGATAAATCATACTCCCCAGATCAACCGCTTCGAGGGTAAGGCTAGGAAAATGATGAGTGATCGACTGCACTCTCCTCCAAGTGAGTCCATCCTATGCTGCAAAGGCTTCCTTCTTACCAGTGAAGGTAAACCTGGTCCCATCTGTGCGAAAAAACCATACTATGCGCCTAATACAATCAATATGATCATGGACTTTAGATAAGTATTCCATACCCAAGATGACATGGTAAGGCCTCGACGCCACTATTAGGAGATCCCACCTAAAGCTCTCGTCTCCTAGAGTAAGTTCACACTACCTGCACTAGTGTGTAATCATCAAATTAGCTCCCGTAGGAGTTTCTATACATATGGATCGAGCCAATGGATCCGTCAGAATCTCGAAGCTCCGAATGAGGGTAGTGGTAATAAAAGAATGACTAGCACATTTGTCTATAAGTATTGTAGCTAAGGTGGAGTAGACATAGGTTTTACCTCATATCATCTATGGAGTTCCATGGTTGTAGACCTCAGTTCCCTGGAGCTGAGTTCACCCATGTCCACCTACTCCCTATGGTTGGAGTGGACCACCTGTTGGTGGTGGAAGTAACATCCCGAATCATCGCCCACCGCCAGCTGCGCGACCATCTCCACTGCCACGTTTCTCCTGCTCCCTATGGACCTCCTCGGTCGAACCTCTGTCTCTACCTGGGTGGTCCCTCGACCATCTACAGATCATCTGTATAGTGGGTCGGGTAGTGATGATCCATGTGACCCTACCCGCCGCATGTGTAACACTACCTGTTCCATGTATTATTGGATATTTCTCTGGTACCCTGCACAACCAATATCATGTCATGTGGATGTACACCTGTAGGTATACTTCTCTTGGACCTCTTTGACATATGCCTGCTACCAGATGTAGAAGACTCCATTACGTGACGTCCGGTGGTGAGTCTCACTATTGGTGACTGATCATCATGGAAGCTCTCCACTAAGAGGGCTTGGTCAAACACCCCCACCTACATCGGGATGCTGATAGAAATCATTAGAGCCCTGATCTCTCACCTGAGCCCCTACTCGAAGGTATGGGCCCTGAAGAATGGGTCTACTACCATATCGGTGGAGTAGCGTGATAGGTTGATAAACCTCACTCAGTATTGACCGACTGTCATGCTACCCTGCTACATATGATGAAGCTCCTGCATGCGTATTGTGTGAAGAGTCACTGGGAAAAACTCTACCCAAAACAGGCTCTCAAAGTCTGCCCAGAGGAGTGCCACCTCGTCGTGAACCTGGAGCATCAAGCTCCATCATCTGCCTACTGCTGCCTATAAAATACTAGCGGCATGAATCACCATGAGATCAGTTGGTGTCCCTACCAGTCGAAAGACTCTCACTACTGCCTCCAACCAATCCTCAGACTCCTGTGGGTCCATATCACCCCTGCACCAGGGTGGCCTCTGGCGCTTGAACTCGTACAATGCGGTCAAGAGGCATGCACTCTCTACTACTGGGGTTGGTGGCATCAGTGGCCCAATGGTTAATGGTACTGTTGGTGCCTCTACTGGTGCCTATACTGGAAGAGATCCCTGCACTGAGGCCTCATCACTCGGTCGGCTATCAAGGCGTACTATTCCTGGAACCCTAGCTGGTTGTCAGCGTAGTGGCATCCTGAAAATAAACAGGTCCACCACAGTCAATAATTTATACCTGGTGAGATGATGCAATGATATCACAAAGAAAACTATTGAAAACACACACAAAATCAGTGTTTTCGTGCACTGAGTCAGAAATAAGAAGTTGGGGTCCTGGTGTAATGATACGTCAGCCGCCGCACCAACACTAGTTTCCCTAAACTGATAACCACACTCATTACACATAACACTATTTCCGTTAAAAGATCATCTTCCAATGTTCTGCGGTAGAACCGACTCCTATGATAACAATTTGTCATGACCCATCCCCTGAGGATCGTGCCATGACTACCCCAAGCCCGACATCCATAGGCTAGGGTCTGGCGACTAGCACCAAAAGGAATTTTCTCTAAAACCCGGAAGGAATTTCCTTTATAACTTGTAAACACACACAACCATGAACACACCAAGTTATTAACATGAGTAAACTGAATAGTAAACAGAGTGAGTATAGTAAGTAGAAGGGGCCAGAATAAAAGCCCAACTAGAAAGTACAGGAAAACAGAAAAGTACAGGTAAACTAGAATAGATCCTATAAACACCCGCTAAGGATCCTACCTGATGGGTAGGTAAATCTATTGAATAGTCATCTCTACAGTACGCCTCATCTAATTTCCACCTACGAGCTACCTCTTGTCCTGGTACCCTCATCCTCAGTCAGCGTTGTCCGTCGTATCCACCAAACACAACAAGGTGCAGGCATAGCCCATGCTGGGGTGAGTATAACGATACTTTGTAGGGACACCGAGACCCTCAAAGGTTTCACAAAATTCACAAAGGATAAACCACAGATCATGTAATCAACTGACCACCCTACTTAGGTATATGCCCATACATATACCTAAGTTATCAAGTAAACCCATCTCAATCATGTGGAAACACAATGTCCAACTCAAAATCCAAAAGCTCAACTATTCCACAAAAGAACGAATACCATGATGGTAAGTACCAAATAGGCACGACACACTGGAGAATACCACCGAGGTATTACCATGAAGGAATGTACCACATAGGTACGAAGTCATCTCACACCAGGTATATCTTAGGTACTACAGTAGAGATGATTAGATGTATCTACTGAAGCATATTACTCTATTAAGAGGCAGAACCACGTAGGATCCTAAACCATCATCAAACCCACAGAGGATCACAGTACATCGTCATACCCACAGAGGATCCTAGTACCTCGTCATACCCACACAGGATCCTAGTACATCGTAAGACCCACACAGTATCCTAGTACCTTGTCAGACCCACACAGGATCGTAGTACCCCCATAGACCCACAAACTATCCTAGTATATCGTCAGACACACACATGATCCTTGTACATTTTAAAACCCACAAAGGATCCCTTTCTCAAGTCACAGCCAGCTGCAGGGTACCCGCACTAAGATTGCTCGACTTCGGGAGAGTCCGCTACTCAAGCTAATGGTCGATGGTACAACTACCATGAAGTCCCACTAAGAAAATATCCCAAATGTATTCCACGTTATGGGGGTCTCAATGCACCAAAATGTGCGTCAAATGGATCCCCGATCTCTAAGTTATTGACCTTTTAGTCCAGAGGGCCTGGTTGGATTCATTCTCGATCCAACCTGACTGTACCCCAACATTTACCAAATCTCAAGTGGGGTGTACCAAATGGTCTGTCTCGCTCTAATGTTTTTGGCACTGCATACGGTTCGTCAAACAGATGCTCGGTGACAATGTTATGGCCAAAAGATCATATAGGGTCGAAATTGGTCTGCGTCCAGTCTGACATAGTCGGACCAACCCATCCTAACCCCTTCTGGGCGGCCCAAATTAGGGGGTGGTGTAACGACCCAAATTTTCATTAATGTAAATACCTCTTGACCTAATTAAATATCTCTTTATGTTTATATAAAATATCAACTTCTTTGGTTTTTTGTTAAGAATTATGACCATATCTAATATAGCCATTTAACAATGATCACATGATTAGTATAAAAATAGGGCTTTAACGAATCAAAATTTACTCAGACAAAGGAAGCGATGTCCTCATCCAGTAGAATTGCCCCATACGAAGCCCATTTTTTGGAGCTGGGAAAACAGGTGGCATCCTTGGGCTTCATCCTTGACCAAGCCCAAGATGAGCTTCATCATGTCAAGCTCGAACGGGACCGTCTACAGGAGAAGTGGAAGTTGATAGAAATTACCACTCGAGCGATGTTATCCGAGCCACCCCAAGAGTTTGTCACCATCGCACATCTTACCATTAGGTCTTATGCAACTATTTTAAGGGGTTATGTAACAAATAAATAGTACTATGTTCATGTACATTATTTTTTGTATATAATAATGAATATACTTTGTTGTCATTATTGATACATTGTAAATAGTTTTTAATGTACAAATAATGTTTTTATTTATTATTTATTTTAGAATTCTATTTTATTAAAATAAGGGAATTTTTAATTAAATAATATTTTAATAAAATATTATTATTATTATTAAATAAATATTTATTAAATATAAATTATCTTATAATTTTATGAATGCAATTGTAATTTTTATTAAGGTTTGAAAGCCATTTCTATCAGAACCCGCGAATTTTCGATAAATGTCGATTTTTATTTTAAAAGTGAAAATTAACATATTTAAAAAATTATTTAGATAAAATAAATGTTATTTCTGGAATCACGGCATCGAAATTATCCAATGGTGAATTTTTCCTAAATTTCTGAGATAGTCAAATGTTTGAGTAAAAATTAAATACCGTTTAAATATATAATGTGTTTTCTTACCTCATAATGACCCAATAATGATGTAATAAAATACTATAAGCTTTATTTTCGGCCAATATATGTTTTAACATTAAAATAATGTGATTTTGGGTTTGTTTTACCTACTTTTCAAAGCATTAATGGACCCCTCAAGACTTATTAAACATCTTGTCTTTTTAAATTATTTTCCATTGGAGTGTGACTCACCTCCACATAAGAAACCTCATTATTTTAAGAAGTTAGGACTTTGGAATTATAAAATATTGTTTTCCTCTTCCCTTTTCCAAAAACCATGGGCAAAAACCAAGGGATGGTTTGTGGTTTGGATTAATTTAATGTAAGGGGTCCCACACCTAAATAATATAGAATTCCCTCACCTTTCCTATATAAACCCACCCAAGATCCCACATCCTCCTCACTCAAAGCCTTTAGAGTTCTTCCAAACTCTGACCTAATCTCTCTAGAATCCTCCCAAGGTGCCCCAAGCTCGCAAGAAGCCTCTCACATGCCTCTCTGTAGCCTTTGGAAGCACACTTCCAAGTAAGGGTTTTTTCATTCCTTTCTCATTTTTGTCCAATTTTCTTCATATTGTTATGCCATTTTAATTTCAATTAAAAATGCCGGGGTATGGTTTCAAAAAATCCCCATAATTCCCTCTTTTTAATTTAATTATGGGAGACCCCATTCTCTCTCATTACATGCCTCCCATGTACACCTGTTACTATGCCGAAATTTTGAAAGGAACTTCTCTCTCCTCTTTTACATTCAAGCAATACTTTTGTATCATGAATCTAAATTCCATTACAATTGTTTGGACATGTATCTATATGACCCCTTTACTGTCCATTTCATGTAAATATGATGAGACAGCCCTTTCTCTCTCATCAACCATTTTTATGAATTCTTATGTCACGCCGTTACGCTGCCGAAATTGTACCGATTTTCTAAGCCAATGCCATTGTGTAGTGAATGCCATACCCATTTCTCCATCAAGGGTATTCACCTTTATGCACATTTACTTATTGATTATAATGTTTCATGTATGAATTCTACATAACTTTATTGTAGAATAAATGATTATATTTTATGAATCAAGGTTTTATGATCCATGTGGCACACTTATGCATGGAATGAAATGTTTAAGAAGGGTGCGCCCTTATAGCGCTCCAATGCATTGGGTAAAGTATAGTATCATGATACGTCATGTGCAATAAGTGTTGACTCATGCTAATTCAAGTGCAATGAGGGTTTACTCGTGCTTCATGTGCAATGAGGATTTACTCATGCTCCATGTGCAATGAGTCTTGGCTCATGCTAATTCAGTGTTACGTGTTTTTGCCACATTTCCATGTTATGGTTATCATGATTTATCATGCCTTTATGTTCATGTGTATCTTGTGATCTATTGGTATGCCTAATTTCTAACATGTATTTTACTCCCCATGTTATTCCATGTGTATTCCCTTACTGGGCTTTATAGCTCTCCCTTTCCTTATACATGTCCTCAGGTTATCCCATGCAATGCTATGTACGAGGGAATGCAATGGTCATGTAAAGGATGTTTTCAATAAAGATGTTGTATTTTATGTTTTAAGTTGTTATGTAATGATCCTAATCCCCAAAGACACTAGACGTCTCGATCATCCATGTTGTATCAGGTGAATAGTTTATGTAATAAATCATGTTTATGTTTGTAATAAAAGCAGGGTTGTCATAGTTGGTATCAGAGGATAGGTTTAATTATTTTTGGGATTAGGATTAGAAAACCCTAGTAAATCCTAAGAGACAAGACTAAGTATAATAAAAACATCCCTATGTTTTGGTAAGTACAGAGTAAGTGTTTTTTCAAACAAATACATCCCTGTCTAGATACGAGCAGGTAGAGGCGGCTCTGGCACATATGTATCCTAGGGGTAAAACCCGAAAACACCGCTTTCAGCTAGACTCGAACAGGAACTAGTGCACGACAATGATCCTTGTTGCACTCTTGGTTACGATACTCCCGGGGGATATGATTTGGTAAATTCACAAGCTTAGTATGAACCCTTATTAAGGGAATAAAAAACCCCCCTAAAAATATATATTAGAAAGTAGATCATGAAAAGCCTAGATTGAAGCCTATAGACTCATGAGTTAAGGAAATAAATGTTTATTTATAAGTCATCAATTTTTGTATTTGGATTACCCTTTATTTGTTACCCCTAACTTTCCTTTTATTCCAGCCAATGGCCGGTAATAGGAGGACTCGGGCTAACAACCGATGTGAAGATCAATGTGATGACTGTACTAATGAGATTCCCAATCCAATGGGAGAAGGAATCACGAACTTTGTCACACATATCTCTCAGCTAACTCAGGTTTTGAATAGAAAAACAGGTCAAGAGGAACCTTCAACCGCCCCTAAGAAAGAACAAGCCGCTATCGAGAGATTCATGAGACAAAGGCCTCCTACTTTTAGTGGATCATCTGATCCCACAATTGCTGAGCAATAGATCAACTCCATTGAAAAGATCTTCTCCATCCTTCAATGTTCTGAACAAGAGAAGGTTCTCCTGGCAGCTTATCATATGGAGGGTGAAGCTGATCAATGGTGGACGTTGGTAAAAAATATGAAGCCTGAGGAGTAGATCAATGCGTTGGAATGGAAGGATTTCCAGAATATGTTTTTTGATAAATATTTTCCACGCACCCTTTGGCTTAAGATCGAAAGGGACTTCCTTTCCCTCAAGAAAAAAGATGAAGAATCTGTTGGAGCGTATGAGGAATAATTCACATGGCTTGCCTGATACGCTTCAGGATTTATCGTTACCCACGAATGCAATGTTGACATCTTCTTTGGTGGGCTGAAGCCTAGACTGCGGAAAGCATTTTCAATCCATGATTTCGAAAGCTCTGAGGAAATTGTCTGATGTGCCCTCAAGGTCGAAATGGAGATCAGAGAATCATAGGGGTATCATGGGGATAAGAATCCTAAGGTGGAATTCAATGCTGGTGGTCCGATGCATAAATCCAACGATGCTAAGAAGATCCAGCATCCCACTTTCCAAATGTGCGGAAAGAAGCACCCTAGAAATTGCCTTAAGGGGACGAGAAAATGATTTAGGTGTGGAAGAAAAGGGAAGCTAGCTATTAACTGTCGGAAAGAAAGACATGCGGTTGCGACATAGGAGTGGAATGCTCCATTCGAACCTCAATGCGTTTTTCAATGCTACAGATGCAATGAACCGGGGCATTTTGAAAATTAGTGCCCTAGGCAACCAACAACATCCAAGGCAGCAAGGAAGATATTTTTCCATAACTTCTACCGAAGTGAACCCCGACAACGATGTGGTGATAGGTACGCCAGATATTCAATCAAGAATAGTGAACGTACTTTTTGATTCAGGTTCTACACATTCTTTTATATCTCGAAAGTTTAGTAGAACAATCCCAACACCACCAAAAATCATGGAAGAGAAGATTTCGGTGAGTACGGAAAATGGGGCAATCATTTCATCACATGAATATAAGTCCTCCCCTATTATAATTTGTGGATTGAATTTCCCGGAGAACCACGTCATAATCCCTCTGGTGTAATTTAAAGCAATTCTTGGCATGGATTGGATTTCCTTATATAGAGACAACATAAATTGTCGGGAGAGAGAAATCACACTCCATATGGAGCTAAAGGAGATTATCTCTATGGGGAGAAATGTGAGATATATACTGACCACAAGAGTCTTAAATATATATTCACACAGAAAGAGCTTAATATGTTCCAGAGAAGATAAATAGAGCTCATCAAGGATTATGACTGTTCAATACATTACCACCCTGGGAAAGGGAACAAGGTGGCAGATGCCCTAAGTAGAAAGGACCCAACGATTCTATCAATGATGAGAATTGAGAAGGTTCCAATATTCTTAGACTTGATAAAGATGGACATGGGAATCATAAAGAAGGGAACATCATCAATCCTTTCACAAATGATTGCTCAGCCGTCTCTTTTGGAAAGGTTAATGGTTGCTCAAAAGGATGTTGTGGGAATTCAAGAAAATGTGGAAGCTATCAAAAAAGGGAAATCCTCAGAGTTTAATGTTAATGAAGAAGGAATTGCGAGGTTTGGGAAAAGACTATGTGTTCCATCAAGTCTGGAGCTGAAGAAGTAACTTTTGGATGACGCACATAGTTCAAATTTCTCTATTCACCCAGAGAGCACAAAGATGTATCAAGATCTTCGAGAAAACTTTTGGTGGGATAATATGAAAAAGGAGATCTCTGAATATACATCAAAGTCCCTAGTGTTCCAGCAAGTGAAGGCAGAGAGGCAGAAGTCTAAGGGGATGATGCAACCATTTCCCATACTAGAATGGGAATGGGAGAACATCACCATGGACTTCGTCACCGGACTTCCGAGGACATTCAAATGCAACAATGAAATTTGGGTTGTTGTGGATCGTCTTACAAAGACTGCACAATTCATTGCTATTCAGGATGATTTCTCATTGGATCAACTAGCACAGATATATATCAGGGAAGTGGTAAGACTGCATGGAGTGCCACTATCTATTGTGTTTGACCGAGATCCAAGATTCACCTATATGTTTTGGAAGAGTCTTCGACATGCTCTGGATACTGAACTGAACTTCAGTATGACCTATCATCCTCAAACTGATGGTCAATCCGAGCAGACTATCCAAACACATGAGGACATGTTACGGGCATGCTCAATAAACATTAGAGGAGGATGGGATCAACATCTTCCTCTAGTTCAGTTCTCTTATAATAATAGTTTCCACTCGAGCATCCAAATGGCACCATATGATGCCCTGTATGGGAAAAGGTGCAGAACGCCGGCATGTTGGGATGAGGTCGGTGAATGTAAGCTTCTTGGACAAGAAATGGTCGAGGAAATGGTGGAGAAGGTGAACAACATTCAGCAGTATATCAAGGAAGGCCAGAGTCGACAGAAGAGTTATGCAGATAATCGTTGACGAGACCTTGAGTTTAAAGTCAGAGACATGGTTTTTCTACGCATATCTCCATGGAAGAAGGTCATGAGGTTTGGAAAGAAATGGAAGTTAAGTCCAATGTACATCGGCCCCTTTGAGATTCTTGATCGTGTCTGGGTTGTGGCCTATCGACTAACACTTCCACCTACTATGGGCAAAGTACATGATGTCTTTCATGTATCCCTTTTATGGGAGTACATATCGGACCCTTCACATGTACTCTCTTCTGAGGTGGTACAATTGGAAGATGATCTTTCTTATGAGGAGAAACCAGTGAAGATCATAGATCGTAGGGAAAAAGTCCTATGAAATAAGACAATTCCCCTCGTCAAGGTGTTGTGGAGAAACCACAGGTTTGAATAAGCAACTTGGGAATCAGATGAAATGATGAAGCTGAGCTACCCACATCTATTTTAGTGTGGGAAAAGTAAAATATCAAGGGAGAAATTTCTTAAGTGGAGAATATTGTAACGACCCAAAGATTCATTAATCGAAACCCCTCTTGATCTAATTAAATGTCTCTTTTTGTTTATATGAAATGTCAAATTCTTTGGTTTTATGTTAATAATTTTGACCGTTGTAAATATAGTCGTTGAACAATGATCACATGATTTGTATAAATATAGGGCGTTAACAAATCCAAATTTACTCAGAAAAATAAGAGATGGCCTCATCTAGTAGAATTTCCCCATACGAAGCCCATTTGTCGGAGCTTGGAAATGAGGTGGCATCCTTGGGCTTCGCTCTTGACCAAGCCCAAGCTGAGCTTCATCATGTCAAGCTCGAACGGGTCCATCCACAGGAGAAGTGGAAGTTGATAGAAATTACCACTCGAGTGATGTTATCCGAGCCACCCCAAGAGTCTGTCACCATCGCACACCTTACCCTTAGGTCTTATGTAGCTGTTTTAAGGGGTTATGTAACAAATTAATAGTATTATGTCCATGTACATTATTTTTTGTATATAATAATGAATATACTTTCTTTTCATTATAGATACATTGTAAATAGTATTTAGAGTACAAATAATGTTTTTAGTTATTATTTAATTAAGAATTATATTCTATAAAATTAAGGGATTTTTGAATTAAATAATATTTTAATAAAATATTATTATTATTATTAAATTAATTTTTATTAAATATAAATGATCTTATAATTTTATGAATGCAATTGTAATTTTTATTAAGGATTGAAAGCCATTTCTGTCAAAACCCGTGAATTTTTTATAATTGTCAGTTTTTATTTTAGAAGTGAAAATTAACATATTAAGAAAATTATTTAGATAAAATAAATTTTATTTATGGATTCAGGACATCGAAATTATCCAATGGTAAATTTTTCATAATTTTCTGAGAAAGTCAAATTTTTGGGTAAAAATTAAATACCGGTTAAATATATAATGTGTTTTATGACATCATAATGACCCAATAGTGATGTAATAAAATACCATAAGCTTTATTTTAGGCCAATATATGTTTTAATATTAAAATAATGTGATTTTGGGTTTGTTTGACCAACTTTTAAAAGGATTAATGGACCCCTCAAGACTTATTAAACATCCTGTCTTTTTAAATTATTATCTATGGGAGTGTGACTCACCACCACATAAGCAACCTAATTATTTTAAGAATTTAGGACTTTGGCCTGATAAAATATTTTTTCCTCTTCCCTTTTCCAAACACCATAGGCAAAAACCATGGGATGGTATGTGGTTGGGATTAACTTAACGTAAGGGGTCCCAAACCTAAATAATAAAGAATTCCCTCACCTTTCCTATATAAACCCACCCATGATCCCACTTCCTCCCCAATCAAAGCCTTTGGATTTCTTCAAACCTCCTACCTACTCTCTATAGAATCCTCCCAAGGTGCCCCAACTCCCAATAATCCTCTCTCAAGCCTTTGGAAGCACACTTCCATGTAAGGGTTTTTTTTCTTCCTTTCTCGTTTTTTTCCAATTTTATTAATATTGTTATGCCCTTTTCATTTCATTTATAAATGCTGGGGTATAGTTTAACACCTCCCCTATACTTCCCTCTTATTGTTTTAATGATTGGAGGCCCCATTATCTCTCATTAAATGCCTCCCATGTACACCCATTACTATGCCGAAATTTCGAAAGGAACCTCTCTCTCCTCTTTTACATTCAAGCAATACTTTTGTATCATGAATTTAAATTCCATTACAATTGTTTGGAAATGTATCTATATGACCAAAATACTGTCCATTTCATGTAAATATGATGAACCACCCCTTTATCTCTCATCAACCATTTTTATGAATTTTTATGTCACACCGTTACACTGCCGGAATTGCACTGATTTTCTAAGCCAATGCCATTGTGTAGTGAATACCATGCCCATTTCTCCATCAAGGGTATTAAACGTTATGCAAATTTACTTATTGATTATAATGTTTCATGTATTAATTCCCCATTTCTTTATCGTGGAATAAATGATTATGTTTTATTAATCAATGTTTTATGATCCATGTGTCACACTTATGCATGAAATGAAATGTTTAAGAAGGGTGCACCCTTATAGCACACCAATGCATTTGGTAAAGTATAGTATCATTATATGTCACGTGCAATCAGTGTTGACTGATGCTAATTCAAGTGCAATGAGGTTTTACTCGTGCTTCATGTGCAATGAGGATTTACTCATGCTCCATGTGCAATGAGTCTTGGCTCATGCTAATTCCATGTTAAGTGTTGTTGCCACATTGCCATGTTATGATTATCATGCTTTATCATGCCTTTATGTTCATGTTTCACCTGTGCTGTATTGATATTCCTAATGTCTAAAATGTATTGTACTCCTTATGTTATTCCATTTGTATTCCCTTACTGGGATTTATAGCTCACCCTTTTCTTATGCATGTCCTCAGGTTATCCCATGAAATTCTCAGTATGAGGGAATGTAGTGGTCTTGTAAAGTACATTTTCAATAAAGATGTTGTATTTCATGTTTTAAGTTGTTATGTAATGATCCTAAGCCCCAAAGACACTAGAACTCTCGATCTTTCATGTTGTATCAAGTGAATATTTTATGTAAAAAATCATGTTTAAGTTTGTAATAAAAGAAGGGTTGTCATAGGTGACCGCGATGCGGCGGGGAAACCGGGGTGTGGCGGTCTGCCGCGGCAGTCCAGATGGCCTTCCATCCTATCCCCACGGCGCGATCACGCACCGCGCTTTCACATGCGGCTGGCAGCGATCCGGCCGCCATTCCCTCGCTGTCGTGGCCCAAGGCCTCAGTTCTCTTCTGTCGGGCGGTACAATCGAGTTGTTGCCTTCATCGCAGATGACCGTGGAGCCGACCACCATTCTCGTTCCCCTCCGGTGTCAGTTTCCTTCCTCCTGCATCGCGAAGAACACACAAACCATGAATAACGGCAGAGGGATCATGTTCTGTTTGTTTAGCCCACTTCCTCCGCATTAGTTTGGTAATAGGAGGATCAAGATGATTAATTCAACGTAAAACATGAATAATAAAAAATACCTTACCTCAATGGTTTTTTGACATCAGAGAGGAGGGAAGTATAGACTTAGGTTCTTCATAGATAAAGACGTCCCACGCTGGAGGTGGCGCCTTCTTCGTTTGAGAAGATGGCGCATTCCACGTTGAAGAAGCGTTCTTCGTTGGAGAAGAGTTCTTCATTGGTGAATGAGTTCCTACAAAGTTCTCCCAAGCTTCTACCTTTGTTAAAAATTTATCCCAAGGATAAAATGAGGAGCCAACCAAATTCAATTAAGATTATCAATTTAATTTTTGGCACAATTAGTTATTGGAACAATTAATTGTACCACGTTGTCATAATTAATTAATGGGAGGAAGTTTAAGAGTTATCTCCCATTATTGTAGATGAGTTTAAGAGTTGGGTGGTCCCCACCAATTTTGAATTCAAATTTTGGGGTTTTCCAGTTCGGGTGTTCTCCACCTTCTTATCCCATGTAGAGATGTTTCAAAAATAAAAATGTTAAACATTTTTATTTTATTTTATTCTTTCATGAAAAACACAAAAACTATTATTCACCCTTGACCTACTACGACTGAGTTGAAGGTATCGTTAATAGAATATCGGTGCTGCGAGTTCAATGGTGTCCTCAAATTTAAATTATGAGAACCGGTCCAAAGTTATAAAACACCGCTCTCATGTTTACTGAACGTACCCAAAAAAAGATTTGAAATTCATTCCGGGCACACTGGGGCTCAGAATCATGTGCCGTAAATTTTCGTGGACTCGTAAAATTCCCATATAATTAAAAGAAATTACATTGAATTTCTCGGTATTTACGTTGATTCTATGCCTTCACCTGCTAATAGGTGAAACACCTCAAGAAAAAAATAGTCGCATCTCTCTTCATACGTAGCCACCAATACTGATGGTGTAGATCTCGATATAGCTTGGTAACAGAAGGATGAACTTCCCAAACTGAGTAATGAAAGTCCTGCATCATCTCCTCGCATATATCCACTGAAAACTATACACGCTGATGGAAACAAAAGATCTCATCCCCACCTATGGTCCATCCAGGAATATGGTGCTCTCTTGAACCACTCTCCCATAGGACTAGGCCTTCAGAATCTGATAGCTGCCTCAATTTCACTTGATCAAGTAGAGTAGAGGTAATAGCTTCATAAGAAAGAAACTTTTTTCCCCTATCTATCATGAACCTATAAATGAATCTGAGAGAACAGATCCGTAAGCTACCACTCACTGCTGGCCTCCTGAACTGTCCGTTTTTTAGTCCTCCTGCTCAACGCATCAGCCACAACGTTTCCTTTCCCAGGCATGTAAGAAAGGTCAAAATCAAAAGACCGAAGGTAATCAACCAACCATTGCTGTCTCAAATTCATATCGTGCTGAATAAAGAGGTACTTTAGAAATTTTTGGTTAGTGAAAACCAAAAAATTCTCTCCCAGAAGATAATGTATCCAACAACGTAATGCATGAATGACTATATCCAACTCAAGATCGTGCGTTGGGTAATTCTTCTCATGTGGCCTCAACTATTGAGACCTGTATGCAATGACTCCTTCTCCATACATAAGCATTGCTCCAAGCCCTATACATGATGCATCGTAGTACATGTTATAACTCTTTCCATGCTCTATAAATACTAGTATCAGTGCTGAAGTCTACCTCCCTTTCATCTCCTGAAATAATGACTCACAAGAATCTGACCAAAATTACTTCACACCTTTCTCAGTCAGGTTCGTCAGTGTAACTGATAATCATGAAAAGTCTTGTATAAAACATATGTTGTAACCAACCTGCCCTATAAAAGTCTATAAATCGATGACATTCTTCAATTTCTCCCATGAAACAACTACTATCACTTTCTCTGGGTCAACTGATACTCTTGGCTCTGAGATAACATGACATAAGAAGAGAATTTGGTACTTCCAAAAGTGGAATTTTGAGATCTTAACATATAACTAATTCTCTCTTAGTGTACTCAAAATGATCTCAAGATGCATGGAATGGTCATGTCGAGTGTGACATTACACAAATATATCATCCATGAAGAATACCATGAATGAATCTAATTATGGATGGAACACTCACTTCATCAGCTCCATGAAAACTGCCAGCACGTTTGTGAGAATGAACGACATAACCGCGTACTCATATAGACCATACCTACTCTGAAAGGATGTAAGAGGTATATCTGAGGGTCTAACGTGCAACTAATTATAACCAGATCTCAGGTAAATCTTTGAGAACACTTAGGCACCTCAAATCTTATCAAAGAGATCATCAATCCTCTACAAGGGATATCGGTTCTTCACCGTCAACTGGTTCAGGTTACGATAATCCACACAATGTATGAGGGTACCATCCACCTTCTTCACAAACAGGATAAGAACTCTAAGGAGAAGTACTGGTTCAGATGAAACCCATTTCCTGCAACTCCTCCAACTATTTCTTGACCTCCATCAACTCTGGGGTAGCCATCCTATAAGTAGGAATTGACATCAGTGCCGCTCCTGGAAGAAGATCAATAGAAAAGTCTACCTCTCTCTCTAGAAGAAAACATAAAAATTCCTCTATAAAGGTATACATGAAAAAATCCACCACTGGGGGAAAGTCCATCTGAGATGTCTCCTAGTCATCAAGATATATACTAGTAATCTGGGATATAACCCCTCCCAACCCATGATGCTTGGGTCCTACTCTGGTTTACTAGAAATCCCATTTTCCTTTGTTCAAAAGCAAACTGCCCTATGGTAACGTGAAACTCACCCTACAATAATTGAAATCAGCCGCAACCTGGAGGGAGACAAAGTAGCCCATTCCGTTAATGAAATCATAGCCTATCATGTTTAGGACATAAATGTCCCATATGAAGTGACACCCAACAACTTCAATAGGGGACTCTTGCATTGATGTGCACTAGAAGTTCTGTTCCCCAAAAGTGTGACCAGCGTCAAAAAAACAAAAAAAAGTAAAGATACAAATCTCAAGTCACTCCACAATAGAAAAAAATATGAAACTATGGGAATCCCCTGTATCGAAAAGTGCAGAAGCTATAAATGAGGAAACTTGAATCATATCTAAAACTGTAGAGTGTCCGAGATCCTTCTTCTACTAGGTCTGCTCTACTGTAAAAGTCTGGCATGTACCGTAACCCTATGACCCTTCTTGACTACCCTGAGATGATCCAAACTATAGTCACTGAAAGCCTAGTGACTAAATACCATGGCCACGAACTCCCCCTTAGCCTGAGCGGCCAGACAAACTCCAGTTCCCAGACTGATTAGAAACTGGGGGTCCAACTCCTGAACGTGGAGTCATAGCAGAACTCCTATCACCAACTATTGGTGAGAATAACTGAAAGAATCGTTGAAGATGACCCATAATTACATAATATCGGCACCTGAATTGGTCTCTTGGGAATGTGCCCTGGTATTCCCGCTCTTCCCACACTGGTAGCACACCACCTAGCCACTAGAGGAAGTATTCTGCCCACCTAGATCTCCACGAGTAGAGTCCTTGCGGCGCTTCCTACTGTCTGTTAGAGGGGTGATAACTCCAAATGATGACAAGAAGCGAGGGCATTTGGTGTGATAGTGGGAAAACTATGCCATTATTTATAGAGTAATGCAGCAGAAATAAACAGATGACAACAGAGAAAGCATTAAAACATGAGATAAGTAAACAATAGAAGACTAAAAGTAATAAACAACTGGAGCACACATATAAATGATTCATGATACATATGTCTAGGAAAGTAGCCAATCAAGTCACAATGCTGGAATAAATTACAAAACCAAAGTACAAAAGAAAAATAAGTATGCAACTCTTGAATCATCACAAGACTCAACTTGGTTCCATTCTCTCCAGCTCCACAACAATCAAGTGCCTAATGTATAAGGGTTATTTTCCATATCTATAACTGAAACAATATAATTTATTTGGGCCCAAAAGGATGACTCAAATAGGGTGTGAGACGAATACTTGTGGGCAACCACCCAAAGACTTATACCTAATAGTCAGTGAATATATATTATAGGCAACAAGAAAAATGAAGCATTAAACAAGGTAGTACTCAAAAGTAAACAATCACACAGTTTCAATTGAATTCATTTTCATATATCAAATAAGAAGATAATAAAAAATAAGTAACCCAATGGGAAGTACTTGTAGCATATCCCCTATGCTTCTACCAATAAAACTCAAGAAAACCTCTAGAAAGTACTCACAGTCTAATCCCTCTGGATCAGCTTTAGCAAAGACACTCTGAGGAATCACTCACCATCAATTTCTCCAGTGGCCTTTTATCGGTAAACTACATACACTTTAGGGAAGCACTCAACAACCAATTCCCCTTGTGGTCTCACATCATGGTTCTATAGGCACACTAAGGGATCACTCATGAGCATCCCCCATTTGGTCTCGTAATGGGAAAAGTAAACAGACACTCTGCGGAAGCCATCAATGTTCATTCCCTCTATGTTCTACTACAATAGGTTCCCACGTCCCTATGTATGTCAAACATGTACAATGATGTTCAACATCCAAATTAATCCTTAAGAACTACTTGGATAACGTCTTTCAAGAAGTACTTGGCTAAACAACTACAATCATAAAACATCATCAGATTATATCACTCCATCCTAAAAACAATAGGCTTGGAAAACAAGAAGCCTAACCAGCAAATCTAGACCAAATAGTCAATATCAAATCAATCATGGGAAACCCATCCATTGAATAGAAAATAACCCCACTCACTAAAAAACAACATATTCTCATGCACACAAGGAATAATAGGCATTAACATGGATAAAATCATTAAACAAAAAATACAATGTTCTAGGGTACTGGGGACTTTTTGCATATAATATTCAAATACTATCTACATAAAGGCACAAACAACCCACCTCGACATTATACGAAGAACACTCTCAAACGTCATCCCTTGAATCGACCTATAATGAGGTTGATCTACAAAAACGTTAAAAATGATCAACCGATGATATCTCACTAAATGAGAGAAATCATGAAATGAGGGCCTAGAAGAAAGAAGAGCTCAACGTGGAGATTACAATGCAATCAACGATAGTTGATTCAGAGAATGGATGATCGATTGGGGATCAAAGAAGATTCGTCAACTTCAGTCACTCCTATATGAGATGGGATGAGAATAAGAGGTTTCTATTAATTACATGTGATCTCGGTCCATTTCATCAATTAAAAATAAAAGTAAACGATGTGTTATTTAAAATTACATGGCATGTACTTGCCTTAACTGACCCCCGCTTTAGGCGGTCTCTAAGTCACCCCACACGACCATGTACTTGGCCGTTACACAGCTAGTACATGGTCACTCATGGAATCTAGGTACACAGAGTGTACTCAAATGTACATGGTGTGGAGTCCTTAAATTTACAAAAACTCCCCTTTTTTCTCAAAACACCAGAAAAACAGGATAAATACCTGAAAAAAAGATCACAGTTCTAACAATTATAGTTCAAATGGGTCACTCACTAAAAACCCAAAAAAATGTTCTCAAATTGTCTTTAAAATATCAGAAAAAATTCATATTTAATATTTGATGTGTATTAATCAATCTATTATAAAACTGAGACACTATATAACTGGTATGACTCAATGTATGTGTTTCTAGTCTAAAATCAAATTTTAGTAAAAAAGACAAGTAACATACTCAAAATTGAGAAAAACATTTTGTTTGTTTTGATACATTAGTAATATGATCCATAATTCATTTGGGACATGTAAGAATCAGTTTCACCGTAATTTTACACATGGTCTGTCTAGTATAACACCACATGGGTCTTTTTATTTAAAATTGACATTAATTTTAGTAAAAATGAAAACTTACATACTCAAAACTAAGAAAAATAATTTGGATTGTTTAGATGCATTAGGATAAATATACTTAAGTAATTTTTTTGTTAAAGAATTAGTCATACCTCAATCTGAATCATCATATTCCCAGTATGACTTGAAGTGTCTGTTATGTGTTTAAAAATTAAATTTTAGTTCAAAAAGTGACACTCAATGAAAACTAAGATAATTAAATTGGATTGTCTATATAATTTAGGAAAATGATTCATATGTCATTTTTTACAACTAGAAATTTGTTTCACATCAAACCGAAATAATATGTGATTAGTATGAATCAATGTGTGGGTTTCCATTTTGAAATGAAATTTATGTAAAAAAAGAAATGTGACGTTCACAAAACCAAGAAAATGAATTAGGATTGTTTTTATACTTTATGTAAATGATCCTCAAGTCATTTGGGGAATATATGAATCATTTTAACCTCAATCAGATGCATGATGTGACCAATATAAATCCAATTGTATATTTTTATTTAAAATTGACGTTAATTTTAGTAAAAAGGTATCCCACATACTCAAAAACCGATCATACACATTCATATTGTTTTGAAACTTTAGTAAAATGATCCATAAGTCATTTTTGACATATACAAATCATCCACTGCTCAATTTGATACATGATTTGTCCAATATGACTCAAAGTGTCTGTTATCAGTTTAAAATCGATATTTTAGTTAAAAAAGTGTCAATCATTGAAATCTAAGAAAGTTCACATGAATTATCAACATAGTTTTGGGGAATAATTCATAAGTTATTTATGACATGATGAATTAGCCTTATATGAAACTGAAACATGTTGTGATTGGTAAGGCTCAATTGGAATGTTTCCAGTTTAGAATGAAATATTAGTAAAATAAAGTGGTGTACTCAAAACTATGAAAATGGATTTGGATTGTTTTGATAAATTTGGAAAATGATTCATAAGTAATTTTTGATATGTTGTAAGCATCCAAACCAAAATACAATTCATGGTGTGACCGTTATGAATCTATGTGCATCATTAAAAAATATACGTGTCATTTTTGTTTAAAATTCACATCACTTTCCCAAAAACCATGAAAATGAACCAATATTGTTTTCTAATCATTTAATATAATATTAACTAATTAATTTGGTTATAATTTTTATCTTATACTTATTTAGTTAATTATTAGAGATATAATTCTAGAAGAATAAAAATAAATGGTGTGAGATGAAAGAATCAACCACATCCAAATATGGAACATAATGTTACTTGTACAACTCAAAGTTTAGTTTAAAATTAACACTTTATATTAATTTATTTCATTATATAATTAATAACATAATTTTTTTTTCTTATAATGGTATGTTAATTTTCTCAAAAAAGGGTGTTTTTTTCGAAATATAATGAATTGGGGTCAGGATGAAAAGACAATGAAACATTGATGTTTTTGAATGTATGGAATAATTTGTAATTATTAAATTGTATAATCCACTGTTTTAAATGTATATAATTTTTTATCGTATTTGTGTTGTAAATATTAATTTATTTAAATTCTGTATTGGTACTTGATTTTTTACATTTTTGGTGGGGTTTATGTTTCTCTAGTACGCCCCTTTATCCACGATTTTAAAACCACAGATAAATGGGTCCTTTATCCGTGATTTTATAGGAAATTATAATTTTACCCTTTATCTGTGCTTTGAGAAGTTTTGATAAAGGTACCCTTTATCCACGCTTCTAGTATCACTGATAAAGGCCCCATTTATCATGGTTAATGAAAAACATTTATAAATTTTTTCCTTTATCAACGTTTTTTAGTGGTGATAAAATCCTTGGAGTTTTAATCTCACTACGACTGTCAGTGCTTCTCTAATGCTGATAAAGTCCATTTCTTGTGTTGTTAATGGATTATTTTGTAGTAGTGTATAAATATACATGCATGGTAAAATATTGGTTATTACATAGCTGAAAGAGGATGTGATTGTAATCATTTAACTCTTATTGATTTTCCCATCAAATTTTATCTAATAATTATATTGATATAAATAAAAAGTAATGGTGGTAGGTTATGAGGAGAGATATATAAATATTTGAATCATAGTGCCTATATTTTCAACATATGAGAGACATGTGTCAAAGTATAGTGGGTACAATAATAACATTAACCTTATCTATTTAAAAAATGGATAAATTTAAAAGTTATTTTTTCAAATGATTAATAAAGTCTTATAAGAGAAAGGATATGTTGTGATTTTTTATCGACAAGATGATAAATTCTAATCACTTATTATCTATATAGGTTACTTACTTAGTTGATGAGAAGGAAAAGTTATGAATTTATTAAATCATAATATTTCATGCAGTGTTTAGGATAATTATTTTATATTGAAATATAATAATCAATTTTTGATATTGATCAGCATTACAAATGAAATTATGATTTTATGAGAAGCTAAGTTTGGATTTTTGTTCATAGATTGATATATTGTTTTGATAAAATGATCAAGGTAAGGGATGATATTATATGTGGATATATATAATTTTTCCAGTGCATGGGGGGAATATATAGAATTATTGTAAATTTATAATAATAATTATCATCTTGAAATTTCAATTTTTCTAATATCATTTGAGTTTCTATACAGTAGACCACAAACATCACCATTATGTTGAATAGTGTTTATTTAATCATCTCAAGTTGTTTAAATTTTTTTTTGATACTACTAATCATGTATAATCAAATATGAATCTATTGAATATGAAATAAATTTTATAGAGATATTATATACACTTGAGACACTAATTAAAGGGATTTTATATTAGTGATTAAGCAATTATTTGTATCTCCAAAATTTTAAAACTAGGGTTTGAGAAAGAAAAAAAGAATTTAAAAACATGGTACATGTGTCTTTATTGGATTTTGGAACAAAATAGATTTTTTGTAAAGTACTTACAAATTTATTTTTTTCTATAATTAAATTTATGTTATATTTATAACAACATAGCTGTGGTGATATGTATTGATCCATCACATGAGCTTAGTAGAAACAATGTGTGGATAGATATAGATGATTAATTTGATAAATGGAATATATTTTTATTGGATAATGGTGTGAATATGATTCATGTGAATATAATATAATATTTAGGTTATTTTTGTAATATGACATGATCTAAAAGGATACTAGGGAATTAAAATCATTTATTCAAAATAAATACATAAAATTTTTCCAGAAAAAACCATGATGATTATTAAGGATAAAAAGATCAATGGTGGGTATTTTTAATTGAAATGTTGTATTATGGGTATTAACAAAAATTAATAACATGTGACACGATAGGGATTAATATGGTAATCCTCTAGAAACATTTTGAAATTAGAATAAATCCACATTTTATGATTTAATGAAATTTGAAATAGATTTAGTAATGGATACTTTTAAATTAAGGACATTTATATTTGGATTTGTGGTTAAATTTTTGAATAATCTTAAAGTGATTAATTTTTTATTTTATGTGTATTGTGATGTGTAAAATGAATATAGATAGTTTTGGGGTGTTATTGTTAAAATTTCCATCAAATATAATGATGAACTTAAATGTATGGCTTGTAGTCCAAAATGAAATTTTTTGTTGTTCATGTATTTCTCTATATGTCGCTACCCTTGGTATGATGCATGTTTATTTGACCATGAATCTAAAACATATAGCATAATAAAATTTTGTAATTTTACGTTTTAAATGGGGGTTTTTAAAAAAAATCAATACTACTCTTCATGTACTAGCATGAAGGAGCCTTGGAGGCATTATAGACCATTCCACCTTAAATCTTCATTCTATAATAGATATTTGATTCATTATTAGAAGGGTTCCTACCTAAATTAGGTTATGTTGTGGATGATCTTCCTGATTTATTTCCATTTCCCACTAGTGTAAATTTCTCTAAATCGATTTTTTAATTATTTTATGAAATTGTTCTATGATTCCTCTTATTTAGGTGATTAAATATTATTATTTTCTAAGGGAAACATTGAACATGACTTGGGTTGGTGACCTCTATTATATATCATGGTTTGTTATATTATTATTTTTTAATTCAAATGCATGAGATTTTGGAAATGAACCCAAATGGAAAAAATATTATAGACTGGCTAAGTGAAAAATAATAAATAATATAGTGTGATTTGAGGGGGATAAAATCATTATTTTTTCAAGGGAATATTTATGTAATAATAACCCAATTACAAGTCTTTATATAGTATCATATATTCAAATAAATTATAACTAAAAAATTAACAATAAATAATATTATGAAAAAACGAAATAAGTCTTTATGAAATTATCTCTACTACAATAGTATCTTATTGAGTTATATTGGATATATAGTGACAATGAGTCTCCTTAAGTAGGTTAATTATTTGATATTTAATATTTATTATACTATTAATGTATTGAATTATGATATTATTAAATATTATGGGATTTACTGTTAATATTAAGGAGGTTTTTCTAGCGAGGTTAGTTGGGTGTGACCTGTGGGGTTAGTGCATACTAGTGGAGTTTGAATACACCAATGTGGTCTGTTATGTATAAATAGTCAGATTATTATATATTTTTGGGATTAATAAATCATGGAGATTGGGGTCAATATAGATTATGGAATCTAATTAATGTGAATAGTGGGGTTAATTATATGTGACTAGTGGGGATAGTCTAGATCTATAAGGACCACGAGATGGAACCAGTGAAGTTAGTGATAGGTCATCGAGGTTTATACTTGATATGATCCATTTGAGAAAATACATAACATTGACCATTAGGTTCATTTTATGGTGGTGTATTTAATATTTATTCTTATTATACCCTATCAAGTGTGTACATGACTATTATATAAGAAATTAGATAATTAGGTTGGTTCGGGTCTCATAGTATCCTTGTTATCATGAAATTACCAAACATGATTTTTTACCTTGAGCAATAGTTACTTCCTAATAACACATATATGCACAATATGTTAAATGATATACTATATTTTTACTAGTTATATTATACTTTCGTTATGGTCTCTCACCATACATGTTTATCATATTATATATATAGATTTTGTGGTTTATGGTTCTAGTAAGGGAAATAAACCAATTAAAATTGATAATGATATTGACGGGATAATAGGGAGTTTAGGCTTAGCTATATTTTGAGTATCTCACCTTAGTATTGGCTATTTTTGTTTTATAATTTATATATTATTTAATATTGATTCATTTTATAAGTGTTTCATATGTGTATCCACGTAATGATTACAAATTACAGTTGAATATTTATTATATTTTGAAATAACATATACTATTTTTTATATTTTTCTTCTATTTTGTATACATTTATGCTTGTTATTACACTCTTATATGATGGTCATGATATTTAGGGAATAATCAATCCAACATTTTTGATCAATCCATCACAAATAGTATACAAATTCCAACATATAAGAGGGCATGCCTAAGTTCTTATGATGTATCTAGTGTAGGGACTTGTGAAAAGGTGTTTTAATATAAAAAAAGAGGAATATTTACCTCTATTATTCATTTCCTTTTTGCAGTTCTATAATAAAAAATACATAATAGTTACCCTCTATATGAAGATCGTAAAAAGTTCATTTTAGGTAAAAACACATATATAAAATCCTTAGGTAAGAATTACAAAATTATTAATACTCAAAAATATTTTTTATTAATAATATAAATATAATGAAAATTTATATGATATATAAATAACTAATATAAATTCATATTATCCCCTTGGTCGACCATGCATGATTATAGTGATTTTTTTAAAAAATTGATAAAAATTTGAATAATGAAATATATCCAAAAGGATTTGAAAGTAATAAAAAATATTAATGATACCAAGTTTCTATAAATATAGTATCCACATTTAATATATTAACACTAAAGTTTCACTAAAATTATATCCTTTCAATATTTGAAACTCATCATAAAATTTTGACATGTATATATTTGGCATCACCAACACAATTACATAAATACTGGGTATGGTAAACAAAAATTTGTAGGATATCCTAAAATTGAATACCATAAATAGTAACTATTAAGTAATTGTATTCAATTTCTTGTGTATAAGAAAAATAATAAGTAACCCATATCAAAAAAAAATAACATAGGAAATGTTGACTACTAAGATAGAATCATCACGCGATTGTTCATTATATAATGATAATTCTGAAAATTATTTATAATCAACAATAACACATTATTAGGTTTATATACACAATTTCCCTAATCATCGTATCAAATAATTATTTTTTGAAAATAACTATTTTTCATAGTTAATATCCCTTAAAATGAAATTTATTATTCTGATCATTTATTCTATATTTGTTAAACAATTTCTAGGGTATTAAATTTTACTTGAGAATTATTTTGGGTGTCCCATGATAGTAAAAAACACTTATATATTTTTTAATAATATATTGAATCGTATATCAACCACCCCAATAAAAATCATATCCACCATTAGAAATAAGTTTTATACAATTGCATAATTTATTTTGAAAAATAAATTCAAATAACAATATATTATCAACATCATTGTAATGTCCTAAGACCCATGTACAAGATACGATTAATTTTTTTAATTTTAATGCCTTTATAAATATACCAATAATTTAATCACGTTATTAATAAAATTTGAAAATATTCAATCAATTCCATATATATTTCATATTATACTTAAAATAAATAATTAAAGGAAAATAATTTATTTGAATTAGTGAGATGATTGTTTTAATTAGTTTTTTTATCAACCTGAAAGAAGTAAAAGAATATTCCAGTATATTTTATGATTTCAATAGAATGTAAATTTATATAGAATTTAAATACAATGTGTAATTGTAAAATGATATTTTCATAGTTGACTAAATGTTGAATGGAATTTTACAAAGGCTATATATGAGATTCTTGGAAGAGCAGAGACATGCAACAGTTTTCAGTAGTGAGTGAGGTAGAGCAGAGACCCCGGCAGCAGGGAGCCTACTTTAGTGACCCAGTCATGGGAGACGTTTTCAGAGGAGATCCCTAGAGGGAGGATCTACCATACAGGGTTCACATGGTGCATCGAGCCAGCCTCAAGAGAGGTGAGGCTACTCATGTGATGGAAGGGGACATCTCGCTCGAGATTGTTCGACTCGCCGTACTACTGACATGGGAGCAGTGGATGGACCACCGAGGTAGAGGCAACATGTGGAGCAGACAGATCCACGAGGCGGTGGACATGGAAGAGGAGTTGGGAGAGTTGGTAGTGGTGGTCGGCATTTTGACCCTCTACCAGTACCAATAGGAGGTCCACCCTAGGCTCAGGGAGCTGGTGGACAGAGGCAGGGACAGCTGCAGGCAGTGGAGGCTTATGACCCAGGTACTCTCGGAATGATTAGAGGTACAATCTGTGTCTTTTCTACTTTGGAAACTGTACTGATAGACACAGGTGCTAGTCATTATTTTCTAGCTGCTTATATTTTTCGAGACCTTGAGATTCCAGTTGAGTCGTTGACTCGACCCTTATGCTTAGAAACACTGAATGGAGGAGATTCAGAGATAACACACCTTTGCAGACACTGCGACTGGACCCTTGGAGGCTAGAGTTTCAGTTGGAATCTCTTGGTGGTAGCATCGAGGCCTTATAATGTCATTCGTGGTATGGATTGGCTATCCACAGTTCATGCCCAGATTTATTGTTTTAGGTGAAGGGTGCGGTGTGTCCGCAGTGATGGAACGAGGTTCTCCTTCGTTAGTGAAAAGGAGACCCAGGCATCGTAGGATAGACTCGTGCGTAGGAAGGTACAACCGAATTTACATCAGTTGGATAGCCTAGACCTTGGCACTGCAGATGTTACGAGTTTCCAGTTTCCAGCAGTAGTGTATAAGTATGAGGACGTCTTTCCGAAGGATGTCCTCGGACTAACTCCCCGTCGGGAGATAGATTTCTGCATTGAGTTGCAACTCGGGACGACATCAATATCAGTATCAGCATATCAGATGGCTCCCGCAGAGCTTCTTGAGCTAAGAGTGCAGCTAGAAGACTTGTAGAGGAAGGGTTGTGTGAGACCCAGTGCTTCACCCTACGAAGCCCCAGTGTTGTTTTCCAAGAAGGCTGATGGGAGCTTGAGGCTGTGTGTGGATTACCAGCACTTGAATCAGGTGACAGTGAAGAACCGGTATCCACTACCGAGGATCGATGACCTCTTCGATCAGTTAAGATGGGCATGATGGTTCTCGAAGTTTGATCTACGATCAGGATATCACCAGTTGCATGTACGGGATGAGGATTTACCAACGATGGATTTCAGATGTCACTACAGTCACTATGAGTACTTAGGGATGCCCTTCGACATGACAAATGCCCCAACAGTGTTTAGGGGACTCATGAACCGGATCATTCAGCCCTATATTGATCGGTTCATGGTGGTCTTCGTCGATGATATCCTTGTGTACTCTGCATCCGAGTAGGAACACGTGGGGCACCTAAGGATGGTTCTGGACACACTCTGAGAGCACTAGTTGTACGAAAAACTCTCAAAGGTTCAATTCTGGATATAGAAGATCCACTTTCTGGGACACGTTATCTCGGAAGATGGTTTAGCAGTGGACCCAGCCAATGTAGAGGTAGTGTTCTCATGGGAGCCACCCCAGAGCGCGACGAAGGAGTGGATTTTTCATTGGGTTTTCAGGCTACTATAGGAGATTCATTCCTAATTCTCCCAAATTTCAGCACCCATGACATCTTTTACTCCAAAGGGGTAGCCTTTTGTGTGGACCGAGAGATTCCAATAGGCTTTTCAGCTGTTGAGATAGATTCTGATGAGCACCCCTATCTTGAGATTACCAGAAGAGGGTGTCGAGTATGCAGTGTTCTGCGATGCATCCAGAACTGGGCTTGGTTGTGTCCAAATGCAGAGGCAAGCGGTGATTTCCTATGGCTCACGTCAGTTGAGGCCACACGAGCAGAACTACACGACCCATGATCTTGAGTGGCAGCGGTAGTCTTCACATTGAAGATGTGGAGGCACTACCTGATGGTTGAGTAGTTTATCATTTACTCTGATCACAAGAGTCTCATATATATCTTTTCTCAGAAGGATCTGAATTTGAGATAGATTCGGTGGATTGAGTTCATCCAAGATTATGACTTTGTGATCGTTTATACTCACGGGTAGGGGAACGTTGTGGCAGATGCTTTCAGCAGTAAGTCCATTTCGCAGTTGTTGGATGTGGAAACATGGCAGTTGGCCTCTTTACAATTATCCTTCATGGATAGAGATGAGAGAGATTACCTTCAGTTGATGGTTGTTACCCCTCCACTCTTACAGCATGTCTGGGAATCATAGATCGAGGACGCTAGGTGTGATACTCTACTTTCTCAGATATCCACAGGTCATGCTGCTGATGGATATTCAAATGGTGGGGTGCTCGTTGTTCTTTTCAGAGGAAGCATAGTAGTGCTAGTGACGTTGCAGGAGGAGGTTTTGGGGGAGTTCCATACATCTCATTTGGTGGTGCATCCAGGCGTAAAAAAGATGTACCAGGACCTATGATGTCAGTTCTGGTGGCCAGGAATGAAGAAGAGTGTGGAAGAGTTTGTTTCTCAGTGCCTTAATTATTAGTAAGTAATGGCTAAGCACTTGGTTCCAGCAGTCTTGAATCACCCCCTTGAGGTTCCAGAGTGGAAGTGGGTTGGGATATCCATTAACTTTGTGATGGATTTACCACGTACATCCAGGGGGCACGATTCCATCTGGGTGATTGTAGACCGACTCACCAAGTCGTCCCACTTCATACCCATACAAAAGAAGAGTTCAGTAGAGGGCTTAGGATGCCTCTTTGTGAAGGAGATAGTTCTACTTCATTGAGTTCCATCAACAATCATCTTAGATCATGATTCTTGTTTCACATCCCATTTGTGGAAGGGATTGTCGGAAGATTTTGGGACTCACTTACGCTTGAGAATAGCGTTTCATCCTCAGAATAATGGTCAGACAGAGCGGACCATCCAAGTCATGGATGATATGCTACGAGCTTTCATACATTACTTCGAGCATAGCCGGGAGGATCACCTACCACTGGTGGAATATTCTTATAACAACATTTATCATTCCACTATTGGTATGGCACCATTCAGGGCTTTGTAGGGGCGACCTTTTACATCACCACTTTGCTGGACTGACCTAGGAGAGTCACCACTCATGGGCCCAGAGATGGTGAGAGCGACTATAGAGAAGGTGTAGGTCATCCAGTACCAGATGAAGACTGCACAAAGTTGGCAGAAGTCTTATGTCGATAGGATACGGAGGCCCTTGGAGTTCGAGGACGGAGACCGTGTGTTCTTTCAGGTCTCACCATGATGGGGATAGTGGGGATTTGGTCGAGGCTGCAAGCTATCTCTAAGGTTCGTCGGCCCTTTTCAGATTATGAGTTGAGTTGTCAAGGTGGCGTACCGCTTGGCTCTGCCCCATCAGATAGACCAGGTACACAACATCTTCCATGTGTCGCAGTTGCAGAGTTACGTGCATGATCCATCACACGTTATCGACTAGGGCGAGCTGTACATCGATGATGGAGTGAACATTGCTGAGTACCTACTGGAGATCGAGGATCGGTAGGAGAAGAACCTTTGTGGGTCAGCTATTCCCTTGGTACATGTCCAGTGGCATCACGTGAATCTCTAGGAGAGCACACGGGAGTGGGAGGCTCATATCCGTGCGTAGTACCCACATATTTATGAGTAGCCCTTGTTTTGGCTTTTCAGGGATGTAAACCCCTAAGGTGTGGAGGATTTAATGTCTTGAATTTTTCCATGTATTATTTTTAATATTATATAAGAATTATTTTGAGACCAGGCTTGGGGACGACGTGCAGTTCTGAGGCCTGGTGAGCCCGGAAAAAATGTTTGAATTTATAATTAAATAATGTGCACGTGTGGTTTTCCGGAAAAAGTGGAAAACTCATGAAAGAGTGCTCAGATAAGAAATATGAGATCACTGTTGCGTTCAGAGTAACGAGTTTACCTTACATGAGGCATGACATCGGCTGGCGTAGGTCGGTGGTGAAATCTAGTTTTTGGACGTAACCGTAATAAAATATTTATTAAAAATATTTTATAAAATATTGTTGCAACAAATATCTTTTTTGTATTTTAAATAATGATTTCATAGGGGATTAGGGTTACAGATCTCATAAGCCTAAATTTCCCCTGGAGGCACTGGGAGGCTCTGGAGAAAACCTCCCAATGTGGCGACGACGTTCATGATGAGTTTCGCCAGAGACGATGACGCGACGACCAGATATTCGCCAAAAAAGGCAGCGGATCTAGGTAGGAAATTTGATTTCGATTTCTTTTCCCATTCTTGAGAACCCATGATAGAAGCAGAATAATCTACAAACCTATTAGCCCACCGATTGATCGTTTTCCAGGCAGGTGTGATTTGGGGTTTTTATCAGGAGATCCAATGTTCATAATTATAATCTGTTGGTTATTTTGGTTTTGATCTAATGGTGACAAACCCGAATCGTCACGAACAATGATTGAGGTTCGTCCCTCATGTTCAATTTTTCCATTCAATTCCCCGTTCTCCATGGAGACTTCCCATTCATTCTCGCGCTTGACGTTCTTGGAGGAAGTTGATCGTTGCGCATTCATTTGTTTGTGCGAAGATATGATATTGAAGATCCAACCTCGGGATGATGGTACGGAACTGTGATGATGGTTTCCGCAGATGATTTGGAGCGGATCGAGAGATATAAGTTTTTGGGAGTTCTTCCTTCGGATGGATCGTTGGAGGTTTACGACCCGATCGATGTCCTGAAAACACTTTATTAGGTGTTCATATGATGTAACGAACCAAGATCCGAAGTATCGGGACGAACGGATGAGAGATCACAGGTCTGGAGATCCAGTCGATGCGTGAGGAGGAAGAAGATGATTTCAGAGAAATCCCGACTACATATCATGTAGTATGGGCTACACAACGTGTGTTCGTCGGCGGACCACCTGGCGTGTACCCCGGGAGAACACGGGCACGGGTTGGGTTCATGGACAAGGACATGGTGTGTATACCCTTCCCAGGCCAAACCTGGCCAGAAACATGGGATACCCCATATACTGGTACATGGGCAGGACGACACGGGTTGAGGGCGTGTATGGGAACGTGGCCAACGTACACGAAGTGAACCCCGGACATTCATACAAGGCATGTAATACTTCTACATGTCATGTAGTTACATTTTATATGACAAAGCCTAATGACACGGGCCGTTTACACAGGCAGTACCCGGAGTCAAGGAACATGACGTGTGATTCTTCTACACGCTGTGTAGTTGAGTTTTTACATAGCTTGGATGGATGACATGGGCCATTTACATGGTAAGTACCCGAATTCAAGGAACACGACGTGTAACCCTACTACACGCTGTATAATTTTTTTTACATGGCTTGAGCCGTTTCTCTTCCGTGACTTGGGCTAGTTTTCTTAGGGTTCGTACCCTTGGTATTTCCCCTGAAGGTTTCTAGTATCATTTAGTATGTACAAGAGTATGATACCTTTAGTATGACTTCTTGAATAGAGTTTTTGGAATCCCCTCTATGAGACTTAGAGACGGATACTCTATTCCCTCCTGGTACCCTAGGTAGAGTTCTTGGTATCGATGTGACCTACTTTACCCAGGTGCCGATACTCTGTTTAGCGGATTAGTTCAGACTGAGTTGTTGGAATCACCTCATAGATATTGTTTTTTGATGTTATTAATATTTTAATGACTTATTATATACTCTCTTTACTTATTTTATATGAAATGTTCATAATTTGTGTGAAATATTAATGTTTTGATACTAAGTATAATTTTTGAGCATTTTTAGAAGTAGTCCAATTGATTTAGTTTACTATTTTATTTATAACTCTCACCCTAAGAATTAAAATTGTGTGGTTATTGCTTTTTAGGATTCCTTATTAAATTTATCACATATCATTAGAAGGAATCATGGGCCAATTCGGCCATTTGATGGCTCATATGGACCACAAAAGATGAACCAAAGCATTTGTGAAGAAAATGGACCAACCATGATGATTGAGTTACTGGTCTTACTACCGAAGCCCATATTTTTTTAAAATGTACCATATGTTCTTGATTATCTAATATAATCATGAGTAAAAATTTCAGGGCCCAACTCTAATAAAAAGGGGCCCAAATGAAGTGTTGAAGTCCATCCCACCATTCTCGACGAGAATTAAAATCAGCATAGTATTAATGGAATATCTCCTGATATAGTGATCAAATAAAGCTTAAATTCTGAAGTATGAAAGAGGAGATATAGGTGGAAGACTTTTTTGAAGAAATAATTCGGATTTGAAGGCATATTTCTTTTCCAAAATCCATTCACATTCTGGCCATCGAAAAAACATGGTTTGAAATGGACATTTTATCTTTGTTTATTCAATCAGCCATAACTTTGGCTTCTTAAGTCCAAATGACTCCCAATTCTTAGAGAGGTCTTCCAACATTATTATCTTCAACTTTGAAGAAAGAGATATCTAGATATTTTTCTGTCTTGATGTCCAAATCGTCGAGAAAAGTGGATGAACAGATTGGGAATGAAAACTGTCCATTTTCTTGGGCTATAAATACACCCCCTTCATCTCCTTTCAAGGGGTTGGCATTTAATAAAATAGGATAATCAATTTTCATGACCAAATTATTTTCAATGGCTTGGTTGGACCTTACATAATCATGTTTTTACTTGAGATACCTTTCCTCCTCTCTTTGATTTTACTCGCTTTTGTGTTTTTCTTCATTTGTAATCTCGTAAGTGTTGTTTTTGTAATTCTGTTTTTGTGAAAGATTCTTCTTCATATTTTGTTTTAATAATCCAACCTCTGTTATTAAATATTAATTATCTTTAGATATTTGAAATATATTTGAAACACCTTCCCTTATTTTTCTTCCTCATTCAATCGAAATTTCGTTCTTAATTATCATTATCGTTTGTGTGTGTGTTTGACACACCACTCTTTTCTTATCCCTTTCTTTTCCTTCTCTTCTTAATTTATAATAATAATAATTATAATCAGATTAATAATAATTTGAATGGCTGAGTAAATCTTACATTGGGGTGAGTTATAATTTGGGGATATTAAGTGATTGAGACCCTTTGCACGATGAGTATTCTTTCAGTTAATATTGTGTATGTTGAACATTATATGTCATGGATTAATGACATGTTTCATTTAATATGGGAATTCCATGGATTATTGGAACCCCAAATACACTACCATAAACAATTAATGGTAATTATTAGAAACGTAATTTTAGTTACGTCTTGGATTAAATATTTAACACTTGGGAATTCCGATCAAAATCATCTTGTGATGTGGGTATTAATTTAATACAATATAAAGCAAAGCTCGAGGATATCATAAGCTTAAATCCCCAATAATGAACTCACCTCAATATTTATAAATTTTTTAAATAAAAAATCATCCATAAATTATTTCATAAGCTCTGAAAACAAACCCCCCCCAATCAAAATACAATTAACTAAAAATAACTGACTATAAAAAGTATCATCGTCGAGGATTTGACCAGAGTGTTACTATACACATTAACAGAGCACCGAAACCTTGACTGGTCGATAGGAAACAATTGGACGTGTATTTAAAATGGATCTGTTGTTGGGGGTGGTGATTTACGTATTCTTTAGTTTCTGGTTATTTAAAAAAACCAAAATTAAAAAATATTGAAAAAAAACACAAAGAAAAACCCGTCTTCTTATATAAATCCTAAACTAAATAATACATTGAAAAACACATCTTCCTCTTTCTTCTAAAATCTCTCTGAATACCCCATAGCCTTCCAAACAATCCCTCGGATTTGTTTGACCTTGAAATTGTGAAAACACTTCTCCAACTTAAGAGGAACATAAGAGATAATCAAATAATTCAAGAACCAGTCCTTGTCCAACCAATTGAATTAGATATGGCCAATCCTAGGGAAAAAACACTTAAAGAACATGCTACACCTAATATGAATTTACAACCTCTTGGTAGTCAATATCCAAACATAGAGGCTGAATTTGAACTCAAATCGGGTTTGATTCATCTTCTCCATCATTTCAACGGGCTAGCCGGTGAGGATCCACATCTCTACCTTAAAGAGTTTCAAGTTTTGTGCTCTACCATGAATCCTAAAGGGGTTTCTGAGGAACAAATAAAACTCCGAGAATTCCCTTTCTACCTAGCTGACACTTCTATGTCATGGCTTTACTACCTCCCTCCTGGTTCCAAAACCAAATGGAATGACATGAAGCAACTTTTCTTAGAAAAATTCTTTCCTGCTTCTCATACTGCTTCTATCCGAGAGGAAATAAGTGGTATTCGTCAGTTCCCAGGTGAATCACTCCATGAGTACTGGGGGAGGTTCAAAAATCTTGTTGCAACCTACCCACATCACCAAATTCCTGACAAAATCTTGATCCAATACTTTTATGAGGAGTTATTATCTATGGAGATAACTCTCATTGATGACGCAAGTGGCAGTGCTCTTATTGATAAAACTCATGCAGCTGCAAGAGATCTCATAAGTAACATGGATGCAAACACACAAAAATTCCATACTCGAGCACATGATCAAGTCAAACAAGCCTAAGATAATCAATTAATTGAGCTGAACAAGATGACCAAGTGGATGAGTGAACTTACAAGTCTTGTGCGACAACTAGCTGTGACTACCAAATCCCCAACATCATCTTCTTCAAAATCAATGTTTCCTGGACCTGTCAAAAACTGTGGAATCTAAAACTCTTCATCTCATCCAACTGACACATGTCCACAACATCAAGAATATCAATCTGATTCATTTGGTCTAATGGAGCTCAATGCAGCGTATGCTCAGTGTAACATCAACCCTCAATTATCAGGTCAAATTGTTAGAAACTTAAACCAACCTCACTATGAGCCCTTCTCTTCTTCCTATAACCAAGGCCATATGTATGGTATTCCCATATCTCATCCCCCTCAATTCCCTCCTCAAAACCCAAACCACTTTCAATATGGTCAAGGTGATGGTAACTTCCAACAACCTTATCCTTTTATTCATCAACCTCAAAGAAACAATCATCCTCCTAGATTCCATTATCCTAGTGAGCCTTCCCAATTCCAAAACCAAAACAATCGCTTTCCCAAGAACCAAAATCTATGTAATCCAAATCCAGGACAAGATTCTTCTTCCAAGAAACCATGGGAATGTGCAGTGGAAGATCTTGCCTCCTTCACCCGTTCCAGCCTCAAGAACATTGTAACTCAAATTGGTCAACTTGTATCCCACCTTAGTCTATAGAAACCATCCAATTATTCCCAACTTATAGCTCAACCATTACCCAACCCCAAGGGTAATGTAAGTGAAATTTCACTTCGATCTGGAAAGAAATTTTCTATTCCTCAAGATAAGTCCTCCAACCCTCCTTTAATTTTTGACCTAGAAAATGAAATGAAAAAGAAACTGGAAAAGGAACCTGAATCCATTCCCTCACCTCCTTCTATTCCACATAGGAACCCAATTCCTTTTCCTCAAGATATTTATAATCCCAAGAAGTCCTTTGAACCAGATCCTGAAAGTCTCGACATGATTAGACGTTTTGAAGTCAACATTCCCCTCTTAGATGACAATAAAAAAATTCCTATGTATGCCAATTATCTCAAGGATTTGTGTACCCACAAGAGGCAACATAGGACCTTTGAAAATGTTCCCACCTAGTAGTCTATTCCTATAAAGTGCAAGGATCCATGTACCTTTATTATCCCATGCCAAATTGGAAGTTCCAACTTTGATGATGCACTCATAGACCTAGGAGCCTCAATTAAAGTCATGAGCAAATCCATATTCTCCAACCTTGGTCTTGGTCCCTTACATCCAATGGGTGTTGTCATTCAGTTAGCCAATAGAAGAACAGCTATTCCTGAGGGAATAATTGAGGATTTCCTTGTCCATGTCAATGATCTTATCATCCATGCTGATTTCTATGTCCTTGACATGGAAGGTGAGATGAACTCTTCTTGATCTCCCCTAATTCTAAGAATACCATTCCTTATGCCAGCAAGAACAAATATTGATGTCTACTCAGGCATCTTATCCATGGAATTTAGTGACCAACTGGTCATGTTCAACATTTTCCAAGCCATGCGATACCCATCTGAGGATCACCGTGCATTCTCAATCAATGCTTCTGAGGACACTTTGAAGAGTCAATCAAACCCCAATCCACCATGTTCTTCATGTTCTAATGACAACGGATCTTGTGAAATCTCCACCATGATTAACCAAGTCATAAATGGTGAAGTTGATGTGGACCTCTCATTCATAGACTCCATCAATCTAGAGGATCTTGAAAACTCTCTTGAATCCCACATCAACTCTGATCTCTAATGCACCACCTTGGAAAGTATTAAGGAGAATGAATATGAAGCAACTGAAGTCCCTTCCTCCATTCCTGTGTTTTCTAACCAACAAATAAGAGATGAGACTGATCTAAAACCTCTTCCTAAACACCTGAAATATGCAGTCCTTTTACATGATCACTCTTAACCTGTCATTATCTCTTCTTTACTTTCCGAAACTGAGGAGTCCAAACTTGTTGAGGATTTAGAGGAAAACAAAAAGTCCCTAGGTTGGACCCTAGATGACATAGCAGGAATCATCCCTGTTCCCTTCATGCATCACATCCATCATGAGGAAACATCCAACCCAATTAGACAACCCCAAAAGAAGACTCAATCCACTCATCCTTGAGGTATTTAGGGAAGAGATCACCAAGCTTATTCAAGCTGGTATTATCTACCCAATTTCTGATAGTGAATGGGTTAGTCCAATTCAAGTTATACCTCTGAAGGGTGGAATAACTGTTATAAAAAATGAACATGGAGAGGTAGTAACAACTCGAGTGAAAAAATGGTGTGTGTGCATGGACTATAGGAAATTGAATGTTGAAACAAGAAAAGATTACTACCCTCTTGCATTCCTTGATCAAATGATGGAACGATTAGCCAGAAAGTCACAATATTACCTTATTGATGGATACACTAGCTACTTCCAAATTCCAATCGCACCTCAGGAATAAGAAAAGACTACTTTCACATTCCCCCTTGGAACACATTCATATAGAAGAATGCCTTTTTTCCTTTGCAATTATCTTGAAATATTCCAGAGGTGTATGATGATTATATTTTCTGAATTCAGTGAACACTACATGTAATTCTTCATGGATGACTTCACCATTTATGGTGATTCATTTCAATATTGGTTGAATTCACTCTCTATAGTCCTTCAAATGTCTGTCAAGTGTAACTTTGTGTTAAATTTTAAAAAATGTCACTTCATGGTTGAAAATGGGATTGTTCTAGGGCACATAGTTTTAAAAGATGGTATAGAAGTCGGTCCTGCCAAAATTGAAGTGATCCGATCACTTACTCAACCCAAATATGTTCGAGACATCCATTCATTTCTCAATCATGCCAGTTTCTATCGGATATTCATCCATAACTTCAGTAAAATTTCCATCCCACTCACTCAGTTCCTCCAAAATGATGTCACTTTCAATTTCGATGAGGTTTGCAAGAGAGCCTTTATTGAACTCAAAACCGGTCTAACATATACCCTAATAATCCAACCCCCGGATTGGTCCTTACCCTTTGAGTTGATGTGTGATGCTTTTAATAGAGCAGTTGGGGCTGTTCTTGGTTAAATAAGAGAAAATATTACTCATGTCATCTATTATTCCTCATAAACATTGGATGAAACCCAATATCACTACACTGTCACTGAAAATGATGTTTTAGCAGTGGTTGTTTCCCTAGATAAATTTTGGACCTATCTCTTAGGTTCCAAAATCATCATCTTCACAGACCATTATACTATAAAGTTCTTAATCAAGAAAAGTGATTCCAAACCAAGGCTAATAAGATGGATCATAATGCTCCAAGAGTTTGACCTTGAAATCAAAGATAGACCAGGAAAAGAAAACCCTATGGCTGATCACAAGAGTAGAAATTCTAATTCTTCTCATTCTGAAATCATCGATCCTGAACTCCCCATTGAGCACCTTTCATCTCTCAACCCAAAAATACCATGGTATGCCCAAATTGTAAATTACTTGGTTTCTGGTGTTTTTCCTAATATTTTTTCAAAAGAACAAAAAAAATGAAGTTGAAAAGTGATTCAAAATACTATTTTTGCAAATAAAATAATCATTAGAAAACTAGGGTTGACAAGGTAATAATGAGATCTGTCGATGAAAATGAACATTCTTACATATTAGAATTATGTCACTCACTTCCCGAAGGTGGCCTCTTTGGAACACAATGGACCTCAAAAATAGTCCTAAACTCTAGATTCTTTTAGACTTCACTCTTGAAGGACTCACATGAGTTCTTTCAATCATTACCCACTAGCCAAAAGTTTGGTACAATTTCAATGAGAAATGAAACGCCCTAAAAGCCTTTAATTTCCCGTGAGATCTTCGATGTTTGGGGTATCGATTTAATGGGACCATTTCAACCTTGCAATGGATTCTCATACATCATTCTTACGATTGATTATGTTTATAGGTGGGTCGAGTCTAAACCCACTAGAAAGGATGATCACATATGTTAGTGAGTTCTTAAAGACACACATCATCCACCAATTTGGAACACCATGTTCTTTGATAAGTGACTTAGGAACCCATTTTTGTAATAGAATCATGGCATATATTTTGAAAAAGAATGGGTTTTTACATAAAACTTCAACTGAATATCACCCCAAAAGAAATGGAATGGCTGAACTTTCTAATAGAGAAGTGAGAAGAGGTCTGGAGAGAATTGTAAAACCCACCAGAAAAGACTGGCCTGAAATACTTGGTGAAGCACTTTGGGCTTATAGAACTGCCTATAAATCACCCATGGGGATGTCTTCTTTTAGGATAGTTTTTGGTAAATAATGTCATCTACCAGTTGAAATCCAACATAAGTATTTTTGGTCTATGAAAACCTATAATTTTGATTGTGAAAAATTTGGTGAAGAAAGATTGTTGCAATTGGATGAACTGGAGGAACTTCGACTTGAATCCTATGAGAATTCCAATCTTTACAAAGAAAATGCTAAGGTACTCCATGACAAAAAAATCCTGAGAAAGGTATTCCATGAAGTTGAAAAGGTAATGCTCTTCAATTCTCGATTTTGGATTCACCCAGGTAAGATTAATTCTTGTTGGGATAGTCATTTTGTTATTACTAATGTTTACCCATTTGGTGCAGTGCAAGTCCAAGACCCCTCTTCCAAAAGGACATTCACGGTTAATGGACATCGGTTAAAGAATCACCATGAGAGGACTCACAATCCTTGATCAACATTGACTTCTACAGGATCCCCAACTTCTGTAGTTGACCCACCCCTAGATAGATATAGAGACCTGCCAAATCCAAACTAGGGGGAACCTCTTTCCCTTTAACTCTCTCTATCTCGTTCTCTCTCACTCACTCTTTCTTATTTTCCCTATCTATTTCATTTTTTACCACTTTCTTCATCAAACCATTTGTTTTTATCTTTCTCTATTGTGTGGGTGTGTATTTTAAATAATACTAAAAAACTAAAAAAAGTAATTTAAAAAAAACCAAAAGAGTCATACTTACTCACCTTTAATTTTAAAATTTTGTCCAACCATTTTGGGGAGTCAAAAGACATGGTTGCATCTAAATTTTTTTGTGTTTCCATCATATATATGGATAAAGAATTTTGTGTCAAGAATAATACATTTTGAATTATCAATATTTGATTTGGAAAATGATTTTCCCAAACCGTGAGGAATAACATTTTCCTTGATGCCAAGGCCACCTATGGTCATCTATTAAAAATGTGTGTTTTCACCCCCATTTGTGAGTCTTCTGTTTTTGGACCATCGAGCTGAATTTCTTACCTTAGTGTGCATTAATATGATAGAATTTTTTTTTGAATCACATGAGAATCACAATAGCCAAATAGCCTCTCATTTCCCTTACCTTAATCCTCATTTTGAAAGCCCCTTTGAGCCTATGAAATCATTTTATTTTATAGACACATAACAAGCCCAATACCTTTTCCCACCCAATATGAACATTTATTTTCAGTACATTTTTTTTAAATTTAAGTGTGGGGGGAATGGATTTCATTATAGGTACCCATTGTTGATTTCACCATGTTATCATATGATTGAGGGCAATTATCCATTACAGTGTGGGGGAGAGGTTGTCATTAACTTTTTTTTGGGGAATTTAATGTACTTTCATTTATGTAATTTTATAAATGTTATTGAAAAGTGATAAAAAATCAAAAAAAAAACCAAAAATAAAAATAAAAAAAGATAACAAAAAATGGGTTGTTTCTTAGGTAGGTGAAAAATAACTCTTCATAAACCATTTATCTTATTATAACTATTACAATTAGGGTTTTGAGGAGATCAATCATGGGTTGGGATATGACTATGAGATATTTTCCAAGTTCAACTTTCGAAAAAAAGAGAAAAAATAGAAAAAAAGAACAATTGCATTATATTCTTATGTCATTGGTAGAAGTTTTGGGGTTTGTAAATATTTCATCTTCTCATCCCCTTCAAATATTCATCCTCTATTGTGTCTTTCTTCACACAATCATTCCCTAGTAAAATATGTGTTTTCATTTCCTTCCATATTTTATTTCAAAAACAAATGTGCATTGCTTTTTCTATGTTGGTGTTTTACACCTCTTATTCTCTCTCTTGGACATTATATTCCTACCATCCCATAGCCACATAAAAACATCTTAAAAAGAATTATTTATTCTTGTGAAATTTGGATAGGGATCGGAAGCTTAGATATCTTTCAAACTGAAAGATTTTTACTTTTGGATGGTGAAATAGTGAACCTCCACAAATGAATTTTATCATCTTGAGAGGTGTCAGTTTTGAGTGACCACATTTTCCATTTCTAAATTTGAGCATGAAAAAATGAATATGTTTTGGAACATTATTTCTGTAATAACTTGTGGTGGAATTCAAAATGGATGAGTGAAATAGTGTAAACCTCCCCTTATTCGAGAAAACAAAATTTTAATATTTTTTGGTGAGTGAAAAAGATTTTGTTATGTTTTTATATTTGTTGCACATGAGGACATGCACATGAATATGTTTGGGGGATTTGATGTTATTAATATTTTCATGATTTATTATATACTCCCTTAACTTATTTTATATGAAAAGTTCATAATTTGTGTGAAGTATTAGTGTTTTAATACTAAGTATAATTTTTGAGCATTTTTAGAAGTAGTCCAATTGAGTCAGTATACTATTTTAATTATAACTCTGTCCTTACTGATTTAAATTATGTGGTTCTTGTTTTTTAGGATTCCTTATTAAATTTATCACATATCATTAGAAGGAATCATGGGACAATTCGGCCATTTGATGGCTCATATGGACCACACAAGATGACCCAAAAAAATTTGTGAAGAAATTGGACCATCCATGATGATTGAGTTATTGGTCCCACTACCAAAGCCCATATTGTGTGGAAATCCACCATCTGTTCTTGATTATCAGAAAGAATCATGGGTAAAAATTTCAGGGTCCAAATATAATAAAAAGGGGCCAAAATGAAGCTTTGAAATCCATCACACCATTCTATATAGGAATTAAAATCAATATAGTATTAATAAGATATCTCATGATATAGTCATCAAATCAGGATGAAACTTTTCAGTGTGAAAGAGGAGATATAGGGGGCCTAATTGTTTGAATAAATAATTCCTATTTGAAGGCATATTTATATTCCAAAATCCATTAACATTTTTTCCATCAAAAAAGCATGGATTGAAATGGACAGTTTGACATTGTTTAATCAACCAGGCATAACTTTGGCTACTTATGTCCATATTACTCCAAATTTCGATAGAGGTCGGACAAAATTATTATATTAAACTTTTAAGAAGGAGATATCTAGAGATTAGACTATTTGGATTTCAAAATTGTTGATCGAAGTGGAGGGACAAATTATAAATGCAAATAGTCCACTTCCTTGGGCTATAAATACATCCCCTTCATCTCTTTGAAAGGGGTTGGAATTTCAGAAGAGAGGAACATCAATTGGCACGACCAAAGCCTTTAAAAAGTATTTGGAGGACCTACCATAATAATTTTTTCACTTGAGATACCGTTCCTCCTCTCTTTGATTTCACTCGATTTTGTGTTTTTCTTCATTTGTAATCTCATAAGTGTTATTTTTGTAATTATGTTTTAGTGAAAGTTTCTTCTTCAAATTCTTTTTTAATCATCCATCCTCTGTTCTTAAATATCAATAATCTTAAAATAGTTGAAATAAAGTTGAAACCCCTTCCCTTATTTTTCTTCCTTGTTCAATCAAAATTCTTTTCTTAATTCTCATTATCGTTTGTGTGTGTTTTCGACGCACCACTCTTTTATTATCCCTTTATTTTCCTTATCATCTTAATTGATCATCATAATCATTATAACCAGATTACTAATCATTTAAATGGCTGAGTAAATCTACCGTTGGTGTGAGTTATAATTTGGGGATATTAAGTGATTGAGAGCCTTTTCTCAATGAGCATTATTTGAGTTAATATTGTGTATGTTGAACTTTATTAGTCATGGATTAATGTCATGTTTTGTTTAATATGTGGATTCCATGGATTATTGGAACCACAAATACACTACCATAAACAATTAATGGTAATTATTAGAAACCTAAGTTAAGTTATGGTTTGGATTAATTCTTTAACACTTGGGAATTATGATCAAAATCATCTTTTGAATTGGGTATTAATTTAATGCAATATAGAGAAAAGCTCAAAGATATAATAATCTTAAATCCCCAATAATGAACTCACCCCAATCTTTATAAATTTTTTAAATCAAACATCATCCATAAATTATTTCATAATCTCTTAAAAAAAATCTGCAATCAAAATACAATTATCTAAAAACAACAGACTATAAAAAAAGTATCTTCACCGAGGATTCGACCCGAGTGTTGCTATACACATTAGTAGAGCACCAGAACCTTGACCGGTTGATAGGCAATAATCATCCATGCATTTCAGTTGTGATCCTCATCTGAGCATCATATTCTTATGTACTTTTGGAGTGAGTTCTCCCGGAACAAGTACTTCGTATCTCTCTCTTTAGACCTAGGAGTGTGTTCTCCTGGTTACATGCTTTGTGGAATCTTCGAGTTGGATCTTAGTGTTGGATTCATGATAGTCGATCGTGTATGAGTATATATGGATATTCTTGTTATATGTTATGTAAACATATGCTATGTAGAGATGACTGTATCATTTCTTTGTTGTATTTCCTTTTTTTGTATATCTTTGTGGTTTTCGGGGTGTCCTACTAGGTATTGTTATACTCACCCCCGCACGGGCTTTGCCCACACGTGTCATGTCTTGTGAAGATGAGCGATCCATTGACAGGATTGTAGGTGGACCAGGACTGGACGGTGCTCATTGTGATCAGGCAGGCTGATGTGTGTTCATACGGCTATGGATTGTAGTCCCAGTACCTTTCATTATAGGTTGGACTTTGTTACAGACTTTCTTTTGGTGGGACTGTACTTTTGGCCCAGGGTTTTACATTACTGTACTTTACTTTCCTATCATAATCTGTTGGATCGGATTTTAGTGTATGCATGCATTTTCCATTTTTAGTAGTTTTCACTTTTTGGCTTTGTGGGCTTGGAGATGTGTGTGTATGTGTACAGGTTTATAGGCAATGCCTCCCATGTTAGTAACATGCCTACTCGGTGCTAATCACCAGCCCATGTTCTATTGGAGGTGGGCTTGGGGAGTTGCTGCACGGACCCCACTGGGATGGGTCGTGAGAGATATTTAAAAATAACACTATGTTCGATAGTGTATACAAAACACAACATCAAACTTAAAAGAACCATTGAATAATATTATTATTTTATGATCATTATTAAAAATCTATTGAAATGAAGGTTATTTATTGAAATAAAATAACAATAAAATATATATAAATATCATAATTAATAAATATTTGTGGAAAAATTCTTAGGAAATTTTACTCAATTTTTGGTAAGTCCATTTTATTCTTTAAAATATATTTTCTTCATAAATTGTTTTTATTGAGTGAATATTGTAACTAATATTTAGAAAATTTAGACATTTTATTTTTAAAAAATAATATTATTATTGAAATCATCTCATCAAAAATGACTTTGGTTAAACATTTTGGGATTTTTTTAGTAAATTATCAATTTTCTGATGAATAGTAAAAAACAAATTTTTATTGAAAAATATATTTTTGTTTCAATAATTTAAAATGATCCATTGAAATTTAAAATTTTTTACAAATAATTTTAGTTACCAAATATTATTAATAATAAAATTACATTCATTGGGATCAATTTTGTTATTTAATTTTTATAGACCCATTTTTATACGCAAAATGCAGTTTTTCAAATAATTGGTTTTCATTGCGCATTGTGTTTTTATATTAAATTATTTTCTAAAAATTATAGAAGTTGAATTATAAAAATTTATTCCATATTTGGAATCATGTCAATTTTTTTTGAATAGGTGCCTTTTATTTTTTGGACAATATGAATAGTAACCACATTACATTCTATTACCACATTTAAGGTAGAATAGTTTAATCCTGGTTAAAACTAATATGATAATGAATAACATTCATTAAAACCAAGTTTTTATTTTATTAAATGAGTATATTTAGTCTCTAATCGTACAATATTTTTAAATTTTTCCTTTTATGGCCATTTAACTTTGATTTTTACCATTAAAATATTTAAGTATAAGATAAAGTCAAAATTTCAACATTATTTCTTTCAATATCACTAAATTTTTTTGATAAGGATGAGAAAAACATATGATTAGTTATAAATTTTTATTTTAAAAATGAATTAATTTTTAATGAGGGGAATTTATTTTAAATTTTTAATGATAATATAATTACTTAAAATGCTTACACAGTGTAAACACAATTCTTGTTCAATTAGAAAAAAATCAAGTAAATTATTTTAAAAACACTCAAAATTATACTTCATCGATGATTTAAAGATTCAGGGGAATTTTAAAGACAATTAAAACATATTATTGTTGTTTCCACGGTTTATATTAAAATTATATTTCTTTCATGTTACTTTTAAAATCAAATTATGTCAATAGTTCTTAAAATTACATTAATATAATTTTAAAAAACAAATATTTTATTAATTTATTTATAATTCATAAAAATATTTAAATATTAAATAGGGACGATAAATAGTGTATAATTTACTCCATTTTTATTTTATAATCAAATTTTATACATATATGTAAATATTATAATACTTTAACATAAAAAACATTACCTCAGTTAGGGTAAAAATTGGTTAATTGAGTGGTGATACTAGAAGAGAAATTTTAAAATTCCATATAAAACATTAAAAAATTTATATGATGACTCTATTAAGACAATGTATTCATTAAATTATAATAAATATCATTTTATAACCATTTTACATCATTTAAACACATATTATATAATAATATTTCAGGTATTTCAAAAAATGACATTAATGATATTTTATAATAAATAATATTTGATTAAAGTTTTTAAAAGTAATTAAAAACCTATTATTAGTAATTTGAGTGGTATATGTTTTAAAATATCAACCATTCTTCATTTATGTGTCATTTTTTAATTTTATTGTAATATTCTTAACCCTTAAAGAGTAAAATATATTGATATCACTATAATTAAAAAAAGGGATAACAGGTGGGTAGAACTAAGAGATAAGTGTGAAAAAATTAAACAAAACATTTCCAAATTTTATTATATGAGCAAATTTAGACTCATAATCATTTTATATACTAAATATATCAAATTGGAACAAATTTTCTTTGAAAATTTATTTATATTAATTTAATACTTTAAGTAATTTGAAGAATACCCTCCCCTCACTTATAAAAGGGAACATCCTCTCTTTTATTATTCACATTTTTAACCTCAGATATTGGAAAATACCTATCATAATTACTTCTTATATTCCATACCAACATCCTATAATTTGTTCTTTCTAAAATAACATCCTCTCAATGATTAAGGTGTAAGCCAATAGAGATTTCTCAACAAAGAGGTGTAACTCTTAACCAAGAATTTTCAATTTTATTTCTTCTTATACCTCAACTAAATATATATTATTACTTAAAAAATAATTAATTAATCATATTAAATTTCATAAATTTGTATTATTATAATGTAAGAACCAATATCCACTTTCTTCACATCAATTAAAAAATTATAATGGTGCTCGTATGTATGTGTGCACAACCACCTCTATGAATAAATGTGATTAGTTTTTCACTTATAATTTTCATGGATGGTAATAAAGACAATTTAATGAATATATATGATATATATGATATAATAATGATTCTAAAGAGGTGAATTATTATTTACATTTCTTTTTTCCCTCTTTAAAAATGTTGAAACTGTGTTCATGTGTATGTACGTTTTACTATATTTATAAATAATACAATTCATTTTTCATAATGTAAATTTTATGGTTGAATATGTATATGTATATATATAATTTACATATATGATATTTATATCATTGTTAAAAATAAGGAAACTATGGGATAATGATCAAACTATAGTTAACAAAACAACCGAACTGAAACTCTCCTAAAAAAGGAAGCCGTTAACTCCCAAAAATGATAATTTTAACAAGGAAATACAAATAAAAGAATGTAAAAATTTTATAAGTGGATAAAATATTATATTATAAGTTTTTAATTTATTCTAGTATTAAATAATAATAATTTTATATTTATTATACAAGATTTTATAGAATATTCTAGGAATGTCAAACTTGAAGTAACGAGATTTATCTTCTCGCATTAACTTCTATGATAAATATTCGATATTTACCACTTATGTACATTGTGTGATATATACTACCGAGGAATTTATTTTTTATCCTTTTCATGATAATTATTGGGATTTACATGTAACATCCAGACCTAGGACCCACTTTACCAGCGCCCCGAGCTAGTGGGTCACATGGCCTCAAGAGCGCCTCCATGTAATCCAGAGGCTTTCAACTAGAAGTGAGGGTGTAAATGTGGTATAGTGAAGATAATATACCATTAAATAATAGTGTAACAATATATATAATCAGAAACATACAATAATGGAAGCATATATAGACAAAAATAAATAAATATGAAGTTATAGGATATCTAACTGAGCAACTGAGTAACAATATCAAAAGCCTCCAGGAAATATCATGTACATGGATGCATGTAATACTGGTATAAAAAGTATAATAAGGGATATGAATATAAAATCATGATATACAAAAAGAAAAAAAGAGAAAATTGTTTCTTCACTAGAATCTCGAGCATATGCTTCGTCCTCTACTTCAATACTCCATCTAATTGTAATGCATAAAAAAACCCTGTAGCAGGGTTCTTGCCTTATCCGTACATGTGGACATATAGTCCTCTCTAGTACCAAAGGAATCCCATATAGGTTTTGTGATTACATCCCATTAGTCCACCAAAAATGCTATCTATATGTAATCCAAACAATGTTCATAGTTAAGAAATGCGAGGTTATAAGAAATTAGTGAACAAAGTTGAATAAATAAATAACATCTTGGTCAGGTTCCTAATTGATACATGGAATCTCTACATACTTCTACTCATGGCCATAATAGATTTCAGATCAGTCACTATATATATAGTAATAATATATATATTATAGTTATATATTTCATCCACCAATGTGGACCAAGTACATGGGGACATAAGTGGACACATAACTAGAATACTAGGTGTTGGTTGGAACTGAGATTAACATAGACATCTATGACCACTATAAACAAACCTATAAGCTCAAGAAATAGGTTACATTCCCTATATCCCATAAAGAGTTAGAGACTTCATGCAAGACACTTGAGGTGGAGAGTGTTCCCTCATGTCAACACTCGAAGTAAGGGATGTGGTGCATCATTCCTACCATCCGAAAAGTGTTAGTGGTGTGAGATGTAATGGTCAACACTAGATGTAATGGAGCATGAAAGTTTTATTCCCAATATAAATCTTACCATCATATTGTAGTCTATATCAATGCATAATCGTATTTATAATAGGCATGAAGTATTATATCCCATTCTCATGTTCATCAAGCCCATATATATATTTATATATGGAATATTAGTTCATTTAAAGAAATTGATAATACATGAAATTTTCAGTGGGACCTTTTCACCTTTTTTTATTCATTCTATTTAAAACATTAAAATCAACTAGTAAAACAAAATAATCATGAAACATCCATCCCATGTAAACAGCACCTTTAATTCCATAGAAACATGTAAGTTGTATTTATATGTCTCAAAACGGAACTTATAGGGTGCCATTGTCAATAATAAAATTACCTATATGAGAAAATCCACTTATTGATGGTCTATTCCCTTAGGTAGTTCCTTGGGTTCAATTAAAAAATCATATAAAAAGGTAAATTTCAATTACAACTAATTAAAAACACTTAGAATGTGTTCTAGTCAATTAAAAAATTCACTATAAAGTGACATTCAAGATACCACACCCAGGGGGTGTGCATAACTAAGGTCAAAATCCTAAAATCTACTAAAGAAGGATACACATGCATATTTCAAGGTGTGAAAATCAATTTAATAGGGAGAAATAAATTAAACTACAATGCGTGAAAAAGGCCGGTGTACGAAATAATAGAAAAGCTATAAAAACACCAAGAATCATATGGAAAAGAAAGATATCACCTATCTTTGGTGTAGAGACCCAAAGCATGACGTACATGGACATTACATTACATTTTCGGAATACTTAATACATAACAAAAACAAACACAGAAGGACCGTAATAGTTTAGAGTCTTTGGAAACTCAGAACATAATCTTCTAATGGTGGTGAAAGATCTTCAAAATCTCCCATAAAGATCTTCCCCTTTTGTTTTATTACCTATAAACATTCTTTATATCCTTGGGAAGATAAAACATATAAAAGGTGAGCTCAAATTCTCAGTAAGGGTAAGCATGGAGAAAATAAAACAAACTATAAACATTTGAACTTAAAAACATGGACATAAAATCTAAACATCAAAATCTTAAGCAATGACATAAAACATGGCAGTACGTAAGGCATAGATCGTAATGGAACATAAATCATGATAGAATATCATGGGAATAAAACATTTAATTGTGTCAAACAATTAAGCACATGATATGATTTCAATAGTATCCAAGGCATTACTGCAAAGACCATCTTAGTGGACAAAGTCCCTTTCTGAATTGAGTTCACTCCTCGTTCCAGTCCTACAACACTGAACCGTATTAACATACCATTCCATCCATGTATATCTCATGAGATATAAATCTTTACCCAATCCATTGGTGGGTGATTTAAGTCCCACCCATCTCATAATGAAATCATTCTTACGTGTGCCACAACATAAACACAAATAATTCATTATAACCGGAATAATAAAATGGGTTTCATAAATATCATACCATCATAACATAACCCATATAAAACAAATGGATATCATTTCACCATAAGAAAAGTGAAACCATGTAAATCATAGAGATATTATACTTTAAACATACACAAAAGAAATAATGTTATCTTAGATGGAAAATTGTTTTGATAAAACAATTGAAATTAATTCTCGAGGAAAATATCATTTCTTCTTCAAAATAATATTCTTTTCACAAAATTCCATGAAATTTTAAAAGAAAAGTATTTTGTTGAAAATAATCATGAATTCCTGTCGAATAAGATTCATGAAAATAAGGTGTTATAAAATCATAAAAATCCATTCATGCCGTATAAGTTAAAAAAATATTCTCCATGTACTTTTGTCAAAAAAGTCAAAAAGTTCCTCATATTGTAAAAAAAAGAAATATTCTTTTTGTAACATGTGGTAAAAGTCATAAATGGGTAAAAATGAAATTAATAAAACATAATAACACTTTTAGAAATCATGTAAATGGATGATAACAATAACCCCAGTAAATACTTACGAATAAACAATCTCGGATAAGAATGAGATTGGAATAATTATCCCTTACCATATGTCCGATATGCTTCGTACGTATCCGAACCTCCTGTATAATGATTTATATAATGTCATTGACCTATTACATAGTCATATTTATTGTTATGATGTCACATATGGTTCACATATGACATTATATTACCCGTTCTTTTGTAAATTCCATGTTAAAGCAGCGTTTTGGGTAAAACCATTTTATTTATCGTAAGTGTTTGAACTTTTTGTTATTGATATTATTATAACCTATATCATGATTTACTTACTTCCAGAATGTAAATAATGATTTATTTATCATATATATTCAGTATATATATATATAATATAGATAAATGAAATGAAATACACCATTCATGGAGACGATAGGCCGTACGTATGCATGAACACTGTTTTCCATTCCTTATTGACTCGAGTGGAAGTAAGTAGACGATATATATATATAAAAATAATTATAGTAGCTTTATCATGTCATATATTTCAATATTATTCATTATATAGAATTTATAATCATTCTTGAATGGTTTATATGGAGAATGAATCTCATCACGTCGTGGAGACGGAAATCCGTACATATGCACGAGTGATGATATCGTTCCCATAATTATTCAATTTAATTAGAGTGGATGATATAATATGTCAGTATAATTATGATGTTATAATAACTATATATTGTTATTATTTACACCATTATACCCATCCAAGTAAAGTGGTTGTGGAAAAACAGATTACACCACGGCAGGGAGACGGTATTCCGTACGTACGCACGCGCTGTGATTTAATTTTCCGTAGGATTGATAGAAGGTGAAATGGGGTTGTTTCATATTTATAATAACATATCATTATATTTTTAATAATGATGTTATTATTTTATAATGTAACCACTAATGAAGAGGAAGTAGAATATGAAGGAAACTTGAAAGAGTGGGTAGAAGAGATTACCTCTTCCTCGGTGCACCTCCTTTAAACTTTTTCTTAGGGCACTAGAGTTGGTATTTTTAGAAGACCAGAACCACTATGATATAACTATAGAGGTTGAGAATAGGAATTGGCAGGGTTTGGCGGAGATTCAAGGCTCAAAAGGGTGTGAAGAGAAGAGGGAAGTGGTTCCCTTTTTATAAGGGAGGAGAGGGGCACCTTTGGAAAAACATAAAATATTATTTTATAATATAGTCATATTCGGTATATAATAGCTTCAAATTGATTTATTTCAAAGATAAAGTGGGTATGGGTCTAACTCCTCTAAACCAATAGGTTTTAGACAATTTTAGGTTACTATTTTAACCTTATCATTTAGATTTAACTGTAAGTTAAATAATTTAACTTTTACCGTTTCTTCTTGTTTTCTTACAATATATGGTTAATACACTTACTATAACTAGACAAAAAAACCCCAAGTGGTTAATTATTAATATATATAACCTTATATATGTCATTTGGCCGAGCCTTATATTTTTAGGAATAAAATAACAATTAATAACATAAAATATTTGTTAAAAACTATTTTATGTCAATTTTGACACTATTTGGTAATTGATATTTGGGAAAATCATAAAAAAATTATTAGTTCGAAAAAAGTTAATTGAATCAATAATAACATGTCATATCAACCTATAAAATTAGTTTAATTCATAAAAAGTCTCAAATTACATTTATTTGGGTATTTATTACATCAATTATGTTAATATTCCATTAATAAGGTAATTACTGCATCATCATTGTGTCATAAATAAATTAAATTATTTAATTTCTAAAAATTATAAATAAAATACCCTTATATAGGAAATATTTTTATATATTTAATTAATATTTATATTCTATTTTATCTTTTGAATAACCCTATATTAAAAATGGTTTTTCTTTTAAACGATGATTTTAACTATTTTAACTATTCTTTCAATAAAATTACAATAAATGTCATAATCTAATCCAAGTGGATCTAAAGGGCAATATTTTATTCCTAAGGTTGTTTGTGGTAGAATTAAACTTATCAAATATAATTAGTACATGTTTTAGGGTAATAATAATATCATTTTTAACCTTGATTACCCTATTTACTTTTAACTGTGGTAAATAAAAGTAAAAAGTTACTATTCAAAAAATATTATTTTTATCTTATTGAACCACATTTTATTCCTTGATATTAACCATGTCTCTCAGATTTTTGAAATTCCACCCACAGAAGCTGTAAAATTAAGTTTTATGTAAATTTTCCAAAAAGCTCCTAGGAGGTAGGTAAAAGATGGTGAAAAATTCAATAAAATTTTTATATATCGAAATTTATTATAAAATGACTCCAATAAATTAAATTGAACTTATATAGGTATTATGTATCAATTTTTACCTAAAATAAATTTAAATAAATTAAATAATTATATAAATAAAAATTTTGTTTTGAAATAGTTACCTAGTGTTTTCACTATTCATCAAAAATTGAAAGTTTTCAGAAAAATACCAAAAATTCACCATAGGCTAATTTTGATATTTGGAATCCAAAAATGAAGTCTACTTTGAAAAATAAAATTTCAAAATGTGGGTATTACTATTCATAACAACTAGTTTATATAATATTTTAATAACATATCGTTGTTTACTGAAACTTGGTATTGCGTACAACACACACTATCGTGGAAGGTCGCGATTGCGTGTAATGAAAGCCAAGTCAGGTTTGTGTATAGTGCAAGATTCATTTTGTGTATCATATAACACAATACATCAATGAAATTACAAAGAATATATCTTATAAAATATCCGGGGGTTACATTCTACCCCCCTTAAAATGAATTTCGCCCTCGAAATTCGTCAGGGTTATAAATGGTTTACTACTTGAAAGTTTATTTCATAGTAACCCACATCGTAAAAAGGAATACCAAAACATAACTTTAAAAAAATAAATTATGAAATGTAACAGTTACCCCAATTAACGCATCACGGGTTTTCCACATAAGATTACAGAGGTGAAAATATGGATATGGAAGAGAAACCTAACCATCAAGTTCTAATGGAGAGTGGTAGAGAACATGGCTATGAAAAAGACAACAATTACAAAGCCATAAATTTGTGACGATATAAGGTACCATCTGATTTATCGGATATAAGGGCACTAGGACAACATTTTTGGTTTTCAATATCATTTACATAATGTTGAAGAATTAAAAGAAATACTTACTTGATTTTGGTACAATCTCATTGTTGTTTATGCCTTTAACAATTTCTACTTAATCTCTTAAAGAAATGAAGTTGACTTTGTCTTCCATGAAGTGTTAGTAGATCATGCGATAGAATGATAGGTCGTTCCATTTGTCTCAAACATATGGTTAGCAAAAGTTATATACATAAGTCCATCGGTGGTGAGATAAATTGTATATGGCTCAAAAAAATGGACTTATACTTCATATATCATAGCTCTTAATAAAATAAATCTAGTTTTTACTAACCAGGGACTCTCTGTAGGTCAGTGGTAGGTGATAAAGGCTGGTCGCACTTCAGTTGTGGGTTCGATTCCCATAGCCTTTTCTGATGCGACGGGTGGTCGCTCGTCCTATGGGTGTTCCTTTTTCTAAAACAATACTATTATAAAATTCCATAAATAATATAGAAAAACTAGTTCTATCCTTAAATAATACTATATTATGTCCAACATAATCCATTCCAATCTTTAGGCATATCCAAAATACATCTGTCCAATCTCATAGTATAAAGAAAAGGATTACTAGGGAGGTCATATACCAAGCTTGTGAATACCATCATTTATCTCCCACATATCATAAGATATATCTTGTTGGTCATATTCCAAACATGTGAACACCTTAATCATGTATTCTTTTGAAACATGAATTACCATAGAACCTTAGAAAAATCATGAATGTTGTCCAAACTTAAATCATTTAACATACCAAAATCCCAAAATTTCTATATACTCTAACCATAATATAACTTTGTCCTTATATCAGTCATGAGATCATTTAATTTTTTTTATCGGTTCATTATGTGCATATCATCTTCCTTCCAAAAATATTTGAATACCCTTTCATGGTTACTGGTACCATTCATCATATACTTTCAAAAAATCAAGGAAAGACAACAGTGTAACAATCCATAGATGATTCTTTATTCCATAGTACCATTAAATTTACTATACAACATAACTCTTAATAAACATACAATCATTCCACTACCTTCTTAAACCACTGACTTAGATTCATCATTTATTTCATCTCATATATCATTTTTAGTATCTTCGTCATCATACACATAAATACTACCAATTTGACCATGCTGAATCTCTTCATGAGATTTTCCCTTACGACATTGGTTTGCATAATTCCCATACATTCCACATTTAAAACATTCAATCACGGTTTATGTTGTAGCAAAACCATTATCCTTCTCCATGGTGTTAACTGAAACTTTTCCTTTTCACTTAATAGATTTGTGTCCTTCTTTTCCACACCCAAAGAATCTTCCAATTCCTTTGAAACATTCTCCATGATGCCTCTTCCCACATGATTTACATGAGGGAAATTGAACTTTATTTCCTCTATGATTATCATGAGACTCCATCTTTCTCTTATTAGCTGAGTCGGGAAACTTACCAAAGTTGAGATTATTAATCATATTATGAGATTGCAAATTAGGCATAATAATGATATGTGGACTTCCAGATCCAATTTCATTTGGTTTCTCATGGAGAATATCAATCCATTGTCCATTATATCCTCCATTATTGTGAATCTTCCAGTTTCCAGCCATTTTCTAAAACCCAAAAAGAATAGTGTGAGAGGAAAAATCATAATCAAGGGGGAGTAACATCAATATCTAACATATTATGTTAAATTCTAAGACCGTTACCGTAATTATTTGACTATAACTTATACGTATACTTATCATTAGGGACATCCCTGGACATGCCTCAGAATTATCTCTATTTATTTCACTAAAGTTTTCACATCCTAGTATCCAAAGGTTAACTAAACCTTTCCTCTAATACAAACTGTAGAGACCCAAAGCTTGACGTACATGGACATTACATTACTTTTTAGAAATAAATAATACATAACAAAAACAAACACACAAGGACCTTAATAGTTTATTGTCTTTGGAAACTCAGAACATAATATTCTAATCCTGGTGAAAGAACTTCAACATCTCCCATAAAGATATTCCCCCTTTTTTTTCTTACCTAAAACCTTTTTTATATCCTGGGGAAAAGAAAACATATAAAGGGTGAGCTCAAATTCTCAGTAAGGGTAAGCATGGAGAAAATAAAACATACCATAAACATTTAAACATAAAAACATGGACATAAAATCTAAACATCAAAATCTTGAGAAATGACATAAAACATGGCAGTACGTAAGGCATAGATCATAATGAAACATCAATCATGAAAGAATAGAATTGGAATAAAACATTTAATTGTGTAAAACCATTAGGCACATGATATTATTTCTATAGTATCCAAGGCATTGCTTCCAAGACCATCTTAGTGGACAAAGTCCCTTTCTGAATTGAGTTCACTCCTCGTTCCAGTCTTATAACACTGAACTAGATTAACTTACCATTCCATCCATGTCTATCTCATGATATATAAGTCTTTAACCAATGAATTGGAGGGATATATAGGTCCCACCCATCTCATAATTAAATCATTCTTAAATGTGCCGCAACATAAACATAAATCATTCATCATAACCCTAATAATTAAACAGGTTTCATAAATATCATACCACCATAACATAATCCATATAAAACAAATGGATATCATTTCATCACAAGAAAAGTGAAACCATTTAAATCATAGAGATATTATACTTGAAACATACACATAAGAAATAATTTCATCTTAGATGGAAAATTGTTTTGATAAAACACTTGAAATGAATTATTGAGAAAAAATATCTTTTCTTATTCAAAATCATTTTATTTTCACAAAATTCCATGAAATTTTAAAAGAAAAATATTTTTTTGAAAATAATCATGAAATATTTTAGAATAAGCTTCATGAAAATAAGGCATTATAAAACCGTAAAAATCCATTCATGCCGTATAAGTTAAAAAAATATTCTCCTCATAGTTTTGATGGAAAAGTAAAAAAGTTCCTAATATGGTAATCAAAAGAAATATTCCTTTCATAACATGTGGTAAAAGTCCAAAATGGGTAAAATGGACATTAAGCATACATAAAAACACTTTTATAAAACATGGATATGGATGATAACAATAACTCCAGAAAATACTTACGAATAAACAATCTCGGATAAGAATGAGATTTGAATAATTATCCCTTACCTTAGGTCCGATATGCTTCGTACATATACGAACCTCTTGTGTAATTATTAAAATAATGTCATTGAATTATTATAGAATCATATTTATTGTTATTATATCATATATGGTTAACTTATGACTTTATATTACCCGTTCTTTTGTAAATTCCATGTTAAAGCAGCGTTTTGGGTAAAATCGTTTTATTTATCATACATGTTTGAACTTGTTGTTCTTGATATTATTATTACTTATATCATGATTTACTTACTTCCAGAATGTAAATAATGATTTATATATCATATATATTCAATATATATATAATATATAGATAAATGAAATTAAATACACCATTCATGGAGACGGTAGGCCGTACGTACGCATGAATGCTGTTTTCCTTTCCTTATTGACTTGAGTGGAAGTAAGTAGATGAAATATATATATATACATAAATAAAGTAGATTTATAATTTCATATATTTCATTATTATTCATTATATTTAATTTATAATCATTCTTGAATGGTTTATATGGAGAATTAATTTCATCGCGTCGTGGAGACGGTAATCTGTACATACGCACGAGCGATGGTATCGTTCCGATAATTATTTAATTTAAATGGAGTGGATGTTATAATATCTCAGAATCAGTATGATTTTATAACAACTATATATTGTTTTTATTTACACCATTATACCCATCCAAGTAAGGTGGTGGTGGAAAAACAGATTACACCACAGCGTGGAGAGGGTATTTCGTACGTACGCACGCACGGTGATTTTGTTTTCTGTTGGATGGATGGAAGGTGAAATGGGGTTTTTTCATATTTATAAAAACATATAAGTATATTAGTAATACTGATGTTATTACTTTATAATGAAACAACTAAAGAAGAGGAAGTATAAGAAGATGGAAACTTGAAAGAGTCAGTAGAAGAGATTACCTCTTCCTCGACGCACCTCCTTTAAACTTCATCTTAGGGCACTAGAGTTGGACTTTTGAGAAGACCAGAACCCCTATGATATAAATATAGAGGTTGAGAATAAGAATTGGCAGGGTTTGGCTGAGATTCAAGGCTCAAAAGGGTGTTAAGAGAAGAGGGAAGGGGTGCCCTTTTTATAAGGGAGGAGAGGGCCACCTTTGGAAAAACATAAAATATTATTTTATAATAAAGTCATATTCGGTTTATAATAGATCCCAATTGATTTATTTCGAAGATAAAGTGGATATGGGTCTAAATCCTCTCAACCAACAGGTTTTATACATGTTTAGGTTACTATTTTAACCTTATCATTTAGATTTAACTCTAAGTTAAATAATTTAACTTTTACAGTGTCTTCTTGTTTTCTTACACTATATGGTTAATAAACTTACTTTAATAAGAAAAAAGAACCCCAAGTGGTTGATTATTAATATATAAAACCTTATCTAAGTCAAGTGGCCTACCCTTAGATTTTTAAAAATATAATAACAATTAATAATATAATATTTATTTTAAAACCTATTTTATGTCAATTTTGACACTATTTGGTAATTGATTTTTTTGAAAATCATAACAACATTATTAGTTCAAACAAAGTTAATTGAATCAATAATAACATGTCATATGTACCTATAAAATTAGTGTAATTCATAAAAAGTCTCAAATTACATTTATTTGGTTATTTAGTACATCAATTATGTTAATATTTCATTAATAAGGTTATTATTGCATCATCATTGTGTCATAATTAAATTAAATTATATAATGTCTAAAAGTTATAAATACAATACCATTATGTAGGAAATCGTTTTAGATTTCTATTTCATATTTATAGTCGAATTTATCTTTTGTATAACCCTATATTAAAAATGTTTTAATTATTAAACATTGATTTTAACTATTTTAACTACTCTTTTAATAAAATAATAATAAATGTCCTAATCTAATCCAAGTGGGCCTAAAGGGTAATATTTTTTTCATAAGGTTGTTTTTGGTCTAATTACACTTATCCAATAGAATCAGGACATGTGTTAGGGTAAAAATAATATCATTTTACCCTTAATTACCCTATTTACTTTTTACCGTGGTAAATAAAAGTAAAATGTTACTATTCACCAAAAAATATTTATATCTTATTGAACCACATTTTAATCCTTGATATTAACAGTGTCTCTCGAATTTTTGAAATTCCACTCACAAAAGTGGTAAAATTTTATTTTATGTAAGTTTGGAAAAAAGCTCCTAGGAGGTAGGTAAAAGACGGTGAAAAGTTCAATAAAATTTTTATATATAAAAAATTATTATAAAATGACTCCAATGAATTACATTGAACTTATATAGGTATTATGTATCAATTTTTACCTAAAATAAATTAAAATAAATTAAATAATTATTAAAATAAAAAGTCGGTTTTTAAATAGTAACCCAGTGTTTTCACTATTAATCAAAAATTGAATGTTTTCATAAAAATACCAAAAATTTACCCTAGGATAATTTCGATATTCCAAATCCAAAAATGATGTCCAATTTAAAAAAATAATCAATAAGTGGGTATTACTATTCATAATGGCTAGTTTATATAATATTTTAACAACATACCATTGTTTAGTGAAACTTGGTATTGCGTACAACACACACTATTGTGGAAGATCGCGATTGTGTGTAATGAAAGCCAAGTCAGGGTTGTGTGTAGTTTAAGCTCCTTTTGGTGTATCATACAACACACGACATCAATGAAATTAAAAATAATATATCTTATAAAATCTCAGGGTGTTATATTAGGTCCATAAAAGACTCCTCTTATGATTGGATCATCATATATGAAGTAGATTGGATGAAATAGAAGAAACTGTCCAAAGCCCTAAAAATTGCGAAAAAGAACTTTCACTTAAATAGAACAAAGAATTTGAATATAAACCTATATATAAGGTAAGAGGGTGGGATAAAATTAATATAGTTATCCAATGCCTTTGATGGATCTTTATTTGGACAACACACATAAAAGTTATCTCAATTCCATGTTTGAAGGAGAAGAAATTCTATTGAAGGGGGAAACACATTCAACCAATGGAAAAGAAAAGGCGGGATAAAGGTTTTCAAAAAAGAGATAATTTAGGGAAAAATGAATTTTGACACTTAAAATATGGGGAACACGGGTTGGATGCACGGTGTTTCCAAACTGTATGTGAAACATTACCAAGACACTGCCCAATGAGAGACCCCATATGATTAAGGTACACTATTTTATTAAATGTAAAAAAATCCCACTTTCAAATATATATAGGTTTTTTCATGGTCATATTTCTAGATTCGCACAATTTCAAAAAATACTATGTATCCTTCTATTAATCTATTTTTTCTAGAAAATTAATATATACTTTGAGGAATGAGATACATGGTTTTTACTGACCATTCAACTCTATTTACTTTCCAAATTCCAGGGTTTTGGGCTCCAAAAAATCCCTAAACACCACCATGAACCCCTGTGACTCCTTTGGGAAACATTATATAGGATATTTAAAGAAATTTAAAAATCAAACAATGATAAATACCTTCAATAATATACTGGTATTTACATTTAAAAATCATATTTGTTTCTCTCTTTCATAAGGTTTTTATTCAACGATTACCAAAGTGGTAAGTGATTTACATCTCAATCACATTTTATTTGAGATTTTTTATATTTTAATTTAGAATGGGGATATTATATGACCCATTTCTAATAAATCCATTTAATTATTATTATCGAATATTTTTTATATTTAATAAATGTTTTCCATTCATTTTCATCACTTTAAGTACTCATGAGGCTGAAAGAATGTTATTAAGGAAAACAAACTTTATTTTTTTCTTCGATCAAAAATCATTTTTCATCCATGTCCATGTTTTCTTTAAACTATTTTTAGTTTTTTCGAATTTATATTAGGATTCATAATGTAACTTTTTCCACTGTTTTTCATTTCAAAAAAATCAATGGAATCACCAACCATATTTTCAATGATATACTTTTTTAATTTTTTATAAAAGTGTGAATGTATTTTTTTCTTTTAACTAATATAGATTCAGAAGAATATCCCAATGTTAGGAAATATCAATTATTTGAAGACTCCCTTGAAATATTCTATGGTTAATTTTAAAAAATCATTTATATTTTGGAATTATTTGGATTTTAAATAAGTGCTTTAAATGTGATAAAGGTGTTTTACTCAAGAAATATTTCAGCGGACTTAAAAAATAATTTTTCATCTAAGATGACATAATTTGATGCCACATATGATTTATTGGGGAAAGGATTAAAATAAAACATATTTATTAATTATCTATATGGTTTATGGTAATGATGATTAAGTATTGATGAAACTAGTTTTCTTTTTTCGAGGACATGTTATGATGAATGTTTTTATGATCTTGTGACATACATATAAATGGATTTATTATTATGTGATGGGTGGACCAAGAATTATATATAATTATAATAAATTAGGTAAATAGTAATGTAATGTGATATGAAAGGTTACATAGGGGTTATCCCAAGCCTGAAAGTGGGTATATAGGAGGTTATCCCAAGCCCAAAATAAAGTACATGTGAGGTTATTCCAAGCCCAATAGAGGGTACATGATAGGTTATCCTAAGGCCAAAACTAGCACATAGGTGGTTATCCAAATACTAACATATTTTTAATGTCATAGTGTGTATCCATGACATAATATATCTATGATTATGATTATTTCACATATATGCTGCAAACTTATGTCTCATTCCAATGTCATACTCTCATGCCTCATGTTCTTTGACTCCTTTATGATTCATGGATTTTAAAATACCAGGATTTATTCGATGACTCAACATTAAAATATATAAAATGATGTGTATTATTTTCACAGATTAATATCATGTTTTAAAACCCTTTTATTATCGTATTATATTTAAATTATCATCAATATATCCCTTATTTAACCTTTTCGAGCATGTCAGATAAACCTTTATTATGTTTTCTTTTTCTTGAGATATGGAAAACATTTTTATGTATGATGTGTATAATAAGGGTGAGAGATATGAATAACTAAGTGATGAATTGTGTAGGTATTTTATGAATCAGCTTTTTATGTATCCATGTTTCCAAATAAACTAAAAATATACAGTTATATCAAGGATCATAACATTATGTAATGAATATTCATCAAATAAGATAAAATATTTTAGAATGAAAATTTTGGGTCACTATAATTCTTATTAAAGTAGATTTTAGTCAATATTTGATATTTTTATTATACAAAATTTCTAAAAAAATGGGGACAAGTCTATGTATAGGATAATATCATAATGTTTTCGTAAGTAAGATATTATGTAGTTTTCCTATAAATTCATCCATTTATGGATACTGTGTGTGGATGTGGTTTTCGTAGTAGATACATATAGGTTAATTACCATAAAAATATCTGTTTGAGTTTATATTAACAATCAATTTTTTGCAAGGTGATTGTTCCCTTACTGATCACTTAGTTTGAAACTCTTGCGGGATAAGCATTAGTTAATTAACATTTTATTTATGAACCATTATGAAGGATTTGAATAGATGATAACCATGTATGGACTAGGTTAAAACTAAGTTTTCATATATTTAAAATAAGGTTTCATGATTTAGAAACACATTGAATGATTTTTAATGATTATATGAATTTCCACTATGACTATTATTAATCAAATTATAGTTTTTGTTTTTATTCAATTTCTAGATCCAACATAAAATTTGTTCATATAGAATGCAACACACATCAGAATGATTTTCCTCATGGGTAACCAAATGAAATGGGAATATAAATGTGAAATTTTGTGACTATTCATAATATTAATTCTAATTATATAATTATTAATATCAACTTGAGTTGGTTTTTTAACACACCTAATAAGAGAAAAAAACTATTTTTAGGAAAACCATAGAGGAAAGAAGATTTAGTTTCCTACAAGTCATGTATGAGGGAAGAAACAATCAGGGAAATATCTTATATTAATGAGAATATGGTTTATATGTAGAATAAGAGGTTATAGATACTGTAAATTTTGATAAAAAATTAGAGTATTATGGAGGGAAATCATTTTCATCTAAAGGTACCATTTATATTTAAATGTCTTATGCATGGGGAATATGGAAATTTTTATATCCAATTCCCAAATATAGTATTTAACTACTTGAACTAATATGACTTGTGTTATTCCAATCATTTAGTGAAAGTGTTGAAAATTTTATGTATTGTTATTTTATAATTATGCTATATAATCATTATATAAATTATATTATAGATATAAAAATCATTAAAAATAATAGTATTTTTTCAAATTAGTTTTTATTTAATGACTTGAAAATATATGTTGAATGGTAATGATAACCAAGAAAATCGATTTAGTGGTACAATGATAATTTTAAGTAGTGATAATTATATGATTTACATTGATAAAGTAAATGTAAAATTATTGATGACTTTGAAATTTAATAGTGATTTGATGAAAAGGTGACTTAGGTTACATTAGTTGATGTTTATTTTCTCTTTTGGATTTATTGAATATATTTAACATTATATGATTTTGTTGGAGGAATAAGGGTTGTGTTTTATTTTAGAATCATATATGGTTTAAGATAAGGTCAACATAAGAGTTATTAATACCATCACGGGTTTATAATTTTACATGTGATTATAAAACCCAAAGGCATAAATAACCCTATTATATTTTAAGCGAAGGTATTTTGGGGTTATCTGGAAATTTTATTCGGTTCTAGGAAGAATAATCTTTTGAGGATTAAATAATTTTTTTTGTTAATATATTATTTAATGTTAAGATAATTATGTTCTATTAGATAGTGGGATATATATAATCTTGATGGTTGAAAAGGTGATATTTTTAAACATATTTATGGCCATGAAACAGATTACCTTTTATGTTAGTATCTAAATTTCATTCAAGATATCTTAGTGAATTTAAATACATTATAAGATTATATAGTGTTTTATCAGGGTTATTAATGATATTTTGAACGATTTGTCATTGGTTTGAGGTATACACATCCTTTAGGTTTAACATGTAATTTAACATGAAATATTATTTGGGAAGAATACAATAAAATGTATGATGATATTAGCTGAAGGTCATGATATAGATGTCAAGGTCAGAATAATTATTTAATGTTTAGGTAAATTGGGATGTAGGCTTCTTTATGGAATGATATATGTTAAACTCTAGATTTCGAGATTAATATGAATCATGATTAATTTTTTAAATTATATTACCTTATGATAACCGTTTTTGGTTTTGGTTAATGTCTAAAGATATGAGGAATATACTAATATCCATTTATGGAATCATGTGATCCGTTAAAAGTTGATTAATGGGTGAGATTATACTTTTCAAGTATATATATTTCTTTATGATTTTTTCCTATATGGGAATGTAGTTAATACACTATAGGAGAATTATATAGAAACAAAAATGTTTTCTTAATAAATTTATTTCTATTGAATCAGTGGTCTTTATCAAACCAATTTGTATTATGATTTCATGTTTATTAACTTTCTCATGAACATTAATGTTCCTTTGATCAATGATCTTTATTACTATATATCATTATTTGGTTATTATGTTTTTTTAATGTCTATATTTTCACATCCCACTAATGTTATCTTATTTAAAAAACTAATTATGTTTTTTCTAGGTTACCTTCAAATTTTCCTATCACCCTTTTCAAGAGGATGATTTATTAACCACTTTTACAATGTGGGTTTTGAAAAAAAGGAATTTTAAAATATCAAACACCATAATATAAAATTATGGGGATGTAATTTATTAAATGGTTGATAATTTTTAAACCTTGATATTTTGAAAGAACACTATGCTTCATAGAATTTAAAACATGCAATATTGTGACAAAAAACTCCAAAATATTATTATTTTATAACTGTTTTAACATAGTCATTGAATTGGAGGGTATGCATAGAAGTAACCAAATTATAATATATATATACATATATATTTCATAATTAATGAAAATTTATTGATAAATTCTTAGTAAATAATCACTATATTTTTGGTAAAGTCATTTTATTATTCAAAAGACATTTTCTTCAAAAATGGGTTTTATTAAGAGAAAATTATTTTTAAATTTCTATAATTTTAAAATTTTATTAGATAAAAACAATTTTATTTTTTAAATCATCATAAAAAATCATATTGGGATTAATTTTTGGATTTTTTTGAAAAGATTGATATTTATATGAATAATGAAATTGTGAGTTTTTAATGAAAATTTATTTTTGTTTTAAGAATTTAAAAGTTAAATTCCATTTTATAATGATTTAAAAGTATAAATAGTTCAATAATATTGTTAGTAATTTAATTAAATTTATTTTAATGCGTTTTATGGATGGATTTGGTAAAATAATATTTTTACATGTAAAAGAAATTTTTCATAAAAATTGTTTTTCATTGCATTTCCCTTATTAATAAAAAATTTATTTATTCTATTTCGTAGAATATAATATTGAAAAATGGATTAAATATTTAAAATTGGGATTTAAAAATTAGGTTATAGTCAATATAAATAGTAACCATATTAAATTTTGTTATCACTATAAAGGTAAAAATGGGTTTTAGGGTTAAAACTGATATAACAAGGCTTGAAATTTATTTTAAAACTTGTATTAATTTAAATTTATTGGCCTATTTAATAAATAATGATTATTTTTTAAAAAAATATTTCATTTTTAATTTTCATATTTTTTAAATTTATAATATTTAAGTAAAAGATAATGTTAAAATTGGCACTTTCTTTCTTTTAATATATAAAATAATTTGTGGTAGGGATAAAAATAATTATGTTAGTTTATATATTTTTATTTGAAATATGAATGAATTTTTATTTCCTGGTATTTTATTTATAAATTATACTGATGATATAATTACCCTAAATACTAAGGCAATACTAACACTATATTCATACTAGTAGTAGAAAAATTTGTAAAATTACTCTAAAAACATTAAAAATAATATTTATTTTTTTATGATTTGATGTTTAAAAAAATCAATTTAAGATAAATATAAAATGTTTGAGATGTTTTAAATATTTATATTCGAATTTAATTGTTGTAATGTTGTTTTTAAAGTCAAATCGTGTGAATACTTATTAAAATGAACTTAGTAGTATTTTATGTTAAATAATACTCTATGATGTTATTTAAAAAAATTCAAACATGAAATAGTAAAACATGGATGATAAATGGTAAAAAAATTTATACATATGAAATTTTTGATCAAATTTTATCTATATAAGTAATATTATAACCCTTTAATATTGAAAAATTCATTACTATGTTTAAGGTTAAAATCGTTTCACTAAGGGTTTATACCAAAAGATAAGAGCTAAAATGATATATAAACATATAAAATGTTTACAGGATAATTATATAAAGACTAAATATTCAATATATTCTAATAATTGTCATTTTATAACAATTTTTCCAGAGTTAGACACATATTATATTAAAATACTTCATATATTTCAAAAAATGAAATTAATGATATTTATTAATAATTAATATTTTATTAAATGATTTAATGTTAATAATAATAATATTTTACAAATTTTGAATGGGATATTGTTTTAAATATAAACTATGGTACATTTATTGGTCACTTTCCATTTTTCAATAACATTCTTAACCCTTGAAGAAGAAAGAATATTGATATCATGATAATTCTCAAAAGGGCCAACGAGGGTAAAAATAAGAGAGAAGGGTAAAACAGAACAATAATTTTTCAAATTGTATTTTATGATAATATTTTAAATAATAATCATACTATCTTCTAAATATATCAATTTGGATCAATTTTACCTAAAAAATTATATATCTTAATTTAATACATTATGTAATTCCATGAGTTCCCTCACCTAATTTATAAATGGGAACCACTTATCCTTCATTATTTCCAATGTTTTATAATTACATATTAGAAAATACAAACCATAATTCCTTCATAACAGACATACCCACATCCTAGTGCTTCGTGTGTTTCTAAAATACCATCATTTTATATCTTATGGTGTGGGCCAAAAGCAATTTCTCAATGATGAGGAATCACTCTTAACCTTGAATTTTTAATTTCATTTTTTCTTATACCTACTCCAAATATATTATATCCATTCGAAAATATTAAATTATGTATCTTAAATATTTTTAATTTTTTAAGACAATTTAACTACCATTATCCACCTTGTTCCAATCTAATTGAAAATGGTAATGTCGCTTGTGTGTGCGTGTTCACTACCACCTCAAAAAAGTGATGTGATTCGTTTTTCAATTATGATTTACATGGATGTAAATAAGGGTAATATATATATATATATATATATATATATTATGTAATAATTCTTATATAAAGGTGAATTATTATTTACTTTTCTTTTATTCTATCTTTCGAAAAATAAAAACTACATTCTTGTGTACACATGGCCTACCATCTCAATGAATAGGGTAATTCATTTTTCTAGAATAAATTTTATGCATGAATCTATATATATAATGGGTATATATGATATTTTTATAATTTTTATCATATCAAAATTATGGAACCATTGTCAATGTACACGGATCAAAACCACTGAACATAAACTCTATTGAAAAACAAACCAGTTAACACACAGAAATGACATTTTTAATATATTATTTTTTTATAAACGTGTGTATAAATGTATTAAGTGGATAACATATGATATTATAAGTATTTAACAATTATTTTATATAATTATAATACATGTGGATTTATTTTATAGGATGTTGAATAACTTTTGATGCAATTCAATCTTGGGGTAAGGGGATTTCTCGTCACACTTTTATTTTTCTGATAGATATGTCATATTCACAACATGTTTTGATTTTGAGGATTATATAATTAACATGAATTTAATTTTTATTATTTTCATGAAAAATATGGTGATTTTAAAATCCATTTAATTTTATCCCTTTCGTGAGGTTTTTATTCATTGATTACCAAATTTATATCATATTTTCATCTCAATATCATTTTATTTGGGATTGTTTATGCTTCAATATTGATTGAAGAAATTATAAAATCCTTATATGATAAATACCTTAATTTTTTCATCTCATATGGTTAGTTCTATGGAATAAATTTTTTTTCTTCTATTTTCCTTACATTTTGTACTAATGATGCTAAAATAATGTTTTTGGTAAAGTAGACAATATTTATCTTTTCAATAGAAAATCCTTTTTCTTTCATGTACTTGTTTTATGTAAAATGTTTTTAATTTTTTTATTATCATATGATTATTAATATTTTTAGAATTTTTTTAATTTATATAAAAAATTAATGGAATATTATTACCATTTTTTGAATGAGGTACTTTTATAATTTTATTACAAAAGTGTGAAAGGAATGTGTTCATTTAACTTATATGGCCTAAAAAAATTTATTACCAATAATACCAAGAAATTATTTGAATAATATTTTTCAAGTGTTCAAGTATATTTAAAATTAAAATGTTTTCTTAATATTTGTGGAAATATGTGGAACATAAATGTGTGATTTCAACATAAATTGTTATTTTCCTCAAGAAACTTTTAGTGATCTTTGAAATAAAATTAAATCCAAGATGACATAATATTTTTCACCTATGATTTAATGGGGATATTATCCAATGAATTAATATTTATTCTTTATATTTATGGTTTATGGTTATGCTGATGAAATATAGATGAAACCTATTTTCTTTTCCATGGGATAAGTTAAGATTAATTTTTGTGGTATACATATGAATGTATTTTTGATAATGTGATAAGTGGATTAGTAATTATTAATCACTCCATTGCATTAGGTAATGATTAATATTCTAGGAGCTAAAAGGGTATATGGGGGGTTTTACCAAATCCGAAATAGGGTAAAAAAGATGTTATCCCACGCCTAAAAGAGGGTACTCATGAGGTTATCCCAATCCAAAAAGATGGTACATAAGATATTATCTAAATCTTGAAGAAGGTACAAGGTTTGTTATCTAAATCCAAAAATATTATTAATGTATTAGTGGGTTTATATGACATAGTATTTCAACAATTATAATTATTCCACACTTATTCCAACAAAAAATATATTATTCTAATGTTATACTCTCATGGATATTTTTTATTGATTACATTATCATTAATGTTTAATAAAATACCAATCATTATCGAATGACTCAAGATTATGATATATGATATACTGGGTATGAATTAGAAATATTCATATGATGTTAGCATACCCTTTATGCTTATGTTTTGTTAAAATGATCATTGATATCTCCCATACTTACCCTTACTGAGCATCTGACATCACCCATTAATATATTTTATTTTCCCTAGGATATAAATAAATGTTTTTAGTATGATATATCTATTAAGGGTGATAATTATGGAGAAAAAAGAGAGAAATGGTTGAGATATTTTATCAACGAGATGTTCATGTGATTATGTTTTCAAAGATACTAAACCTTTACATTTATGTAGAAGATCATAATAGTATATAAATAATATAAATGTCATAAGATGTTATTTCAGGAATAAAAATTATTGGTCACATTAATTAATAAACAACCTTATGTATTAAAGGCAGAGAATCAAAACTGTTTCGTGGATGACTATAACTAATTAGTCTTGGGAGGAGAATAATATTTTTACCTTTATTTTTTTGTTTGATTATGAATAAGAGTTATTTCAACCATTGATTAGTTTTTTTAATTTATAGTATATAAAGAAGAATAAAATTATGGAACAATAAAATAAATACACTATGTAATGATAGATACCATGTAAGGGAAGTATTATACTTATCCTAACTGATTTATTTGAATTTTTTGTTATATCATATTATAATATCCTATATTTATACATATTTATTCATGATAAAAAATTTGTGTGGGGGAATATGTTGTGAATATTGAAAAAGTTTAACACCAGAGAATTATTTACATCAATTATATTAGAGGAAAACCACCATGAATACAATGAGTAATTTTTTTTAAAATTTTTTATTGTAGATTAAAATGAAAGGTTAAGGTGGATCATAATTAGACATGTTTACACTGGATTCTTATACTTGAATTTGGATGAATTTTCTTCTGTAATATAATAACACCTTAGAGAGAAAAATTAAAACATTATCAGATATGTAATTTAAACAATAGTAAAATGGTAAGTTATGATCGCACATGATGTGTATAATTCGATGTGGTATATGGTGTTTGTATTAAAATGAAAGTCCATTAATAAGAGTGAAATGAAATTTTGAGATCTAGTTTAACATACCCTAATTCCATGATCTTGTTATCACTAATAAGCTTGGAGTGACCATTTTAAGGGATGTTTTTGTTACAAATTATTCCAAATTATTTAATAATTATAAATTACATTCAAGGTATTAAAACTAACCAAAACAATATTTTGGATAATTGTTTAAAGAAATGGATAGTTATGAGAATATTAAAACAATATAAAAAAGGGGAAATTTACTTATAATAATGATATATAAGTATTATCAAGGAAGTAAGAAATAAAATTGTAGTTGTTAAAATTGAAGAATAGGGATGTATTTTTATGTTGCATGTCAAGATCATGATCAAACTAAATTTATTTCTTTTTACCTTCAACGATGTGATAATTAGACATTAGATGATTCCATATCTCTATGAAAAATATACTGAGAGGTATTACATGAGGAAAAGAAATTAATAATGTCTGGGTTAATTTAAATTCCACAAATATTCAATATTTTTTATTTTTCTTTATTTATTTATCTGTGAAATTTTCTATATTTTTTTAGTTTTTAATTGGATTTTATAGAATTTGGGTTGTTTTGGGAATAATATTGTAGTATAAAGAATTTATGAATATATTTTTATTCATAAAAGATATTATATGAGTTTTAGTATGTCTGTATATAAATAATTTATTTTTAGATGTACTTATATTTAAGGGTGTTGAATAAAAATAAATAAGAAATAGATGAATGAAACTCTATAAGATTAAATTCAATGGGTCAAAACACTGTTTGGGGATAACATAATTTATACAAGGAAACTTGAGGATTCATCCCTTGAATAAATTATTATAAGAATAATTATTGATATGAATTTTTGGTAATCATATAGTGTCACATATAAACCTAAAAAATAATCAAAGTAAATATAGTACCGTAGAAGTGACCATGTTAATATGCCCAGACAAACAAGGCCTCACATCATGTCCTAATAATACATGATTGGGTAAATATATATCAATTTTCATCATACAAAGAATATATAAACAACTCAATAGGTGTTTCATGTAACACCCTATGATTTTATATGTATTCCTTTCAAATAAACATAATGTATTTGATTTCATTCTCAACACACAACCTCAAGCCAAAATGACCCATGGTATTTTTTAATATTTAAAACATAGCCGTCATATTTTCCAGTATAAATAGGTTTTAGAACATTGTGAAATATATATAGAAATATTTTACTTAATCTATATTTATTTATTAATCTCTATGAAATATTAATAAAATTATATAAAAATTACTTCATTAATAAAAGACCTATTATTATGAAGAATTGTATTTTCATAGGTGTTATGAATTTCAATAAAAAAATATATCGATCCATATTAAAAATTTATTTTAAATAAAATTATTATTAATTTATGAATAGGAATTCATAAATTAGCGACCTATTGGTTAGTAATTAATATGAAATCATTTAAAGGTAAAAACAATTATTTTTCATAAAACTATTTTCACATGCGTAATGTGTTTCTATTTTAATAAAACAAATAAATCACTATTTATTAATGATGATAATGAAATATGAATATTTTATAATTAATAAAAAAATATCATTCATATAATATTTTTACAAGGAAATTAATTAATATAAACACAGTTTCATTCGAAAAAATACAGTTTTTTCTTAAAAACAGTTTTCATTGTGTTTTTGACATTAATTTTAAAGTTAATTTCTAAAAAATTTAGAAATTTAATATGATAAAATGTATTCCATATTTGGAATCATTATTTTACTGTTTTTTAATGATTATAAATTCATTTTTAGTTATAATAAATATTAAAAACCCTAATTTTTTTACCATTGTTAGTGTTAAAATGATAATTAGGGGCCAAACTAAGATATAAGGGTATGATATATGCATAAAATCGTATATATATTGTTCAGTTAAGATATTTGGATCTTATATTGTATTATTTTCTAATTTTTGACTATTGTTTTCCACTTTCAGAATAATGTGACTTTATATTATTTAAATCTTTTAAGTGATTCCTTATGTGTCCACCCTACACTTATATAAGTGAAAATACTCTATTCCTTTATTCACAAACGTTAAGAGATAAAGATCAAAAAAATCCATTCAAAAAAGAATTATAATATTCATTACCTTCAATCTTGATCTGTTTGTATTACCCTAGGTCTATCCTATGAAGGATAAAGGTATAAGAAAAAGTATGTCTCTCAAAAAAATGTAATCATCATTAAGGAATATTTCGATGATTATTTCTTCTTATAATTAATATAAATATATTTTATCTATAATAAAATATGTAATAAAGTATAATAAATATAATATAGTGTTATTAATATTATAGGACTACCATTTCTCACATTCATTCCATCAAATGAGTAACGAACGTATCACTCTTGTGTGTAGATTACCCCTTCTATGTAGTAATGTCTTTTGTTTTCCTCCACTTTCTCACATTAATGTATATAAGGATGAATTTAAAAAATATATATGATATATATGATAAAATTATGATTATTTATTGATAAAATATTATTTTTCTTTCTTTCATTCTTTTTTGAATTAAATTTGTGTTCTTATGTACGTATGGGCTACCGTCTCTATAAAAAGTGTAAATCCGATTTCTATATATATCATTTATGGATGGTTAAAAATATTTATATGATGAATATATATTATATTTATATCATGTTTAAAAATCTTAAGATGATAGAACGCTGATCAGTATGCAATGACTATAAAATCCAAATCGAAACATATGTGAAAAATGAAAAAGTTGTCAATTGGAATAGAAATTTTATTAAAGAATTGTTATTAAACAGATAATAATATGTTATAAGTAAAAAAAAATAACATTTTATAAGTATTAATTTAGTTATTTTATATAATTATAATAAATTTAAATTTATTATACATGTTGTTCTAGTGCTAACGAATCAATTTTAACTTGAGGTAAGGGTTCCTCGTCTCATTTTTGGGTAAATGAGACATATACAATATTCAACACTTATTTATTTCATGTGGTGTAGATAATACCCCTATTATATGTTATATCATGAATTTATTTATATTAATTTTTTTGAGGATTCATTTTATGTTATTTGTTTCTTGTGGGTTATGATTCAAAATTTACAAAAGTGGTAATTATATTATTTTACAATCTCACATTCTACCAGGATAGATTGTGATTATATTTATAATAATGGAATTAGATTATATAACTCCCATAAATATTAGGTATTTTTTCATCCACTATCTATTTTTTAATGAAAAAGTTTACACTAATTTTTATCTCTTTAAATACCAATAATTATGAAAGATTGTTTTTAAGGAAAATGATATTGTTTTTTTCGTTCAGGAATTTTTTTTATTCCATGTCCACATTTTATTTTAAATGTTTTCATGAGTGTTTTTTATATTATAAAATTATATAATGAATTCCTTTTAACCAATTTTTTACATTATCAAAACTATTCAGTTTCAACCCCTTTATAATTAAAATATACTAAATGAAATCCATTTAAACTGGGAGGGAACCCATTACATGGAAAATTGTAATGACCAAACACATTGTCTTAAAAACATTACCCAAATAACCCAAATAAAAACCCACAAAAATGGAATTGGACTAAAATACCAATGATAGGGATCTAATAGTGCACCACAAAGTCTCTAAAAGAACACATTCTTTTCAGTAAATCTAAGTCCCCAAGTCACAATCATTAAGGACCCCATCAAAAGGAATAAAAATAATTTCGTTAATGACCATGAAGACCTGATTTTACATACAAAAAACTCATCTTCCAAATAAACCACACCATTGCCTATAGTCACTGACCCTGCCTCCCACTACTACATGAGGCCAATCAGACATTAGTTCACCCACTAAATATACACCATCACAGTGTTTATCCATCCACTCTTATATTAGTAAAACATAAAATGACTTATGAACCTACCCAATATTAGAAGATTAATGTGAACACACCTAATTATTGAGCTTCTATCTGAACAATGAAGGGCCATGGAATCACATTTGATGAAACATCCATACCTCTAACCTCCATATATAATATGGATCAATATCCCCCCCACTGAGGCTTTATTATGTGCATGATAGAAGATTTATGAACCTGAAATATAGGAGGTGTCTTTATAGGACTGGCGACTAAATTCAAATCCCATGCCAACATTAGAATTTTTTATACGGCCTAGACTAAATATATTCCCCACCACTGGATAGATTTTAAATCACAATTTTCATATGTAGATATGGGAACAACCAAGTGGGATACAATGAAGAAGACGAGAGAAGGACCAACCTATGAATCTTGGGTTCTATCGAGAGCATAACCCCCCCAATGAGTTCCTCAACCAATTATTAACTTCTGAAAAAATATTTAAATTTAATTTTCATATAATTTTCAAAATGAGGAATTTTTAAAAAATGTGTGAACGCATGTTTTTTAAAATATAGTGCATGAATGATATTTACCACCATCATGACTTATATTTTCTTTGAAGATTAACTTAAAAGTTTCCATGATTCATCTCAAAGAAAATGTTTTCAGTAATGTTTTGGATTTTTTTCAATTTTTATAATTTATTTCAAAATATAAAGTGTATTTTCCTCAAGAAATTTTACAGTGATATTTTAATGTTTTTAATATGTGAAAGAATCCATTTATGTTACTTGTGATTCATTGGGGATACGGTCCAATGATACCATATTTTTTTAATGGATCGTTTATGATTATGATGATGATATATTGATGAAAAATATTTTCTTTTTTACATGGGATAAGATATGAAAAAATAAAATTTTATGATAATATTATATACACATGAATGGATTATATGATGAGTGGGTCCATAGTAATCCTCAAATGCATTAGGTAATGATTAATGTTTGTGATCCCAAAGGGTACATGAGAGGTTATCCCAATCCTAAAAGAGGGTATCTGAGAGGATATCCTAATACTAAAACAGGTACATGGGGGGTTATCCCATACATAAAATATATTGAATTTCATGGTGTGTATCCTTGAAATAATATTTATATGATTACTATTTTGTGACATATTGTATCCCACTCTCTATGAAATGTTCTTATGCTTATGATATTATATCATGACATGCGATATCTGATTATTCTATGATACATGTATTATGATATTTCAAAGCCTTATGTCATGAGTATTATCTATTAATTATTGTTATGAATATAAAATGTTATTTATATGTTCTTATATCATTATTTTCATGATATTTTTATGTATAATCATTGATTGATCTCTCCCATGTTTACCCTTACTGAGTATCTAAGTCCACTCTTACATATGTTTTCTTTCCCAAGGTTATAAATATATGTTTTAATTAGGCTATGGCTAAGAAGTGTGTTATGTGAAATGAAATTTATGGAATATGGTGAATATATTTTATGAAATATGTTGATTATGTATATAGTATCCAAATACACTAAACCATTATGCCCCTCAAGTGTGTATTTTTTTTAAATGTGTTGAATATCACTCTATTGATGTAATATTTATGTATGTAATGCATGGGTCACATCAATTGGTTTTATATATTGTCATTTAAATTTTGAGATTTGGATTATAATTTTTTTTAAACCCTGGGATTTAGTATATGTATAGGATCACATCCTGACGCTTTGGTAAAGTAGAAATTGTGTGGTTTTTCTAAAAAATAAATTCATTTCTATATATGGAAAAGTGGATGCTATTGTTGCATAGATTCACCTAGTGGAAAAAGATATTTAAAGGTTGGATTGAGTATTAAATCAAATGTCACTAGGGTTTAATGTGTGGACTTAATACTACACACCTAGCTAAACACACGTGGAGGATATTCATTGGTTAATTCACAATTTCATTATGAACAATCAGTAATGCTTTTAATAGATAATAGTCGTAGATGAAAAATATTAAGCAGAAAGATTCATATATTGAAAAGTATGTGTCATGGTTTCGACATTTTATGATTTTTAATGATTATATGACAACTTCCTATGATTATTATTTTCCACAGATTTTTTTTGGTTTTAGTTAGTTTCTAGAATCATAAGAAATTTTATTAATACTAAATATGAATAAAAATTCAACAATTTTCCTACCTCGAAACCAAATTTTATTGGTATTGAAATGTAAAATATTGTTATTATTCTCGTAACACTTTCTCAAGCCCTGAATCATATTGAGATTCCAAAAAATACAATAAAGGACCAATATATTGTTCAGTCCTTCATGATGAAACATACACCTTATTTTATTGGGTTATTAATCTACTAATTCTTGATAAAATAGATCAATACCACTGATAAAATACTTTTGATTCTAAATCTATCAAAACATGGAAAAAGTAATTTTTATTCCTTATCATTTGTTAGGAAAATAATATCAATAGTGGACAATTATCAAGGACATGAAGAAATATGAATAAATTTACTAAATGGTGTGGGATTAGTTTTCAAGGTTATATTTCAATAAGTAATTTACATTCCTTCTTCATTTGAAAATATAGAAGGAATTTCACTAGGTAAAGAGGAATGATGATGAATCCATTAATACATATGAGTGAAATTTTACAAGAATTGAAAGATTTTCTTTTGACATTATCATTGAACCTAAAATTAAGTGTGATCAATTATCTTTTGGCTTCAAACAAATTGTATGGTTAGAATTATCCATAATATACTTTAGAAACTATGAATAAATCAATAAAAATTCTCCCAATATATAAATATATATTGGATTTTTCCATCAATCTATTGGTTTTGATAAAAATAAAAATAGGTAATTCAAAAGAATGTCTAATAATAAAAACCATGGATGGAAGATGAGCCTTCCTTTATTCTTAAAATGATGAATGAAATATACAGGAAATTTTCATAAGGGAATTAGTACATTTTTTAAGTGGGGAAAAGAATGTTATGACATATTTGAATATCGAATTGATGGGATGAAGTTAGATAATGATTTGTATAGAGAAAGCTCTATAGAATGCAACACTCACACTCAAAACTCACACTCCAGTGTTTTGAATGAAAGGAGTATGGGAATTATTCAAAACCGTGCTTAAACTAAAGGGTTAATGAAAATTATTAACATCAGAAATATATTATTCCAAGATACAAAGAGATATATCAAATCATTAATGTTGTTAATATGGTTTTTGAGAATGAAGTGGTAAAATATATCCTTACCATCCACTATAGAATAGTTAATATCTTATTTTATTTTGGTTCTAACCATTATTTTATTTCTTATTAATTTACAAAAGGTATAATATTGTCACCTAAATGAGTAAATGTAGAATTATATTTAAAAACTATAAATTGTATGTTGATCAAATATCAATTATAAGATTATTCTATAATTGAATATTATGGAAATGTGCTTCCCTAAAACCATGTTATGCACTGTATAGTTTTATTTTTTTTATTTTGGGCATGGTTTAGCTCTATATATATAAATATTAAATCATTTTCCAAGTAAGTTACATCACATTTCAATTTTTTAACTAAACTTGTGATCATTTATTGGTGTGAGTATGAATATTAGATTCTTGTAAAAATTATATCGTTTTTATCAGTCTTGCTTCATATTTATAATGAGTATTTATATTAAATGGTTTGGGAGGAAATAAATATTTGAGATATGCCTATTATACTATATTGTGTTGATTTATTTCTAGAATTGTATCCAATTTTTCCACAAAATTTTGAAGATGAGTTTTTGAATGAACTCTTACCTAGTTCTACACTAATTTCAAAGACTCTATATAGAATAACCTAGATTGAGTTGTTGGAATTCAAGAAGAAACTCCCATAGAATATTGATAAGTGATTCATTCATAGATTGGTTTCACTATGTGGTTCATATGAATTTTTGTTTAGAATAAAGTTAGATTAATGAAAATTTTCATTGATAATCTATAACTTAATAAGTTCCGGATCTAGAGTAAGTATGCTCAACCCTATATTGATGATTTGTTTGATCAATTATGCGAATATCAATACTTCTCAAAATTAACTTTATTTTGGATACTATTAGTTGAGGGTCAATATTGAAAAAATAACTAAGAAATCCTAATATTCAAGGTGTGGATACTATGAATTTATAGTGATGGAATTTGGAATTACTAATTCCCCCACTATTTTCATTGATTTAATGAATAGAGTGTTTAGATATGATGGAAACAAATATTTTATTGTTTTTATAGAGAATATTCTTATATACTCTAAGAGTATGTAAGAGGATTAAGATCACTATAGAATTTTTTTTGAAGACCCCGAATAAAGAGAAACAATATGCCGAATTTATCAATTGTGAATTTTGGTAACATAATGTGTCATTATTTGGACATGGGATCACAAGAGAGGGTATATCAGTAGATAATTTTCAATGGAAGTTATTGAAAATTGGTCCAAAAAATAGTGAATAAGATCCATTGATTTCTTATATTGGTTGGTTATTATTTATTATTTGAGATTAATTTGTCATGGATGTATAATCCCCATAGTATATTAAAATGGACGGGAATAAAGTTCCTTTGTACTGATGAATGTGAAGAGAATTTCAAGGAGATTAAGATAAATGTGGTCAGTGCACATATACTAACTTTATTCGATAGTTGACAAGTGATTTTAATTTTCAATAATACTTCATATAAGGGAATGAGATGTGTACTTATAGAGAATGACATAGTGATTTCTTATCACCCTTTTTAATTAATGGTTTTAAAAAAACCTCCTGAACCAAGACTTGTAGTAAGTAGAGAAAATCATGAATTAAAGATATAAAAGAATTTTACTTATAGAGAAATGTGTGATATATACACTTATAAATAAATTTATATTTATATTTTCACCTAGAAAAAGTTTATTACGCACGTGAGAAGATAGTTTGAGTTTATTAAATATTATGACCACTCAATACATTACCACCATGGGAAGGTGAATAAGGAGGTTGATTCTTTAAATCAAAAAGCCCATGTTAGATAATCTACGATGAGGATCATAGAAAGATCCAATATTTATGTATTTCAAAAGGATATACCATGAAATGTTGAAGGAAATAGATAAATATTGTCTCAGTTAATTGAGAATTCAACCATTTGTCCATATAAGTATTAAAGTTGCAAAAAAGAAATATATATAGATATAATATAAGGTGAGAAAAGTTCTTGAGTTCTACCACGATTTTTATGGAATGATAACTTTATGAAATAGAAGTATGTGTCGCGATTACACCATAATTGAAGAATAATATATTGGATAAAGCTCGTACATCACCATTATCTATTCTTCCTATAAGTATAAAGATTCAAAGAGACCTTAAAGAGTATTTCCAGTGGGATAACTTGAAGAGAGATATTGTAGATTATGTAGCTCAATTTTCTGTATTTATAAAAGTTATATATGAGTTTAATAATTCCAATAAGATGTTATAACCATTATCTATACACGTATGGAAATAGGGAAAACATAGTGGTTTTCCGCATAAGACTTGATGTGATCCCATTTTTAAAAAAAATATATATTATTCATTAAAAATACCTCCTAATTTAATTCAATTCCATTTAAATTTTTGAATTTTGTGATATCTGTGATCCATGAAATAAATATAAATTCATTCAAAACATGGGTTTTAATTATTTATCAATTTCTGGAATAAAATTCTAAATCCACACGTAGAATTTTCAATATTAAATTTTATTAATTAATATGATTCAAATTTTAATTAAAATGATTAAATAGATTTATTCTGGAGTTTCAAGTATTTTTATCTTTCATTGAATTTATATAAAATCAATTCATTGAAGAAAAAAATTAAAGATTTCTGGGTAAAAAAATGTGAAATTTTAAATATAGGATTTTTTAACATGTCTAAAATAATTTAATTGAACATTATTTTATTATAAAATGTTGGAAATTATTCAGGATTAATTAAAAAATGTATACAATATCTTTTTACATATTTTATTTACTTACATAATTTATTAGAAAAAATATTATAGTAAAAAAAATTGGGTTTATGTGTTGAAATGTAAGATCATGGAATATTTTTCTACTAAGAAATGATCTTTCTACCACGAAATTGCTACTGTTACAATTCTATGACTAATAGAGGAAATATAAACTACTATCAGCCTTGTTTCTATTACCATGCTACCATCACCAACTACCATTTTCATCCTACCTCTTGCTTTCAGGTGCTACCACCGAGCATCCATGCAACCTATAAAACAAAACCCATGTGCCCTCCTCCAACATTTTCTACCAGTAGTTCGACATTCTATTACCTGATTGATGTTATACCATTAGAAGAAATTTATATTTTTATTTAGTTCTAATATAGTAATAAAAGATGTGTGTGGGTAAAATGGTTGTACTAAATAAGGGTAGTGAACCTACATAAGGGTGGTATGGTCCAACTTGCAGAAGGGTGAATTCCACTTGCATAATGTTCATCAATCAATGATGAAGGATAGTTAACATGTGTAAGGTTCACAATGGACACTAGTATAGGAAATAATACCATAAGGGTAACATCCCATAGAGTTTTTTAAATGTCAATTCTAGTAATAGAAGATGAAAACATATAAATAATTATAAATTCATCTTTGTATGGGTAACATAGAATGCCTATACACTCATGTAAGAGTAAGAAAATTTGATTAAAGGTGATTACACAAGAAAATAAGACTTTATCTTGGTTCAAATACCATGTAAGGTTACACGAATCCCTATGTAAAGATCCCTGATACTGGAAACATGTCAATCATCTAATGAATAAATAATAAATCTTGAAACTAAAATTAAATAGCACTCTCAAAGTCTCCTAATGAAGATAAAGGCACTTGTTCTTCTCATGCCTGGATTTAGAAGAATTCAAAGAATCTCCATGTGTTTTTCTATAAATAAGTAATTTTTCATTGATGAGAGGGGGATTTGACCCTTTATATAAATTTCTCTTGGAAGGTACTATAAAATCACACATTAATGCGGTTGTTTTTTGAAATCCATTATTTCTTATTTCAAAAACTCGAATTATGTCACACTAAGATTCTTAGTGGATGAAGCATTGAGATTCTCTATATCAATTTTTATTGAATTCTGAATTTTTAGAGTTTTATATCTTCCATTAATATGTGGACTGATTTTAACTATATAAATGTAATAATATTTTCCCACTTATTATATTTTGAATTTATCTTCACTTATTCACTGGATTTCACACATAAGAACGTGAGGTCCACTCCATTTATTTCAAACATGAGTTGTGTTTTGACTTATGGGTAATTAGAGATCATTGACTACTAAGATAGGGGATATTATTTGTTTAAGTGTTTATTTCATCCATTCAGTTAAACTAAAAAATTTCTGTGAGGGTAATTGACTAAGATTTCACTTTATTAGAGAAAAAGATGGAATTAATAAATTGGAATAATGATTTGATAGAAATTATAATTGGATGAACCAAGGTTATGAAAGAACTTTTAAAATTAAATTTTAAACCAATCCAGTTTAATTCTATTAATTATTTCACCTATTGAAACCATAAAACAAAAGAAAATCACACACATAGAATTATCCCCTCTGATGAAAAACATTTGTCCCACTAATATTTCATTTTAATTGGGTTATAAATTCGTTTTTTAGCACCCCATGAAATTTTCTCAACAAACCTAGAACCATTACCATGATGGTCAATTTTTTTTGTTTAAAAATATTTTTTAAAAATGATCATATCCAATTAATATTCACTCATTGGATTTGATCTTTATGTTGATAGAAATTTTCTGGTGAGATTTAGGACTTTGAGAATCACATATGAAGTAGAAAGGGAGTTTGTCTATATCTCATTGATACACACCTCATCCTCTTCTTTTTCACCCACCATAGTCACCATAGGAAGAAAAAACACAAAAAATTATCAGGTTGAAGTGAATAAAGATTTACAATAACTTTATGGGAAAATTTGTAACAAAAATAATAGGAAGTTACAAATTAATAACTGATAAGATTGTGAGAATAAAACTAGGATAGTAAGTATCAAACCTATATTTCTCGGTTTTCCAAGATAATAACATATATGATTTTTTTTAACAATTGGAGAATTCCTTAATGGGCTCGATCCTAGAGGATACACCAAGGCTCATATCAAATGGAAGATATTTTCCATCTCTCTTATAGATCTTTAAAAGAGTGTATACACAACATCTAAGCTAGAGAGATCACTAAGTAGGGTGAAATATTCCAAACCTTCCAAAAAAATATTTTTCCAAACATAAATGAGTTTTCAACTCATAAAAGAGTTATAAAAAATCAAAAAAGTAAGTAGATAGATCTTTTATGTTAATTGGGGGATATTAGAGGTGTTATGAAACTCCTACAAACACTAACCTAGTAATGATAATAATTTACTAGTATTATTTTACAAAGGATTCATGTATAGTGAAAAAAATATTTTGGATTCTTCTTATGGAAGAGCATTGATCGATAAAAAAATCATCTGATATTCGATAACAGATAAAAATAATCTCCCACAATTCAAAATAAACTTGGTAGAAGTACTACCACAAGGGAAGTACATAAGGTGAATGGATATTACCCTCTAATAAAAGAGAAATTTATTAACTAACATGTTTTGGATGAATTTTTCTATGAAAATGGGGGATTAGACTTCACCCTTCATACCCCCTCGGGTATGTCAACTTTTTATTCTGAGGAACATTTCACTGAAGGATTTCATCAAGTTCAATAAAACAATGAAGCCATGTACCAAAGTCCATACCTATGATATCAAAGATTCAATAATGGGGGAATATAGTAATCTAACATTCATATTGGAGATAAAAATCAACAACTTTAGAAGAAATATTTTCAACAAGGTTTCCATAAAAATTTATTTTCCCTGATATTTCAAAGATTGAATTATCAACCTTATAAAAGATATCAACCAATGAAATATCAATAAATCTAATAAAATGACTTGATGAAATTTTTTATGTCTAATAGTTAGATCCTAAATGAAATCAATGAAATGAAAAATAATTTCATGGGTAATATTCCTTCCCAATCCATTCCCATCACTAGAGGAAATGTGAGTTCTATCACATTAAGGAGTTCTTAGGAGGTGAAAACAGTGAATAATTACCATATGGAGAAAAATATTGAAGTGGAAATACCACAAAAAATGAATAATTTACACATATAAAATAACCCAAAGAAAAAGTTCCTATAGAAAAATACTCCATAAATAAATATAAATTGAAATCCAAAATGGAAGATCTACCTCAACCACAAGAACCCTTCCTGATAAGGAAATATTCAACCAAGAAAACATATGAAGAAACATTACAATAGGATTACATGGAAGTGTTTAAAAAAGTATAAATCAACATCCCTCCACTAGATTCCATCCAACAAATCCCAAGGTATGTGAACTTTATTGAAAAAATTTACACAAAAAGGAGGATATTTCAATATAATAAAACATTAAGCCAAATTAAAATTTTTATGTGATTTTTAACTAACAAATAACCCAAAAATATCAATATTTAGGTATATTTTCTATCACATGTACCATATAATATTTTAGATTTTCTAACATACTTTATGACTTAGAATCTTCAACTAATGTTTTTTCTTACTCATTTTATTCGTATCATTATATAGTGTTGGGTAATGTGTTGAATTATTTTCCAATAACGTGTCATTATATATTTCTCCATTTAAAATAATGTGGTGGTACTTAGAGATTTTTTATTGGATCATTTGATGGAATTAGATGTCAAACTTTTGAAATTGTTCCCCTTTTATGTTTAGATATTTATTAAACATTTCTTCAATGTGAAAGAAATGTTCTAATGAGTTCACAATCATTCAAGAAGGGTTTCAAGGCATTAATAAAAAGGTGGTTCCAACCATGGACACTCAAGGAGAGCATATAAACCACTTATGGGATCTAGGATCAACTACATGAGAGATATTCTCCACCATGTAGGAGCCAACCCACAGAAGAGAATCCGCAGTGGTAGGTATGATCTTTGTTCATGTATATTCTTATAGGAGAACAAATATATGAGATCACATGGGCCATGGGTTCCATTTGGCATGTACATGTATACACAGTTTGTGAAGCTAGTTGTGCATGTTTTGTGGGTGATGACTCCCCGCTTCCAGCATTGGGGTTTTACGACACCATTTGTAATATACAGATGTTATAAATTTCAGCTATGTTCTATGTAGGATGAAAAATATGTGTCATTGTTCCTCCTATTGAAAATTTAAAAATATAACATGAGTAGTTTTATTGTTTTAATATGAACTATCTGATTGCTATGATATATACTTTTTATCCTTTTTAATGTTCAATGGCTATTATACACAAAAGTTCATGTCAAAACTCTGATGGATCAACCTGAGCTACTGTGAGCATACCAAGATCATGGGAATGAATCATAATAATCTTGATATGACACACATAATTAAATCTATCATTCCTATGAATAATTTAATTTATATGCATTTAGATAAATGAAAATGAAGTTTTAGAGGTTGTTTGTAAATATATAGGGGTTAAATATTTAATAATGAGATGAGTAATGCAATTTGTATCACATAAACATATGTATAAAATGGAAACTCATGTAATAAGAGAAACTTTTGATTTAGTGTATATATTTTGAGAACCAACAAAACCCATCATTGTATATAAAATTTAGGACATGTAATAAAATTAAGAGTCTTAACATGGATTGAAAAGTAGATATAAGGCAGTGTAATGAGGTGTTGATTATTACTAATAAAAGAAAAGGAACATCATCCTGGGTATTTGCAGCAACTATTGAGATATGATCTCATTTCCCATATAAAAGATCGACAAAAAACACTATTTTAGGAAGAGGAGTTTCCATGAATCAGTTTTTGTCTAGGATGAAGAAGAAGATTCCATAGCCACTTGATTTGTGAACATCACAATCAATGGTTTCATGATGAATCGAGGATAACATATAGAGCTTTAGGAGGGACCTATTCCACAAAGTACCATTGTTTTAAAAACTTATTTGGGATATAGTGAGCCAGCATTATAACCTTAATTAAATCCACAAAGGAGAAAAGAAGAACATTCGTGCTTGCACATGACTTTCACAATGATTTCTTCATGGAGAGAGAGTATACACATATACTGTATTATGAAATGTAAGATATCATGAAACACTCTTTCATGAAATATTTTCATGAAATATAAATGCATCTGATAACATGCATGCATGAGGTGGAAGTGAGTTATTCCCCAAATCATGGAAGATGAAATTAAATAGTGATTTAATCCGTGCATATATATGTGAATTCATATTCACATGATAAGTGAACTAAAAAATAACAAGGTGGTTTGATTCGCTTGAGTAAATACCATAGATAGTTTACTTGAGACTACTCATAAAATATTAAACCAAGATAATATTTAATGTTATATTGGATCAGTATAATTTGTGTAGAGTTAATTGAATAATGTTTTCAAGATGGAGGTACATTGGGTTGTGAAAGATGTGTCTTATATAAAATTATAAATAATAAATTTTTTTCACTAATCCGAAACATTTATGTGAGTGTTGGTATTCATCAATAGAAGAATGAATTAAAATCTGAGAAATTGTTTCACTGAGGAAACTGATCAAATATAGGTGATTAGGTAATTGAGAAAATAGACCTGATCAGGGGATATTGAAGGTACTTTAAGTGTACTCAAGAAATTAAAATCATTCAATATCGTATAGGAAGATAAAGATGTCATTTTTTAATATATCAAGAATTGAAAAGTGGTGAACTCTTTTGATTTTTCTAAGAAATATTATAGGGAGTATCATAGTGAGAGTTGGAAGAAGAATTATTTCTGAAGCAACTAAAATAAAAATGATTCTCTTAGTTGGTGCTAGAGTGAATGTATTTTATATTGGGTAAAAAGAAAGATATGTCTCTTAGTTTGTGCTAGAAGTCGTGTAATCACTTGATGAAGTTTTGAATACGATTTATCACTTAGATATCTTTATTTATTATTCAATGAATGTATGAAGAGAATCCCAAAGGGAGTCGTAAAAATATTATTAAAAAAATGGTCTTCAGGATAGAAAAACTACAGCTAGAAGAAGAGACTGATTCCATGGAAGAGGCATTGCTTAAAAATTGTGGGATATCCAACACTCATAAATATTTTGACTGAAAATGAGGAAATAATTTCTCTTTTAAATGAATGATATGATGAAGACATTGAATAATTGAAACTATTGTTTTGTGAGAAATAATTAATTGAGATTGTATTTTTTTATTATTTCCATGCATTTGAAAAATTGTATAAAGTTTATATGGTTGTCATATATGCTATATTAGAGGAAAAATATAGTAATATAAAGGATCTTGAAAATTATTTTAATGAATAAAAAAACATGAATACTGAAAAAAAATAAAATGAAGAAGGATTTTGAAGAGAAGCTAATATGAGTTTAGAATGAGAATAACTCCCTCAACATGAAGTTCTACGATATTGAAGTGATATTATAGAATACTGAAACACCACAAGATAGAACCTTCCATATTTATGTTAAAAGATACACTTCCCTATAAGTTTTCATTCAGTATCATGAATCCAATAAAAGGATGAGACTCTCCTCTAATCAAATAGAGAAATTATCAAAGAAGGTATAAAAAAACCTAGAAAATATTTTAGATACTAATTATTTTTAATTTTTTTTACCTATTCTAATCAAATTCAGGGAAATTATGGTTGGTGAAAAATACCAATTATCCCACCAGATAAATGGTGCATGATAAAATAATTTAGAAATGTTATTACCTAGGAAGTGTCTAAGGTTGTGGTGGTTCCACTCAAAAGTTTAAAATTTTAAAATATAGTAATATTGGTTAGTATACACCACAAATGTAGATATTGATAATCATAGTAAATTATTGGTATTTCTAGAAGTTTTGTATGAAGTGGTGTCATGTTGGAAAAACATTAAAATTAATTAATATAATATAGGTCCTACATTTAGGGGGAGTAACAATAAAGATAAAAGAAGAACTACACTAGAGAATAAAAATCCACATAAAGTGGATTTGTCTATAAATAATAGACATTATTGATTTGAATATTTCAATGAGTACTATAACATAAGAAGTTAGTAATATGATGATAACTAGTATGTATTTATCATGAAAAATCATTCGATAATATAAAGAGAAGACTATAACATAAAGGGAGGTAGGTAAGAAAAGATATCGACAAGTCATCCATGGGATATAAACAAAATAATAAGACTGAAAAAAAACTATCACCAAGATGAAAATTGAGAGTTAATTTACCAAATAAAAGGGAGAATGAAATGTGTCAAGAATATTATTACCCCCAAGGAAAAATAAGCCTCATTTTTAATAAGTAAAATTATAATAAATATCTAGATAGAATACATATCATGATAAAAGATCTGAGTTTATTGTTCTTTACCAGAGATTTGAAATTTACCATAACAAATCCTACTATTGCTTGTAAAACATGTCATTTGTAGAAAATGTGTAAGAATCAAGGGGGATTAATGGTTAATATATAAGAACAAGTCCTAAAATAATGGATACTGTGACCAAAATCACATTGAAGCTGCTAACTAAGAAAAAACAAGAATTATTTAAATAAGTTTATAGGGGATGTAAGAAGAATGGACACATAGTATATAAGTGCATGGAATGACTAACAAGAGATATTACCTAGGTCATGAAAGGTAAGTGACTTTAACAGAAACATAGTGGGAAATCATGTGAATATTATAAGAATTCAAATATTGTTTATAAATAATTCATAGTTGTTTTCTAAATCCACTAAATTTGAATAAGTAATTAAAGGAAGTGGGAAAACATGTTAAATATAAAGGAAATATCATGGATACAAAAACTGAGGTGGAGAAATATACTCCACACTATGTAGAAAAATGTTTACTAAGATTGTGAGAAAATAAGGGCCCATGTTGAGAGGCAGTCTTAGATTGAATATTACTTTTAATGTTTTATAAAGTACAAAATTATTCTATTATATATATATATATATATTATTTTCTACTAACATACATGGAATTAATGTGGCTGATTTTATCCATTGAGATGGAGAATTTATAAAATAGAGCTGTTAAATCTTCACTATACAGTGGATATGGAATTTATGAATAGATTTACCAAATTTGAAGTTAATTTATATCAACATAACATTCATACCTCATTCATAATTGTATTAATCATTTCAAATTTGGGGGAGTGATTGAATAATGATAATACGAGACAAATGGGGATCTATATATTTTCAATAGAATTTTATAATGTGTCTGTTAAATTATGTGTAAAATTTATCATTTTAATTATAAATCAATTTACTTAAAATTTCTTACATGATCTTTGAAAATTTCTTGTAATGATTTCACATGAATGGAAGTTTATATAATGCATGGAAAACCATGGCTGAATATATCATTTTTTTCAACGTAGGTTTATCTCATATAGAGTTAGATTTCATTAACTATAGTCTCTTTTCCAATATAACAATTTGAGATCATCACTCTCTTAGAATTTTTCATGAAACATTCATATATTGGATAACATCATGTTTTTTAAATTCCTACCCCACTAATCCTTTTCATTTTATTTCAAATAAGGGGGAGAAATTTTGAGAACATATATATAATATTAAATTTATTAATAGATATTGAAAAAAATATTCAAAGGGAGATATCTTTTTCTCAATGTTTCATTTTCTATCAATGATGTATCAATATGTTTTTGGTGAGTTGAAGATTAAGTGGTTATTCTTGGAGAATTGTTATGGATTAACTTGATGGAATTGGATATCATTCTTGATCAATTCTCCATGTTTTAATTATAAGGATTGACTGAATCAGTCTTCAATGTCAAAGACATGTGTTAAGGAATGAAAAATGTTCTAAAAATGATTCAATGCAAAAAAATGAATCAATTTTATGAAGAAAGAGGTTAAGGTAATGTAATAGTTAAATTATTACATGAGAATTAAAATTTGGCCATGAAAATTAATGAAGAATTTTTATGAGGTATATTTAAAGAATAGTTGTTTAGAAAGGATTTGAATTATATTCTATACATAGAATATATTCTAAATATTTTAACATTGGGCCTTATAACAAAAATTTAGGACAACCATGGCCACCCACGGAGGCCAGCCTCAACCACTTTTCGTAGCTAGGCTCAACCACATAGGAGCCTGCCCAAGCATCAAAATCCATGATGGTAGGTATGAGGTTGTGATGTCCATAAGTCTGTAAGAGAATACACCCATGATAGAGTATGTTCTAAGGGTTTATTTTAGCATATGTGTATGGGCCTGACCCATAAAACATGGTGTGCGTGTTTTGTTGGGGGGTAAATCCCACACTTCATGCCGAACGGTGTTGTTGCATCAATTGTAATATATGGAATCCCTAAATCAATTTCGAGTTCAATGTTGGGAGAAAAACCCATGTTATTATTCCTCTTCGTAAAAAGTTATGGATAGGACATGAGACATTTTTTTAATATGAAGCATTCAATCGATTTGGTCAATCTTCTTTCATCCTATAGATCACTTGAAGGCTACCATTCTCTAGAGTTCATTCCAAAACATAAATAGATAAACACCAAGATATTTTTAACAAGAAAATGTGGGAAAATGTCTCAAAATAATCTCGAAATCATGCATTCAACTACATCTTTCATGCATGAAAATAATTTGAAGGTTGAGTTTTTGATTGAATGTAAATAAAGCTATAGAGGTTGTTTTTAAACAGAGATGAGTTCATGTTTTAATAAAGAGATGAATCAAATCATAAAAATATTATACATGTTAAGAGAAAATGTAAAATCATGTAATAAATGATGCATTGAAGTTCAATTTAACCATTTTTAGATGCAACCAAAATCTTTTGTTTTTATGAAATTCCTGACAGAACCTAAAAAGTGGAGTCTCAACATGGATTGAAAATTGGAGTTTTAGGTGATCAAATGAGGTGCTTATAATCACCTATAAAATTAATAGTTCCTCGATCATGGTTTTCACAACTATTATTGCATGAGTCTCGTGTTTCCCCAGAAAAAATGAATGATGAAAAACTATATCACGAAGAGGAGTTTCTATAAATTGTTTCCGTCCACAAATTAAAAGAGGATTCCACAACCGCTTTATTTGTGAACCTCACTTACCAGGGTTTCATAAAGAAACCAAGATATCATGAGGATATTTGTGAGGAACTTTTTTATATAACCCTTATGGTTGCCATGTACTATTTGAGATAGATTAATCAAGTATTATAACCTCAATTTTCCTAAAAAAGTAGAAGATAATAACCTTTGTTCTTGAACATCACTTGCAAAATGGTTTTGCACAATGATAGTTTATACTAGTGCACTATATTTCATGAAAGAAGTGATAGTGAAACAATATTTCAAGATGTTATTTCATGAAGTATTCCACCATATGATAATATTCATACATGATCATAGAGTGAGGTTTTGTAAGATGCTAGAAAGAAGATAGTGAATAACGATTTAATTTATCAATGCATATGTGAATGCATATGAACATGATAAGTGAACCAAAAAATAAGAAGGTTGTTTGAATAACTTTAGTAAATTCACAATACATAATACTCGAGATTACAAATATTAAAATAAACCATTATAATAATTAATGTGCTATGTCCTTGGTATAATTTGAGTTGAGACACATAAATAAAGAATTAAATTTGGATCTCAATTAAGTTATGTAAGTATTATATTATATAAAATAATAGATGAGAATTTTTTTGTACCAATATCAAACATCTATGTGAGGTATGTTCTTCATCACTAGAAGAAATAATTACAGTTGGGGTATTTATTAAACCAAGTCTATTGATCAAATACATGTGATTGTATAATTGAGAAAGAACAACATTCCATATCAGTGGTTGTTGAAGGTACGTGAATGGTACCTATGAATTTATTATCCAAAATTATAATATATTATGATCAAGTTATCATCCTATAGGGGATAAATCCTTGAATAAAGGTTAATTATTCATGTTGGGTCTAGGAACATGTCAATTATTATGGTTAGTGTTAGGAGTAGAAGCAGTCTCTTGGTTAGAGATGGAGTAAGATTTATTTTGGTTAGATCCAAAATAAAAATGTCTAGAAGTTGGAACTGGAGTAGAAGTCCTTATGTTAGAGTGAAAAGAAATAAAATTCTCTAAAATGGTACTAGGAGCAATGTAATCACTTTTTTGATATTTAAGAATCTATAATCATGGGGGTGGTGGATAACTAGCTGCAACAAAGAGTGGGATTTTTCTAAACCTTGTAAATTTAATGTGCTACTATCTCGATTACATTACATCAATTGTGGTGAAATTGATATATAATATTGAGTGTATCTAGCCCCATAACATGTTCATGTTGTTTAATTGACAGAAAAAGAATGTGTAAAATGAAACCAATGATTCACCCCTCCCCTTCTAGTTTTCAATCTATCTCGAGGCACTATAGATAGGAGATGTAACCACCCAAATATTCATTAATAAAAATTAATATTAATCTAACTAAATGTATTATTCTGTGAAATGGTTATATAACTTATGAACAACCTTTTTTATGTTTTTGGGCATCGAAATAATGTTATGAATTGTTTCTGTTTCTAATATAATATTTAAATAGTGATCACATGAATAGTATAAATATACGACTTTATCAAATCCAATTTACTCGGACAAATGAAGTGATGACCTCATATAGTTGACTTTCCCCATACAGAGCCCATTTTTCATATCTCCGAATGGAGGTGGTGTCATTGGGATTTTCTCTTGACCAAGCCCAAACTGAGCTTCACCACATTATGCTCAAGCAAAACGGCCTACGGGAGAAGTGGAAGTTGATAGAGATTACCACCCGAGAAATGTTATCTAAGCCACCTCAAGCGTTATTCACCATCACACACCATACCCTTAGGTCTTATGTAGGTGTCATAAGGGGTTATTTAACAATACCTTATCACTATGATTATGTGCATTATTTTTTTATATAATAATGAATATACATTCATTTTATTATTGTTACATTGTAAAATGTTTTTAATCCCAAAATAGTATTTTTAGTTAATATTCAATTATGAAATATATTTTGATGAATTACTGGATTTTTGAGTTAAATATTTTTTATTAAATATTATTAAATAATTAAATTTTATAAAATATAAATGATTTTATAATTACTATGAATACGATTGTGATTTTTATTAGGGTTTGAAAGCTATTTTTTTCAAAACCCATGAATTTTCTATAAATGTCGGTTTTTATTTTAAAGGTAAAAATAAAATATCTAGAAAATTATTTAGATAAAATGAATATTATTTTTGGAATCAGGACATCGAAATTATCCAATTGTAAATTTTTTATAATTTTTTGAGATAGTCAAATTTTTGGGTAAAAATTAAATACCGTGTAAATGTATAATGTGTTTTATGACATCATAATGACCCAATAGTGATGTAATAAAATAATATAAACATTATGTTTAGCCAATATAAGTTTTATTATTAAAATAATGTGATTTTAGTTTTGTTTGATTTATTTTACAATGCTTTAGTGGACCCTTCAAAACTTATAAAACATTTTACCTTTTTAAATTGATTTCCTTGAGAGTGTGACTCACCTCCAAATAAGAAACCCTATTATTATAAGAATTTATGCCATTGGACTTATTAAATTTTTTTTTACACAACCCTTTTAAAAAAACCATGGAAAACTACCATGGGATGGTTTGTGGTTTGGATTAGTTTAATGTGTGGTGACAAAAACCTAAATAATAAAGAATTCCCTCTCCTTTCCTATATAACCCACCCAAGCTCCGACATACTTTTCACTCAAATCCCTTAGAGATCGACCAATATCTTCCCTCATCTATCTATAATCCTCCCAAGGTTCCTCAATCCCCCCAGAATCCTCTCTCAAGCCCCTCCCAAGCCTTTGGGATCACACATCCAAGTAAAGGATTCCATCCATTCTTATTTTTATCAAAGTTTTTTTATGTTGTAATACCCTTATACATTCAATTAAAAAAATTGGGATATGAATTATCACCTCACTTATATTCCCCTCCATATTTTTAAACGTCGAGAGACCTCTTTCTCTTTCATTAATGCCTCCAATGTACACTTGTTACCATGCCGAAATTCCGTAATGAATTTATCCCTCCTCATTTACATTCAAGAAATTCTATTCTACTAGGAATCCAAATTACATTACTTATTTTGAAAAATGTATCTATATTACCCCCATACTGTCTATTTCATTTCAATATGATGTGACTCACCTTTCTCTCTCATCAAACATTTTTATGAAGTCTTATTTCACACCGTTATGCTGTCGAAATTGCACCGCCATTTTTCAAGCCAAAATCATTGTGTAGTGAATACCATACCCATTTCTCTATAAAGAGTATTCAGCTTTATGAACATTTACTTATAGATGGCTGTATTTCATGTATTAATTCCTCATTCCTTTATCATGGAATAAATTATGATTTTTAATGAATCCATCTTATATGATCCATGTGGCACACTTATGCATGAAAGGAAGTGTTTAAAAAGGGTTCACCCTAATAGCGCTCCAATTCATTAAGTAATGAATAGTATCATGATATTTCATGTGAAATGAGGGTTTACTCATGATTATTAATGTTCAATGAATATTTACTCATGATAATTCAAGTGCAATGATGTTTTACTCATGCTCCATGTGCAATGAGCCCTAGATCATGCTAATACTATGTTAAGTGTTGTTTCCACATTTCCATGTTATGATATGTTCAGTTTTTTTTTATGATCCATTAATATGACTAAAACCAAACATTTATTGTATTATTCTTGTTATTTATTGTTTACTCCCTTACTAGGATTTATAGCACACACTTTTCTTATGCATGTACTCAGGTTGTCCCATGCAATTCTAAGTATGAGGAAATTTAGTGGTCATGTAAAAGATGTTTTTAATAAAGATGGTGTGTTTCACATTTTATGTGTTTAGGTAGTATTCCTAAGCCCAAAAGACACTAGACCTATCGATCTTATATATTGTATCAAGTGAAGGTTTTATGTAATAAATCATGTTTAAGTGTGTAATAAAATGTAAGGTTTTTATAGTGGGTATCAGAGGATAGGTTTAGTTATTTTTCAGATTGGGATTAGAAGACCCTAGTAAAAACATAGAGATAAGAATAAGTATCATAAAAAATACATTAATTTTGGTGAGTATTGAGTACATGATTTATCAAGAAAATACATACCTATCTGGATATAATCATGTATAAGTGGTTCTGGCACAGATGTACCGATGAGCGAAATCTCCGACAAGGTGTTTTGGGCTTGACTCGGGTATCATAGTACACAACATCGGGTCTTGCTACACTCTTGGGTATGACACTCCCAGGGGATATGATTCGGTAATTTCATAAGCTCAGTATGAACCATTGTTAATGGAATTCCCCTAAGAATAAATTTGGGGATGTAGGTCATGGATAACATAGACTGAAGCCTATAAGTTCATATGTTTATAAAATAAAAGTAATTTATAATTCATCCATTTTTCCCTTGGATTACCCTTTATGTGTTACCCCTAATTTTACTTTCATAAAGTAATAATTAACCATTAGACTTCATGTAGTTTAATATTACTATATTATCATGTTAGAGGGTAACTCAAAATTTGATATGCTTCTTCAGGAAGATAAAAGAATGTTTCGAGATGGAAGGGGAAAAACCTTATACAATACTATTTTCCCTTCCTGAAGACTTACTAGAAATAATTATTGTAAATTCAAGCTAGCATAGTATTAAAACCTTTTCCATTGTCAAACTTTTATTCAAGATGCTCTATGACATATCAATCACCTCCTCCATACCATGGAATCATCAGGGATCATGGGTCAGATATGATCAAATATTAAGCTCCCAAATCTACAACCTTTCAAGACGAGGGAGATACCATCAGGGTATTTTCAAATATTTCAACTTATCCAAAGATTATGATGCACTATTTGATTTTATAATAGCTTCCGAAGAGGGAGAACTCCATGTAGTATATATATATATAGTCTTGTCTTCCAGTCTTTTTGAGATATTAGATAATATATTAGAATAACTGCATTTCATGAATTTCTAATATGTCATTGTCAGACGACTTTACAAAAACATGGTACACAGTGATCATTTCAAACTATACATTAGAAACAATTTTTTTTCAAAAAGTGAATCAGTTTTTTCATTGGTACGATCCATGTTGTACAGACGAAATCTGGACTAAGGAAGTGGAAGACTTTAAATGTGCATTTAGGTATTGTTGCAATATGTGGACCCTCTCTCTCTCTCTGTGATCAACATGATAATGAGGGTTGGGGAATGATTAATGGTGGTGGGTCAGAAACCCTGAAGTAATGTCTAAATTTCATAGATCATTTGGTATGTAATCAAGTTGTGAGGACACAATTTTTTTAATGGGGAAATATTGTAATGACCCAAACATTCATTAATGAAAATCCCCTTCATCTAATTAAATGTCTTATTATGTGAAATGGTTATATAACATATTCAATTCCCTGGTTTTATGTTTTTGGATTTCAAAATATCGTTAAGAATTTTTATTGTTTCTAATATAGCCATTGAATAGTGATCACAGGATTATTATAAATATAGGGCTTTAACAAATCCAATTTACTCCAACAAAGTAAGCGATGGCCCCATCCAGTAAACTTTCCACGTACGAAGCCCATTTGTCAGAGCTCGGAAAGGAGGTGGCATCATTGGGATTTTCTCTTGACCAAGCCCCAGCCTAGCTTCAAAACATTATTCTTGAGTGGAACCGCCTATAAGAGAAGTGGATGTTGATAGATACTACCACCCGAGCGATGTTATCTGAGCCACCCAATAGTCTGTCACAATCGCACACCTTACCCTTCAGTATTATGCGGGTGTTATAAGGTTATTTGTAACAAAACATTATCACTCCGATTATTTCCATTATTTTAGTATATAAAAAAGAATGTACATTCATTTTATTATTGTTACGTTGTAAATATTTTTTAAAGAACAAATAGTTTTTTAGTTAATATTAAATTAAGAAATCTATTTTGATGAATTAATAGATTTTTGAATTAAATAATATTTTAATTAAATATTATTAATAAATTATTTTCTGTATAATATAAATGACCGTAAAATTTTTATAAATACTATTGTGATTTTTAATAAGGTTTGAGAGAAATTTTTTTCAAAACCCATGAATTTTCGATAAATGTCAGTTTTTATTTTAAATGAAAAGATTCATATATATAGAAACTTAATTAGATAAAATGAATATTATTTTTGGAATCAGGATGTAAAAATAATCCAATGGGGAATATTTCATAATTTTTTGAGATTGTCATGGTTTTGGGTAAAAAATAAATACCGTTTAAATATATAATGGGTTTTATGACATCATAATGAACCAATAGTGATGTAATAAAACACAATAAACATTATGTTCAGACAATATTTGTTTTACCATTAAAATAATGTTATTTTATTAATATTTAATTTTTTACAATGCTTTAGTGGACCCTTCAAGACATATAAGATATTTTACCTTTTTAAATTGATTTCTTTCAGAGTGTGACTCACCTCCCCATAATAAATCCTATTATTTAAAGAATTTCATCCATTGGCCTTACAAAATATTATTTTACACTCCCATTTGGAAAAAAGCATGGGGGGAAAACATGGTCTGGATTCTTGTTTAGATTCCTTTAATGTTTGGTGACCCAAACCTAAATAATAAATAATTATCTATCCTTTCCTATATAAACCCACCAAATCTCCCACTTACTCTTCACTCAAAGCCATTGGAGCTCAATTAGCCTCTTCCATAATCTCTCTATAATCTTCCCAATGATCCCGAAGCTCCCAAGAATCATCTATCAAGCCCTTCCCGAGCCTTTGGGATCATACTTCCAAGTAAGGTGTTCCTTCCATTCTTATTTGTATCCTTGTTTCTTTATGTTCTAATACCATTTTAATTTCAAGTAAAAATGTTGGGGCACGATTTAGAAACTCTATTATAGTCCCCTACCTATGTTTGAAATGATGAGAGACCTATTTATCTCTCATTAATGCCTCCCATGTACACCAATTACCATGTTGAAATTCGGTAAGGAATTTCTCCCTCCTCATTTAAATTCTAGAAATTATTTTGAATTATGAATCCAAATTACATTATTTATGTTGGGACATGTATCTATATGACCCCCTTACATTTCATTTCGTGTACATATTATGAGAAACCATTTTCAATCTCATAAATTTTTTTATGAAGTCTTATTTCATGACGTTAGGCTGTCGAAATTGCACCGCCATTTTCCAAGCCTAAATCATTTTGTAGTGAATACCATGCCCATTTCTCTATCAAGGGTATTCACAATTTTGAAAATTTTCTTAATGGTGGAAGAGTTTTCTATATTAATACCACATTCCGTTACCGTGGAATAAATTATTATGTTTAATGAATCCACGGTATATGATCTATGTAGCACACTTATTCATGAATGGAAATGTTTAAGAAGGGTGTGCTCTGATAGTACTCCAATGCATTGGGTAAAGATTAGTATCATGATACTTCAAGTGAAATGATTGTTTACTCATGATAATTCATGTGCAATGAGAATTTAAGCAGGCTAATTCAAGAGAAATTATGGTTTACTCATTCTCCATTTTCAATGAGCCTTGGCTCATGCTAATACCATGCTAAGTGTTGTTTCCACATTTCCATGTTATTATCAAGATGTATATTGCCTTTATGTTCATGTTTTTTTTATACTCCATTGATATGCCTACTGCCTAAAATGTATTGTATTCTTCATGTAATGACTTGTTTACTCCCTTAATGGGCTTTATAGGTCACCCTTTTCATATTCATCTCCTCAGGTTATCCCATGCAATGCTATGTATGAGGGAATGTATTGTTCATTCAAAGAAAGATTTCAATAAAGATGTTCTGTTTCACGTTTTAAGTCTTTATGTAATGTTTCTAAGCCCCAAAGACACTAGAATTCTTGATCATCTATGTTGTATCAAGTGAAGGTTTTATGTAATAAATCTTTTTTAAGTGTGTAATAAAATATAAAGGTTGTTATAAGAGAACTCAAACCCACTCGAGTGGTTGTGAATCTTACCAACCAAGCCATTTCTTACCCACTATGCGTTTTAGAATATCATCTTTTGTGTTTTCTTGATTTTTATTCCATATCAATTTCAAAATACTAAATATAGTGGGAGAAAAATGTAATAATAATTCCCCATCATATTCTATAGAATATTTCTCAAGACTGGTAAAAAATAATAGATATCAATTATGGAATAATTTTCACGAACATCATTGTGTAAACAGAGGATTTTGGCATACCTGATTCAATTTAGCACCCTCGTGAGGAACAAACTGATTTTACAATGAATCATTTTGAATTAATGTGTTTTTAGAAGATGAAATTAGAAATTTGGTTGACATAAATTTTTTAAAAAATCTTTGTAAACTCATGATTTTACTCCTCAAACTGTTTCATAAATTGATAAATATATGGAAATAGTTTCGTGTAATGAGCAACGTGAGGACATTTGGGATAAAATTGCAGATAATTTAAATTGATTTGAAATTGAAACCACTAACCTTCATATGAATACTGCTATAAATTAGCAATTCTTTACTGAAATATATAATATAACTCAATGGGATACCAAAAGTTGACCTGAAATTTGGAATGATCAGAGAGAAGTGGATTCCTATAAATGATGGAAAGAGAGAAATTAATACCGAAAACATTTGATAACACCATGTTGTACATGGAAAAGACATGTTCTACCTATGATATACTTAAACAGAATTGAGACTTCAAAATAGAGGAAAAGTGTTATTACACTCTTCAAAATGGATATTGTAGCCTATTAAAAGTTGTTCCATGAATATTATACCAGACATAGTGGATAAAAATTTTCAATCTAGGGAATTTGAAATCATGATTAATAAATCTAAGATATTGTTCATGGTGAAAGGAAATAATCTAATATATTTTTATAATGATACATGTAATGTGTCTATAGAGGAGCCTTTAATCTTCCATGTTGCCACTAAATAAAGAAATCCCATGTCCTTTCCCGCCCCTATATTTTTCTACATTGTTTTTCAATTCAAATATTTCTAAGAAAACATGAATGGTTCACTTAAATAGAATGGTTCATTTAAAAAGTGTTGGGGATTGGGAAATTATATATTAGGATATATTTTTAATCAATAAATAAAAAAATAAAAACAAGAAATAGATGTTACAGAGCCTGTATATACTATCTTTTTGGATTTTTTTGAAAACATTATAGTTTTTTGGGAAGTAAAATTGAACTTAAATATTTCAATGCCTAATTAATGTAACAATTTTGATGTAAATATTCAGTGATTCTGAATTTATAAATTTGAATGATTATGGAGTTAACATAAACAATTTCTCTTAGAAACAACCTTTCAAGATAAGGGAAATGAGGTGGAAAAAAAATATCATTGTGGAATAAAAATTATAACATACAGCCACTCTATTTTGGAACTAAAAAAAGAGTAAACATATATGTTTTATTTAATAACACCTTCTAAAGACACCCTAAATCAAATTAATACAATTTCTTTGATCATAGAAGAAAATAGGTAATTGGGATCCCACAATGAATCTTGGAGATTGTAGTACTAGGTGTGTGAGGTTAATATATCATTACAAATTTCAATAAGTTTTATTTTAATGTTCATCACACATACATGTTTTGATAAAATTTTAAAAAAAATGAAGGGAGTACTAATATATAAATAATTAATTCATTTAGTTAAGGATAATATTAATCATATGAGGGGAAATTGAAATATAAAAATTTCATTTAGAAAGAATCAATGAAGTGTGAAAATGAAAATTATTTTAGGATGATTTAGAATGAGGTATATAAAGAGCTATAACATGATAAATTTTTTATTCCACTTAAATATATCAAATTCATTAGTATAACAAGAAATTTAATCTGACGAATGACACACAATGTGAGGAATCCATATTGGAGGCATATCCATTTAGTGTTGTTATTTATTTACATACTTAAATTTTGAATATTTATTTTATCTATAAAAAGGATATAATTTTTTTTGGAATTTAATGATAAAATTTCCAATGATTGTAATAGTTCATGTGTGGGGTAGTGATTTGAGCACAATGTTTTAAAAAAAATAGATATTATCTATTAAAAATACCCACTGTTTACCTAAATGGAAGGTAAATTTATGCATTTTTTGGCATTGTAAATTTTGAAAATAATTGAAAATTGACTCAAAACATGGGTTTTAATGATTAATTCATCTCTTGAAGAAAATTTTGAATCCACACATAGATTTTAAAATTTGAAATTTAATTTATTTGTTTAATTTAAATAGAAACTAAAATGCATAAATAGATTTATTCATTACTTTAAACTCTTTTATTTTTATTTAAATTTATTTAAAATCCACAAATTTTATGTTGTTTTTTAATATATGTGTGGATTTAAAATTGTGATTATTTTTATCAAGAAAATTTTAGTATGTTCAAACTGATGAAATTTAGTTTTCATGATTTAGAAAATATTGTAACTGATTTTCAATTAATTCTATAATGACATATAATAATTTTTTTTATTTTTTTATTTTAGTAAATAAATAAAAAAAATCCAAAAACTAAAAAAATGTTTTGTTTGATGATTAAATTGATGGTTTAATGTGAATTTTTATATAGTATACTGTATTTCTACTTCCAACTTTCTTATATTACTATTTAACAAAGGGTAGAGGAAAAATTCCACTATCGGCAACCCTATTACAATTTGATATTGGCCTGCTAGGATTAATGTATCACTGAGAGGGGTAGGGGATGAAATAGTGATATCGTATTATTTAACGTTTCCTTTTTTGAAACAACCATCATCTCACTAGATTAGTTAACAATTTGATAAAAACAATGTCACAAATCCACATGAACAAAATAATTTACAAGGTTTTATACTCAAAAATAGTAGCTACATTGTTTAAATGGTTTGGAAACAATCAAATACCACAAAATCCACTAGAAAAAAATATTTTTTGTGGGTAAAAAAAGTACGATATATCCATAAATTATTTTAGCGCTATGATTTATAAAATAGTGCATGTTCATTTTCTATCACAAATGATGTAATGAAAGTTTCTGTAAGAAGAAAATAAAACTTCAATAGTTGGTTAAAAACATGTTACAGTGCTACCTTATCAAATTAGACTTATTTATTTTTTAAAAATACACTTCTTAAATTTCTTAGGATGGAGCATGTAAAAACTTATATTGTGTACTTTTAATAATACCTAATCTGATGGATTAGTCTTATTCCCCAATTTTATTTCTCTAATCGGAAATGTTATAAAAATAGAATACACTTGAAACAATTCCGAACCACATTAAAATATCACCATATTTCAACATCTGATTTCATGGTTTGATTTGGAAACTCTAGGCACTATTCATTCTTATGGTTTTTCAATATAGTAATCCTCCTTAGGAAAGATTTGTTGAGAAACTTTTTATCTATTTAAAAACATTTAGTGAAATATCTCTATCTTTTCCTATGAATTGTACTAGTTTCAGAAAGTAAATTGTACTTTATTCTATTTACAGAAGAGACAAAAGTGATTTAGGAATGATTTTGAAAATGATTCCTCCTCAGTAAAATTTCATAAACTTAAAATTTCATTTACATTTTGACTTCATCATTGACTCTTTGAAATCTTCCCAGATCATCTATATTCTTCACGACACTTCTCAAATCTTCTCAAACTCTAGACAAATTTTAAATTTCTAACAAGTCTTTAGACCAATTCAATTTTATGTTCCAATGTATTCCTCATTAGAAGAAGAACATATGGTCACTCCGATTCTCTTTACCCATGTTTAAAAAATAGATACAAACTAAATATTTCTCATTACGATCATCTATACCAACTGAAAATAAACTAATCATTTTGATGCTTCTTCCCTACAATTTAAACATAATGCTCTGAAACCATTCTGAATTAAACAATATTGAATCTTTGTTAGACTTATGTTACTTTTTTATTTCAAAGAAATAGTTTCAACTACTAAATATATCATCACCCCTCATAAACACTTAATCACTGGATTCAAATACCTTTGATGAAATATTCACAACATTTCACCTTTACATCAATTGTTCACAACTTCCGTAGACCATGTCCGATGACCTATTAGTTTTAGCATACATATGAAGGATTGGTAATTTCATGACCCATCCTAGTGGGGTCCATGCCGTGACTCCCCTAATCCCACCTCCAATTGGCCCAGGGCTGGTTACTAGCACAGAGTAGGAATATTACTAACATGGGAGGAATTTTCTAAGTACCTATACACACAAACACATCTCCAAGCCCACAAATGATGAAATGTAAAAAACACTAAGGAGAAAATTTAATGCATACAACTAAACCCAACCAACAAAGAATGATGAAAAGTAAAGTAATTAAAGTAAACTGGTCCAGAATACAAGAAAAAAAGTATGAAAACTACAAAGTCCAACCTGTAAACACAAGGAGGTACTGGGACTGCTACTTGTAGACGTAGGAACACCTTGGCCTGTAGAGAAATCAGAAATCTCATTCATGTCCTGGTCTGCCTCGGACTCTGTCAAAAGGATGCTCTTTTTCACAAGACATGACACGTGTGGGCAAAGCCCGTGCATGGATGAGTATAAATATACTCAATAGAAGACCCAGAAAACCACAAATAAATAAAAAAACAAATGTACAATCATATTTACACAATATATATCTACTGAACATATAACAGGAGTAAAACAATCCATATATACTCAAAACCCAGGCCCGTAGTGTAGAGACAAGTCACACAACCACATACCCACAATAGATATTTAGTTCGAAGATTCCACAAAGCCCTCGTCTAGGATAACTCACTCTATGAGTCTGATAGATCTGATAACGTATATCGGAGAAGTACCATTCATCGAGAAAATTTATGAGAGATAGATACAATCATTCCGGGAGAACACACTTCAGAGTGGGGAAAGATCATGATACAGAGATGAGGATCACTGCCAGGGCCTTGGTGGATACTGCGACTCATCTGGATTCACCTACTGGGTAGAGGATCGATGCCCTGTGGAATAAGTCACGTCGATACCTAACTCTACCTAGGGTAAAGAATGGGTAGAGGGTCTTTCTCTAGGCCTCTTGGAGGGATACCTCACTCTATCTCGAAAATTACGGCAGAATGGATCATACTCATGAAAAAGGAAATAATAAATTACCAGTAGGGGAACGAGAAAAAGGGGAACTAACCCAAATGAAACATTTCCAAGATACGGTGGAAAAGAAGATCACTCCATGTACTGAGAAGTACAAGGTGTGTAGAAGGTACACAAGCTGTGTCCATAGACCCTAGGTACTTCCCATGTATAACATCTCGTGTTGCAAGGATTGCCTTGTAAGAGAAGGTATACATGGTATGTAAGGGGGTGACACACCGTGTACTTATATATGGGGAAGACTTTGTGTATGTTGTCCATGTGCTCATCCACGAATTCAACCCGTGTATCACAACCCATGTGACCGGTACACGAGGTAACCCATGCAGCCGACCTGGTCTGGCTGTGTGGGGTAGTTCACGACGTCATACCCCACCCCATATCCATGTATCTTCTAAGATACATAGTGATTACAAAGTAAGGACCCACACACCGTGTTCTTCGGTGAATACAATGTGTCATTGAATTCTTCATCGCAGAGCCCTATCCACCACCACTAGTCCACACGGTGTGTTCTTTGGCTTATACGCCGTGTTCTAAAGAAATTTCAAGAACTGTCTCTCTTCATCGTTGCGCCTTGGGGATCCTCCGATTATCGATCTAGCCATCTAATCATCGCGATACTCAAGATCCAAGGTCGCCCGTCCATCCCATCGATGCTTCAGGAGGTTTTAGTTGTTAGATCAGCCCCGAAAACACGTTTCGATCATCCTTGCGAAGAACGGTCGAAGAACATTTTCTCCCGAACTGGGTCGTTTCGTCTGCCACTATAACCGTCGCACTTATGTTGATTCATCGCGACGTCGTGTCTACAATTTGGGATTTTTTCACAAATAAAACGGGGTGCAATGATTCCTCATTCGTATCCCCGTGAATAACAAGAGGAAGAGGGAGGAAGAAAATCGTATAAGCAAAAGAGGAATGAACCTCAACATCATTCATCACTAAGTTAAAACGATCCTATTAGAAGGTTTTAAATGGGAGTAAATTAAAAGCATAAAACATGGAATAAAAAAATTCCCAAGAATGAACCCAATGCATCCCTCCCATAAAAACGACAATGCGCAGGTCAACCAGTTCGTGGGGTGATCCATGTTTGTTGTCAAATTCAAAGAATAAAGAAGAAAACATTACATAAACATAACCCCTACCTCGATGAGGGATCGATCATTGAATAAGGGATTTCACTATCATCATCATCAAGATCATTCCACTATTATGGCATAGCGATTCACACTTTTGATTTACCATCATTTGTTGTCGAGAGTTCTCTCCATTTTCCAAGAATTCACTAGAGTTTCCCTCAATATTCTGCCAACGACCAACATTTGATTAACCCATTAAAAGGAGGGAACACATTTCTTTGTTCTATTACGATGTGACATTAATGAGTTAGCATTGTTGTTTCTGAGTCATTATTGAATGGTATTAATTTTCAAAACAACTGTACCGTCTTTCCACTGCAACAGATGATTCCAAAATAAAATAAAATAAAATAAACCACTGAAAATATTTTTATTTTATCTGAGTTTACTAAAAATGTATGAGAATAAACTTTTTCTCTCAAATCATTCTGGTTGATGTTAGGCCTATTCATAGGTAAATTCATCATCATGGACACATTTGTGCCCTGAAAGTTTTAATCCGATCATCCATTTGGAGACTGTCACAACCACACACACCCACCAACACCCTTAACTAAAAAAGAGTTTAGACCACCATTCGCGGCTCATCGAGCCTCAGAATAATGTGTCATCTCCGCATTTGGTCTTTTAATAATTCCATATAATATTTAAAAATAATACACAATGAATCAGAGACATTACACGTAACACATCTTATCTAATGATTATGAACTTGAATAATAAATCAATCTAATGAAAATTGTTGAATACAATTTTAATCCTCATCTAGTTGATCACACTCTAATTGTATTTGGGTTATTAGTCTCAATAATCAAATCTTAATGATCTGCTTCAAAAAAATCAGTCATGTTCTATCTCTAATGAATCGATGAAACCCTTCATCCGATGGATCAGTGTCAGGATTTAATTCCTTTTTCAAATTTTTTATCTATCAATAGATCCTTATGTGTTTCTCATTATGTAAATTATATAGTCTAATGGATCGGTAAATCATATCATCCTCAGAACCATGACATTAAAAACTTCAAACATTATATCCTTTCTTCTTCAAAAAACATTATCATTTATCATGACTTATTCATGTCTTTGAGAACATAATAATTGGAATAGAATCATTTAAATTATATTTGGATGTTCTATGAATTCCCATCCTATCAGAATCTTCTATCATTCAATGTGAATCCTAACCAACTAACTAAAACTCTAAAACCATAACTCCCTTTATTTTAAAAATCATGGTTCACAGGTTTATATATAAATCATGATATTGAAAACCTAAAAATAAGATAAGAATATAAAATTTAAAAATGGGTAAATTCAAACTCTGATTTCCTCAAACCCATTGAAACATTATTATAGATAGAACTTGATTACGAAAATCAACATCTTTCACAAACCTTCTTCATAACTGAAAACCGAGACTCAAAAAAATTCCTATCAAAATTGAATATTATTTTATTATTATGATTTCCCCATTCATTACTATCATCATAATACCAAAATATAAAATATTAATTTTATTCATAATGAGAATTTTTTTTTAAAAACCTCAATATAAACATCTTTCATCATCTGAAACAAACATCTAGAATACATGGTCCCAACAATATACCCTTTGTATTCTTTAAACCTAGTATTATAAAGAAATTAAATTTTTTTATCTAAAGCTATAGATCACTTATCAATAATTATAATCCTATATCAGCTAACTAACTGCAGGGAATAAGAATAATTGAAGTCAAAATTATGCTATCTAAAATTTGTGACTTACCAAAATTCTTTTAATTTCACCTTCAAAAACATTGTTCAATTTTATGTAGAGACAAGTTTCTTATACACATACATAAACTATTAAAACAATTCACACACTTACATGATGAGATCATAGTATACTAAAAACTCCCAATAATAACATGATTCCTTAAATGTTTCATCATATATCAATGGATTTATTTAGGAGACAATTATACCTCTTTGATAACACTATCCAAACACTATATGGGATAGGGGAAAAAACTCTTACCTCATATTTTGAGAGAAATAGGTTGTATGCCCATGTTCAACCTCAATTAGGAAAATTATTCTTTTGGTAATGTTTTTAAGAAAATATCTACAAATTGTTCTAATGTAAGAATAAAATCTATCTTGAGTTCATTCTTCTTCACATGCTATTTAATAAAATTATATTTTATATAATTTCTTTTGAATGAGAATGTTTTAATGGGTTTAATTTAAGGTTTATTTCACTCTGATTATCACAACCTATGATAAAGGGTAACATTACCTTAACAAGTAAGTCTTCAAACTATGTCATCATTTACATAAGTTGTGTGATAGATTGAGTAGCATCAATATACAAAATTTTAGAAGTTCAAAGAGTTTCTGAAATTTTATTCTTAGTATTCCAACTAACAAAACATTACTTAATAAAAAACTCCACGGTATGTGGATCTTATATCATTAATACTTCCTTCCCAAAAAGTATTTTTTAAATGAAACTTTTAAATTCTTTGTGATCATTGATACCTAATTTTAATATCATTTATCCCTCTGATATATGTATGAATTATTTTTCTATCTAATAGACATGATTCTTTGGGAGAGCTTTGAAATATTTCATATAAGGTAACAACATAAACATTTTCTAGTCTTGAGTCAGTAGGATAAAAAAATTTCTAATTATCTTTCAAAAATCATTAAATTAAACTTCATTTCTCTATTCATCTTTAGTCAACTTGGTTCCCACTGAAAATATTGTAGAAACATGTTTTACATTTTCTATTCCAAACTTATTAAGATGTTTCTTTGCATAATTTTCTTGAGAAAGAAATATGTGTTTCACCTTTGGTAATATTTTTAACCCAATAAATTATTTCATTTCACCCATGATGAAAATTTCAAATAAATTTTTAATCTCTTTATCTATACTTTCAAGTATTCTTCCATCATTACCATCAAAGATAATATCATCAATATGCACACTTACAATGAGGGAAATCACCTAAATTTATTTTATGTACAGATTACTATCAAACCAAGCTTATTAAAATTAAACTTATATAAAAAGGTATCTTATTTGGAGTGATACTCCCTTGGATATTGTTTCATCCGATAAAAGTATTTCTTTAGTTTTCACACATAACTTTCATCCTTCTTAACATCAATCCCATATGGTTGTTTAATATAAAATTCTTCATCTTGTTCTCAAATCTGAAATTATGACTTCATGTGTATATAAAATATTTTGTAACATTGTTTTTATGAAATAAAAAAGCAAGATCCTAATTATATTTAAACTTTCCCTTAGAGAAAAATGCTCATAAAAATCATGTCCTACAATCTATGAGTAACCTTTTCAAAGAAATCAATCTTTGTTTTTTTCACTTCACCATCATCACTAAACTTGTTCATGAACACCCATTTTGTACATATACTTTTTTTTCATTTGTCTTAGGTAAGATTTAATAAGTATTATTCTTCTGAATTTGATATAACTATTCACTCATAGCCTGAATCCATTCTAGACAAAAAAAATCGTCATTAAAATCTTTCTGATCAACTTTTGAAAACAAATTATTATGTGTAATGAATAATAATATTCTTCTTGTTTGAACCTTTTAATGTTAATCACTAATTATATATTGAGCATCCAATTTCCTAGTAATCATAGGAAGAGTTTTACAATATTCATCCTTGTCACTGCAAATTACTATGTTTGATTCTTTTTATTTCATGAGATTACAATTTCTTGCATCCTTATCAGTTATCTTACAAAAATTTCTTTCCTCTTATTGACCTTCCTCATAATCATGTGTTTATGTCGCATCTTCCACATCTTTTTTCAATAAAATTCACATCAATAGAATCATATAATATTATCATTTCATTGTTGAAACATATATATTCTTTTCCTTCTAGAGTAGAGCTATGAAAATTCCATCTTCACCTCTCTGATCAAACATTTCATGTTTTCATCCTTTGTTCTTTATGATAGAGTGACTCCAAAAAACTTATAAGTGTTTCAAAACTGGTGTTTTATCATAGAAACATTGTCATGGAGTCATATAAGAACATGGAATGTAAAAACATAATTTTTGAATAGAAATATTTTTGCTCATTTCATTCCTCCAATTTAATTATAAGGATCATGTTCAAGTAACAAAGTATGTCACATTTCAACTATAATTATATTCTTCATTTTACCAAATCCAATTTTTGAGGTGTATAAGGTGTACCAAACTAATTCAAAATTCCATGTTTATCAAGATAATATATGAATATTTAATTATTTAACTCACCACTATTATCAGTTCTCAACTTCTTCATAGAATACTTGCATTCTTTCTCAAATATTCTCTTGAAACATTTAAACATCTTTAGAGCATCTAAGTTATGTTTCATATACATAACATAATTAATGAGAGTAAAATCAGAAATGAAAAAATTGAAGTACTTAAATTCTAAAGTTGATCATTTTATTATTATCCCATAGATGTTAGAATGGATAAGTTTTAGGGGTTGATTTGAACAAATATAAAAAATGTTATGCACCGAATTTTATATCTTTAATTTTTTGAAAAATTGTGCTGCACCAATCTATTTTTTTTCATATCTAGAATACCTAATCCATTGACCCTCATATATAAATTACTCATGTTTCTCTAACACATTTTTCCCAACCTTTTATTCAACAATTGAATCTCTACCATCGCGCTTAAGTAACAAGAATTCCAAACCTAACCATCCAAAAAAAATTCCCTTTTGTACATTGGCCTCTTGTAAAAATGATCCCATCATCTTCTATTTTCAAAATTAAACCATATTTTCTAAAAAACATTATTGAATTCATCAAAATGTTGGGAAACACTTTGTATATTGTGTTTAAATCCCTCAAAAAACAAATTTTTCTTTGATTCTAATTTTTATTCCAAAAGGATAGTGTATGAAACTCTTGATTTTAAGGGATACATCATTCCCAAATATAACTATTTATTCATTAATGTATTTCAAAATCTTAAAAAAATTCATGTCTCCAATTATATTATTAAAACATCCACTCTCCAAAATCCATGTTCATTATCCTTTTTTAGATTTGAGATAATTTTCTACAATAAGTTATTTTTATTTCCCTTTATCATTCTTCATATTTTGAATCTAAGAATTTTTATAAATATTTTTGTTTTGGTAACAAAATATTGAAACCTTTTTCAATATTTCCATGTTTCTCACATCTTGTACAAATAGTTTCCAAAGGCTAGAATTTATTCTCAATATTCATAACAACCTTCTCAAATTTCTTCATAACATTCTTTTAGGATAACTTATTCCAAGAGGATTGACTCCCCCTTGAGGTTTTCCTTCTACAACTCAAGGAAAAAGTAGTATTTTTCATTAAACCAAAACATGTTTTTTTATTCCCAAATCCAACATAATACCCCCAGTAACCATATAGATAATGGTTTCTTCTATAAAATCCATACTATCTAGAATTTTGAACACATTTTTTAATAAAATTCATATCATTCATATCTGAAGTTTATTAAACCCCAAACATTCTATCATTTTCTAGAATCTTATTGTTCAGTTTTGATTTATTACACACCTTATGATAATCAGAAGTGGTTGAATATTTTTTGTGGGGACCCTATTTTTTAGAGAATTATGATCTTCCAACTCTATTGGTTTGAGGCATATACATTATTTTCTCATCCTTCGTCTTGCTAGTAACATTTTCAACATTATTTTCCAACCATTAAAGATAACTTTTTTATCCTTCTCAAGTTCACCCTTTTTATAGATTTTACCATCTTTGGAGATAGATTTATTGAAACTTGTGACTATTTTATAAGTTTTATAAAGTTTACTTTGAACAACATCAAACTCTTATTACTTTATCTTTATATTTAATTCCATATGTTCATTCCTAATATTTTCATTCTCAAGTGAAATTTTCATAAAATAAACCTCTTCTATAAAATTATCTTTCTCTTTATCAAGAAATTATATATTGTTTGTTTTAGGAATTTACTTCTTTAACTTCGTGATATATATTTCAATAATTACAATCTTTTTGATATATTCATTCATTTAACTTTTCAGATGAAATTCTAACCCAGTTTGTTCATATTAAAAACTACGACTTCCAAACACTTAATCATTAACTATAGTAATGAAAGTATTTTCTAAAAAAAAATCATTAAACATTTTTTTTCAACATCATTATTTTCTTCTCCATCGTCTTTAAAAAAACTCTTTTCCTTTTGTATTTCAATAAATTTTTATCCTTACCCTTCAAAAAGGATTTATACCGATCACCCAATTTCTTCCAGGATCTTCATGGACATATATCATTTATATCACTATTTTATTCATTATTTTTTTGAGGAAAACTGGTAGTAATGTTCCCATTGAATCAACAGTAAAAACTATTCAATTTATGTTTCCCTTTATACTTTACTTTACCTCTTTTCAAATTTTTAGAAATCATGGATAAAAACTCATCAATATTGTTTTATGCCTCATTTCAAAAGTCAAAATCACCATCATATTCTTCATCAAGAATCTTATTATTCTTTTCCTGGTTGGAATCTTTGAAAGACACTTATCAAATAATTTTTTTCCTTTCATAACATTCCCCATTATCTTTTCATAAGTAATGAGAGTAATACAATGTTCATCCATAGATAAGGTTTCTGGGATTCTATCTTCAAATGAGGAAACATTCTTATTAAACATATCAGGAGTAATTCTTAATATCTTTTCAATAACGATTATGTGTCCCATGATTTCACCAGGACATCTTATAGTGATCAAAATATTATTAAACCTTATAAAGAAGTCACCAATAGATTCAAATTCCCCAATATTAATATCTTCATACTATAGCCTCCAATTTTTTATCTTTGATTTCTTCAATTTTGTATTGCCTTTGTAAATGTTCTTAATATTTTCCCTGATACAATTGGAAGTAGAAACTACATTCAATCTTACAAACTCACATTCAAAAAGTGATGAGGGTAAATAATTCTTCTCTCATCCATTTTCTCAAGATTCTTCTCATCTACTGATGTGATAAGAGCATTTTCATAAATAGGAAAAAAATCATCTATTTAATATTCTAGAACATCATACCTAATAGATATCAGATAAGGAAAAATTCTAAATTTTCATATATGATAGTTCGTTCCAATGAAGAACAAAATCCCATTACTTTTCAGAAAATTTATATTCCCCATAAAAAATTATCTTCAATAACTTCAGAAAAGTGTAAATTAATGGAATATTCCTTTGATACCACTTGTTATTTCTTATCAAGGAACAATGTATCAATGATAGATAGAGGGGATAAATCAGTGATATATTTTTCATTTATGTTTACTTTATTTTGAAACAACCTTTTTTATCATGTTAATGAATTATCACATTTATAACAACAAAATAATCACACATCCACATGAACACAAGTATTTACAAGTTTTTCTACTCAAAAATATTAACTATGTCCTTATCATGGTTTGGAAATAATCCAATAAAAAAATACACTATGAAATAATTATTTTGTGTGGATAAAATATGTAGGATCTAACATTACACTTGTCTATCACTAAGATTAGTAAAACAGTTCATGTGCTTCTTATAGCATAATTGATATAACAATTGTTTGTGTAACAAGTTAATAAACATTAGATAGTTGGTTTAAAACATGTTATTATGTTGTCTTATCAACATACACTTGTGTATTTCTTTAAAAAACCATCTTCACGTTCCTACCAAGAAGCAGGTAAGATATTAACTTTTCAAATTTTTTAAAAAACTCTATCCTATGCCTCGTTCCAATTCCCCAATATAATTGAACATTCTAAAAAATAGATAACAAAACATTACCCTATAATCAATTATGAACCACTTTAAAATTTCCCTATAATTTTATGTCCTATTTCTCCGTCTAATCTGGTTACTCTAGACACTATTTTTTCTTGTTCTTGTTATTTATAGTAATCCTCTACAAGAATGCTAGGTTTGGAAGCTTCTTATCCCTTTCATAATATACGTTAACCTCTCTATTATTTTACACGAATAAAAATATTTTTAAAAAATACAATTTAATTTCTTCACTTTATAAGAGAGCCAATTTTGTTTATGGTGGGAATATTAAAATGCTTTCTTGCTCAACCAAATTAATGGAATTAAATTTAATTTCCATTTTGACATCATATTTGACACTTTCAATGCTTATAAACTCTTCCCGATTCTTATGAAAACTTCTTGAATCATCTCAATGTCCATCCATTATCGAAAATTCTAACATATCTTCATCCCAATAACATTTTATGTTTCAATGCACTCCTCATTATGATGAGAACATTTGGTCACCCTGATTCTCTTGAACCACTTGTAAAAAATTCATAGGTATTAATGACTTCTCTTTATGATTCTCCATACCAAATGAAAACAAAATTCTCATTCCCATGCTCTGTACCAAATATTTGGACATACAACATGGAATGATTTCATCAATAAATATTTTTACATCTTTATTAGACTTTATATTATTTTAATTTTCCATAATCATAGAAGAATATTCCAAAGATAAAAACAACACTCAAAAACACTTCAACACTATATTGAAATCCCTTTAACAATAGTTTTGATACATTTCACATTTTCTACAATTGTTCACATCTTCCTCATAAGTCATCCAAATGAATTATCAGTGTCAACATGCATATAATAGATCAATACCACTTCTTGTCTATTGATTCTTAACTTTATGAATAAATAAAGAAGATTAAAACGTTTGACTACATTATTGATCATAATCTAGTGAATCAGTCTCAGATTCTATTTGTATTATTATCTCAACAATCACCACTTATTGATCTTCTTTAATAAATTGATCATGTTTTTACTTTGATGGGTTAATGGCACCCCGCATCTGATGGATCGGTTTCAGTAGTGACTTCTTTCTTCCAATATCTTTGAAACTAGCAATCGAACCTTATGAATTGATCATTTAGTAAGTAATGTAGTCTGATTGATTAGCCTATATTTTCTTTAACAAAACATTGACTTCGACAACTTAAAACTTCCCATCCATTCCAATTTCACAAACTTTTTCTTATATCATAACATCTTCAAGACTTTGAGAACATAAGGATTAGTATAGAATCATTTGAATTATATTGGAATGTTCTATAAATTTAGATCCTTTTATCATTTTTGTCATGAAATTAGAAAGTCTAACCACCTGTCAAAACTCAAAAATAGTATGTACCTTTCTTTCACAAAGCATATATCACAAGTTTATAAATAACTCATTATATTGAAAACATAAAAATCATAAAGCCGTTGTCCTATTTTTATATATTCATTTATAATAAAATACATTTTCTCATACTGATTGAAACATTAATTCCGGACATAATGAGAGTTCAAAAAACAAATTCTTTCACAATCCATCTTTATAATAGAAAATTCAAACTAGTGAACCTTTTTATCAAAATTGCGTATGATATTCTGATTAAGATACCCCTTTAATTCCTTTTTTAAAAACTACAAAACATAAAAAGTTTATTGATTTTTTAATAATAAAAAAACATATAAATCAATCAATAAAAACTTCTTTCGACATCAAAAACAAACATCTATCCAACTTGATCCCAACACCATTTCCATGCTACTATTATTAACTACCTTTGTCATGTTACCACTAGTTTATGAAAACTAATACTATGAACCGATGATAGAGATAGAAAAAAACCCTATTTAATATCCACCAATAAGTTTTATCTATATTTCAAATTTATATCACCAAAGTGTAGTTTTACCATTATAAAAAATGTATACTACAACTAAGATCTAATAACATCATCACTCACGTGTAAGGATAATATATAAATTCTATGTATGGTAAATAACATACATAAGGGTGGTATGTATGAATGCATACATGTAAAGTTCACTAATGTAAGGGTCATCAATTGAAGCTATGAGTTAACACAAGTACGTTTGGGTCATAGTGTAATTTAATATGGGTAACAATTGAGTAAGGGTAAAATCAGGCTGATCATTATAAAGGTGAATTCTAGGGAGAGAAGAGGTCAACCTATATAAAATTATAAGTTAACCATTATAAGATTAACTTAAACTGCATAAACACCTTTTTAATGTTAAGAGTATTTCTGTAAAAGTGATTACACATGAAAATAAAGAATTTTCATGGTTCAAAGATAATGTAAGGGTACAGTTATACCTATATAATGACCCTAAATATGGGAAGCATTTTGATTATCCAATGATGAAAATAGAACTTATTGACATATAAATTACAAAATATATTTGAAGTCACCTAGTGAACTAGAAGATACTTGTACTTGTCACATGTGGATTTGGAAGTGCACTAATAATCATTAAGTATTCTTCTATAAATAAAGAACTTCTCACAGAAGTGAGGGGGACTCTATTATTTTATCAAACTTTCTGTTAGAGGATTCCCTATAATCACTCATCATTGATGTTATTCCTTTTCTCCCCTTATTTATAGTTGTAATAACTATTTTAATGGAGCATTAATCCCCTTAGGGGATGACTGGAAGAGATGTTTCATATCCCATATTAATTAATTTTAAATTTTAATTGTTCAAAATATTTTATTAATACCTATATTAATTCAGACTATATAGACCAACGTATATTTCTTCATTACTTTCATTTTGATTTCATCTACCTTTATTCACTAGATCCCACACACATTCCACTTAACCCTTCACTATTTCTTATGACCATGAGTAGTGGGATGAGTTGAAGATAATAGGATATCTATGATAACAAGGCTATGAAATATTATAGGTTGTAGTGATCATTGTATCCCTACAGTTAAAAATAATGTTCTAGGTGATGGTAATCGAGTAAGATTTCACTTTATTAAAGTGAAAAAGTGAGTATTAATTGGAATAATGATTTAATAGGATAGATAAAGGGATGATCTGAGGTTAGGACACTAATTTCAAAATTGATTTTAAAGATAATCCAATTTAATTCCATTAATTATTTCTCCAATTAAACCAAATAAATATATAAAACTAATCATTGAACTATCCACTTCAGTGACAAACCCAAGTCCCTCTGCAACTATAATTTACATGGTTTCAAAAATTATTTTGTTGTTCGCTCTATGATAGGTGATCATCATGACCCCCAAAAATATCTATAGAGAAAAATTATATTTGGGTTGTAGTCAATAAAATTATGAAGTCATCAAATTCCATTAATACCAGAGAATATTCATCTCTTGATTAGCTTCCCCAGATATATATTAAAGAAGTGGTAAGGTTTCATGGAGTACTATACTCCATTGTATCTGATCAAGATCTAAGGTTAATAATGATGTTTTGGAGATGTATTTAGAAAGATCTAGATACATATGTTGGTTTCAATAATACCCATAATCCTGGGATAGATGTTCAGCCTGAGATAACAAATCAAACCCAATATAATATGTTTAGATATTATTATTCTGATTTCAAAAGTGTTTTGGGATTAAAACCTGCATCATATCATTTGATTTTTTATAACAATTTTTTTCCCACCAGAATTCATATAGATCATTATGAATCCCTCTATAGAAATTATTTCATAACTATGAGATGTGGTGATGAAGTTAGAGAATTAAATATATTGGGACATAAGATAGTTGATGAAATGGGATACAAACTTAGACCCATTCAGAATCACATTAATGAATATCATAGTCAATAAAATAATTATGTTCAAAATAATTAGGGAATCATATAATTCAATAGTGGTGAAAAGGTATTATTATGAATTTCTAAATAATATTTCGTTATGATATTCTAAAATAAGGGAAATATGATCCTTATGTATATATTCACCTTTGAGATTCTTGATCTAATAGGGATGGTACTTATCTCCTAGTGCTTCCACCATACCTCTCTCAAGTTCATGATGCATTCCATGTCTCTATTTTGAGGAATTACACAACTGATCATTCACATTTACTAAATTTAGGTGTTTTAATAATAGATCCTGGTCATTATTATGAATGATGACCACTTGAAATAATTTATCACAGAGATAATGTATACAAAACAATACATTCTATATTCTCAAAGTTATTAGGAGGAATCAGAAATTCGAGGAAGCTACATGGGAACCTGAGGATATAATTATGTAAATGTATCACCATTTCATAAAAAATAATTGATAAAAATTAAAGGTAAAATTCATTTTAATGATGTTATAATGAAACACCTTGATATTTTATATGTATTCATTTGAAATAAATTTTATGTATTTGATAGCTTTTTTATACACAACACTATGTCTAAATGAACCATGATATATTATAATATTTAAAATATTTCCATTGGATATGAGGATATGAATATAATAAAGAAAATTATGAAATATATATATGTGTGTGTGTGTCTGTGTGTGTTTTCCAGATTTCAAATGTATTTAATAATTTTTAATTGGTAATTATTAATTTTTTATAAAATCATTTCAATATTAAAAGAAATATTTATCTAAAGATAAATTTTTCCTAAGTGTTATGAATTTTAATATAAAAATATATATTTATCAATATTAAAAAGCTATTTTAATAAATTCTATATTTAATATATGAATAATTATTTATACATTAGTTATCTAATGGGCAGGATTGAAGTTTAAATCATTTGATTATAAAAAAGTGTTATTTTTCAGAAATATTTTTTATTTGGGAAATGTGTTTTTATATTAATTAATTTAAAAAATCACTATTAATTGATTAATAGAGTGATATATTTATATTTTTTATTTAAACAAATACTTTAACTTTAATGTAAATGTTTTTACAAGGGAGGTAATGGATGTAAATCCAGTTTTATGTTTAAAAATACATTTTTTCTACAAACAGATTTCATTGTGTTTTGCACATTTATTTTACATGTACTTTCTTAAAATTATATAAATTTAATTTTAAAAATAATATTATTTATTTCAAATCAAAATTTTCATATTTATAATGTTTCTACTCACAGTTTTCATCATAATGAATTGTAAAATTAAAAAAAATTTATAACTAAGATTAGGGTTCAAACGGGTTTACCATGGTTTAAACTAAGAGGTAATGGTAAAAAAAATCTAATTATACCAGACTAAATATTATTGGATGAATATAGTTGGACATTATATTATCTTAACTTCTATTTAATGTCCATTTGGAGGCACTTTTACTGGAATGTTAATTTATATTATTTAAATCTTATAAGTAATTCCTTGTGTGTCTTCCCCCATTTAAAAGGAAACCTAATCTCATATATTATTGACAAACATTGATTCATATAGATCAAAAAATACCAATATAAATACCATATTATATTTTTTACCTTCACTCTTGAAATCCTTTTCTTACCCTAATACTATTTTATGAAGTCTTAATTTCTAATCCAAATGAGGTCACTCAAAGAACAAGTAACCATCTTTGTTGAATCCTTCAAAACATATGTCTTATTAGGTTTCCTATAAATATAATTTAAACACCATAACATAATTAATATAGTATAATAAGTATAAAAATATGTTATTATTGTTACCTGAAAAACGTTTTCCACCTTTTTTCCATGAAATGGTATATGATATTATCGTGTGTGTGTGTGTGTGTGTGTATGTGTGAACTACTACCTCAACGTAGCGATATGATACATTTTACATCACCACATCACATTGATGGATATAATAATTAATTTAATAAATATATATGATATAATAATTATTATGTGATGATAAAATATTATTTGTGTTTCTTTCATTCCTTTTAATGGAAAATGAAATCAACCTTCACGAGTACGTACAGACTACCATATCCATGAACGGTGTAATTAATTTTAATATATCTAAATTTTATAGATGGTTATATGTACATTTATAGTGAATATAAATTGTAATTAAATACTGATTAAATTTATTTATATTATTAATAGATGATCAACATTTATGTACCATAACAACTAGATCAAAACATACATGAAAAATGAAAAAATTATCACAAAAAACAATGATTTTAATAAATAATTGTTAATGAAAAATTGATAAGGTGTCATATATAACCCTATTATGATTTTATAATTATTAATATTTTTATGGTAAAAACTATAATAAATTTAAATCTATTATTCAGGAGTTTATAGTTCTTATGAATCTAGTGGAACTTGAGGTAAGGGTTTCTTGTCTCACAACTGTTTTTATGAGACCTATGAAATTTACACCACTTATTTCATTCGTGTGGTGTATATAGTCCTACTTTTATATTTTATATCATTTATATATTTTTATTCACAGTATTTAAGGTTTCATTTAATATTATTTCTTCAATTATGGTTTTTATTTAAATGTTACCAATGTGGTATGGATTTTTTGTAACATTCTCACATTCTACCGGGATTGTTTTTTCTTAAATTTCTAATAATGAAATTATATAATATATATTTTACAAATGTTTATAATTATATTCTAATATTTTTATCTATAGAAATCATTTTTCCCTCTCATTTTCCTCTCTCTAAATACTCACAATTCATAATTATTTTAAAGAAACCAAACATTGTTTTTCTATTTGAACAAAAAAAATTCTTCCATGCCTATATTTTCAATAAAATATTTTAAATAACATTATTAATATTCTATAATGATAGATTGAATTTATTTTTAACAATTTTTCACTTTTATAAAAAATCATTAAGAAGAATCATATAATCAATTTTCAAAATATGTACGTTTTCCCAAATATGTGAATTGAATTTTTATTTTCACATATTCCACAAGAAATGATTTTTCCACAATCACGAATAATATTTTATTTAAACCTTAAAAACTTTCCATGGATTTTTTCAATGAAACTTTTGCCCTAATATTTTTTAAATGTTTTAGATTTTAAATAAATGAATTTAAAGTAAAAAGGTTTTTACTCAGAAAATTCTCAAGTGATATTTTAAAAGAATTTTCATCGATGAAAAAATACATTGATTTTACTTATGTTTCACTAGTTATATGATTAAATAATAACATATTTATTTGTTCTCTGGATAGTTTATGATTATTATGATGAGATATTGATGAAAAAGATTTTATTTTTCATGGAATAATATATATTTAAATGATAAATGTTTTCTTGATCATGTGGTATATAAGTGAATAGATTATGTGATTGGTGGGTTGGTTTTTAACCTCTAATACAATGGGTAATGGGTAATATTAATGATCTCAAAGGAAAGATATGAGGCTATCAGAAGTCTGAATGATGGAACATTGGAGGTCATCCAATGGCCGAAGCAGATACACGGGGGTTTACTAAATCCCATTATTTAATGAATTTCTTGATGAGAATCTTTGACAGAATATATCTATGATTATGATTATGTAATCCATTATATGACACTATTTATGATATGTTGTAATGCTTATAATATGATCTCATTACTAATGATCTCTAATTATTCAATGATTCATATCTTCTGATATTACAAATCCATATTTCATGATTATTATATAAGAATTGTATGGTATAAATTTCAATAGTTAAGCTTAATTTATCATTCCCTTATGCTCGTGATATAATTAAAAATGATCATTGATTAATATTTCAGATTTTTACCCTAATTTAGGATATTATATCACCCTTTCTTAGGTTCCTTTTTCCCAGTTTGTAAAGAAATATTTTAATTTGGGTATGACAATGAATTATTCTCTTTGAGATAAAATTTGTGTGAGATTCTAAATAAATTTTATGAAATTAGTTGATTTTGTATCTAGTATCCAATAAAACTAATATTTTAAGGTCCTTTATCAAGTGTTTTTGTAAAATGTATTCAATATTCGTCTAAAATAAATAAATAATTATATATTTTATGCTTGTTTAATGTCATTTCATTAACTTAAATTACATACATGAGATAAATTATAACATGGGGAAACACCTAAGGATTCATTGTTTAGACACTTCCTCACAAAATAAAATTAAAAACCCATTAAATATCTACCATAGTTGATAAACCAATGCCTTTTAAAAACATTATGCAACATTATAAGAATTATAACACACTATTTGTTACAAATTTTATAATTTAAAAAATTAATGATATGTTGTTAAGATAGAAAAACCCACAACACACCCTAAGGCTACATTAAAACTATTACATAATGTAACAAATACCGAGGATTCATTCATAACTCCACATAATATGAAGAAATAATTCACGATCTTTCAGTAATCCCACATAACACATAGGTCACTAATTTGAAATTATATTTTTTTTCCAATTTCATATTCGTAACCAACAAAATATATTTTTTATCTAATGAACACTTAGGTCTTAATTTATAGAAAATTCAATTTTTTAATATAATGAAACTAACAATGTTAAAGAATTGTTTTTGTAACCTCAAAACACTGTATTAGAACACTAAAGTTCTAATTCATAATGTAGAAATTGAAACTATGAAACAAGATCTTTTGATCGAGGAAGTTTTCATGTTGATACAATGAATAGATTATAGAAAATAAAGGCAACCCTATATATAATTGTCCATCCATTTTGGTGGATATAAAAAAATGTAATATGGAATATGGTCAATGGGAGAGAGAAAATGATATATATAGGCACGGTTAGTGGATCTTGACTAAAGGAATGAATGTTATTGAGCCATGTGTGATGATATTTATAGTTTACTACCGATGTGGACAGAACATTTAATATAATATCTATAAGAAGAAGATACTATAAATAGTGAGAGGGTGAGTGAATTTGGATTAGATCTATAGATGAAATATTCTTTTATATGAGGAATAAATAACCAAGGATCATCATGGAGAATTTTTTTTACATTTATTAATTTTTATTATAATAGCATGATCATGTGTTGCTAAGTATATAGTGGGGTTTGGGTGAGGTAAAATTTTTGGAGTTGGTGGTGCTGTAAAACCAAATTACCTTATATATTAAATTAAATTATATATTCATGGTGTTTGAATATAATATTATTTCTTATCAAATCACAATTTTCATTCTATATAATATTGTTTGTTATAACAACCTAAGGATACCTACCATAATGAAATTGAATAGCGGTTACCTACATTGATTAGGTACATTAGAAGCTATGAACGTATTCCTTAATCCCATGATCTATGGATAGATGATATTTTATTTTGAGATATAGACAATACAAGATATTAGGGGTAGCAGGATCGTAAGACATTGAGACATATTCCCATGGTGTTTTCTCTTGGTAATCCCCAAGAATGGTGGTTTTAAGAATGGTCCCTCTAATTGGAATTCCACTTGTTTCAAGTGTCATTGGATATTATTATCTGTTGAACTATGTAATGGTCCTTTGACTCTAATATTACTATTAATTCATTTCAAGAATAAAAGACTTATATGTATTTCATAAACCATGAACATAACAGTTCATGATGAGGTTGGATATGTTTAGTGTGTCATGAGTGTCTTATCATTGATGAATCACTTGAGAGAGAATTTATCCATTTTTTTGGAAGTTAATATCTCAGAGCCTTTTATGGGATTTAAAATACAGATTAATTCCACAAACATGGAGGTTGATTGGTGTGTTTAGTGCTAGAAAGTCGAAGAAACTGACTCAAACATATAAGTTAATGATAAAATCTGTACAACTTATTTGATGAGAGATATTGGGACTAAGGTATTATGTTACATGGTAAGCGTTTATAGATGGTTGGATGTCATTTTGACATTAACTCTTTTTATATGGATATGTTGGGATGTTTTTATATTCTAACCTTGGAATTTATGTAGTTTAACCTAATTCCACTAAGAATGATGCCCAAAGGGTTATTCACTAAGAGTATCCAATAACCTCAGTTATATTATACAATAGTGTAACTAGTAGATTAGAATATTATTATTCATTATGTGGAATAATATTTAATCAGGATTTTGGATGATCACATGTACTTATTTATCGTTGTGTGGCATATTTATATTTATTTATTTAATTAAATAAATAACAATTTTACTTGGTCTGGTTAATAATGAGGATGATAAGACCAAGTTATAGTCTGGTGAGAATGGAATATTTTTTAAGTAAATATTAATTTATTAATTTGAGAGAAATAACATTTAATTAGTCTATAGGTTATGTGTATATAAGTTAATTAACAATATTATTATTATTCAAATATGGGGTATTATAAGGGTTAAAATAATAGGGACTCTGTTAAAATAATATTATATCCCATGATCTATAAATATATTACTGTAAATTTCTCACAATATAATATAATATTTTTCCTATCAATTGTTGTGAACATCATTTGGAATTCTATAGATTTATCTCAACCCAGATATATTATCCAGAAAACTCCATGTACTATGGGAAAGGGAAATCCTCCTCCTTATTATCTAGTTGTGAGAGAACAAAGTGAATTCAATAGGTCTTGTAGGTATTCTAAAGAATGATCACTAATTAATGATTCAGTATATAAGGACATCTATACTAGAATTTGGAGGACCACACCTTAATGTTCAATGATTCTTAGTTTGAGTGTGGATCTCCCCTATAATCAAAATTCCCTTGATTCCACTTTTGGAACAACGGTTCATCAAAATTACCCTACTATATTCGAAAATGAGAAATAATTATAAGATGTTTTAATTCATGATATATCTAAATTAATTATAAATTATATTTGGGATAATCTCATTATGGGTTCTAGGAACACTATTTTATGTAGTTTTTAGGAGAAATCCAAATAATTTAATTGAATTATTTTCCCAGCATGTTCCAAACTACATCTATTGTTCCCTAGAACATACAAGTTGTATCAAAGCATTAAAATTTTAATTTATAAATATTTATTTTCATTTACCATAGAATGAATTTATATACACATTTATTTATAGTTTATTTTTTAATTAATATGATTATCATTATTAGGATTAATCTTCTTCTTGTAATAAAGAACATGTTAAATATTGATGATGAATAAGTTGATGAAATCCATCAAGAGTTGTTAATGTTTTTGATAGTTGACATTGATTACTCATCATGTAGTGATGTTCACTGAATTAGGATAAGTTACAACATACACGACTCACAATTTAGAGTCAACATGTGTTTTATTTTTTACATGTTTCATGTTGATTATCCAAACTATTATTTCGATTTTAACAACACAAGGTATGTCTCTAGAGGAACCACTATGTATTCTACACATTTTTCTCAACATAAATTGTCGAATCTACATGGTCTAAGATACATCATTTATTCATCACACAATACATGGGACTAATATGAAATTAACATTATAATTAAAATATATTTGGTGTATTTTATAATTATGATTTTATGTTTAAATAATTAAAACACATGAGGTGTCTTTAATAAAAATGAAATAGTGGTCATTTAATTAATTTACATGTGTTGTAAGAGACATGGTGTAAAATTAATTCCAATGTGATGTAAAAATTTATTAACACATGGTGCATTTAATTCACAATCATTGTAATTAATTGAATCTTACATGGTCTAATTATTTCACATATAGTGTAATTAACTCATATATGGTGTATTTTAATACACATTTGATGTGTTTAACATATACAATATAATTAATAAATATAAATGGAATAAATGGTAATTGTGACATTAAACCAGTCTAAAAATAGTGAGGAAATGGTTTAATGAATATTAAATTCATACATAATTCGATGTTAAATTATGAACTACATTAATGTTTTTCTCCAAGTACACATATTTTATTTATTAAAAGTAGATGAACTTCCATGATACTCTGGATGGATTATTAAGATAAAATAATTAATTAATTAATAGGATAATTTATGAATTTATTAATTAATAGTTTAATTAATTTAATTAATTCAAGTAATTTTATCATAATAAAAAAGAAAAAATTGAAATGATTACTAACTGGTACTCAAATTTGTATGTGTTTTATGTTGAGGATGATCATGATCCTAGACTAACCTATGTATGATTGTGTAATTTATGATAACTTTATTTCATGTTTTTTGTAATTGTTATTATTAAATTAAAATTATGGCATTTGTTTCATCTAATACTAACTGTTATGTGTAGGATTAAATCTCCCTGATTATTTTAAGTAACCCCATATAAATAATATTTGGTTTGTAACACCCTATAAATTTTTGGATGTTACATTTAACATGGAATTTTAATTTTCCCATTAGTGGAAGGCCTATTTTGAGAACCGATTTTTGGGATAAAAATACAAACATTTGAGAAACTTAAAATAAATACTTTAGATTTATTTCAAATATTTGGTTCTATCTTGGATCATGGGAGATTCTTGTAGGAGAGACAAGGGTGGTTGGGGATACTATAGTAGCACTGACTAGTCAGTGGAACGCAACATGCAATTTGGGTGGCTAGGAAGTAGCCCAACACCCTAGTTGGGCTCACGGGCTAGCTAGTTGATCTATTTTCAGGGTGTTTTAATTAGGGGAAAATAGATAACTTATTTTTCATTATACCCATTAGTTTTAAGTTGAAATGGGGACTATATAAGCCAATTCATTCCTTATTTCCCTCCCGTTGGGTCTTCTTGACCCCCATTTGAGACGAGATGTTCCAAGGGATTTTTTTATGGTTATTTGAGGTATGTTTATATGATTTACTCCATTTCTGACACTCAATTTACTGAATTATAATTTTTTATGGCTTTGTGAAGGGTTTTAGTTAAAATTTCCCCAAATCATGGTGAAATTGTACTATCATTATGGGGACTTTTCTCAGTTTATTAAGCGGACTTCCGGAGACGTTAGCTTCATTCCATAGGAAGTCATTTCAGTAATGGTATGTTTCTTGATGAATTTTATTTATAATTTATTAATTTTTAAATTAAATTGATGATATAATTAGTACAATTTTTTTTGTAATTTTGACTATAAGGGAGTCAAGGAGGTGTGACGGGCCCTCAACAGGTGGTCAGTTGTGGTTTGGGCAAGAAGGCACTACTCAGTAAGTATATAGGAAATTATAACTTTTTGGTTTTAAATAATTAAATATTAATAATTAATAATTTTTTATTTTTTGCATGAGATATATGTCTTGTGGAATTGTGGGTGATCTCTGTTGTTGGATGATATTGTAGAAGTCTGGTGTGATCTTAGAGGGTGCTTGGATGAGGCTTAGTAGAGATTATATAGGGTTAAAGCCATGTTAAAGCTATGTGGCCCCAAAAATACAAAACCATATGTATTTATTTGATTGAGAGTGATTTTTAAAAAAAAATTGTGTGTTTAGAAATGGTTTATATGGTTTAGTGTGGCGTATAGGTGAGGGGATGGGATCACCTGAGCCTCTTGGGATGAGACCAAGTTCTCTTGAGAACTTGAATGTTTTAGGAGTCACCTAGTGACTTGGTTTTCAAGGGGTGAGGGTACCATAGAGCTGAAAATAGACTTTAAAACGTATCAGGGTGTGTTTTGAGGTTTGGATAGAAAAGTTTGGGTTATATAGTGCTTGTGGGATGGCAGGGGATGGTTGATGATGGAAGAGACTATAATATTTCTCATATATGATGGGAAATACCTCCTTATGTTGGAAAAATGTCTTAATGTATGAAATGAGTAGGATATGTCCTGAAAGGATTTGAATTTGATGATGGAATAGTCTGTTTCCAGATGATAGGTATGGTATCTCCCATTGGAGATGTGAGATGACACCCAGGTGAATGTCATGGTAATCATTCGTGACATGGGATTGGGATGTAATGTTGTTGAGTATTAAATATATTGGGATATATCATGGGTTTTAGAGCTGGGTGCATTGAGGGAAATTAAAAAGGTTTTCTAGGACCTGAGTTATGGGTTGGGGTGAGCATTTGGTAAATGATCTTATAAAAGATTGAAATATAGGATGTTGTATCAATGAGAAAAAATGTTTATGGTTCTAGAAGAACCAATATATTCCTTGAATCCGGATAAGTTTTGTGTTGAGGCATGGGAGGCTAGTTGGGGGATAGGCCTAGTTGTGCTATACTATGGATCTATATTATAGGTTACAACTCTATGTTCTTTTACTTGAGGGACCTTGACTTATAGAGGCTTGGGTAAAAATTCATGAGCTGAACTCCTTAGAGTCTATGAGTATGATTCGGTATATTTACAAACACTCTTCCTTAGACTAGCAGGTCGATGCATTTTCCATGCATGGAATGGGGTTGTTGTGATGACATACTTGAAGTATGTGGAGATGGGATGGTGTGGTAGACCTCCCCAGATTATAAAAGAATGTATTAGTATATGATAATTCCATAACTCATAGGTATCAGGTTATGGACCTTTGAAGATACACCTTATGTTGGTGTGATATCCTCCTTAGAGTCTACAAGGTTGGGATACTTTTATAGACCTCCCTAGAGTCCACTCAGACAGTATAGTGGATGAAAATGATCTAAAGCTCTGGTATAATGGCAAAGACCCTTCTACATTTGTCTTGGTTTGGTGTGCACATGTTTGACCTTTCCATGAGTGGTTTGGGTTGAATACCACCTTAAGGTGTTAGTCGTGGGATGATATGAGATGAGACCAATCAACCAACCTAGAGTTTGTAGTGATGGGTTAAGGATTTTAGATGTATGATCATGAACAATGTATATGATTATCTGGTTGATGTTTTGGATTCCAGCCTACCATGAGTCTAAGGGTATAGGCTCGGAATAAATAAAATTGAAGGAGTTGATGGGTTGATTCTGTCATGGTTCCCAAGTGGGTATGGTCTGGATTGGGGTGTCTTGGTTAGAGCCCGATGAACTAACAAGCATTTGTGCCTCATTAAGTGTTGTGGTATCATAGTTATCACATAAAGAATCAATGATCACATTTATTATATTTATTTTCATCATTATTACACACATATTATGGAATATACTAAGGTTTCTTGTTGATTCCCAACTTAGTTTTAAGCCCACGCCCTTCATGGGCATCTTAGTATGAATAAAGATCACACGAATTCATTTCAAGTCATAGAATAGTGTAACACCCAAAAATATAATGGTATGTTACTCTTAAATACTTTATATTCATTAGATAGCCCATATTACATGAAGCACTAAGTCTTTTGTGAATCAAAAAAATATAGGATAATGTTATACGCTATCCATTAAAAATAAATTTTCCACTTATATGTTTTGAATTTTGAAAAACAGTCATCTAGATTTCTATCTAGTAAGTCATTTGGAGTTTGATAGAACCAACTTGATTTATTGATGAATGGTAACATAACCTTATGAATAGTAATATTAATTGTAATATGACCCTTATAAATGTTAAATAATTATAATATTTTATTTTCTTAAGGTAATAAGATAATGAGAAGTTAATTAATTTTTCAATGTTATACAAAACTAATTATCCCATTAAAATGTTATTTTTTGAATTAACATTGATTTTATTTAAAATTTAAATTAAAAATACATATAAAATTATTTTCAAATAATGGAGTTATTTTTTTAATTCTACTTGTTGAAAAATGGTTAGGGTGAATTTTTTGGATTTTTCCAAAATACTTGAATTTTTCATGAATAGTAAAAATACAGATTTGAGTTTTTGGTAGTTTAATGACATCATAATGATGTAATTATTAATATAAAGGTATGGTAGACTTGTGTACAATATAATATGATAGGAGGTGTCCCAAGTGGCTTAAACCATTGGAAAATACCATGTTCAAGCCCATGGTTTTGCAAAAACCATCAACGAGGTGTCCCTTTTAATTAATGAAAAAATATCTCTTAATAACTATAAATACTCACTCACCCCCTTCGTTTTAATTAATTACAAAATCAATATCCTCAAATCTATGGTTGTATTACTTCCCTAGGATTCCTCTTAAGGTTTTCTTAATACCCCAAGGTCCTTTCTTTCATTATCTTGGAGTTGCTCTACAAGGTAAGGGAATCCTTCATTCTCTTCTTTTAGTCGACTCTTCCTATATGTTATCTATTTGATTTTATATTATAAAATGTTGGGGTTTGATTTTTTGTGTTCTTTTTTCTGTAAATTTTATTTCAATATTATGGGATAACCTTTTTCTCTCATAATTTCATTTTATGAAATATTAAGCGACACTGTTAGGCTGCCGAATTTTCACAAGGGGCCTCTCACCTTTTCTTTTATTTTCAAGTTCATATCTTTTACTTTTCTCTCCTCACCTCCTCAATCCAAATGACCATTATAAACTCCAGTATAATATATATGCTGTAATTATATCATGTTAATGTAAGAACTATCATCAATATCCTTACTCCCTCTCTTTTATTTTTATAAATGAAATCAACGTCCATGAGGTTCCAATTTATAACCTTTGTGGATGACATAGTTTTATTTTTCACTTTATCCCTAATTACTGGTCATGAAACCATTTTAATGGTTGAACCATATAAGAATATATTTATTTTATTTTTATAATGTTCTATAATATTTACACACCCAAAATATGAAATAATAATACAAAACAAGTTCATTATGAACAAAACGGGCAAGTTAATCCAAATATTTGTAATAATCTTTTAACTAAACAATAATCATCATGGTATATAACCCATAATAATTATAAGATAATTTATATATCATTAATTTCAGTTATAAGATATATTAACAATTGTTTATGTTAAAACACATTTGAAATGAACTTCTATTCATGAGAACAAGTAAACGAATCATGAAAACCAAGGAAGAAAATGCTTCCAAACAAAGAAAATTGAACCTCTTAAACCCATTAAAAGGGCCATGAGTGAACCTAATAAGGTTATAATAAATAAATTATATTTATAGGAGGTTCTGGAGTTATTAGTGAAAAGAGATAAATTTTGTTATTCAAGACATTAAAACAAATGAAGAACACACTAGGAAAAGGTAAGGGATTTCTTAACACAATTTTCATTCTTTGAGTTAAACATCTATTTCATTGGTTATATTGTTCCAAGAATATGTGTGAATGACCTATTATTGGTTTATAATATATATCCACTTATATTTTGAAGATTTTTATTTGTCACACATAAATATTTCATTGATTTATCATCACTCTAATGACACAATATTTGTAAGGGATCCTCTCTCTCACTTTTTTTTAAGAATCTCCCCTATGTTGTGCTCTTTTAATTTTAATTCCTAATGATGGAGTATGTTTTCACATATCCCAAATACATCCTTTGTGACATATAAATAAGGGAATACCATTTTACCTCTCATTAAGCCCTCTTATTACCACTCGTTACTGTGCTGAAATTTTGGTAAGGGGTTTCTCATCTCACTTTTTTTTTCTTTGAGTTTTTCATTGTTCGCCACTTATTTCTTGTATGTGTTATATATATACTGACATTTGACATATAATAACATGATTAAATTTATATTAATGTTATTCAATGATTCATTTAAGGTTTATTATGTTCTGTTCATATGGTTCAACCGATTACATTGTGGTAAGACACTTTGTCTCAAATGCTACTTTGTTCTGACTAACTTTGTGTGGTGCACCTAGTAATCCTTATGTGGTGTACCTACTGCCCATTTTAGATCACAATATATTTGAAATTATATTTATATTAAATATCCATAATCTCATATCATGGATATGTTTTTTTTCTAAACCATATAGCATTTTACATATATTGTTTATTTGGAAAGTTATATTAATTATGGAAATATTGATGAATCTGTATACTCTACTCTATACGGATATTGAAAAGGAATATTGATATTTTATTGAATCAATGTATAAAGAATTATTTGGACATGTAGTGGCAGGTGGGGTCCACTATATCCCCTCGATGCATCGGTAGGTCTAATGAGACAAATCAATTGGCGACAAACCCTTCGAGTTTGTTTCCAAAAATCAGACGGGTTTCTACCCACAGAACTATACGGTTTTAGTGGTATTATGGTTCCATGTGCCTGATACATGACATACAATTAATAATAATTCTCTTTATTCATTATCAGTTATTAATATCCATGATATTTTCACTATGACAAAATCTATGGGTGTAGGCCCTTTCTCAGTTTATTAATGGCATGTGTTTTTCATTTATTTACCAGACCATATTTGTTTATGATTCAGTTATTATTGATTCATAATTGCACTATTTTTAACCCTTACTAAGAGTTTGAGCTCACCCCTTTCATCTTATACCTAATACATGTGATGAAGAGGAGATCATTTATTGAGTTCCTATTGACACAGTTTTTAGTTTTAATTGTGTATTGTATTTTGTAACCTTCTCCAATGTAATTTGAGTTACTTTAATGTATCTAGTTTCTTTAAGACTACTAAACTGATCCTTACATTAGGATTTTCATTCCTTCTAACCATGCCAATATAATAATAAATGCACCGGCTCCAGTCTAGAGGGGTCGGGGCATTACAGTTGGTATAATATTAAGTTTAGTAGAAAACATGGAAACTAGAGTAGGAAATTTATAGTAGGGAACAAAGCCATAAGGTAGTTTTTGTGGATAAACATACAATAATATCTTTGTATTTTGGTAAGGAATAGATTATGTGAATCCTTCTAGAAAATACATCCCTTTCTGGATACGAACAGGTTGGAGTTTCTCTGGCACAGAGGTACCTAGGATTGAATGCTCCAACAAGGATTTTTGGGCATGACCCAGGGTATCCTCGTACACGACAACAGGTCTTTCTACACTCTTGGTTACGACACTCCCTGAGGATATGATTAGGATAAATCACATTTTCTTTACAAAACATTATGAAAGAGTTTAATATAGATTCTTCGTCAGAGTATTCGGTTTTGATAACTCTGGAAAACCAGAACTGAACAATTAAAAATTTATTTAATCAATACTAAGAACGATGCTTTCTTAATTTTCAGATGGAAATTGAAGGTACTAATCCTATATCACTTCACAATGAGGCCCTAGAAACCATAATTTTAATAGACATCCATGAAAATTATATAAACTATGACCATATCTATATGTCATGCAAACATCTCTATGACAAATTCAATTCTACCCAAGTACTTCAGCTCCACTGAAGAGTGGGTCTGGATTACATCATTATGATGCAAGCCCAATTTACATCCTATGCATGATGGTGAAAATACTACGAGGGAATTTTTAGTTCCTTCACCATAGTGGAAGGGATCCAATCCCTCACAGACATCCAAGAAGCTGCAGCAGTGGGAGGCCTCTGTGCGGCATATATGTGTCAAGTCCTGTCCTATGGCCATTTTGGTCAGGTAATGGACTTCAACATCCTTAATTACGAAGCCTCCTATTCGGTATATAGACAACAAGTACATACAAACATCTCACAGTTGTACACACTACATGTCAGACTCTGGATATAGCATAAGTGCACCCATGATGTCATACCAGATTTCCAAGGTTGCATATTGTTATGGGATATTGAAATCATTGAAATGGTTTTGGGGATTCATGTATTAGGGGACTGGAGAAATCATTCGACATGTTTTAATTTTTGAACTAGTAGTTATATAAGAATATAAATTGTTGTCTCTTATTTTTGTTATCCTTTCATCTGTTATACTTTTGAATGAGTATCACAAAGTGAACTTTTTTAATAACTTTTCAGATGGATAGAAAAACCCATATGTTATCTCTTTCTGTTGAGGTACTAGAGATAATTGCGATCAAAACATGTGAATAGGAGTACCTACCTCTCGCAAACTTGTGAAAAACATGTAAACAACTATATAAAGTGACAAAGAGTTCGTACATTCTCTGCACATGACAAAAGAATGCCTCTATTTACTACTTCATAGCCACGACACAATTGGCCGAGTACTGGAGAAGAGGAAAATACCACGAAAGGTTTTTTTTATGTTTCACCCTAGGCTGGAACTATACAGCCATGATATGTTTTCAAGAGGCCTCTTTGGAGGGAAACCTTTGTGCTGCATACATGTACCAAATCCTTAGTTTTATCTTGTACAACAATATCTACGACTTAGATGTCCTCAGTCTAGACATAGTTCATCGAGTTCTTTGTGTGTTGGTCCATTAGGACATTTCCAAAATTTCTACCTTTAGATCATCCCTCTAGAATCCCAAGTGTTCGATGCAAGAGTTCAACACCTTCTGTCCAATGTGTGTCTGGGTCAGAGAAATATAGGAGTTGAGCATCAATTTGGGTTTTCCATTGAATTCACTTGAGGATCCTCTATGATGGGAGATGTGGTAAGAACATCAGAGAGCATTCTTTTGTGGTTATGAAATAAATTGCGAGTACGCAATTCATCGAAGGAGGGAATAATGTAACACCCCAAACATTTTATGGTATGTTTCTCTTAAATACATTATATTTATTAGATATCCCATATTGCATGAAGAACTAAGTCTTTTGTGAAACAAAAAATTATAGGAGAATGTTATATGCTATCCATTAAACAGAAATTTTCCACTTGTTTGTTTTGAATTTTGAAAAACAGTCATCTATAGTTGTGACCAGTAAGTCATATAGAGTCTGATAGAACCAACTTGATTTTTTATGAATAGTAACATACCCTTATGAATAGTAATATGAATAGTAATATGAATAGTAATATGAATATTAATGTGACACTATAAATAGTAAATAATAAAAATATTTTATTTTATTATGTTAATAAGATAATGAAAATGTAATTAATTTTTCAATGACATACAAAACTAATAACACATTCAAATTGTTATTTTTTGAATTAACTTTGATTTTATTTAAAAATTAAATTAAAAATACATAGAAAATAATTTTCAAAAAATTTTGTTCATTTTTTAATTCTACACATTGAAAAATAGTTAGGGATAATTTTTGGGATTTTTCTAAAATACTTGAATTTTCCGTGAATAGTAAAATACAGATTTGAGTTTTTAGTAGTTTAATGACTTCATAATGATGTAATTATTAATATAAAGGGCTGGTAGACTTGTGTAAAGTATATTACGACATGAGGTGTCCCAACTGTCTTAATCCATGAGAAAATACCATGGGCAAGCCCATGGTTTTTTGAAAACCACCAACGAGGTGTCCCTTTTAATTAATAAAAAACTCTCTCTTAATTACTATAAATACCCACTCACCCTCCTTCGTTTTATTTCAATAAAAAATAAATATACTCGACTCATATGGTTGTATTACCTCCATATGAGTCATCCCAAGGTGTTCTTAAGCCCCCAAGGTCCCATCCTTCAAGATCTAGGAGTTACTCTACAAGGTAAGGGAATCCTTCATTCTCTTCTTTTAGTCGACACTTTTTGTATGTTATCTAATTTATTTTTTATTCTCAAATGTTGGGGTTTTATTTTATGTGTTATTTTTACTGTAATTTTAATTTCTATATCATGAGATACCCTTTTTCTCTCATCATTTCATTTTATAAAATTTTAAGCGATGCTGTTAGGCTGTCGAATTTTCTCAAGGGATCTCTCACCATTTCATTTATTTTCAAGTTCATCTCTTTTATTTTTTCTCCTCACCTCCTCTTCCCAAATTACCATGATAAACTCCAGTATCATCTATATATTGAAATTATATAATGTTAATGGAAGAAATATCATCAATATCCTTACTCCCTCCCTTTTATTTTTATAAACGAAATCAACATCCATGAGGTTTCAATTTATAACCTTTGTGGACAACAGAGTTTCGTTCTTCACTTTCTCCCTCATTACTAGTCATGAAGCAATTTTAATGTTTTAACCAGATAATAATATATGTATTTCATCTCATTAATGTTCTAGAATCTTTACACACCCATAATATGAAATAATATCACAAAACAAGTTCATTATGATAAAAACGGAGAAGTTAATCCAAATATTTGTAATAAACTTTTAACTAAATAATTTTCATCATTTTATATAACCCAAAGTAATTATAAAATCATTTATATATTATTAATTTCATATATAAAATATATTAAAAATTCTGGATGTTAAAACACATTTGAAATTTACATGTATTCAAGAAAACAAGTTAACGAATCATTAAAACCTAGGAAAAAAATGCTTCCAAAAAAAGAAAATTGAACCTCTTAAACCTATTAAAAGGGCCCTGAATGAACCTAATAAGGATATAATAAATAAATTATACGTATAGGAGGTTCTGGAGTTATTATTTAATTGAGATAAATTATTTTATTCAGGTCATTAAAACGAACGAAGAACAGACTCAAGCAAAAGGTAAGGGATTTCTTAACTCAATTTTCATTCTTTGAGTTAAACCTCTATTTCAATGGTTACATTGTTCAAAAAATATATGTGAATGACATATGATTGTTTTATACTTTATATCCACTTATATATTGTGGATTTTTATTTTTCACACATAAATATGTCATTGATTTATCATCACTCAAATGACACAATCTTTGTAAGGGATCCTCTCTCTCACTTTTGTTCAAAAATATCCCCATTGTTGTGCTCTTTAATTTTTATTTCCTAATTATGGGGTATGTTTTCTCACCTCAAACATACATCCCTTGTGACATATATATAATTTAATACCCTTTTACCTCTCATTAATCCCTCACAATAACACTGGTTACCATGCTGAAATGTTTGTAAGGGGTTTCTCATATCAGTTTTTTTTCTGTGAGATTTTCATTGTTCACAACTTATTTCTTGTATGAGGTATATGTGTACTGACATTTGAAATATTATAACATTATTATATTTATATTCATGTTATTAAATAATTAATTTGAGGGTTATTATGTCTTGGTCATATTATTCGACTGATTACATTGTGGAAAGACACTTTGTCTCAACTGCTACTTTGTTGTGACTAACATTGTATGGTGCACATAATAATTATTATGTTGGGTAACTACTGCCAATTATAGATCAATTTAATTTTAAGATTATATTTATATTAAATATCCATAATCTCATATCATGGATATGTTTGTTTTCTAAATCGTATACCATTTTACATACGGTGTTTATTTGGAGAGTTATTTTAATTTTGGAAATATTGATGAATCAGTATACTCTACTCTATACAGATATTGAAAATGCATATTGTTCTTGTATTGAATCAATGTTTAAATAATTATTTGGACATTTAGTGGTGGGTGGGGCCCGCTATATCCCCTCTATGCATTGTTTGTTCTCATGAGACAAATCCGTTGGTGACAAAACCTTCGAGCTTGTTTCCAAAAATCAAATAGGTTTCTACCAACAGAACTAAACCGTTTTAATAGTATTATAGTTTCATGTGCTAGATACATGAAATAAAATTAATAATAATTCTCTTTATTCATTATATGTTATTACTATCCATCAAATTTTTACTATGAAAAAATATATGGATGCAAGCCCTTTCTTAGTTTATTAGTGGTATGTGTTTTTCATTTATTCACCACGCCAAATTTGTTTTTGATTCAGTTATTATTGATTAATGCTTCTGCTATTTGTAACCTTTACTGGGATTTTGAGCTCACCCCTTTCATTGTCTACCTTCAATAGGATATGAATAGGAGATCATTTATTGAGTTCCTCTGGACATAGTTTTTAGTTTTTATTATATATTATATTTTGTAACCTTCTCCAATGTAATTTGAGTTACGTTTATGTATCTAGTTTCTTCAAGAATACTAAACTGATCATTCCTTTGGGATTTTCATTCCTTCTAACCATGCCAATATTAAATGTAATGCACCAGCTCTGGTTTATAGGGGTCTGGGCATTACAAATAGGAGACATAGTTGACTAGGAAAGGGTAGTTTGAGAGAAATATAAGCATGGAATGAAGATCGATGATAGAAAATGGGCAAGGTTGTGTGAGATTTTTTTATTTTGTCAGTAACTAGGATCAACCTGGTGGGTGATTAGTGTATGAATTTTTTTATGACAACATCATGTAAGTTATTTATTATGATTATTTATTAATTATGTGAAATCTGAATGATATGTTTGAGTTTAATGTTTTATTATTTTCCTTTCTGATTGTGACCTAATTTAATGGAATGGACATCCAATTTTATGAATTAGGTCCTCACCGCTAGTCAGTTGTCACAACCAAGACCAACGAGGCTCTAGATTCAACTACATTAAACCCGCCTCTATAGTCTAGGGGATGGAGACATGTGTTGAAATGAAGAACTAATATGAGAGGAATTTTCTTATTATACATGTACGCGTACACCTAGAAATATAAATGTATAAGCATATAGGAATGGTAAAAGTAAAATATGCAACGACTGGAAAATAATCCATGCATTAAAAACCTCTAGAGTGTACAAGAGTACAATTATTTTAAATGAAGTGTAAAGGATAAAAATACATGACTATCCAAAAATATGTCCCAATATGAAAAAACTAGAAATTTAATTACCGAGATATCCAAACTCTGAATCTCCGTCATCCAACAACCATATGTATTCAATTGCACCATGTATCCCTAAGATCATATGCAATAGCTAAAAACTTTTCCTTCATCTATATAAGTCAAAACACTTGTGGGAAAAACCCGTACAGGGGTGAGTATATACATATACAGTAGGATTCCCCAATGTAGAAGGGGGGGAGTATCATATATTACACTAACATAGAGTAGACTGCTCAACCCAAATCTATATTGTAAAAAATACAATGACATGGTTACATATATATATATATATATATTCTCAGTCTAGAGAATCCAAAAAAAGGTATAAATGAGATTTAAATATCAAAACCCAACCCAAAAAAAGGGTTCCAAAAATTATTAGACGATGGTAATTGATTCCCAGTATCTCATATATATGTTTGAAGAGGAATTAAAGTCAAAGAACACCTATCCACTATGTTTTACACTCGAAGGGAAAAATTTATAAGTAGAGGAAACATTCCCCGGTACAATAGGAGTGTTCCACTTAGTATGTATTAAGAGGACCCATGGTATGTCCCAGTAGGAGGGTTCAACTCTAATGGTCATGGATCCATGGACTAACTCTTCTGGAGGGTTCCACTCAATATTGAATAGAGGACGCATGCTTAGCCCAACTTGAGGGTTAAACTAGTCTTTGGTAGAGGAACCATGCCTTGATAAAATAGAAGGGTGCCACTCTAATAGAAGATAGAGGACCGATGCCATGTTCAGTTGAAGGGTGCAACTCTCATAGTTAGGGACCCATTCACTAACATTACAGGAGGGTGCTACTTAATAGATAGGTAGACGACCCATACCCTATTATAATATGAGGGTTCTACTCGAGTAGTTAGTAGATTTACCATATCCAACCCAGCTAGAGGGTTCCACTCTAATGTTAAAATTAGAACCATTTCCCTACCCATCAGGTGGGATGCACTCTCATATCTCTGATGATCCATCTTGATCATTTCCATTTTCAACCATCACCTAAATAATAATTAAAACCAAAATATCATGCATCATATCTCAATAGAAAATATGGGAGCCATCATCACATTTTAAATGGAAAAAACACCGGATATGACACTCATTATCCAAAATCCGAGTCCAAACAAAAGATATAAAATATATAAAACTTTATAATAAATAAATATAAGGGTACAGAACATGTAAGGGATTCACACAACATGTGTTCCCACTCCACTGTCGAGTTTTTTCTATTCTAATACATGGATCACTAATCATTTATCCCTGATTGGTTTGTAGGTGGACTACACTATGTGCCATATCCACTCGTGGTTCGACCTGTGCTCATGGCCCTGTTCGTATTCTATTGCATGTGTCTATGTAATCTGGTACATGGTGTGTAAGGGTCAAGATAGAACTCGTATTATGGCTCCCTATTAGGCTCATGTACTTGTTAAAGAACATATAATGTCTCTAGACCCACATGGTGTGTGGGGTAACTTGGGATCCTAGGAATATTGTCACGACCCACCCTCGGGGCCGGTGCCGTGACTAACCCAAGCCCGCCTTCCATAGGCCAGGGGCTGGCGACTAGCACCAAGGCGTAAAATCCCAGTAAAAAGGGAAGGCATTGCCTTAATAAAGTAAACAAGCACCTCAGAGAAACAAGCGGAAGAAAAGCAGTACACAAAACTAGAACAACTGTGCTGAATAAAAGGGGCCGGAAATACAAGCCCAACTGTAAAGTAAAGTACAACTCGAAAGGGAAAACAGCAACTGAAAGTACAAGTGGATCCTGGAACATCCTCCTCGATTCCTACCTGAAGGGTAGGTACAGATGGCTCAGCTCCTGGTTCGTCCACCATGGATCCTACCTGAAGGGTAGGTACAGATAGCTCCACAACTCCTCGGTCCAACTGTCCGCTCCGAGCACGTCCCGCTCAGTGGTCCTCCTCCGGGTACCGACCTACTCCGAAGCCTCAACCGCAGTCAGCACTGTCCGTCATCTGCAACCAACACAACGAAGTGCGGGCATAGCCCGTGCAGGGGTGAGTATAAGATACTCAGTAGGGACCCCGAGACCCCCCGAAGGTCTCCTGAAATCCACAAAGGATAAACCACAAGTAGATACAATCACAAAGTAACATCCAGTATTGATTAGGTATATGCCCATACATATACCTATGTCACCAATTTCCGTTCGGCTCCAACACCGAGCCCAAGAACAACCCAATCCACAAGAAGAGTAAACAGTAAATCCACAAAGGATAACAGTACAAGTTCACACAGTTTATAACAAGTTTATGAAATCAACGGATAACTATTACCCAGGTATATGCCCATACATATACCTAAGTTATCAAGCGACCCATCTCAATCATGAGGAAACACAAAGATCATTGACTCAGCTCAAACCAGGATTTTCATTATCGAAACCGTAGCTGCTGAAGAGCCCCGTCCCTGAAGTGTGCAGTAGTCCTGTCACGACTCCGAGGTATTGCTCACTAACCTATGACTGCTGAAGTACTCCTCCTGTCGAGTACTGCGGGTCTGCTGCCAACTACCAGGCGCTCCGTCCGCTGAGGGTCTGCTGCCAAATACCGGGCGCTACCAAGATAGCCTACTGAGGTACTCCTCCTGTCGAGTACCGCGGGTCTGCTGCCAACTACCAGGCGCTCCGTCCGCCGTGGGTCTGCCGCCAAATACCGGGCGCTCCGTCCACTGGGCTAGTCGACTCACTCCAAGTCGAGTCGGTCAAGCAGTCGTTAGGTCTCAGCCGGCTACACGGTCTCCGTACTCTGCACGCTCGTCTCCACCGTCGCGGGTCTGTCGCTGCAACCAAGCACACACACTCCGTAAAGTATCGCAGGTCCGCCGCTACAACCAAGCGCTCCACCGCCAAGGGTCTGCTGCTGCATCCAAGCGCACCACCACTGTCAAGTACCACGAGTCCGCCGCTACACCCAAGCGCTCCACCGCCCAAGGTCAACAGAAGATTCAGCTCACACAGGTTCGGTAGCACTGTTCCACGTAGGATCGCTGAGTGTTGTAGTCGTCGTCGTCGAATCCACACAGGATCTCTGTACTGTCGTCGTCGCAGTCACAGTCACATTAGTAGTAGTCGTCACAGTAACAGTCGCAGCCAGCACTAGGGTTCCCGCACACAGCAAGCTCGTTCGGAGGGTCCGCTCCACGAGCCGAGAGGCTGATACATCAACTGTCACGAAGACCGGAGTTGATGTATCCAAAAGTCCCGTATCGTCAACAGGAACTCAACGCAACAGACGGCGCGTCGATCGGACGCTCGGTCTGAGAGTTATTGGCATTTTCGTCTCCGGGGCGCGGTTGGTTTTTAAGGCAAAACCAACCCGACCGTACTCCACCTGCGTCCAAACCTCGGGCAGAGTATTCCAAAAGATCCGTCTCACTAAGAGGAACACAACGCGACTGACGGCGCGTCAATCGGACGTTCGTGGCTCAAGATATGAGCGTTTCCGCTCCGAAGGCCCGGTTGGTTTCGTGAACGAACCAACCCGGCTGAACTCAAAGTAATCCTAAACCTTGAGTGAGATATACCGAAACGACCGTCTCGATCCAAGGATCGCGTTGCCGCAGACGGTTCGTCGTTCGGAGGTCTACAGCTCAAGTTATGAGCTTTTGACTGAAAAGGTCCGAAAACGGGGGGGTCTGGGCCCGGCCCGGCCCGGCCCAGTACCCCCTGAACCGGTCCGATCTGGGTCGGCCCGAACCGGGTCCGGCCCGGTTCCGCGTGGCCCGGCCCGGTTGGCTCGGCCCGGCCCGGCCCGGCTGGGCGGTCCGGCCCAGCCGGCACAAACCGGCCCGGCCTGCGCGACCCGGCCCGGCCGGTCGCGCGGCCCGGCCGCTCAGAACCGCTCGGCCAGCTTGGCCGAGCGCGTGGTTTCGCGCGAAACGGGGGGCGCCGCCCCCCGTGACTTCAATCAACGCCCCCCCCCCCCCACGTGAGGGGGGCCCGTTCCTCAGCTGCCGGGGGTTTCAAACCCCCGGAAATTAAAACACGGCCGGCATTGAAGCCGGCCGTTTGTCCACCCGCGGGACCTGCGGGTCCCGCCTCCGAGCAAACCGGCGGCCGGCGCGGCCGGCCGCCTTCTCTTCTCTGCCGCGGCCGTAGCCGCGGCTCCTCCTCGGTTTCCGGCGGCCGGCGTGGTCGGGCGCCCCTGGTTATTCCGCCGCGGTCGTAGAGCCGCGGCCCACCCGATCTCCGGCGCCGGCAAGGCCGGCGCCCCTGGCTGCTCCGCCGCGGCCATAGGGCCATGGCCCTTCCTGATTCCCGGCGGCCGGCGAGGCCGGCCGCCCCTAGCTCCTCCGCCGCGGCCATAGGGCCGCGGCTGTTCTGATAACCGGCGGCCGGCGTGGCCGGCCGCCTCTTGGTGTTTCGCCATGGCCGTCCAGCCGCGGTTCTTCTTTTTCCGCCGGTGGCCGGTTTTTCCGGCCGCCCTTCTTGTTCGGTCCTTGCAAGATTTTCGTAACGTAACGATGTCGCGCCCCACCGCCACGGCCCGACTCCGGCCGCGGTCTCATCCGTTCTCAAAGGCGCGGCATTATAGTGTCGCGGTTCTTCGTCGTGACCCAAACTGGCCTTTATCCTTTTGTTCCTGCATGGTGCGACGACACCGCGTCGTCTCCGCTAAAACAACACGAAAGCTTAGAAGGGGGAGGAGAATCGGCCGTGTTCATGCGGTCCGATCTCCTCCCGTTATAACGATATCAGTTAGTCAATCGTGTATACACAACAATGAACGTTTCACAAATTTTAATAAAATTTGGAACTATGCACAACGGATTTTCTTTCATGCTCGAGGGAAAGAAAACACATAATTTAAAAAGGACAAACCCCTACCTCATTTAACAACTCGGCGTTCGTCAACGGCCGCGGGAGATGTGTGTCGCGGATGTCGGACGTCACGGAGGAAGACGTCGTCGGCATCGCGGTTATGGCGTCGCGGTAGACGGACGTGGGTTCGCCGCGAGAGGCACGTCGCGGAAAGGATGCGTTGCGGCGTCGTGGAGGAAATCCAACGCGTTGCAGTCTGACGTCGTGGAAGAAGGTCGCCGCGTTCTTCGTCGTGGAGGAAGAACTCACAAGAAGCCTCCCTCATTTCCTCTCCGCACAGCAAAACCCAAAAACCAAATCAAAGGAGACTAAACCATGAATTAAATAAAAGGGTTTGGAATTTCAAAGGTTTGAAATCCAAACCACTTCATTTAATTCTCCTCATTTAAATCTTAAGTTATAACTTAAGTTTATTGAGTTTCCAACCTTAACTCCACATGACTCTTGAATTCCAATAGTTTGAAAATAAAACTAACTCATGTAATAAATTACACAAGTTGTCAAATTAATAAAGTGGAGTTTAATGAGGAGTTAGGAAAATTGAAAAGGTGGGGCTCGTGTGGGCCCCACCTCCCTCATAACCACACATGGGAATTTGGGTGGTTGTGGGCCCCACCAACAACTTCCCATGAGAGAGTCTAACAACCATGAATTAAAATAAAATTCACACACTAAATTTTATTTTACTTATCTTTTAATCCCCAAAACTAACTTTCAACCCGCAACAAACGCAACTTCCGAAAAGGTCTCTTTAAGAGAATATCGGCGCTACGAGTTCATCGGTGTCCTCGGATTTCAATTCCGAGCACCGGATCAAAAGTTTGGAAATCCCGCTCGTTCGTTCACTGAACATACCCGAGCTAAACTTCGGAAATTAATTCCGGGCACTCTGGGCCTCGGAATCAGGTGCCGTCAGAAACCGCGCTCATGTAAAATTCCAAAGAAAATTAAGAAAAAATTTCCCTTGAATTTTACGGGTCTTTACATTACTCCCACCTCAGGGCTTTACGTCCCCGTAAAGCTTCAACTCACACTTAAGGGAAACAAGGTAGTACTGAGCACGCAACTGAGCTTTCCGCTCCCATATGCTCACCTGTAGATCTCGTGCTACCCAAGAAGCACCCCAGAGGAAGCAACCGTTCACGTAGATCCTGCTCCTGTCGATCCTCGATCTCTACTAGAACCTCTGTACTTGTCGCCCTGTCATCGACGTCCAACTCCCCGGGGTCGATGACGTGTGAAGAAACATACACGTATCTCCACAGCTGAGACACGTGGTGGACATTATGCACCCGGTGCGACTGAGGTGGTAGGGTCAAGCGGTAAACCTCTTCGCCTACCCTGCTGAACATCAAAAGGGTCCATCGAACATCAGAGATAACATTCCGCCTCGGCCACATCTCCGAAACCTCATCGGGTTGAGACCGTATAAGAACGTGTTCGTCACCCTCGAATTCAAGAGGTTTCCCTTTTTAGGTTAGAACTGAAACTAAAAACTCCTGCTGCCACAAGGGTAGGGTTGACCAACTCAAGAGTGATCGGTCACACCCTCTTATGCCTGAGTTTAACATGTGCTGCCCAGGGTTTCCTTTTCGCCGACCAAGGAAAACCCATTCCGACGTTTGCCTAAAACAGTCAACCGGGGTATGATTTGAGAATCAAAACCATACCCAGATCAACGTCGTAAGGCCTCTACGCTGCCACCAAGAGATTCCAACCGAAACTCTCGCCTCGAGGTCAAATCACACCGTCGGCGTAAGTGTGATTATCGAGTCTCCTCCCAAAGGTATCTCCAGACGTGAGGGTCAAGTCTACGGCTTACCCGGAACCTCTTGGTCTGGGACATGATTCGTGGAAGGGTAGAATGATTGGTTCTTATGTCTATAGATATGGCAGCTCGTAGTAGACATAATCCGTACCCCGAATCATTCTTAGAGCTCCTGGGTCACACTCCTTGACCGTAATGCAGCTACTCTCCTCCCCAGCCCTCCTGCTCCCTGAGCCTGGCGGGGACTACTAAGTCGGGTGGTCGTAACATGTCGAAATGTACACCACCACATGCTGCTCTCCAAGCTCCGCTTCCACGTCTGCTACCCTGCAGATTCATCTGTCCTTAGCACTTCCTCCTCCTGAAACATTTTACACGCCCGAGTCTCTAAGACTGGCGCTAGTTTCCTGCCTTTCACTGCTAACGTTCACAACCACAAAGGTTCTCTCTAGCATCCTAGCATATGTAGAAATGCATAGAGTAAAAGTAATGGTTCGGATGTCCTTTAGACACACTTCGCTCAGAAGTTCGAGTCTAAAGAACTGATCACAACGTAACCAATGAGTACCAAGATTGATTGGTAAGCCACGTTGAGTGCTCTGCTTCTGACATGTCGTACTGTCGAAGCTGTATTAGCTCCAGAAAACTCACAACCACCTCCTCAAGCCAGTCCTCAGCCGCCTACAAGTCAGGATCACCTCGAAACTTGAGGGATATCTGGTGCTAAAACATATGTAAGGCACTAAGCCTATGAGTCTCTGCTACCGGTATCGCCGGTAGTGTCTGCCGACCAACAGGTAGTGACATAGCTGGCGTACTACCCGTAGGTACTATCCCAGGTATCGGTTCGTGTACCGAAGCCTCATTACTATAAGGTCCAACCTCATGGTCACTCACTGGAAACAACAGGAGCTAAGATCATCATCCGCTCTACTAGTATCCAAGCTAGGCGTAGAACTCTAGCAATCGCCTCCATCCAGTCCACTGCTGCCTGGGAAATCTGTCTCGCCTCGTATCCTCAGAGGCCTCTACTGCTGGAACTCGTGCATCGTGCTCTGCTAGCATGCACCGTCAGCTAGTGGCATCTGCTGCCTAACGGGTGGTGGTGCTGCTGGTACACCACCCGAAGGTGCCAACACTGAAAAAAAAGGGGCCTGCACCGGAGTCTCGCTGCTCGGTGGGCCATCTTCGAGAACTCTCTCGGAACTCCAGCTAACTATCAGCATGGTGACATCCTGAACAGTTGTGTCATGGTCAACGATTTATACCTGGTGAGCTGACCTGGTTTGAGCTGACTTTAAACCATTTGGGAAACACACACGCAATCAATGTTTTCGTGCATTAAGTCGGAAATCAGAAGTCAGGGTCCTGGTTTCTGGATACGTCGTCCGCCGCACCAACACTGGACTCCCTGGACTGATAACCACACTCAATACACTAAACACTATTGCTTCACATAGAAAAAAAAGATCAGAGTCTGCGGTAGAACCGACCGCCTCTGATACCAATTTGTCACGACCCGCCCTCGGGGCCCGTGCCGTGACTACCCCAAGCCCGCCTTCCATAGGCCAGGGGCTGGCGACTAGCACCAAGGCGTAAAATCCCAGTAAAAAGGGAAGGCATTGCCTTAATAAAGTAAACAAGCACCTCAGAGAAACAAGCGGAAGAAAAGCAGTACACAAAACTAGAACAACTGTGCTGAATAAAAGGGGCCGGAAATACAAGCCCAACTGTAAAGTAAAGTACAACTCGAAAGGGAAAACAGCAACTGAAAGTACAAGTGGCTCCTGGAACATCCTCCTCGATTCCTACCTGAAGGGTAGGTACAGATGGCTCAGCTCCTGGTTCTTCCACCATGGATCCTACCTGAAGGGTAGGTACAGATAGCTCCACAACTCCTCGGTCCAACTGTCCGCTCCGAGCACGTCCCGCTCAGTGGTCCTCCTCCGGGTACCGACCTACTCCGAAGCCTCAACCGCAGTCAGCACTGTCCGTCGTCTGCAACCAACACAACGAAGTGCGGGCATAGCCCGTGCAGGGGTGAGTATAAGATACTCAGTAGGGACCCCGAGACCCCGCGAAGGTCTCCTGAAATCCACAAAGGATAAACCACAAGTAGATACAATCACAAAGTAACATCCAATATTGATTAGGTATATGCCCATACATATACCTATGTCACCAATTTCCGTTCGGCTCCAACACCGAGCCCAAGAACAACCCAATCCACAAGAAGAGTAAACAGTAAATCCACACAGGATAACAGTACAAGTTCACACAGTTTATAACAAGTTTATGAAATCAACGGATAACTATTACCCAGGTATATGCCCATACATATACCTAAGTTATCAAGCGACCCATCTCAATCATGAGGAAACACAAAGATCATTGACTCAGCTCAAACCAGGATTTTCATTATCGAAACCGTAGCTGCTGAAGAGCCCCGTCTCTGAAGTGTGCAGTAGTCCTGTCACGACTCCGAGGTATTGCTCACTAACCTATGACTGCTGAAGTACTCCTCCTGTCGAGTACTGCGGGTCTGCTGCCAACTACCAGGCGCTCCGTCCGCTGAGGGTCTGCTGCCAAATACCGGGCGCTACCCAGATAGCCTACTGAGGTACTCCTCCTGTCGAGTACCGCGGGTCTGCTGCCAACTACCAGGCGCTCCGTCCGCCGTGGGTCTGCCGCCAAATACCGGGCACTCCTTCCACTGGGCTAGTCGACTCACTCCAAGTCGAGTCAGTCAAGCAGTCGTCAGGTCTCAGCCGGCTACACGGTCTCCGTACTCTGCACGCTCGTCTCCACCGTCGCGGGTCTGTCGCTACAACCAAGCACACACACTCCGTAAAGTATCGCGGGTCCGCCGCTACAACCAAGCGCTCCACCGCCAAGGGTCTGCTGCTGCATCCAAGCGCACCACCACTGTCAAGTACCACGAGTCCGCCGCTACACCCAAGCGCTCCACCGCCCAAGGTCAACAGAAGATTCAGCTCACACAGGTTCGGTAGCACTGTTCCACGTAGGATTGCTGAGTGTTGTAGTCGTCGTCGTCGAATCCACACAGGATCTCTGTACTGTCGTCGTCGCAGTCACAGTCACAGTAGTAGTAGTCGTCACAGTAACAGTCGCAGCCAGCACTAGGGTTCCCGCACACAGCAAGCTCGTTCGGAGGGTCCGCTCCACGAGCCGAGAGGCTGATACATCAACTGTCACGAAGACCGGAGTTGATGTATCCAAAAGTCCCGTATCGTCAACAGGAACTCAACGCAACAGACGGCGCGTCGATCGGACGCTCGGTCTGAGAGTTATTGACATTTTCGTCTCCGGGGCCCGGTTGGTTTTTAAGGAAAAACCAACCTGACCGTACTCCACCTGCGTCCAAACCTCGGGCGAAGTATGCCAAAAGATTTGTCTCACTAAGAGGAACACAACGCGACAGACGGCGCGTCAATCGGACGTTCGTGGCTCAAGATATGAGCGTTTCCGCTCCGAAGGCCCGGTTGGTTTCGTAAACGAACCAACCCGGCCGAACTCAAAGTAATCCGAAACCTTTAGTGCGATATACCGAAACGACCGTCTCGATCCAAGGATCGCGTTGCCGCAGAAGGTTCGTCGTTCGGAGGTCTACAGCTCATGTTATGAGCTTTTGACTGAAAAGGTCCGAAAACGGGGGGGTCTGGGCCCGGCCCGGCCCGGCCCAGTACCCCCTGAACCGGTCCGATCCGGGTCGGCCCGAACCGGGTCCGGGTCCGGCCCGGTTCCGCGTGGCCCGGCCCGGTTGGCTCGGCCCGGCCCGGCTGGGCGGTCCGGCCCAACCGGCACAAACCGGCCCGGCCTGCGCGACCCGGCCCGGCCAGTCGCGCGGCCCGGCCGCTCAGAACCGCTTGGCCAGCTTGGCCGAGCGCGTGGTTTCGCGCGAAACGGGGGGCGCCGCCCCCCGTGACTTCAATCAACGCCCCCCCCCCCCCCCACGTGAGGGGGGCCCGTTCCTCAGCTGCCGGGGGTTTCATACCCCCGGAAATTAAAACACGGCCGGCATTGAAGCCGGCCGTTTGTCCACCCGCGGGACCTGCGGGTCCCGCCTCCGAGCAAACCGGCGGCCGGCGCGGCCGGCCGCCTTCTCTTCTCCGCCGCGGCTCCTCCTCGGTTTCCGGCGGCCGGCGTGGTCGGCCGCCCCTGGTTATTCCGCCGCGGCCGTAGAGTTGCGGCCCACCCGATCTCCGGCGCCGGCAAGGCCGGCGCCCCTGGCTGCTCCGCCGCGGCCATAGGTCCGCGGCCCTTCCTGATTCCCGGCGGCCGGCGAGGCCGGCCGCCCCTAGCTCCTCCGCCGCGGCCATAGGGCCGCGGCTGTTCTGATAACCGGCGGCCGGCGTGGCCGGCCGCCTCTTGGTGTTTCGCCGTGGCCGTCCAGCCGCGGTTCTTCTTTTTCCGCCAGTGGCCGGTTTTTCCGGCCGCCCTTCTTGTTCGGTCCTTGCAAGATTTTCGTAACGTAACGACGTCGCGCCCCACCGCCACGGCCCGACTCCGGCCGCGGTCTCATCCGTTCTCAAAGGCGCGGCATTATAGTGTCGCGGTTCTTCGTCGTGACCCAAACTGGCCTTTATCCTTTTGTTCCTGCATGGTGCGACGACACCGCGTCGTCTCCGCTAAAACAACACGAAAGCTTAGAAGGGGGAGGAGAATCGGCCGTGTTCATGCGGTCCGATCTCCTCCCGTTATAACGATATCAGTTAGTCAATCGTGTATACACAACAATGAACGTTTCACAAATTTGAATAAAATTTGGAACTATGCGCAACGGATTTTCTTTCATGCTCGAGGGAAAGAAAACACATAATTTAAAAAGGACAAACCCCTACCTCATTTAACAACTCGGCGTTCGTCAACGGCCACGGGAGATGTGTGTCGCGGAAGTCGGACGTCACGGAGGAAGACGTCGTCGGCATCGCGGTTATGGCGTCGCGGTAGACGGACGTGGGTTCGCCGCGAGAGGCACGTCGCGGAAAGGATGCGTTGCGGCGTCATGGAGGAAATCCAACGCGTTGCAGTCCGACGTCGTGGAAGAAGGTCGCCGCGTTCTTCGTCGTGGAGGAAGAACTCACAAGAAGCCTCCCTCTTTTCCTCTCCGCACAGCAAAACCCAAAAACCAAATCAAAGGAAACTAAACCATGAATTAAATAGAAGGGTTTGGAATTTCAAAGGTTTGAAATCCAAACCAATTCATTTAATTCTCCTCATTTAAATCTTAAGTTATAACTTAAGTTTATTGAGTTTCCAACCTTAACTCCACATGACTCTTGAATTCCAAGAGTTTGAAAATAAAACTAACTCATGTAATAAATTACACAAGTTGTCAAATTAATAAAGTGGGGTTTAATGAGGAGTTAGGAAAATTGAAAAGGTGGGGCTCGTGTGGGCCCCACCTCCCTCATAACCACACATGGGAAGTTGGGTGGTTGTGGGCCCCACCAACAACTTCCCATGAGAGAGTCTAACAACCATGAATTAAAATAAAATTCACACACAAAATTTTATTTTACTTATCTTTTAATCCCCAAAACTAACTTTCAACCCGCAACAAACGCAACTTCCGAAAAGGTCTCTTTAAGCGAATATCGGCGCTACGAGTTCATCGGTGTCCTCGGATTTCAATTCCGAGCACCGGATCAAAAGTTAGGAAATCCCGCTCGTTCGTTCACTGAACGTACCCGAGCTAAACTTCGGAAATTAATTCTGGGCACTCCGGGCCTCGGAATCAGGTGCCGTCAGAAACCGCGCTCATGTAAAATTCCAACGAAAATTAAGAAAAAATTTCCCTTGAATTTTACGGTTCTTTACAAATATACCCTCTATAAATTCCAATCCAGTCATATAGGGTCACATAGTGTGTGGTCCATCCACATGGTGTGTCATATTTTACTCCATGTGAATCCCTAAGAACCTCTAGAACCAAACTACACAACATCTGTTACTCATAGCTATATGGTGTGTAGTCATGATTTTTAAAAATTTCTAGATATTTTGTCAATGCGTAAGATATAGCCTCAACTACTCTGATATAACCTCCAGGGGGCCTAAAATTGAAGAGGAAACCTTATATCATCATTTTTGACAATCCATTTGCTTGTAATTAGATTATAATTTATCCATGGGGGAAAACTGAATGCCTCGAGAATCTCATTCATCACTGATCGGTCTCAAATCCCAAATTCATAGGATTTACCACCCTTATCTAGAAACATATCCTAATATATAATTTGATTGTAAATTCAATAATTTAATGAAATTCTTAAACAAATATGGGGATTCGATTAGGATCGATCCCACCCATCAAAGACTAATCGAGACCCTCTGGTAAAATCAGTATATAAAATGATTAAATATTAGGGGAAAATAATGGAAACAAAGTTGTATGATTTTTTACATGAGTTTCTATCCCAAGACACAATCAGGGATATCCAGGGTGAGAAACAATTGACTAAAATATATAATCAGTTAAAACAAATTCATTGTCTAGTGAAAATGATCTATTAGAATTCATATCAGAGAAAAAATATGATCATGCTCAATTTATTAAATAAATTGGGTATGAATCCCTAAATTGAAAAGGCTTACATGGATATTGGATCGTTTTCCAATTAATAACACACATTCTAATGAAGAAGAGGAGTCATTGAGTTCGTAGTATCTTGATCTCCCTAGACCTGGTGATCCTACCATAATGGTCTATTTAAAGAGGAAACTAGGTCATGGTTGTTTAAATAAATAAAAAACTATTTATTTATTTAAATAATTTCACAAGCTCATGGATTCTTTTATCCAAAATCCCTCATATGACCTAGTTTAGGTAACACCTTGGGTAAATCCCCAATTTTAGATTCAATCATGGTCTTAGATTTTTAATTCAGGAATACATTGATGATATTTCCCATTTTCTTTAATAAAATCTGAATTCATAATTTAAAATATATTTAATAGTTTTATAAAATTAATTTCGGACACACCAAGCCTCGAAATAACACATTCTCTCAGTGTATGGATACAAAAAATATATCTAGAAATATTGAAAAGTATTAAAATAAAATAGTAGGATCTATAAATCATTCCAACCGTTAACAGTTTCATCCTAAAAAAATATGAAAAAATATATGGATATTGATCCCAAATATATATCTCCCACTCCAAGGATCTCTCGTTAATGTTCTTGTGATTCCACAATACATAAATCAAGGAAATTATATATGAAAATTTTATCCTCTTCTATAGTTCATCGATAACCACCATGTGCTCCAGAAAATTGGCTCTATCCTTAGTGTCCATCCCACACTAGTAAATTTCGTTTGTGGGGTCATGCCTGTATATCTTTACCCATGACATGTGAAAGACTTCGTTCACCTGATCTAGTTGTGGGGGTAAGTCAAGGTTGAAAGAAACCACTCAATCCCTCTGAAAGATCTCAAATAGACCAATGAAATCTAAGGATAGCATGGATCATCGACCTATTCTTCACAATCCTCATCGTGGAGAGACTCTTAGGAAAATTTGGTCTCCATTATCTTACTCCAAGGTCCAATGATGTCAATCTGCTTATGATTTATTCATATTCTTGGATATCCTAATACAATCACATATGAATTGAACCTTCTCCATTGTTTCCTACACCATCTATGGACCAACAAGAGACAACAAACCAATAGTTTTTTAGCACAAGGGTGGCATGAATGGTCTCCCATACCGGAACTCAAAAGGGTTCATTTTAATATTAGATTGGAATCTATTATTGTACATAAACTATAACAAGGTAAAGTTACCCACCCAAGTCTAAGAAAATTCTAACATGTAATCCCTCAACATATCCTCCAAAATATGGAGAGTGTGCTCAATACTCCCATGTATTTGATGGAGAAAGGTTTTACTCATCCTCATCTAGGTATCAAATGCCTATTTTAGTCCCCTCCAAACCTATTGTGAACCAAACATCATGGTCTAAGAGAATAGATAAAGGAACCCCCAGAAGGAAAACAATCTCCCGTATGTACAATTATCCCAAACTCTCCACCGAACTACACTCTCTAATTGTAGGAAGTGTTCCATCTTTGTGAGTCAGTCAACTATCACCCAGTTGGCATCATGGCCTCTCATTGTCTACAAAATCCCTTTTATGAAGTCCAGGTACATTACATACCATTTCCACTCAGTGATATAAAGGGGATATAGAAACCCTATTAGAACCTAGTTCTCATCCTTCACCTACAGAGATGTGAGGCACCATGATACAAACTCAACCATGCTTTGTCTTATGTCATCCCACCAAAATTGTTGATGATGGTATCTGTACATATTCCCTACATCAGGATGTAAATAAAAATGAGAGGAGTAAAACTCTCTCATCATGTCTTCTCGTATTGTGAAAGAAACCACTATCCGTCCATAGAAATGGATGGTATTATTAACTCTTTTAGAATATACATCATGTAAATATCCTGAGAATATCTCACCGTGGAAGATCTAATAGTCGATGTAACCCAACATTGACTCTCTCATATACTGAATGTGTAGATGATTAAACCCTATAAACTGGAGAAACAAATCACCCTCCTTCTCAACCAGGTTCAACTTCAAGGAAAATAACTTCTATAATCTCTCTTACAACAAACACGCTTGGGACTTCCTGCTAAGGGAATTTTCCACCATATTTCTCTTCCAAGATGTATATACTATCTCAAATTCATAGTCCTATAAGAACTCCATCCAATGTCTCTAAATTATATTCAATCCTCTTTATGGGAAGATGTAACTATGACTATGATGGTATGAGTAGATAAAAAAGTGATCTCCTAGAAGATAAGGCCTCTATATCCTTTGTAATAACACTACCATTTACAGCTCTTGCTCTCGATTCACATAGTTATTATCATGGGGTCTCAACTACCTCGAACCATATTAAATAACTATCTATCACTATATGAATTTTCAGATGAGACCATATCAATATGCATATCAATACACTTTCTACTTCATGGCTGCCTTTGGTAGTCTCAAAATTGTAGCACTCATCAGCATCAATCTCGACTCCTTGAAGGCCATCTCAGTCCCAGTAAAATAATTTCATTTCGACATCATTGAATTCAAAGGGGTTTCAATCCTATAGAAGCAATCTACAAACCCCATGTTATACCCCATTAATCCAACAAAACCTTTCACCTCTTAAATGACCATTGGTGTCTCTTAAAAAGGAATTGCATTGGTCTTCATTATGTCCACAATTAATCCTTGAAAAAAATGGAATTCCCTATGAAGTAAACCTCCTAGATCAAGAATTGGGACTTCAAAATCATAACATAAAGATGGTTCTCTTAAATAAAATCTTGGACCATCCTCAAGTACTCTACAAGCTCGTCCTTTGACGCATAGTATATGAGCATGTCATCGCTGAAGACATACACAAATTGGTCCATCTATGGTTGGAAGATCCTATTCATAAAATCCATAAACATGGTAGGGGAATTCATCACACCAAATGGATTTTATAGGAAATCATATTGTCCATAGAGACATCCGAATGGAGTCATCAGATTATCAACCTCTGCAATTCTCAAATAGTTGTAGTCAAACCCAAAATCAATTTTCGAGAACCATCCCATGCCTCAAAACTAATAAGATATATCATAAATCCTAGAAAATAGTAACATTATATTTATTGTGGCCCAGTTAAAGTGATAATCATCCAAAAAATCAACAAGATCCATTACACCATTTTCAAGAACAATACCGGAGATGGATAGGGGCACATTGGTTATAATAAAACCCTTCTCTCAAAGTTCCTCCAACTATTACTGTAGATCCATGAGCTCAGTAGAGGACATATGATATACCATAGAATATATTGAAGCACTCCGAGGTTCATGTATATAAAAAACTCCACCCCCACCTCAATGATAGACCCAAAATGTCCATGGGGAAAATTTCTATAAAATCATCCATGAGTGACAGAATCCAAATTCATGAATAACTTACGACAACATGGGATACACTCCCTAATTGACGGGAAATGGGATATGACCCCCTTATTATAAAACCCACACATCCATCCTTGATATATCACTTTTTCACAAAGGATAATCCTATCACGTCAGTGTGATGGAATTCTACTCATCTTCAGTGACAGTCAATATGGGCTTGGACCAAGGATTACCAATGCATACCCAAAATGACATCATAGGGTTTCATTGTGAAAATGAAAATTTCCTAGGAGAACCTCTCTCCCTCAATAAATATCTTTCAATGCTGTTAGATAAAATATATAGAAGAATCATTCCCTATAGGAACCTCATGGGAAAGAATTTGGGCTAAATCTACAAGTGGGAGCTCCATCTCTCACACTAGGAATAAAGAGATTAAGTAATTAATCTCACATGTGTCTACTAATACTAAATCAAGAGTATAATAAACACATAATGTACATATAATATTATCATTTTTTGTTGTGTCATACTCATCCATTGCCTGTAGCTATCTACAATCCCAACCGCCAACTCCTTGAGCCTGATGTGTGCCTCCTGGTGATGGTGGTGGAAGCATGACATAATTTTTTCCACAAATAATAGCTTATACTCCTGGTGCTCCACCTTCTTCTCTTCTAGCTCTACTTCCTGGGGGACACCCTTCCCTACCTTGGGAGATCCCTGATCCCAGTGCCGCCTCAAATGAGGAGGTCTGTCCTTTATCTTCCTATGCTCCCTAGCATGTCGTGTCATTAAATAACGTTCCATGTCACCTCACATATCACATGCATAGAACATACAATCTCTGATATGCCTTGGTCCTCAATGATACCCCTGACCATATTCCAAATCATAATCTTGAGAAGATCTTCTGTTCTATGATTCAATCGACTTCCTATGATAGATTTTTCAAATGACTCATCTCTAAAACTCCCACTACCATATCTAGCTACATGGACACATATGACAGGAAGGTATCCATTTACATTTGCCACTCTAAAACTGAAACATAGAAGGGAATTTACAAGGTAACTCCACTGGCATGGATATCTTAGTGGTTTACTTGATCAAACTTTTATTCTCAAAAGTATCCAACCCAGATCATATCAAAAAGACTACTTCATAAGGTCTATGAACCTCACATCATACTCATTCACAATCATCCATCCATACTATTGATCTAGAAGATATTTAATCTAAACTGATTGTAAAATGGAGGAGTAGTAATAATTATTATTTTTTTTGAATTCGAGCAATGAAAGGGTTGACATATCATGAATATATGTTGCAAGACTCAACAAAAACCTAGATTTACGGTGGAAACGTTTTGCTACTAGTATGAACACCTGATTAGTCTGTGTCTGAATAAGACTAAACAAATGGATAATTGACTCAATCAAATCCTCCACCACTTGGGGATCTGGATCATCACAGAACCTCTACAAGCTCTAGAAATGGAACATACAGAGTTCACTAAGCCCACATGAATCCTCAGCCTATATTTCTAGAATAATATACTGCTCAATCGGTAGGGGTGATACCACATATCTACCTGGAGGAATGATCTCTTGTGATGGACCTTAAAAATAGGAATCATCACTCATTAGATCGCCCTTATGATCTAGAGTCAATATCCTGACTATCTATCTTTACAAAAGCATACTGAAATTTTAATCAAGATGTACAATGGTAAGATGAGAATATATGTACAATGGTGAGCTGAATTAGGAAGTAATGTCAAATAATGAATAATATTTTATGCATGTACCATTGATCCCTACAAACAATGTATCAATATTTGGATTTAACATGTTTTTGGTAAAATTATTAGTGAATAGATATATTAGCCACCCACACAGTCATTAGGTTACATATCCTGAAAGCCACACTTGACACACATTGACACAATTTCCCTAAATCACAAAAATACTCTCAAAGGGACTACTATAAAACATTTCCCAATAAAATAAATACTCTAATATCAATATTTCATGACCCAATTCAATAGGGATCGATCCGTAGCTACCACAAGAATATCTCCATAGGTCAAGGGTAGGATACCAACACCAAATGGCATAAGTAAATGGGAGGTATTTTCCTAATGTACCTATATGAACAAACCATAACAACTCAATACTGAAGTGAATAGGAATAGTAAAAGAATAATAAGAAACAGATAGAATATAAACCATGCACGTAAAACCTCCAGCATGTAAAAGAGTACGACAGTGACAACTGAAATGTAAAGGGGTAAAATATAAGACTAACGAGAAAGATTTACCAACCTGAAAAAACAAGTGAATTAAATTATAAGAGATCCAAGATCTAGAATCCCCAAGATCTAGCCACCTTATGTGGAAAAATTCACCAAGAATCCCTAACCTCATATTTAATTACAACTATACTATCCATATTCTTCATAAGAAATTTCACATGGTGGAAAACCAAATGCAAGGGTGAGTATTTACATACAAAGTAGGATTCCCCGAAGATAAAGAGGGGGAGTAAGAGACATGATAGGAATAGAAAATAGACAACTCAAACCAAAGTAAGAGAGTAAATAGATCAAAAAAAGGATATATATATATATTCTCAAACCAAATAATCCAGAATGAGAGAGAAAGTGGATCTCCAACTCGTATCCCATCCCAGTAAAAGAGTGGTAGCAGATCCACAAGGTCCATCAATGATATCAACATTCAGATGTCATCCCAATGATATTTTAATGTCAATCCACACCTCTCCACAAAGACACACAATAAATGGGAATAATGTATAGGTAGAGTACCCACACCTCATTATAATAAGTAGGTTCCACTCAGAAGATATCTAGAGGACACATACCCTATCCCGACTAGATGGTGCCACTCTGATGGTTAATTACCCATGCCCTGACTAAAAAATTATGTTCCACTCAATATTCGATAGAGGACCCATTCCCAACATAGCTTGAGGGAGAACTCTAGCTGTTAGTAGAGGGCTCATGCCCTGATACCATAGGTGAGAGCCACTAAGATATTATATTGAGGAGTGATGCCCTGCCCAGTAAGAGGGTGCTAATCTCATAGTTAAGAACCCATACCCTGAAAAAAAAATCGGGTTCCACTAGGTGGATATGTAGATGACCCATCCTTATCCTAGTAGAAGGGTACCACTCTACAATTCAATAGAGGACCCATACTCATCCTAGCTGGAGGGTGTAAATCGAAGGGTCTATTGAGGACCCATTCCCTTCCACGTAAGAGGGTACCACTTTGATATGTTTGATGATATCTTCATATCACTACTATAATCAAACATCACCTAAATACACACGATCCCTGTAATATCATGTATCATATCAAAAAATACACTACGATGAACAAAATCATATTCTATATGAAAAAATAATTAGGATAGGAAAATCACATGATAAAATACGAGTGCAAACAAATGGGATAAAATTGATATATGTTCCTCAAAATTAAATTGAGGGAACATGACATGTATACAGCCCACACAACATGTGGTCCCACTTCTCTTCTTGGAGATGTCCCTACATTTACACTACTAACTGATTATGTTGAACTACATGATATATAGGTCGACTACACAGTGTGTGCCATCCACCAGGGTTCTTGACTGTGTCCCAATCCATGCACATTTACTCTTTCCCATGCTCATGTACTATAGTTCATGAAATGTAAAGTCCATTCCAAAAATTTGATTGTGACTCCTTCTCATGATTTTGTACATATCGAAGTACATAACTCGTCTACAACCACACACAACATGTGGGATCACTTGGGATCCTAGTCGTTTACCCTTAATACACTCTAATCTGGACAACTAGGGTTATATTGAGGGTGGTCCCTCCATATAGAATGTAATGTTTTACTCTAAGAAAAATCCCTTCCATTGTAAGAACTAGACTATAGAATGTGTGGTCTTCATAACTATATGCAATTTATTAAGGATTTTCATGAATTTTCAGATATCTTCACCAATGATTTTGGAACTGGTCTCGAATCCTTGGTTCTTGCCTCCAAGACACATAAAATTGAAGGGGGAGGCTTCAATCATAATTTCTAGCCATATATTGGATAGAAATTGGATATTTTATTCATCCATGGGGGTAAGTTGCATTCTCTATGTTCACTGATCATTGCCGATTATTTGATGCTCCCAAATCCATTAGATTCAACACGAGTATCCCACAGCACATCTTGATCTATCCTATAATCATCAAATTTTTTGTTACACGCAATTCTGTCATGAATTTGTGGGTTAGATGAAGGTTGATCCAACCTAGAAATGTTGAATTGAGACACTATGGGATAATCAGAAAAAAACATGAATAATTATTTGGAGAAAAGTAACAAAACTAATGTTTATGATTATTGGCCAATGGTTGTTGGCCAACGAGCATAGTTTTGGATTTCTAGGGGGAGAAAAAATTGAATAAAATAGATAAACAAATTAAACTAATTTATGGGCTCATACAGAGGCTCAATTAGAATGTAGATCAAAGAAAAAATATGACCATACTCAATCTATTTAATCAATTGGGATTGAATCTAGAAATTTATGAGTCCCATAGTGATATTGGATAATTATTCAATGAAGAACATGCTAATCAATTAAGATGAGAAGTATTTTCAATATTAATATATTGATCTTCCTATATATGGAGTTCTGTCATCGTCTGATTCTGATAAACAAATGAGAGGGTGTAAGAACACTTGTTAATGATCCCAGAGTTATTTGGATAACCCTAGATAAACTTCCAAAATTTTCTATTTAATGAGAAAATTAGGTCTTTGTTTTTTATTTAAAAAAATAAATTTATTTATTTAGTTAACTAAATGCATCGACCAATAACTTATTTTATCTGAACTCCCCATACCAAAATATATTATGGTTCACGTAGGGTAAATCTAGCATTTTGAATTAAATTTTGGTCTCATATTTTTTATCTAATAGTTTTTAGTATATATTCCATTTTCTTAAGAAATAATGTGCATGTTATATAAATATATTTAATATTATTTATGAAAATAATTTCAAACAAACCGGGCCTTAGAATCTCACGTCATCTTATAACCTCATTAAAAAAATATATCTAGAGATATTTCAAAGTCTTACTTTGTAAAAAGGGTCTCTATAGTCGGTAGCCTCTATAATATGGGGAGGCGTTCTTCAGAACATGTTGTATCGTCTCAATATATTAAAATAAGAACATCATATTCGATAGAAGATATAACACACAACATCCGGATTAGAAGAGAAAGTAACACCTTGATACTTTACAATAATTTTATTTTTAAATAAAATCAATCTATTCGATAGATTTTCATACATGCAATACCAGCTTTGAACACAATAATATACTCTATTGGAATTTTTTTTAAATGACTATTATAACATAACTGTTAGCTTAGCAGGTCTAAATAATAATAACTAAATTATGAAAATTATATTTTTTACAGGTTTGTATAACAAATTTAATGGATATAGATTGATTATAATTAAAATAATAATCATTTGAAATAAAAATAAATGTTTTATAGAAAATTTTATTTTTCTAAAAAAATTAGCAGCACTTTGTGAACATAAATTAAAATTATTTTTGAAAATTCATAGAAAATTTACCTGAAAAGGTTAAATTAATTTTTTTAAAATTGTATATCAAAATAAACATAGTTAATTTTTGACAATTTTCTACAAATATTAATATTTTGATAAATAAAGAAAAATACTGATTTATATTTTAAACTATCTTTTCATTTAAATTATTTTAAAATTAAAATTATTTATTAAATTGGTATTATTGTAGAATTAGGTCAATTATATTACAATTTAACTAATTTTTGTGTTATTAATCATTTTCATATTTAATTTTGATATACAAACTTTTTAAAAATTTGATGGTTTTTTTTGTAAAATTATTTTTTCAACGCGCCTATTAGTTAATTTAAAATTAATATTTTTCCAAATATGAGTTAATTTTGATAAAATGGATTTCATATTTGGAATGAATATAATTAGTATTCTATAATAAATTTAAATTAATATTAGTTTGTAATGAATAAAAAAAGTGTAAAAATAAATTACTAGGGTTAAGTGAAAATGTGTTTATCATGGGGTTACACTAATAATATAAGGATTGGAATGACCTAAACACCTGTACAGTTCAAATTTATGGAATATATTTCCACCCTCATCATGTTAGGATCTATTGTTTTTGAGTTTTGGGACACTTTTCCATGGAAGTGACCAATAGAATAATCTAAGTAAACGACAAGAAAAAATTCCTCCCTCTTTCTTTTATATATCATTTATGTGTTCACAGTCGGAAAAAAGAAATATGTGAAAGAATATTGATAGTAATTGTGAGAATAATGGAATTATTTTCTAGGGTTAATTTATTTTAAATTTATTTAATCATATAGTTAGATTATATTATTAACCAATGCCGATATAATATTTATTTAATTAACAGAAAAATAAAATAAAAAATATAAAAAATATTAAAAGTAAAAAAATTATGGAATTATTATGTCAGTTAATTTTATGGATAAATATATCATTTTTCAAATTATTTAAAATAAGCTATTTGAATGAAATATTTTTATTGATTTTTTTTCAAATTCATTTTAAATTAAAAAAGTCCAAATTGACCTTAATGTAATTTTATAATAGATGTTATTTTATTAAATTATTTAAAATTAATAAAAACATAGTAATATTACATGGGATTTTTAAATGTTTAAAGATATCAACTATGGTTCATTAATGGATTAATTTTTTTGTGGTTAATATATGGACCCAAGAAGAGTAAAACTATGGTATCTACTATTAAGTGTAATTTTTTTTTCATGATACATACTTTTGTATTAAAAATAAATTTTAACATATGTTGGATTTATATTTTAATAAATTGTATTTAATATTTAGAAATAGTGGGACCAAATTATATAAAACAGTTACTTTTATTTTAGTTTTTGGGGATAAGTTACCAATGTTATGAAAACTAGTTACCATAGTGAAATGTTAAAATTGAAAAATTAAGGAGACATATAAGTTACCAAACAACTAATTTAAAACATTTTGTTTTGTGTGTTGGAGCTGTGGGAAGACCATATAATCCAAAAAATACTTTAATTATAAATTTTTAATCCACTAGGGGGATAATGACTACACATTATTGAATAGTTTTTGGTATTTAAAAAATTTACCCTCATCAATAATAAAATGGCACTCACTCCCCTCACATATTCACACACATCAGGCTATTTGGATAAAAAACCTTAAAATATCTATCCAAAACATAAGTAGACACATTATATAGTATATTTTACATTGAAAATACCAACCCTGTTGTTCTTAAGAAGAAATCCAATGAAGATTTCTTTTAGGATTTCAGAATGGTTATTCTTATTCTTTTTTATTTTAAAACAGATAATTATGTCTCCAAATATTTAATATAATAACAAAATTATATCCCTAATAATTAAATATTTTTATGATTAATTAATAATATTTATCCATCCCAAATTTTTTCAAATGGTAAATGATGTCATCAATTGTGTGTACGAAAAACTAGGGCCTCATGAACTGATGTAACTCATTTTTCATAAACACTTCTAAAAGTTAAATATAATGATGGATTTAATGTATATATATATATATATTTAATTTATTATATAATTAAAATTTTTGACTTAATATATCAAATATATTTTTTTAGTTTCTATTCTAATTAAAATAGAAAAACACTACTTCTGAAAATGGTAGACTACCGCCTCACGAAGCGATGCGATTCGTTTTTCACTAACTATTTACATGGAAAATGATAAGGAAAAATTTAATAAATATATGTGATATATATAAAATTATATAAATTATTTAATGTTAATATATCATACATTTTTTTACCATTTCATCCTTTAAGGGAATGATATTTTCACTCGTGCATATATACAACCTATTGTCTACATGAAGCGATGTGATTCATTTTCTAGGTCTAGTTTTTAAGAATGGTACTTAGGATGTAAATAATGAATATATATATATATATTAAATAAATATAACTTTAGATTTTATGGAATTATATCATAGGTAAAATAACTAGAACTTTCATTACAAAACACACTAGAGAAATTAAGGCAATTAACACTCAAAATACTAAAAATAATGATATATTATTAAAAAAAATGAGTGGTAAAATTCTATAAGTAAATAATATATGGTATAAGATATATTATTATGGTTATTTAATAGATTTATGATATTTATATATTTATTATAATATAGTTTTGGACACATATAAAGAGAGTCAAACTAGAGTTAATAGTTTCTTGTCTAAATTTTACTTATGTGAGACATATTCACTATTAGAAAATCTGGTTTTGGAGGTGGGGCATCTATAGCAGCCACCATTTGGCGGCCTCTAATACCATCAACAACGGCTACCAAATGGCTGTCGCTGCAATTTTTCCTAAAAAACCCCTAAAAAACCCCTAATTTCCCCTCCCTTTCCTCCCTCCGCTCCCCGACCCCGCGACCCCCCCTTCCTCGACCCCGCCACCCCCGACCCCAACCCCCGGCGACCCTCCCCGACCCCCGGCGACCCTCCCCGACCCCCGGCGACCTCGACCCCGCCAGCGACCCCGACCCCCGTCAACCCCGACCCCGACCCCCGACCTCCCAACGACCACGGTAACCCCCGGCGACCCAACCCCCGGTGACCTCGACCCCCGGAGATCCCCACCCCCTTGCCTCCATGCTGCGCCACCGGCAACCCCCACTGCCTTGCCTCCCCAGTGCGCCCCCGTGACCCCGACACCCCCTACCCACGCTCTACCCCGGCGACCCCCACCGCCTTGCCTCCGTGCTGCGCCCCCGTGACCCCGACACCCCCACAACCCGACAACCCCCACCCCTGCCTGTGCTTCACCATTGGACAGCCCCGCCGCCGCCCCCTCGTGGCCCCATTTCATCCCTCCGGCAAGTCCTCTTGCCTCCGTTGGACCCTTCCGGTCCATTGTGCCCCGCCGTGTGGAACCCTCCATGCAGTCCAACGTTTCCGCTCCTTTCGAGTCCAGTCGTCGAATCTTTGTCGTCAATTCACTGCGCCTTCATGGATCCGCAATCGAGTCAGACCCCGTTACCTAGGGTTGAGTCCTCCGTAGGTAATGTTTTTTATCCAAATTTGGTTTTTAAATTTTAATGATATGTTTTTTTTTGAATTTAAATAAGATATTTCACTTTTTATTTATATTAAAAACAGATATGGATAGGAGTTGGATTGATATGAAAGATAGATTTTCAGCTGAATATTATGAGGGGATTAAGCGATTTATGGATTTCACCAACAAATTTCCAAGCGATATGATTAGTTGTCCATGCAGAAAATGTGCAAATAGATATCTCTTCAAACGAGATAGTGTTAGAGAACATTTTTTTTGAATGGGTTTTTGAAAAACTATAAGACATGGACGCGTCATGGAGAATATTCTATTTCATGTCATCGCCCAGAAAATATTCATATGAATGTTGATTCGGGAACAGTTGATCCGATGAACATAATGCTGAATGATATGATGTGTCAGTTTCAATATGAAGATAGTAATGTCGTAAATGACGACGTTGGATTGAGTAATCCTCATTCTTCTGTATATGGATAAGCATTGAAATTCTTTGAAATTCTTGACGATGCGCGTACTGAATTATATCCTGGATGCACTAAATTTAGTAAACTGTCGTTCATCGTTGAATTGTTACACCTGAAGGCCTTGAACCAGTGGTCAGACACCTCATTCGACATGTTTTTGGTATTATTGAAGAAGGTACTCCCTTCTGGAGTGATGATTCCGGAGTCATTCTATCAAGCTCTCAAGTTAATCGATGATCTTGGTTTTACATATGATACAATTAATGCATGTCGTAATAATTGTATGTTGTTCAGAAAAGAGAATGTGCAATAAAATAATTGTATTGTTTGCTATACATCCAGGTGGAAGACCAATGAGATTAATCAAGGTAGTCAGATTCTTCCTGGGAGAGACTTGAATCAAGGGAAACAAGTTGCCGCTAAACAGATGCGTTATTTCCCACTGAAACCGAGACTGAAGAGATTCTTCTTGTCCACTAAAATTGCTAAATTGATGACATGGAATTCAGAGAGAAAGAAAGAGGTTGATAAATTAACTCACCCGGAAGATTCTTTGGCATGGAAAGAGTTTGATCAAAGACACCCATACTTTTCCCAAGATGATCGTAATATTCGACTGGGTTTGGCAGCAGATGGTTTTAACCCATTTAGGTCCATGGTTGGTGCGACACATAGTACATGGCCAGTGGTGTTGGTTCCATACAATATTCCCCCATGGGTATGTATGAAGCAACCTTTTTTGTTACTGTCAATTCTAATTGATGGACCGAGCGGACCTGGTGATAAAATCGATGTTTATATGAAACCTTTGATTGATGAGCTACATGAATTTTGGGATGATGGTGTAATGACTTTTGACTCGACATCAAATGAAATTTTTAGACTTCGAGCCACTTTGTTATGGACAATTAATGATTTCCCAGTGTATGCTAACTTATCAGGTTGGAGTATAAAAGGTGAATTTGCTTTCCCTTGTTGTAATAATAGTAAGAAATCTATATGGATTAAGCACTATATAAAGTGGGAATATCTTGGTCACAGACGCTTTCTTTCTCCATTGCACAGGTTCAGAAAGGACCGTGTATCGTTTGATGGGAATAGAGAGTTTGACCCATCACCACAAATACTGTTTGGGGTTGAAATTTGTGCACAACTTGATGAAGAAAACATCCGTACAATGTATGATTTTCAAGATTTATTGGTTCCTGCATTGCCTTCTGTTCCTACTGTAAATAGACAGCGAAGTCATAATTGGAAGAAACGAAGTATTTTTTTGAATTTCTTTATTGGAAATATAATATTTTAAGGCATAATTTAGATGTGATGCACACTGAAAAAAATGTATGTGATAATATTTTGTGCACCATTTTAGGCGTCAATGGAAAATCAAAGGACAGTTATAATGCTCGATGTGATTTGCAAGAAATGGGATTGAGAAAACCTTTACATTTACAGATGGGTGAAGGTAATCGGGCATACATGCCTGCTGCACAGTACACAATGAGTAAAAAAGAGAAACAAACATTTCTATCAATTTATAAGACTTTTATTGTGCCAGATGGTTATTTCTCTAATATTTCGAAGCGCTTGAATATGACGAGCATGACATTACAGGGTTTGAAAAGTCACGATAATCATATTCTGCTTCAACAGCTCATTCCTATATCAATTCGTGATTGCTTACCTTCCCAGGTTGTTGAGCCGTTGATTGGAGTTTCTAATTTTTTCAGACAGGTCTGTTCTAGGAATCATCGCATGAGTTATTTGAAAAAGCTATAGGAAAAGATTGTACTTGCACTATGTTACCTAGAAAAACTCTTTCCGCCGTATTTTTTTGATGTCATGGTTCACATGACCGTGCATTTAACTAGTGAAGTCATTACTGGCGGTCCCGTGCAATTCAGGTGGATGTATCCAATAGAGCGATACTTAAATACATTGAAATGCTATGTGTGCAACAAAGCTCGTCCAGAAGCATCAATTGACAAGGGAAATTTAATGGATGAGTGTACTAATTTTTGTGCTTCATATATTGATGAGGTTGAAACAAAGATAGATAAACCGTCCCAGACTGACGAGGGTCCAATTGGAGAAGGAATAACATTTGATATGCGGAACGATGAGTGGATTCAAGCTCATTGATATGTGTTGTTCAACACTCCATCAGTTATGTCATTGATACAGTAAGTTTCATATTTTATGTGTGTTTTGTTTCTATATTTATTTTATTTCTTACATTATATTATGTTGTGATTTAGGGTACATATCGCGGAGTTGAAATGTGAAGGGCCCTATGCAACTGAGTATCAAATCCAAAAACATCATTTCAACACATTTCATGAGTGGTTCAAGACTCATGTACGTATAATTGATTTAATATTTTTATAGAGCAACTAAGTTGTTTTTTCACAATTTTTTTATCCATTAAACTATATATGTGACATTTTCAGATTCAAAAGTTACGTGATTTAAGCCATCATGTGAGCGAAGAACTCAACCAACTAGTTTATGGTCCATTTATTACAGCTCGTCGCTACAAGTCTTTGGATGCTAACGGATTCCGATTTCGTATTAGCGATGTTGACAGGAACCGAGCCACACAAAATAGTGGTGTTGGTTGTTCTTTTGTTGGTGCGGGTTATTATTATGGATTGTTGAGAGATATTATTGAGGTTATTTATGATCGTGGCTTAAAACACATATTATTAGGGTGTGATTGGGTCGATCCAGTTCGTGGAACGAATGTTGATAACTTCCAATTTACATTAGTAAACGTTAACAATATGCTATATAAAGATGACAGGGTTAGCAATGAGCCCTTCATACTGACATCGTAGGCAGAACAAGTTTACTTTGTCGGCATTGATTCTGATTGGAAAGTTGTGGTGAAAATGTCTAGAATAGAGGTTTTTTTGATTGACCAAGAGGAACCTGAAGTTTTCGTATTTCCTGATCAAACACTTGACCAAACAACAGTAGTTGTACGAGATGAAGATATACAATGGACCAGAGAGATGGTTGAAGGAGATACGATAGACTTGCATGATTAGTGGAAATTGTAATTATATTCCTAGTTATTATTTGTAAAAATATTTATCAGTTATATATGTATAAAAATTGCTTGCTTTAACTATAATTTCTTTTAATGCAGGTATGTCACAGGGTGGTCACAGTGGTTCACCTGATGTTGTTGGTATGTATGTTTTCATTTTTCTAAATTAATTGATTTCAATTTTCTATTTATATTTCCCTAACTGTTTCTAATCATTAATTTATATTGTAATTGAATTATGAATTTATGTTTATTAGGATCTACTGCTTCTTCCAGCAAACGCAGGGGTCCTGGTAGAGGGGTTCGATCCTGGAACTCTGGAGCCCGATTGGATGTGTTATTTGATGACACATTTCATCCAGTTGGAGATGGTGCTACTACATTGAGTCGTCAGTTTGGGAATATGATACGAGACTGACACAGATTCTCTCTGACGACTCGTGACTGGAGTTCTTTCCCTCAGGATATGATAGACAGATAATGGAGGGAGGTTTAGGTAAATTCAATGTTTAATTTTTCATGATATTGTTATTATTATTGTCCCATCTACTGACAATATTTTTAACAGGATAATTTGACATCCTGTCTAGATGAGTTTCGGGCTGTTTGTATGTCGAAATGCAGAAAATTATGGAAGGATTACAAGTCAAGGGTGAAAGGAGATCACTGGACACCATTTGCGGGTGTGCCATACATTCTACAACGAGTCCCTCCGGGCATTCTTCCTGCGCAGTGGTAGGATTTGGTTTCATTTTGGTCGAGTAAGGAAGCGATGGTAAGATTTTTTACTTTTAATCTATAAATGACTAATTTTTCAAATGTCTATTAATTAAATATGTTGAATGTAGACCGAGTCTGCTCGTTATTCACATAATCGGGCGATGCAGGCCACGCCTTCCAGACTTGGCACTCAACATGTGTCACATCTCAGACATGATGTAAGTTCAGAATTCACTATTTAATTCATATTTTAAAAATATTGTAGTATAACATGGTGAAACCCTTTATTATAGTTACACCAACACTGCGAGCCAATCGATCGGATGTCCATATGGATGAGGACTCGTAGGGCGGGTGATCCCGATGTTGCCGGTGTTATAGTAAGAAAATTATTTACTAATTAATAAATGTATTTTTTATTTTATATAAATTATGCATATTTGTTCATTGATTCATTATATGCTACATGCTCAGTTTGATGCTCAGTTAGCAGAGTTTCCAGAGGAGCAACGTCATAGTATTGTGCGTAGAGATTTAATATTTCACCGTGTCGTGGGGCATGACGGTCATGGTTATTCTTTGACTTATGGCGGCGGTGTCCCACGATGTGCAGTTGTTAGAGAAGATGTGATGAGTGCATGCAGAGAGTTAGGGATGCGCACATAGGCTGAGATAGATTCTCCCATGCAGGATATGCAGCACAATTTTGATTCACAGTTTTAGCAGTTACGTGCAGAGTATGAGGAGAGGTTGTCACATATGTCATCACGTATCGAGGAAATGACGACGCAACAAGTGGCGCCACAGGTAAACAATAAAACAAACCATACTCAGATTGAATTTTATTGATATGTTTAAGATACATAACATTGATATATATTGTAGGCTCCAAATACATCTGGTGGACATCACAGTGATATTGGTGATCCAGATGAGAATGAACCCCATGCATGAGGTAATTTCATTTGTCTTGATGAATTATTTAGAATTTTTTATATCCTTGATGAATATAATTTTCCTTTTTACCAAGATTAGTTTGTTTTAATATTTTTGGATGACATCTTCGTGCACTCCAAGAGTGATTATGATCATACCCAACATCTTGACATCATACAGATTACACTTATTGACTATACGTCAAGCTATATATATGTCAGTTTTGTATTGATTATATAGGTATAGTTATTGGGTCAAATAATTTCAGAGGAAGGTGTGTCAGTGGATGGAGAGAAACTCTAGACAGTTGTTTCTAGGGAGATTCCCAATAACTCTTTCAATAATTGTATGGTTTTAGGGTGAGTAAATTTTGACGTGCACGCGCAGACAGCACGTCAATCGGACGTGCGGTCTGCGCGGTAGGGCTCATTATTCGTTCTTTAAGGGTTGCACACTCTTGATAAACACGCGTGAGGGGGGGGGGGGGGGTCCAAACTGGCCGAACGAAGTTCGAATGACCTGAAATCGGATGACATCAAAGGGTGAGTGAATTGTGATGTGTTCGAGTAGACGACACATCAATCGGACGTGCCGTGTGCCCGCGGTGAGCAGGAACGCCGTTCCGGTGTTACAAACGGCCAAAACGGGTGTCTAACAGTGAAACTCATAGAGGACGACATCGGATTGACCTGAAATCACAGTACAACAATCCAATTATTATTCGCGATGTGCACACGCAGACGACACGTCAACCAGACGTGCGGTCTACGCCGTAGGGATCATTATGCGTTCTTTAAGGGTTGCGTGTGCTTGATAAACGCGGGTGGGGGGTCCAAACGGGCCGAAGAATGTCCGAATGGACTGAAATCAGACGACATCAAAGGGCAAGTGAATTGTGATGTGGTCGAGTAGACGACACATCAGTCGGACGTGCCGTGTGCCCGCGGTGACTGGGAACACCGTTCTGGTGTCACAAACGGCCAAAACTGGCGTCTAATGGTCAAAATCATAGAGGAAGACATCGGATTGACCTGAAATCACAGGACAACAATACAATTATTATTCGCGACGTGCACGCGTAGACGGAATGTCAATCGGACGTGCGGTCTGCGCGGTAGGGCTCATTATGGTTTCTTTAAGCGTTGCGCGCGCTTGATAAATGCGCGTGGGGGGGGGGGGGGAGGGTCCAAACTGGACGAACGAAGTTCGAATGGCCTGAAATCGGACGAAATAAAAGGGTGAGTGAATTTTGATGTGGTCGAGCAGACGACACGTCAATCGAACGTGCCGTGTGCCCGCGGTGAGCGGGAACGCCGTTCTGGTGTCACAAACGGGCAAAACGGGCGTCTAACGGTCAAACTCATAGCGGATGACATCAGATTTACTGAAATCATAGTACAACAATCAAATTATTATTCGCGACGTGCATGCACAGACGAAACGTCAATCAGACGTGCGGTCTGTGCGGTAGGGCTCATTATGCGTTCATTAAGAGTTGCGCGCCCTTGATAAACGCGCCTGGGAGGGGGGGGGGGGGTCCACACTGGCCGAGCGATGTCAGAATGGCCTGAAATCAGACGACATCAAAGGGTGAGTTAATTGTGGTGTGGTCGAGCAGATGGAACATCAATCGGACGTGCCGTGTGCTCGCGGTGACCAGGAACGCCGTTCTAGTGTCATAAACGGCCAAAACTAGCGTCTAACGGTCAACCTCATAGCGGACGACATCGGATTGACCTGAAATCACATGATAACAATCCAATTATTATTCGAGATGTGCACGCATAGACGGAACGTCAATCGGACATGTGTTCTGCGTGGTAGGTCTCATTATGCGTTCTTTAAGCGTTGTGCGCGCTTGATAAACGCGTGTGGGGGGGGGGGGTGGTCCAAACTGGCCGAACGATGTCCGAATGGCCGGAAATCAGATGATATCAAAGGGTGAGTGAATTTTGATGTGGTCGAGTAGACGTCACGTCAATCGGATGGGCCGTGTGCCTGCGGTGACCGGTAAAGCCGTTCTGGTGTCATAAACAGCCAAAACTGGCGTCTAACGATGAAACTCATAGCGGACGACATCAGATTGACATTAAATCACAGGACAAGAATCCAATTATTATTCGCGACGTGCAAGCATAGACGACACGTCAATCAGACATGCGGTCTGCGTGGTATGGCTCATTATGCGTTCTTTAAGCGTTGCACAAACTCGATAAACGCGCGTGGAGGGGGGGTCCAAACTGGCTGAACGATGTCCGAATGGCCTGAAAACGGACGACATATAAGGGTGAGTGAATTGTGATGTGGTTAAGTAGACGGCACGTCAATCGGACGTGCCATGTGCCCGCGGTGACCGGGAAGGCCGTTCTGGTGTCACAAACGGCCTAAACTGGCGTCTAACGGTCAAACTCTTAGCGGACGACATAGGATTGACCTAAAATCATAGGAAAACAATACAATTATTATTCGCGACGTTCATGCACAGACAGAACATTAATCGGACATGCGGTCTGTGCCGTAGGGCTCATTATGTGTTCTTTAAGGGTTGTGCGCGCTTGATAAACGCGCGTGGGGGGGGGGGGTTCCAAACGGTCCGAACGATGTCCGAATGGCCTGAAATCGGACAATATCAAAGGGTGAGTGAATTGTGATGTGGTCGAGCAGACGACACGTCAATCGGACATGCCATGTGCCCGCAGTGACCGGGAACACCGTTCTGGTGTCACAAACGGCCAAAACTGGCGTCTAACGGTCAAACTCATAGCGGACGACATCGGATTGACCTGAAATCACAGGACAACAATCCAATTGTTATTCGCGACGCACAAGCACGGACGGCACGTCAATCGGACGTGCGGTCTGCGCGGTAGGGCTCATTATGTGTTCTTTAAGCGTTGCGCGCGCATGATAAACACGCGTCGGGGGGTCCAAACTGGCCGAACGATGTTAGAATGGCCGGTAATTGTACGACATCAAAGGGTGAGTGAATTTTGATGTGGTCGAGCAGAAGGAACGTCAATTGGACGTGTCGTGTGCCCGCGGTGACCGGGAATGCCGTTCTGGTGTCATAAACGGCCAAAACTGGCGTCTAACGGTCAAACTCATAGCGGACATCATCGTATTTGACCTGAAATCAGAGGACAACAATCCAATTAATATTTGCGACGTGCACGCATAGACGGAACATCAATCGGACGTGCAGTCTGCGCGGTAGGGCTCATTATGCGTTCTTTAAGCATTGTGCGCGTTTTATAAACGCGCGTGGGGGGTCCAAGCTGCCCGAAAGATGTCCGAGTGGCCTGAAATCGGACGACATCAAAGGGTGAGTGAATTTTGATGTGGTCGAGAAGACGGCACGACAATCAGACGTGCAGTGTGCCTGCGTTTACCGGGAACGCCGTTCTAGTGTCATAAACGGCCAAAACTGGCGTCTAATGGTCAAAATCATAGCGAACGACATCTGATTGACCTGAAATCACAGGAAAACAATCCAATTATTATTCGCGGCGTGCACGCGCAGATGTCACGTCAATCGGACGTACGGTCTGCACGGTAGGGCTCATTATGTCTTTTTTAAGCGTTTTGCGCGCTTGATAAACGAGCGTGGGGGGGTCCAAACTGGCCGAACGATGTCCGAATGGCCTGAAATCAGAAGACATCAAAGGTGAGTGAATTGTGATGTGGTAGAGCAGACGGCATGTAAATCGGACGTGCCGTGTGCCCACGGTGAATGGGAACACCGTTCTGGTGTCACAAACGACCAAAACGGGCGTCTAACGGTGAAACTCATAGCGGACGACATCAGATTTACCTGAAATCATATGAAAACAATCCAATTATTATTCGTGACCTGCACGCGTAGACGGAATGTCAATCGGACATGCGGTCTGTGCGGTAGGGCTCATTATGCTTTTTTTTAAGCGTTGTGCGTGCTTGATAAACCCGCGTGGGGGGGGGGGGGGTCCAAACTGGCCAAACGATGTCCGAATGGCCTGAAATCAGACGATGTCAAAGGGTGAGTGAATTGTGATGTGGTCGAGTAGACGACACGTCAATCAGACCTACCGTGTGCCCGTGGTGACCGGGAACGCCGTTCTGGTGTCATAAACAGCCAAAACTGGCGTCTAATGGTCAAAATCTTAGCGGATGACATCAGATTGACCTGAAATCACAGCAAAAAAATGAAATTATTATTTGTGACGTGCACGCATAGACGGCACGTCAATCAGACGTGCGTTCTGCGAGGTAGGGCTTATTATGCGTTCTTTGAGCGTTGCGTGCGCTTAATGAACGCGCGTGGGGGGGGGGGGGTCCAAACTGGCCGAATGATGTCTGTATGGCCTGAAATCGGACGACATCAAAGGGTGAGTGAATTTTGATGTGGTCGAAGAGACGGAACGTCAATCGGACATGCCGTGTGCCCGCGCTGACCAGGAACGCCGTTTTAGTGTCACAAACAGCCAAAACGGGCGTCTAACAGTCAAACTCATAATAGATGACATCAGATTGACCTGAAATCACAGGACATCAATCCAATTATTATTTTCGACGTGCACGCGCAGACAGAACGTCAATCATATGTGCGGTCTGCGCGGTAGGGCTCATTATGCATTTTTTAAGCGTTGTGCGCGCTTGATAAACGCACGTGGGGGGGGGGGGTCCAAACTGGACGAACGATGTCCAAATGGACTGAAATTGGACGACATCAAAGGGTGAGTTAATTTTGATGTGGTCAAGTAGACGACATGTCAATCTGACGTGCCGTGTGCCCGCGGTGACCGGGAACGCCGTTCTGGTGTCATAAACGGCCAAAACTGGCGTCTAACGGAAAAACTCATAGAAGACAACATCGGATTGACCTGAAATAATAGGACAACAATCCAATTATTATTCGCGACGTGCACGCGCAGACGGCACGTCAATCGGACGTGCGGTCTGTGCGGTGGGGCTCATTATGCGTTCTTCAAGCGTTGCGCGTGCTTGATAAACGTGCGTGGGGGGTCCAAACTAGCCGAACGATGTCTGAATGGCCTGAAATTGGACGACATCAAAGGGTGAGTGAATTTTGATGTGGTCGAGCAGAAGGCACGTCAATTGGACGTGCCGTGTGCCCGCAGTGACCAGGAACGCCGTTCTGCTGTCAAAAAACGGCCAAAACGGGCGTCTAAAGGTCAAACTCATAGCGGACGACATCGGATTGACCTGAAATAACAGGACAACAATCCAATTATTATTCGCGACGTGCACGCACAGACGGCACATCAATCAGACGTGTGGTCTTTGCGGTAGGGCTCATTATGTGTTCTTTAAGAGTTGCGCACCCTTGATAAATGCGCGTGGGGCGGTCCAAACTGGGCGAACGATTTCTGAATGGCCTGAAAACGGACGAAATCAAAGGGTGAGTGAATTGTGATGTGGTCGAGCAGACGACACGTCAATCGAACGTTCCGTGTGCCCGCTGTGACCGGGAACGCCGTTCTGGTGTCATAAATGGTCAAAACTAGCGTGTAACGGTCAAACTCATAGCAGACGACATTGGATTAACCTGAAATCAAAGGACAACAATCCAATTATTATTTGCGACAGGCACGCATAGACGACATGTCAATCGGATGTGCGGTCTGTGCGGTAGGGCTCATTATGCGTTCTTTAAGCGTTGCGCGCGCTAGATAAACGCGCATGGGGGGTCCAAACTGGCCGAACGATGTCCGAATGGCCTGAAATCGGACGACATAAAAGGGTGAGTGAATTGTGATGTGGTTGAGAAGACGGCACGTCAATCGGATGTGCCATGTGCCCGTGGTGACCGGGAATGCCGTTCTGGTGTCATAAAGGGCCAAAACTGGCGTCTAACGGTCAAACTCATAGCGGACGACATCGGATTGACATGAAATCACAGGACAACAATACAATTGTTATTTGCGACATGAACGCGTAGACGGTACGTCAATCAGACATGCAGTATTCGTGGTAGGGCCCATTATGCGTTCTTTAAGCGTTGTGCGTGCTTGATAAACGCGTGTGGGGGGGGGGGGTCCAAACTAGCCGAACGATGTCCAAATGGCCTGAAATCAGACGACATCAAAGGGTGAGTGAATTGTGATGTGGTCGAGCCGACGACACGTCAATCAGACGTGCCGTGTGCCTGCGGTGACCGGGAACGCCGTTATGGTGTCATAAACGGCCAAAACTGGCATCTAACGGTCAAACTCATAGCGGACGACATCAGATTGACCTGAAATCATAGGAAAACAATCCAATTATTATTCTCTATGTTCATGCACAGATGGAATGTCAATCAGACGTGTGGTCTGCGCGGTAGGGCTCATTATGCATTCTTTAAGCGCTGTGCGCCCTTGATAAACACGCATGGGTGGGTCCAAACTGGCCGAACGATGTCCGAATGGCCTGAAATAGGACGACATCAAAGGGTGAGTGAATTTTGATGTGGTTGAGTAGACAGCACGTCAATCACACGTGCCTTGATCCCTTGGTGACCGAGAACGCCGTTCTGGTGTCACAAACGGCCAGAACGGGCGTCTAACGGTCAAACTCATAGCGGACGACATCAGATTGACCTGAAATCATAGGAAAACAATCCAATTATTATTCGTGAATTGCACGCGCAAACGGCACGTCAATCAGACGTGCGGTCTGCGCGGTAGGGCTCATTATGCGTTCTTTAAGAGTTGTGCACTCTTGATAAACGCGTGTGGGGGGGTCCAGACTGGCCGAATGATGTCCGAATGGCCTGAAATCGGACGACATCAAAGGGTGAGTGAATTGTGATGTTTTCGAGTAGACGACACTTCAATCAGACATGCCGTGTGCCCGTGGTGACTGGGAACGCCGTTCTGGTGTCATAAATGGCCAAAACTGGCGTCTAACGGTCAAACTCTTATCGGACGACATTGGATTGACCTGAAATCAGAGGACAACAATCCAATTAGAACAATAGAATTAATGATTTTAAATTTATAAAACGGTAATCAAATTTATGAACATTATTTTGAAAATCAAATACTTTAGATCTGTTACAGTAATTTTGAAGTTAAATATTTTTTTTCTAGGTTTTATTCGGTACTAAGTTTGTTATTAAATTTTGTTTTGCAGTTATATGTGATGATGGATGCGGAGCTTGGAAGATGACAACTGGGATTTATTTTGTATATTAATGTATAATTGATTTTTTTTTAAAATCAAATTTAATTGCGGCTGCCATTTGGCGGCCGTTATATGTCCGGGCTATAGCGGCCGCCAATTGGCGGCCGTTAAAGCCCATCTTGGCTTTCCTACAGTGTCCGCCAAATGGCGGTCGCTGATAGTAACAGCGAAGAGGCAAAAGCGGCCGACGTTTAGCGGCCGCTAGGTGGACGCTATAGGCCTTTAGCGACGGCTTTTGGCGGCCGCTAAAGGTCATTCTTGTACTAGTGATTCCTTATTCACCACATATTTCATTGTGTGGTGTATATATGGACATTTTGTTATATTATATCATGAATTTATTTATATTATTTTTTAAATGTTTATTTTTATATTGATTCTTTCATGGGGATTATGATTCAAATGTTACCAAAGTTGTAGGAGTTTATTTCAAAATCGCATCATTAATCAAGATTGTTTAAGCTTATGTTTCCCTTGGGGAAATTATTTTAAATTTCCAAATTAAACTCAATATATTTACTTGTGATATGTTTATTCATGAATATTTAATGTACTATTACCTTTTCCCTATCTTTTGTAGATAAAATTATTGAGAAAATATTTTTATGAAATGATGACTTCATTTCTCTCTTTCGTTGAAAATCCTTTTTCTTTAATTACAATATTTTCTAATTTTTTCCCAAAATGTTATTAACATTATAAAAATTATTTATTAAAGTAATTTTTACCAAATATTGTTTTTTACTTAAATTTTTTAAATTAATATTCATTTCATTTTTTGAACAACGACTATTTGAAGTTTACCAAATATGTGAACAAAATATTTTTTTAACATGTATGGAATGAACAGAATTTCCTGCCATCATGACCAATAATTATATTAATGTTTAATTTATAAGTGTAAAATTTTACTTTGAAATAAAATTATTGTCATAATTTTTTTTCAATGTTGAAAGGTTATTTCCCCCAATAATGTTTTAATAATCATTTTATGTAATTTAGATTCATCAATGTTGACAATAATTTTTCTACTTATAATCCATTAGGAATATATTTTAATTAAATAATCTATATTATTTTAATATATTGTTTAGGATTATTTTGACTAGGGATGTACTATCTTGATACCATTTATTTTACTCTATATGGTTTATGATTAGGTTTATTTATTAAGGACGATATTAACATTCAATATGCTAATTTTCAATATAAGTGTCAATGTTTATTATGAATCACTACATTAATATTAGGAATGTATTAAAATTATTATGTGATGAGTGGGGATTAGAATTATATATCTATTTGATATATAGGTACGTCTCCTATGAAAAATCAGTTAGCCAAATTAAATGAAATTTTACCTATAGTTTTAAATTGTATTGTGACTGGTCTTGATAGTATATTTATGATGTCTGACATTAAAAATTCCCTCATTATGATATCATTTATTGATTTACTTTTGATTAATTTATTTGTTACAATATCTATGGATAGGATTCATTCTCATGTTATTATGTATATGGATTTATTTTAAAATCAATTATTTCTACCACATTATGCTCATGTTATTTTTAAAATGGATTGTGTTTAAGTTATCTAACCTTCTCTATTGATTATTATTATTTATTCAAGATAGCTTTCCTTATATAATTACCCTTTATACTAATTTTTTCTCACATATTTCTTATGTTTTATTTTCCCCAGGACCCAAGGATGTGTTTTTTGATTGATATATATCGATATGCTAAGAGAAAATATTGTTCTCTAAAAGAAAAACTTTATTTGTGTTTTATTTTTTATTTTTAATGTGTATTTTACGATTACATCTTGTGTACCAAAAACAATACACTAATTGGTTCTACAAAATGTGATTCCTTGTATCTTATGCCATGTAATATTGTAGTGACCAACTCTAGGCTACTAGGGTAAGGATATTTATTTTTTATATCAGAAGAAGTTTAGTATAAACCTATGGAACTAGATTTAAGAAAATATATATTAAGGATTACAATCCTATAAATTACATAAAGGATAACTCTATGTATAGGATAATATATTAATGTTTTTAATGTGTATTTTTTATTGTTTAAATATAAATACATCCATGTATAGACACTACAAGTTGATTTGGTTCATTCATGTTTGCACCTTGGGGTAACAAATTTAAAAAACGTGCTTCAATATTGAATTGAGCATTACCTAGTACATGATAATGGCACTAAATTTGAACCTATTTTGATACTACATGGGGATATTATTATTAAAATTAACATTTTCCTTTTAAACTGTTATGAATGATTTGAATGTATTTTTATGATTTGAAAACATTTCTAAAAACCCCTTATATATTATTATGATATTATCCATAAATAAATTTTTTTGTTTATTTTATGTGTTTCACTTGTGTTGGGATTATATTTTAGGTTTTATAATTTTATGCTCGAATCTAGTGTATGCCACTAATTTGAAATGTCCTTTATAGGAATGGATAGAAACCCTATCAGTATACATAATCTATATAGAGATTTAACTCTTGGGAAAGATAACAATGGTTGAGCTGGATCTACAGCAGTAAATATCAAATTATAACCGTATTTGAGTAGCTAAATTAGTTTAAAAGAAATAATCATTCCTATATATAACATCCTACTAATCCACCATTATGTGCAACAACATTTGACCACATTGTACTTCAACAACCTCCATCATTTAATGGGAATACCAAACCATTTAATGTTGAGAAATGGATTATTTCTTTGAATAAGATATTTCTTCATTAGGGATGAAATGGATGGGAGAAAGCTTTCATGGATGGTTATTGTCTCTTAGTAAATGTAGATCAATAGTTGGAATTGATTCAAAACACTAAGGTTAAAAAATAAATTGAAGACATAGAATGGAATGATTTTAAGGTACCCTTATCAGAAAAGTACTTTACTTATTATAAGTGAGAAAATATGGAGATAAAATCCCACAATCTTATATATAAGGATGACAAAAAAGTTTCTATGTATGTATATAAATTCATAAGGATTTAAGTTATGTTATAGTCTAAGTTATACTCCAAAGAAAATATTGTCCATTTATTTGATGGGTTAAATGAAATTATTTTAAAGGAACTAGTCTCCCAAACCATCCCATAATATGATGAAATAATATCATTTTATATCAATATAGTGAAATAATTTTATCAGTCTTATGGATTCGATGGGATGAAATGGGAGAGGAGGTCATCATTGAAAATGGTAGATAATGGGAAGAAGAATAATAAGGATTTTCCCATGTCATAATTAGGGAAATAAAAAATTTGGTACATTATTCAATGTAATGGGAGTTTACTTCAAGTGTGTAGAGAAAGTTCACCATTCTCATGATTTTAACGGAAAGTAATTTTTTTCAAACGTTAAATACTTCAACAAAAATGAAATGGGAAATTACATAAATGAATGAACGAAGTGTCATGGGAATATACCCACAAAAAAGCTATGGGTTCATGTTTAGGATTTTGTTTTTAGTATATGTGGTGTGGAATAATGTTCTTTTGTATTTTTATTGATGAACTTTTTTAATGAAGTATTTTATCAATGATGTTTTTTTAATAATAATTAAATATATGAGTATTGTATTGTTTTGGGTTTAATATAATAATTTGATAACACATGTTAAATGATACCGAGATTAGTGATTCAGGGGAAATTTGATCTTTTTAAAAAATATGTTATTGAGGGAATATTTCTTACAATATGTACTCAATGTTGAGATAATAATGATAAATATATTTTCATGATATAGTATTATTAATACTAAAATTTCTTAGTTATTTTATGGTTTATATTATCTTTAATGTATTTAAGTATATATTCGAATTTAAGGAATATATTTAAAAATCTAATATTTTATTTTTTAAGCATTCATGTTCTCATTAATGTTTTAAGTTTACCAAGGTTTTCAAAAATCATAAATGTGTAATTAATATCCACTTTATATTTTATGAGGAATATAAATATGTTTTAGTGAATTTCATTCTAAACTTTTGGACTTTGTATTTGGTCATACATAATTCGGATGAGTCTTAAGGTTAACCATATATGGAATGGATTAAGATGAATTTTCGGTGTTACTATTAAGGTATTAGTGATTAATTTGTTATATTGGATAACATGTTCAAACCATTTAGGTTTTAGTAAAGACAATAGGAATGACATGATATTATATTATGGATCTTGTGATCCTTTAAAAGTTAATTTTAGTGATTCTAGAATACAATAATCATTTTTGGGTATTCATTTCATTTATTAAGAGATGACGTGTTAATTGATTGAAATAAAACTAAATAATGAAATTGTTATTATGAAATAGAAAGATATCATGTAATTATATTTCCTTATATTCAAATATAGTAAAATAATTCTTCAACATTAGGAAAAATATTTTGAAAAAAATTCATCATACTACCTTCTTATCCAACGAATCAAATGATCTTTTCAATCATCAAATATTTTATATTTTTAGGTCCTTATCTTTACATTGATCATTAACTTTCTCAGGATCAATGATCTCTAAAATTCTCTATAATTATTTACGATTTTCTTCTATGTACATGTCTTCATTTCCCACCAATGTTCTCTTACTTATTAACCTCGACATGCGTTATTATACATTCCCATGGTACTTGTATTCCTATCATATCAATAGGATGTTTTATTAACCATTTTTTATGATTTTAATTTTTTCAAAAAATGTTTTTTTAAATTTTAAAACCTTGATTATCGAGATCAATATTAAATTATGAAGAAAAAATTTATTTTTGCGGGTAGAATGATGTAATTTCATTAGATTTTAAAAGAGTAACAACATAATCGATAAAATATATGACACACAACATCAATATTATAAGAGAATGTGACACCATAATAATTTAATTTACATTTATTTTTAAATAAATTTAATATTTTTTATAGGTTTTGATTTATGTAACAATCGGTTTGAATGAAATATGATACACTACTAAAATATTATTATTTAAACATGATCACTATAACCTAGATTTTAAGTTAGTGGGTATGAATAGTAATTAATAAATTTTTAAAATTACATGGTCTGCAAATTTATGAAATAAGTTTAATGTATATATAATTATTATGAATAAAATAACAATAATTTAAAAGAAAAACAAATGTTTTTTAAAAAATCGTATTTTTCTAAATGACGGTTTGGTCATGATATGCGCACTTAATATAAAATTAATTTTTAAATTTTTTTGAATGTTTATTTGAAAAAATGAACCAAATATATTAAATTTTTATATCATAATTAACTTATAGTGTATTTTTGAAAATATTATGAAATTATTAATATAATGATGAATACTGATGAATACTGATTTTTATTGAAAACATCCCTTTCATTTGTATTATTTTCAAAGATAAATTATAGATTAAATTTAAAAATAAGTAAAATTTTATTAAATTATATTACAATTTAATTAATTTCGTTTATTTGAATCAATTCCCATATATAAACTTTTATAACATATGAAGGTTTTCATTGAATTTTTTTCTGATGCATTTCAGGTTTAATTTCAAATTCAATATTTCAGCTTATATGAGTTTTATTTGATAAAATGGATGTAATATCAAGAATAATTATAATTAATTTTATATTATATGGGCATCATAATTTTCTATCTTATTGTATATAAAAAAAGAAATAATTAATTACCATGGTTATGGTTAAAACAAGTTTACTATGGGGTTAAACAAAACAATACAAAGCATAAAATGTCCTAAAAACTTTACTAATTTATATTATATGGTAATATATATACTATTATCTCATTAAGGTCAAAATTTATTAGGTTTGGGACATGTTTCCTTAAAAGTGTCTTTAATAATAATTTAAGTAATGAAAACCACACAATATCGACCTCTTACTTTTAAATTTTAACTATGTGTTCACATTGAGACAAAAGAAAGATGTGAATGAATATTTATATTAATTTTGAGTGTAATGAAATTAATATAGTAAGAGTAAATTTTTTTAATTTTTAGTAATCATATAGTTACTTTAAATGCTTCATTAATGTAAACACACTAATTATTTTATTAATAGAAAAAAATAATTGATAGAAAAAATATTAAAATAAAATAAATTGGATTAATTATCATATTTAATTAATTATTTATATAAATATATACATCTATAAATTTTTCAATATAAAATATTTAAATTACAACATTCTTTTGACTTTTTTAAAATTCCAATTAAATTAAAAATGTCAAAATTTACCTTAATGTTATTTTATTATAAACGTTTCTTTATTAAATGATTTAAAATTCATAAAAACCAATCGGATACCATGTTATTTTTATATACTAAAAAATATCAACTATTATTTATTCATTGTCTAATTTTATGTGTGGTGGCTATATCATCCCTTGATGAGTGAAAACATTGTTTCCTCTCTTAATGTTAAAATGGTGTTTTTGAACATAACATGTGCTTTTATGAAAATTAATTTTCATCACACATAGGATTTTATTTGAAATATTTTATTTAATATCTATAATAAGCTAGATTAAATTATTCATCATGTATCATTATATATTAGTCTTTAGGTATAAATTACCTAGGTTGAAAAGACAAGTTACTGTAGTGAAAAATAAAAATTGTTAAAGTAAAGAGACATAGATGTTTAGGAAAACAATGATTAAAAAATGTTTTTTTGTGTGTGTTGAATGTGTGTCTCAGCCATATATCCTTTATACAAATTTAATTATGAAATTATAATCCACTCGGTGTGACTGTGACTACCCATTATTGAATAGTTTTGGATATTCACAAAAATGGAACACCTCTGCAATTATAAATCTTTCTCACTCCCCTCACTTAATCCAACCTATCAAGCCAGTTTTCCTGAACAAACCATGAAAAAATATCTCTAAAAAATATTTGGACAAATTATAGAGCTAATATTATTCAATGAATACAAACCCTGGTGTCATTTAGAATAGATCTGTATGAGGGTTATCTAAAAGAAGGTAATTATTTATATTAAAATCATTCATTTTTGTTCATAATTTAGAACCTTCAATTATATCTTATCACTTAAAATGTAATAAAAATATTTTATACCACATATTTATATGTTATAATTATATTGTAATAATATTTATTCATCTCCACATCCTAAAAATTTGAAATTAAATTTTAATTCGTGTGTACGGTGGACTACCACCTCACAATGTCTTGTTAATAATTTTCCATCAACACTTCTCATTGTAGGATACAATGAGTTATTTAATATATATATATATATATATAATATTAATGATATAATTACACTCTTATTTTTATAATATCACATATACCTTATTACTTTACAATCATTTTAAAATACAATAACGTCTCTCATGTGTACGGTGGACTACTACCTCATGAAGAGATGTGATTAATTTTTCAATAACAATTTTTTTGAACGTAATAATGATAAATTTTATGAATATATATGATATAAGTAACATGATATAATTATTTGATAACAATATTTCATACACTTCATTACATGTTCATTCTTTGAGAGTATTATATAGTCACTTGTGCATACATATGACCTACGGTCTCTACAAAGAGATGTGATTCATTTTCTATGTAAAATTACAAGAATGGTTATAAATATATATATATATATAATAAAAATAAAAAGTATTTATAAAATTAAAATCATTCTAGGGATTATGGAACTATTTCCCACGTAAAGAATCCAAACATCCATGACACAACACGCATGAGAAAACAAGGCAACTAACAGCCAAAATAATGAATATAATGAAATATTTTTAACAAATGGGAGGTAATATGTTATAATTAATTAATATATGTTATAATATATATGTCTTTTGTTCATTAAAATTTTTCTAATATACCTAACTTTATTATATATGAGTTTATAACACATACCTAGGGAGCTAAACCTAATGTAAGGGGTTTTTGTATCACTTTTACCTTTGTGAGACATATGCTATATTCACCACTTATTAATTTATATTGTGTATATACTAACATTTTATTATTTTATATCATCAATATCTTTATATACATGGTATTTAATGTTTAATTTAATGTTATGTATTTCATGGGGCTTATGATTCAAATGTTACCAAGGTTGTAGGGGTTTATTTCACAATCTCATCATTATTTGTGATTGTTTGCATTTAAGTCTAAATTTTGTGAATTATTTGAATATTTTATCCTAAATCAAATAAATTCACATTTATTTTCTTTATTCAGAAGCTTTTAAAGTATTATGATCATTTTTATTCTTTATAGTTTTTAAATTAGTATGAATTGTTTTTAAAAAATATTACTTTTTTTCTCTCTTCGTTCGAAAATCCATTTCCATAAAAAAATGTTTACTAAAAATATAATAAAAAATGTTTAATAATTTACCAAATTATTTATTAATGAATATTTTTCCAATGTTTTATTTTTAACAAAAAAATATTGGAATTAATCTTTATGTCATTTTCCAAATAAGGCCTATTTGTATTTTACTAAACATTTTAAAGGGATCGTTGTTTTAACATATAAAAAATAAACAAAATTTCACATCACTGTGACCACAAAATGTTTAAAAAATTACATTAGAAGTTTAAAATGTCATTTTAAAATAATATTATTTTAAAAAATTTTAAATAAATTTCTGTTTTAAAAAGTTATTTTCAAAGAAGAAAGGATATTTTCCTCAAAATGGGTTTAATGATCACTTTATGTAATTTATATTTATCAATATCAACAACAATTTTTCTACATATTAAACAATAGGAATATATATTATTGGTACGATATTTATTATATCTCTATATAGTTTATGATTAGTATGAATTAGATTTAATATATTGATACCAATCATTTTAATATAGATGGTTTATGATTTTGTTTCTTGATTGGGTAATGTATTGAAATTTTGTATTTTAGTTTTCAATATGAATATTTACATTTATAGTTCTTCAATAATTTCATATGAGGAAGACATTGGAATTATTATCTGATGGCTGAGACTTGGAATTACATATCCCCTCCAAGCTTTTGTAGGTTTCCTGATACAACTCATTTTTCCAAATTAAATGCGTTTTTACCCACAGTTTAAAACATTTTTGTGAAAGGTCTTGATTGTATGATTATTAGTTCTAAAATTTTTCATTCCCTCATTATGAGATTAGTTATTTATGTCCATTTGATTATTCCATTATGTAGAATATTCAGGGATAAGTTTCCAGCTCATGTTATTAGGTATATGGATATATTGGATCATATTTTATTCATTCTATATTAGGATCAAAATATTTAATAAATGATATGTGTTTCGGTTATTTACCTTTACATTTTGATTGTTAATATTAATATTGATATATTATTATATACTCTTACCGTTATTGAGCTTTAGACCTCACCAATTTGTTTGATTTTATTTTCCCAAAGACACCATGAAGTACCTTTTGATTGATATTTAGGGACATGCTAAGGGGGAATATAGAATTATAAAATGAAACACATTGGGAATTTAATGTTTTCATTTGTAATTTAAATTTAAATTATATATCTATTTTACCAAAACTACTTATATATTTTCCCTTTGTGATGTGATTCATTTTATCTTATAACTCTATAATAATGTAAAGACTATGTTTGGGATACTAGGGTTGGGGTCTTTACAAATTTAGTGACCCCAATCTCTCGCCACTTATAAGTGGATCTGGTAAGGGAGTTACAAAATAGTATAATATATTTTTTTATGATTTGGGGAGATGTTAGACAGCTAGTCTAGGGAGGGGTCATTGATTTTTTTGGATAATAGACTGGTGCATCGATACTACTTATTCTACTAGTAAGTTATTGATACTACCAAATGATATTGTAGTTATTAGTTCTTGATGTTACTGTTTTTTAATTGCACCTTGGGTGATTTATAAGGATTTTTAGGTTTATGGTATATTGTGGTTTTGGATCTCTGAATGTTTTCAAGAGGCACGGGTTTGAATCTTGGACCATTGTAAAGTGTATTTGTACATGCATCATAGTAGGCATGTAGGATTCACATAATATATGTTTGGATTCCTGTGGTTGGTTACTCATGAGATGTATACTATTTAATGATTCAATAATAATATAAATGATGTTTTCTATTATAACATAATGGTGGAATCCTACTCATCTGAATCATGCAAAATTTTCTTATAATGGTTGCTCATAAGGATCATCTTGTAAGAGGTGTATTAGTGTTAGTAATACAGTCCCTTCGAAGAAGGATATATTGAGAACCTTTGTGGGTTGGTTCAGGTGTTTAATTTCTGGTGATGGTTCAATGACGGTAATGATTCTCGTGATGTGTCTTGAGAACATTCATGGATTTCTCTGTGAGAGCGTAACCCTCGTGGGTTGTGTTAAAGCATGTCGAATGCCATCTGGTTAGTATGAAATGACGATTTTCTAGGTTAGTGTAACAAAAGATAATTATATTAATTATATTTTCCATTATTATAACTATTTCATATATTATAAATGACATAAAATTACTTATAGAACATAAAAAAATTTATAAATTAACAAATTAATTAAATAAGTTTCATTTAAATTAATTAAAGAACCTAAACCAAAGGATTAATAACTTGACCTTTTGAATTATAATATAACCATTATGAATATCAAATCATCCAATAGAATAATATCCTATCCCATGAACGTATAAATATCATCTATCCATCTTATAAATGAAAATTTTATATAATTAAATCATATAATATTTAATTAAATTTTTTAAAATTGATAAATTATGTGTTGGTGTTTTTAAAACACATATATGTTTAACTAAAGTTTGAAAATTAATATAATGATTTTAAAAAATTGTTTCTATAAGATACAGTTATAAATTAATAATTTTGTTTATTATGATTAAATGATAATTTTCTGAGACCTTATCTAATTTTTCAAAGGATCATAAAAGTAGTTTTGATTATAAAATAGATATTATTTCAAGTAAATGATGAATTTAATTAAAATTTTAATTTATCATATTTAGATTTTTTTTATAAAATATAGTATATTTTATCATTCTACATGTTTAAAAAATATTAGGGATAATTTAAAGGTTTTTTCTAAAATTGATAAATTTACTCTGAATAGTGGAAAATAACAATTTATAGTTTTTAACAAATACAAGATATATTTAGTCATAGATGATTTATGGATGATGTAATAACATATTTTCAAACCATCCTTCATTATTTTTAATTTATTTTGTGATAATATACATACTTTTCATATTCTTTATCCCAAATAATAAACTAATGATTAAAATAATAAAAAAAACCCCTCTCCGTCACTAGAAATACCACTCCTCACCGACTCCTTTCCTCACACATCAAAATCCATGAAAAAATTTAAAATTATAGAAAATAATATTCCTATGTCTCTTCCCCATGTCGATCATCCTTTGGTATCAACAAAAGTTCAAACCCAATTCCACTAAGTGGTTTCTCAAGGAGAAGAATTCAATAGGTAAAAACCTATTTATTTTTCTTCATCTTTCCATTATTTTCATTTATTTTCCTTTCCTAACCCCCTTATCTGGGTGACATGATAAATATATTATAATTTATATACATTAATGATTGTATTTTTAATGGAGAAACCCATAATAGTTTCTTTTCCACTTCCGTTTTGTTCTAAAAATGTACACATCATCCGTGAGGTGCCGATCTAATGCCTTCGTGGATGATGTTTTTTCGTTTCTTAATTTCACCGTAAAGGCCGGTCATAAGACCATTTTTATTGTTACAAAATTATAATATTTTTATTAAAACTTATTTAATGTTATGGATCTAGTATATAAAAAAATTTATTTAATAAAAAACAAGTTTGTGATAATAAAAAAATTGACAAAGTAATCTGAATGACTTTCATTAATGTTTTTTCAAATAAATAATCCTCACATCTGGAAAAAAATTTCTGTAATACCATTTATTATTATTTATGTTCAATAATTACATATTATTTTAATTCTAGATAGCTATTCTCATTTTACATGATCTTCCAAACACATATACAACTAAGCCAATCATGAAAACCAAGGAAACAAACTCTCCAGAACGATGAAATTGAATCACATAACTCAACGAAAGGACAAAAAATTTACTAAATAAAATTAAAATAAATAAAATATATTTTTAATTGGTTATTAATTAAATTATTAATGAATACAATTTTATTATCTAGTAGATTAATATCAAGTTTAGAACACTTTTATACATAAATAAAGGGATTCTCTCTAAACCCACATTTTTTCATTCAAGTGACTATTACTTTCTCTTCACCCCATTGTAGTTCTAATTTAATTTAATATAATTTTATTAAATTATATTTATATTTTTGAAAAACAAGAATCTCGATGATATAATTTTTCTCTGACTGATAAATATTTGTTTTAGAAAGGTTCCATTCTCAATTCTTCCCGATAAGTAATCATGATTAAAGGGAACTTCCCAATTTCATACACAATTTCAAGATCTCTCCATGATTTTTTACAAAACATTATTTTTATAAAATTACTCATTTTATCATGAAATTTTATCTAGGGTCATTACTAGTTTTATAAAAACAACTTTTCCTTATTCATTTTTAAATAATCTTGAAAATTCTGACCTAAACTCCCCTAAAGTGGATCATTTATAGGGAATCTTAAACACTCATTTTACATGTTTTAAATTAGTTTGGAAAGAATTTTTTATGATATAGGAATAATTTATGTTATTAATATTCATATATTTTTTAAATCCATTTATTTAGGGCCACTTTTATAAAACACCCGTTTGTTTTGCTCTCTGACATGATTATGATACCCAATTATTTACATGGGTAATCCTTATGATTGATTCCTTATGTGGAACACATATTCATGAAAATGTTTTGATGGGTGCACCCATATAGCACACCAACGAATTGGGTAACTTTAAGTCTCATGATTGGTTATGTTCAATGGTCTTGGTGGTTATCATTAACTCATGCTCCTCCACATGAAATGGTCTTGGTGGTTAGTTTTAACTCATGCTCCTCTATGTCCAATGGATGTTGTGGTTAGCCTTGACCCATGTTTAGGTCATGTTGTATGAGGTTTCCATATTTATATTATACCATGATTACATGTTCCCATGTTCTTTATGTTATTATTCCATATGTTTATTCATATTCCATTCCATTTTATGTCATCATTTTTTTCCTTATAACCCATCTATTATGATTTATTCATATGATTATTCAATTACTAGGATCTTTATCTCATCCATTTTTTCACATATTACCTATGTTAACCTATGAAGATATATGATCTCATTTTATGTTTGGATCTCTTTATGGATATTAAATGATATATGTTTTTTTGGTTCTATGTTTTCATTTTTAGGTACCTAATAATCTAAAGACACCAAAATTTATGATCCTTGGTTGTATTTTATGGTAAAGTATGATTAAAAACATTTAATAATATATGTAAAATTCTGGGGACATTATATTTGGTAGCATAGAATGGTATAGTGATTTTTGGAGATTAGGAATATAAATCTTTAGTAGGAACCCTTGGTATAATTCTATCACTATGGATTTCCTATAATGAAACATAGGGAATCACAAGTTATGATATTTTTCATTTAAATGTTTGTCCTTTTTATGTTCAAATATTCTTTCATTATATTTATTATCATGTTATTAAAGACCCCATAATTATATTTTCTTTTTATTAGTTAATGGATATAAATAGGAGAACCCACACTAATAATCAATATTATAAGAAATGTGATGATTTTCCTAATGAAATACCAAATCAGATGACTTGAATACCCTGGAACACCCTCATTATCCTAAGAAATAAAATGTTCCTATCAAATAATTTATGCAGAAATGTCCTGCCATGTTTATAGGATCCAATGATCGCCTCTTTGAAGAAAAATGGATTAACTCCATTGAGAAGATATTTTATGTCCTCTAATTCTCAAAAGAAAAGAATTTTTTGTTTGAGTTCTATTATTTTGATGGGGGATTTTATTAGTGGTGGAAAATAATCCAGAAAAATAATTCCATGTTTCAAATTAATTCCACGGACTGATTATAATTCAAAAAGATATTATTTAACAAATATTTTCTTTAGAAAAAAATAAGGAAGATGAGTCTATCAGTTTTTACAAAGAAAACATCATAATAATTACTTGATTCTCCTCCAACATTTCCATAAACACAGATATCAAGGTTGTTCTCTTCTTAAGAGAACTAAAAAATATTCTATATAATGTGATTTTGATTTGAGACTTTGATAGCCGGAAGATATTTTTAATTGTTCATATAAGTTTGAAATGCAGATTAGATACTCTAAGTGGTTTTATATAAAAGAGATAAAAGGCTAAAAATGGTGTTTAATATGGGAGGATCCATAGATAAATCCCATGTTGGAATGTAAACCTACCATCCCATGTGTCAAAACTATGGGAAGAATCATATTGAGAACTATCTAATGAGAGCCATGAAATGATTCAAATGTGGAAGAGTAGGGATTTTAACTAATAACTACTTAATAGATATGAATATTCCTACTAACGTGGAAGAATACAGGATGGTTTTGATCAAAAAATACCATGTACTGTAGTGTTTCAACTTCAAGTATAATGTGAATTAATCAAACCATTTCCCTAAAACAAGGGTTTTTATGGGGAATAAAAAATGAAGGTAGTAAGGAAGAGAATATTTTTACACTAATATTTAGGTGGATATTGGAAATGATGTGGTGACAATTATGATTGTTATTCATTAAAGAATACATAGAAAACTATTTGATTCTGGATATTTTCATGAATTCATATCTTTCAATTTTAGTAGAATTATTCAAAAAACACCTCAAAATATAGAGGTTTGGTTATCTGTGAGAACATAAAATGGGAAAATTATTGGATCAAAAGTATATAAATACTCTTATTTTAATGTTTGTGGAATGAACCTCCTAGTAAATCTTATCTTTCATCCTTTGGTAATGTTTGATTCTATGTTGGGAATGTATTTTCTATCTTTACAAAAATCCAACATCGAATATCATGAAAGAGAGATCCATCTTCACATAACAAAGGTATATTCCAATTATGTATAAGAGTAAGAAAAGGATGAATCTATATTCGAATCATCATCTAAATTTAGGATATTATTTCTTTATGAGAAAGCATATCTATTATTAATGAGTGAGACAAAAGAGATGATAATGCTCAAAAAAATGCCCATTGCGAGGGACTATACTGATTTGTTCCCTAAAGAGTTGTATAACAATCATCTTGACCTAAGAGATGAGTTATCAATTGAACATATTCTTGTATATCTTTATAGATCAAATAAACCTTATAGAATGTCCAATATTGAGTTGGAAGAAATAAAGAAGAAATTATAGAAGAATTTGGGAAAGGTGTTTATATGCTCGAGTGATTCAGTAACAGGTGCGCCAATCAACTTTTTGAAAAGGATAGATGGATTAATGTACCTCAACATTGATTTTTATGAACTCAAAAAATAATTATATTTTAAAAATAACCCTTTAAATTGATAGAATACTTATTTTATCAACTACATGTGGCAATGTATTTCTCTAAGGTGGACACTTTGTTGGGATTTCACCAATTAATGGTCAGAAAGGAATATATTTTCAAGACTGCCTTTCAAATGAGGTATTGGCACTATGTGTTCAGAGTGATGACCATAGGACTCACTAATGCTCCCTTAATTTTCATGGATTTAATGAATAGAGTCATTAGATAACACCATGAAAAATATTTGGTAGTGTATATTTATGATTTTATAATATAATCTAAGAGAAAGGAGGAACATGAGAAGCATTTGAATGTCATTTTTAAGACTTTGTGAAAGGAGAAATTTTATGAAAAGTACAGTAAATGTGGGTTTTGGATGAGTGATGTTTCATTATTAAGGAATTTTATCACCAATAAAATAATATATGTAGACCCCTATAAGACAAAAGAAATAGATTAGTGGCCCATGAAAACATTTGTAACAGAGATCAATAGTTTTCTACATCGAGATGGGTATTACCGATGATTTTTGAAAAATATATCATGATTGTAGAACCCAAACACCAAGCTAACTTGGAAGGGAGAGATGTTTTTCTAGACCCATGAATGTGAAGACTACATCAAAGAGTTGATAAAAAGGCTCATCACTGCACCAATTCTCACACTACTGATAAGTGGGGAAGTCATTTTTTTGTACAATGATGCTTCAATAAAAGGATTTTAATTTTTACTAAGGAAAAATGATAAAGTGATATCATATGCCTTAAGGTAGTTGAAAAATCAAAAACAAATATATCCCTTGAATTATCTAGAGTTGGTGGATATGATATTTTCATGAAAAATCTGGTGGCCTTATCTCTATAGGGAGAAGTGTAAAATATGTACTTATTATTGGAGCCTGAAATATATATTCCCAAATAAGGATATTAATATGAAACATCGAATATGTTTATAGCTTCTAAAAATTATGATTTCTCAATCCAATTTCATTATGGTAATGAAAATACGGTGGTACCCTATGTAAAAAAGATCTTAAATCGTTATCAATGATGATAATTGGGGAGTATATAATAGTAATAGACCTAAAAAGGATAAACATGGGAATAATTAAGTGAGTAACATCATAAATCCTTATTCAAATGATTTCTCAACCATCTATAATTGATGAAATAAAGGACGTTCAATGAAATGATTTTAAAATTTAGAAAAACATGAACTCTATTAGAAATGGGAAATCCTCAGATTTCAAAATGTATGAGAAAGGATTTGTGAGATTTGGGTTATGATTACGTGTACCATATAATCCAAAGATAATGAATGATCTTTTGAATGACATAGATAACTTAACCTTTTCTATTCACCCAAGGATAAAAAATATGTATCGAGATATCTAAGAGCACTATTGGTGGGATAATATGTAGAAGGAGATCAATGAATATACATAAAAGTTCATAGTATGTCAGTAAGTGAAGTCCAAAAGTATAATTTATAAGGGGATGATGCAACCACTATGAATACCAAAATGGAAAGTGGAAATCATCAACAAGTACTTTTTCATTGTAATTCAAAACACTTATAGAGGGAAAAAAATTATATATGGGTTGTTATGGATCATCTTACAAATATTGATCACTTTATCACAATTCGATATGACTTATCACTAGATCAACAAGCTCGGATATACATTAATGAAGTGTTATGGCTACATAGAGTACCTCTATAGATTTTATCTAATAAAGATCCAAGAATTGCCTAATGGTTCTAGAAATATAACCAACATTATCTAAAAACTGAGTTAAACTGTAGTATGTCCTATTATAATCAAACCGATGTAATATATGAGTGGACTATTTATAAATTAGAATACATGTTTAGATTGTGTCCAATGAACTTTAAATTAGGATGGGACCAACATAAAACTCTATTCATGTTATCTTACAATAATAATTTCCTCTCTAGCATCCTTATGAAGCCACACGAACCCCTTATGGGGATATATGTATAACATCATCATGCAAGGATGAAGTTAGTGAACATAGGCTCATCATACCTGAAATGGTTGAAGAAATGGTGGAAAATGTGAAAAACCTTTAGAATCACATCAAGGCAGCCCGAAGTAGATATAATATCTATACAGAAAATAATTGATGAGAGATTGATTTCATGATTAGAGACATGGTATTTCTCTTCATATATCCATGGAAGAGGATCATGAGATTTGTGAATAAAGGAAATATATGTCCTAGGAATATCGGATCCTTTGAGATTCTTCACCATGCTGAAGTTGTGACCTATCGACAATCACTTCCACCAATCATTTCTCAAGTAAATAACATATTCCAAGTATCCCTCTTGAGAAATTACAATATAGATCTCTATTAGGTAATGAATTCATAGGTAGTAAAATTGGAAAATGATCTCTCTTATGATGTGTATCCAGTGACGATATTGGATCATAAAGATAAATTTATATACAACAATACTACTAAATTGGTCAAAGTAATATGGTTGAACCATAGGTAAAAATAAAAAACATGGGAACCTGAGGAGTAAATTAAAGATAAATACCTTCATCTATTTCCCTCTTAGTCTATAAAACACAATTTTGAGGGTGAAATTTCATAAGGGGGGAAGAGTGTAACAACCAATAATTATATCAATAAAATTTTACATTATTCTAATTATGGCATATAATGTAAATCAAATACAATTATGCAGAGAACACAATGAAAAAGTTAAAAATAATGAATGAATAAAATAAGTGGAATTTTTAGAATTTAATGAACCTAAACCAATGGAATAGTAACTTTTCCTTTGGAATTATAATATGTACCTTATGGAAACAAAACTACATAATAGAATAGTGACATAACCTATGAATGTTTGAGTTAATTTTATCGACCTTACAAATGAATATATGATATAATTAAATCACAGTTTAAGTAGTCAAATGTTTTAAAAATAATAAATTAAGTGGTGGTAATTTTATAAAACATAAATGTAAATTTTCAATTTATGATTAATAAAATTATTTAAAAAAATATTATTTTCATAAAATAGATTTATAAATTAATATTTTTTATTCTTATTATTATAAGATAATTTTGTGAGACTTATCTAATTTTTCAAAGTGTCATAAAATCAGTTATAATTATATAATCAGTTTTGTTTTGAGTAAATGATAAATGAAATTAAAAATTAAATATCAAATATTTAAAAAATAATTTTCATAAAATGTAGTTCATTTATTAATTCTACATGTTGAAAAACGGTTATGGATATTTTTGTTTTGATTTTTCAAAATTAGTTGAATTATTATGAATAGTGAAATAAATTAATTTACGGTATTTATTAAATAAATGATTTATTGAGTCATAGATGACGTATATATCATTTAATACCATAATATCGAACCATACATCCTTATTTTAATGTATTTAGTGATAAAGTTCAATCTATATATAGTTTTGATAAAAAATAATAAACTAATGAATAAAATAATCAAAACACACCCCTCTATTCCACTATAAATTCCAACCCCTGACCACCTATTTTACACACACATCAAAATCCTTGAAACATTACCAAATTATTACCAATACTATTCCAAAGTCTCTCCCCCATTAATATGAGACTTTGGTCTAAAAAAGACTAAACCCAATTCCCATAACCAGGTTGTCGAGGAGAAGAATTCAAGAGGTAAAAACCTATTTCTTTTTCTTTTAATATCAGTCCTTTTATTTTCTTTTCATCTTATAACAACACCATGTACAAGTTAAATGATAACTATAATAAATTTTATAAATTGAAATGTTTTTGTGCCAATGAAACAACCCATAAAGATTTCTTTTCCTATCCCCTTTTGTTCTAAAAATGAAAACATCGTCTGTGAAGTGCCGATTTACCACCTTCTTGGAAAACGTGTTTTTTTCTTCAATTACACCATAAAAGTAGGTAATAAGACCATTTTTGTGGTTGAAAAATATTATAATATATTTATTACTGTTTATTTAATGTTATGGAACCATAAAATATAAATACTGTTAATCAATAAAACCAAACTTGTTCATAATGATTGCAAAACGCCAAAATAATCTTAACAATTATTGTTAACGTTTTATCCAATGAATAATAATCACACGTGAAATAATATATATATTTCCATTGACAATTATTTAATTTCATTAATAAAATATAATTTCAATTCTAGATAACTATTTTCATTTTACATGATTTTCCATATACATTTACACGTGAACCAATGATGTCAACCAAAGAAAGGAACACTGAAAAATGTTAAATTGAATATCAAAACTCATCAAAAATACAATAAATGAAGTTAATAAATTAATTAGTAATTGGTTATGATTTAAATTATTAATTAATCTAATATGAATATCTAGGACACTTAGATCAAATTCGGAATACTTTTAGACATAAGGTAAGGGATTCTCTCTAAACCCTCAGTTTTCCTTCATGTTATGCTTATTATATCTTTAAAAAAAATTAATCATTATATTATATTATTTATTTATTATAAATTATGTTAATATGTTTCAAAAACATATATACAAATCATATCATCCCTATTTCATAGGGAAATATACGTTTTAGAAAGGATACTTTCTCAATTCTTCTCGATAAGCAAGCCTGATTAAAGAAAACATCCTGATTTATTTTCCACATTCATTTTCACTTCATAATATAATTTATTCCACCATTATTATTATATAATCACTCACTTTATAATCTAAAATATCTTTATTCATTTATGGTTTTATATTAATAATTATTCCTTTATCCGTTTTAAATAATCTTGAATATTATCCCTTAAACCACAATAAATTGGCTCATTTATAATGTTTCTTAAACAATATTTTGACTTGTTTTCAATTAATGTGGACATAATTAACCATGATATATGCCTATATTACCTTATTAATTTATATTTATTATCTAAATCCACTCTTTTATGGAATCTTTTAGGATACACCCATTTTTTATGCTCCATGACATGATTATGATACCCGATTCTTATCATGGGTAACCCTTACAATTGACTCATCATATGGAACATATATTCATGAACATGTTTTTTGGGTTTTCCAATGTAGTAAATAAATTATGTCAATATTTTTTAGACTCATGAGACTTCATTTTTGATGATCTGGGTGGTTATCCTTGACTCAGGCTACTATATGTTCAATGGTCTTAGAGGTTAGCCTTGACTCATTCTCCAAAGTTTGTAATGGTCTTGGTAGTTAGCCTTGACTCATGATTATGTCATATTGAATGTTGATTCCACATTTATATGATTCTATTATTACATGTTTCTATGCTCTGTATGTTATGATTTAATATGTTTATTCATGTCCCAAGCCTTTTTATGGCTTTATGTTTTTCATTATAACCCATGTGCTATGATTTATTCATATGTTTATTCCTATACAATTATTCTTAAATAATTACTTTGTTAATTGATAACCCATGTTTTCCTTGTAATATTAATGATCTTAATGGAAGTTATTATCTCTTTATAGAGATTAAATAAAATACATTTTTATTTTGGTTCTATGTTTTTAGTTTTATTTACCTAATCTTCCAAAGACACTAGACGTTACCATAAATGGTTATATTTTATGGTTATTTATGATTAAAATAATATAATAATTATTGTTAGATGACGTATTACTTATATTCTGGACCAGTTAGGTGCATGGATGGGTTGGTTTAATGTGGTTAAGACCATTGTGGTTAGATTTTGGCTGGATGATCATGATTCGAGAAAGATGTTCATGTGGTGGGTAGTCATGTGTTATGATTGGGAATGGGTAGATGAATTTATTTTAAATAGGAATATATAAGGTATTTTAGGTTTTTTTAGTATTAAATACATATGTGAAATGGTCATTAGGTTATTCCCATGAACCTAGGATATATGAACAATAATCCTGTGAGTGAGTCTATATTTTCAATTAGGATATGTGGAAGCATTGGCAATTTCCTTTAGTTGATATCCAGTAATATAGTTTTAAAGAACCCATGATAGGGTTTTATGTGTTTCACTCTACCTTGGAATATGGTATCAGAATTGGTGAGGACTTTTAGAAAAGGTATTATTATGTAAGGAAATGTGTGTCCGGGTGACACATGATGTGGATTTATTTTAATGTCAGTGAATGATTTGTATATTGGTCCATTAGAAATGGTTTTGTTGGTGGATGAACCAAATAAATGTGTTGGTGTTAGTGTGGTGGTGGTTTTGGTTTGAGTTCACTCTCGGTATGAGGTGACCGGTGTGTCTATTAAGTCATGTATGGGAATGGTGGCCCATAAATTTTGGAGATAAATGTGTAACATACATTGGTTCTGAAATCTAATGTTAGTGTTGGATTAGGATACCATGATATAGATAATATGTGTGGATAACATATAAAATAGTTTCATGCAAATATAGTGTAATTGGTTGATAGTAGAATTTGTGGCTTGGAAGGATCAACACACATGAAGTAATTGGGCGGATTTGGGTTTTGTGTTTCTGACATGGTATAAGGGAAACCATATGGTGGGGAGTACACCATTGGACAGTTTGAGGGAGTGAACCTAAATATATGAATATTCAATGGTTTTCAAAAATGATGTTTATGTGAATTAGTAACATGAATCAATTTTTCTTTAGAGTTAACAATCATGTATGAGAGGGTTGAATATGTGTATTCATCACATGCGGTCATAGATGGGTCATGGGAATTGTGGTTCAGGTAGTTGTTTTAATGGAGCATTTTAATGATACTCTTTTTTCTAGGATAATTTTATTGGTCACAATTGAATGGACCTTATGTTATGAGGGGAGTAGATGTGGGGACAATCATGAATGGTCGATATAGAATGAGGATACCAATGCATGGTTAAACTTGAGTAAGTATGGATGCTTGGTAAATAATATATTTGGGGTTCATATGTAATTTTATACGGAGTTATAGGAATGTAATTAGTCTCAGTGTGTTTTAAAATTATTTTAGTGTTTGTAAAATCAAATGTGTGAAAGTTCCCTAAGTTGGAGAATGATGGAAAGAGTAGTTGGTTCGTGATACAACCATGGAACTACACTGGTATTTTTGTTTAAACATTGGTGTTGGTTTCTGTTTAATGTTACAATTCCTCATAGTGTTATGGTATCATTATTGAGTTTAAGGTCTGATATGTATTGACATGAACAACTAATAATTTTGGAAAAAGTAACTTAGATGTATTAAAGTAGATCATATATGGTTTTGAACATGATGGGACTAGAAAATTGTTGTGTATTTCATTTCATATGTGATTAGGGTAGTTTAATGGACTCACAGGTTGTTTGGAGCAATCTGGTGTATTCGGGTGTGGTGTTAGAGTTGTGCAGTGGAAGAGCATTAGAAATTTGAAGATCAGACCTAATTAGTGCTCCATGTTTTGATGGATCAGGAGGGTTGGTATAATTGTTTTATAGGATTCCCTAACTTCTCTAGTATGAGAATTATTATAGTCGGGAGTTTTTAATGCCCTGAGGATTTATGGTCATTGTGTTTGAGAGGTAATTTGAATTCCCATTTTTGGATGTTATATTTTTAGAATAGGTGTTTGGGATAGAAATATAAAATTTTAGCCTCTTAAAATCAATATATTAAACATGATATAATTTTTGGGGTAATCCTTTATCACAGAAGATTGTCAGATGAGAGCCCAGGGTGGTCGGGCCTACTGCAGTAGTACTTGCATGTCGGAGGGATGAACAATATCCCAACACCACTACTGGGATCACCAGATTCTACGTGGGATTGTTTCAATGGTGTTTTTATTTTGGTAAGTCTAATGATATTCAAATAATTACCCTATAGTTTTTATGCATATTGAGGGGATAGGTATGTCCATTTCTTGGTGGATTTTTGTTCCCCTTTCATCTCATTTATCCCCTTTTGATAGGGGATGTTTTCCTTGGTTTTTCAATGATGATTTATGGAATTTCTATCTAAAGTATTCAATTGGGAATCATCCTTTTCTATGTATTAATTTTTATGACCTGTGATAGGGTTTCAACGATGATTTCATAGGTTCATAGAGAAATCAATTGACCTTATGGGGATGCCACACTACTTTTGAAAATGGCATCCCAAGATGTTTTTTTTGGCATTCTTTTGGAATTCATTTCAATCAATTTATAAGGTATATAGAATAAAAATTACATATTATTGTGTTTTTGAAATATAATTCACATTATTTTATCTTTTTATTTTAGTGTTTTATTCAATTTGTAAAATCTCTTAAAAAGTAAACCCATTCATTAAAATTTTACACTTATACTAAGTATAAATTTTTTTCATAATAAAAAATACATTAAATTAAAACATGGTTTTCTATTTTTGAAAAATGTTCACAATTATCCACTTAATATAATCCTTGTCACTACCCCCCCCCCCATTAAACTCTACATTTTACATTATAAAAACTTGTAATGAGCACAAAATCTCAGTAAGGCTTATAGAAAGAAAGGAAACTATTAGTTTTGTAAGAACATGAAATATCATATAGAGTTTACTTTTTTTAATAAATTTATTTGATAATATGAAATAAAAAATTGTAACATGAGTAAACACATTTTTCTAAAATAAAATCTTTTAAACCCATAACAATAAATTTAAATTCATTCAGGTTATTTAGAGTATCATATATATATAACTATTTCAAAACCCTTTCAACTGGAATTAGGATATGAATGAATTCAAATAAATTTATTATGAGATTACCAAGTGCTATCAAGACTTCCATTTATTATGTTGTATTGGGATTACCTATTGTTATTTGGACCACACAATTTTATGATATAACGAGCTTTCCCAATGTTATATTGGCCACTCTATGTTAAACTATAATAGGTTTTCCCATTTCTATCTAGATCACCCCATGTCAAGTTGTAACAGGCTTACCTAGTGTCACCTTAGACACCCCATGTATAATATATAGTATCCTCACCTATTTCCTATAATTCTCAAGTAGCACATCATTAATAGAACAATTTAATAACAAAACCCTTGGAAAAACTCTTTTAATACCATATGAAAAAAACATTCATATAAAAATATGCATGTCTTTTAAAATCAAGTTTTAAATTATAAAATTCAAAAAATAAATGATGGTTTATATTTTAATAAAAAATGATATATTTCAATGGAACATGTTAATTAAATAATAGATATTATTGTGTAAAATTCATTTTCATTGTATAGGATATGAACCGAACATTCCTTTTTTTTGTCTAAATGTTCTGAATAAAATAGGTAAAAATAATCCTTTTGAATTTTTTTAAATGAAATTAAAAATATAAATAAAATATAGTTTACAATCCTTTTATATCCATATAAATAAATATGTTAAATAATACCAAGAATATTAACAGGGATAAAAATATTTGATAAATAATCATTTAACATTCAAGGAGACTCAAACCACATTGAACATTTAAACAATTATCCCCATGAATGAATTAAATTTTAAAAACCCTTATATAAAATGATTATAAATAAAATAATGACATTATATTTCAATAGGTTTATATATACTCCTCATAAAATAATGTGGGTGTTTAACATAAAGATATGCCTCTATGAATGGATATTGAGATGAAGTCCTTTACACAGAGTCTGATTCATAATGAAAGTCTTTTATCTTCCTGAATAAAAAAATTAGGATAATTATTAACTTTATTGAGAACCATTTTCTGGTTATCATTCATTTTATATCACTTATTACCATGTTATAAAAATTACTTAATTTTATAGGTTCATGTCGGATGTTTTGATGATATTCGTTACATGAGTCCCAAATGACTTTGGTATGATGTCTTATTCAAGAGTTGTCATTATTCTATCATATATATAAGAATATTAATTATATATATAAATAAATTATTCTTTAAAATCCATCTATTTCATATGGATAAGAAAAAAATACATTATAATCATGAAGACTATAAGTCGTACGTACGCATGAGTAACATTTTCATTTTTAAACGATCATTACAGAAAAAAGGTAAGTATTATTTTATATTTAAATATGACTCATAATATCATTAATACAATATATATAATTTAAATATTCTTATATAGATCATATATGTGATGTACTAATGAAAAACGAATCACATCACTTCGCATAGGTGATTATTCACACATACACACAAACGACAATATCATTTTTCTATGTATGGAAGGGTAAGAAATAAAATGATATATTATAATTTAACAATGATAAATATGTAATATATAAAAATTAATTACATAATAATAACCACTCTTTATAGATAGTTATTGACAATGAATTTTACCAGCTTGTGAGGTAATTTTCCATCGTACGTACGAACAATTAATTCTTTTCCAATTTGATGGATGAAAAGATGGATTTTTGTGATAATATTAACCTAATAAAGCACTAGTGTATTCATTCTACTATAGTTATTATTTAATTAGGTTTGAAGAATATTTTAATGTACTGGAAGGAGAAATAAAATGGAAACACTTAATTAAAAATGATACCTCTTCTTCAGATGACATCCTTTGATTAACATATTAACACCTCTAAAGAGTGTCTTATGCCTAAAAAAGGTATATAATATCAATATGGATTATGTTAACTTATTTGGTTAGATATTGGGCTAAAAATTGTTTTTAGGTATGAGTAATAAATAATAATGGGTTCCTTTTATTGGAGAGAAGAGGGGTACTCACAGAATTATTTAAAATATTAAATTAATATACATTTATTTTTTGATCCAAATAGATCCAAACTTATTAATTTAGAATGTAGGATGAATCTGAATCTAGAAAAATTCATATAATTTATATTAGAGAAGTTTTTAATAATTTTTAATCCTTAACATTTTATTTTAACCTTTATTTAACTTTTATAATTCTTTCTCTGATATCATGTAATTTACATATTGTCCGTTAATATAACTATTATAAAATTAAAAAAGACCAATATATAATTCCTTGAAGAAATTTTTAAACATATTCAAATATTCTGGATGAGTATTATATTTTTATGAATTTTATATCATTTAATAATATGGTATTTATTTTAAAATATCATTAATCTCAATTTTCACATCATTCATTACTTGAATTTTTAAAATTAATTTAAGAACATTATATCATCGAACCAAATCTCTTAAATAATCAATCACATGTCAATGTCATCAAAAAAACTATATATAATAGTAATTCTACCAAATTATCTTTATTTTAGTATTTTTAATATCATTTATTTGATATTTAATTTAATTAAATAATTAATGTACCATTTTTATGAAATCCATTCGTTAAATTATTTTTTCTTTATAATGTATATAAAAATTATCAAGATAAATTTAAATAATATATATTTTAAAATTCTATTTATAGTATAATATATCCCCTGTATAACCCCAGATTAAAAATAGTTAACTTGATAAAAATAAATGTAAGACAAAATTAACATTGAATATAATACTCTAAAAGTTTGAAAGTCACAAAAGTGTCTCCAAAAGCTCATAAAATTAACATAATGATGATTTTGGTCAAAATTAACTCCTAAAATAATATTACGACATATTTTGGTGTAATCTTATATTACTTATAATATTATTTTTACCCCAAATTTCTAGATTTACCACTAACAATTGTAATAAAAATTACTAAAGTTACTATTCATATTTTCTCAAAATAATAAAAGGGAACTATTTTCTAAATTTTTACCTTTTTATTCCAAATTTGGAATACATTTATTAGATTCAAAACATAAAATTGACTAAAATTAATTTAAAATTAATCGTATTGATGGATTGAGAAAATGAGTTTTTAAATTAAAAACGTTCAAAATATTGAAATTTATTAATATCAAAATTGAATTTAAAATTGATTCCAAAAAATTAATTGGATTTAGTGGTAATATATTTATCTAAATTTACTTTAAAACCAATTAAAAATATTATTTGACTATAAACTATTTAGATGAAAAAACTATTTTTAATTAAAAATGAAATATTTTTTCACTATTGATCAAAAAATAAAAGTTATAAAAAATATACCAAACATTTAACTAAAGTAAATGTTGAAGTTAATAATTTAAATAAAAATATATATTGTAAAATATAATTTATAGAAAAGTGAAAAGTAGATTTAAAACAAATGGGCCATCAAAATTTTTCAAAGAAGTTCTTTTAGAAAAATAAATTTTTTATATTTAAAATTGGATTTGTTCTTATATCATGTTTTTAAAACAAATAAGTTAAATGTTAAATAACAGATTTATTATATTACATATATATTTCCTTAATATTATCCCACTAGAGTGATTTTATTATTTATTGGTATAAAACACACTTCTTCACATTTCATTAGGTTTTTTAGAAAAATATTTTCTATTATTTTAAAATGGTTTTTATTTTCATTTAAAATTAACTGAAAACCGAATAATAAATTATATATAAATGTGTAAAAAAATTCATATTTATGCTAATATTTTTCATACCCACCATTCTAACAGATATTTTATAATGGTAAAATAACAATATATATTTTATATTTAAGATTTATGTGGGGTATTTTGTATGCTATCGAACACAACGTTCCCTTTTAAAAACTTATGGTGTTACATTATTCCTTATTTAATAAATTTTATTCTCATAATTTTATCTCGAGATCTAAAACTAGGGGTTTGAATTATGATAATAACTTTATTAATATCCCACATTGGAAAACGGGTCAATGAAACATCCACATTAAAATAATGAAAGGGAAGTTAGAAGGTCAATAGGGATAACACATACTAGGGTACCATGTGGGAAGACATAGTCATGGTAGAAAAAAAACTAATTGTATAATTCTTATGGAGACTGAGAGATAACATGGTCCTGAGAAAGTTAACAATCACAAAACCATAAATCTATGATGGGTTAAAATTTCATTGATTTCTTAGTATGAAAAGTAAATCAATAAAGGTTTTCTTCAAAATACTTTTCTTAGTGTTGTGGATTTAATTTACTACTGATTAACATTAATAAATATACTTACTTAATGAATTTTTATTTTATAAGATCAATTTCATCCTTATAAAAATCCCAAAATTTTAATGTAATCCCTAAAAAATGACTCTAATAATTAAAGATTATATAAACCCCACAGGTTTTCAATACTAGAATACTCATATCCAAAAGGAAATGAATATTTATCATTAAAAAAATCCCTACATAAACATAAAATCAACAAGACATATCCCAACAATATCCTTAGTCGCTTATGATCACACTATATAAAACCTTAGTAGGGGTGTCTAAATCCTTGAACTTATTATTGGACTTTGAAAAATATCAAGCTTCCTGGAGCTCCCATCACCTTAACATATGACTCTACATCATCTATAGTAGAAATAAATGATTTCCCCAAATATTTTGGTTTCTTATTAATATGATTTCCATCCCATGTAACTATATTTGGACACATATTCGCAAAATGAGCCAACTCATTGCAACTAAAACACCTTATCTTTGGATGGATATTTGTTACCCCATTTTGGGTATTCAGGGTTCTTTTATTTAAAATCATCACACCTATAGACTAACTGAAAACACCAAAAACACTTCCCTAATATAATAAAACATTCTTTCAAATGTTGTTTTCACACTTTGAGCATTTTGGGGTCTTACCTCAATATTTCTTAATTGTCTGCCTCTCCATTTTCTACCACATTGATAGTTTCTTACTCATTTCATCTTTTGGTACATAAGTGACAACAAACTCCATCTCAACTTTTTCATCATAATGAACCACTTTTTTATAACTTTAAAATTCTCATGAGGCCAATCCTCTTCGTAGGCCTAGTTTTTATATTGAATCATATCTATTAATTTTACAATCAATGTCCGAAATAATATTCCTAACATACCTTACAAACCATTTTTATTGAGTTTTCTTCATATGTGACAACTGTATCATCACCCTTTTTCATAAATTCTATTAATTGTTTTTCCAACCTAATTCAAACTACCTTATAAAAATATTTCTCAAGGAATATTTATTAAATGGTTCCCATTCTATAAGATCAATATAATACTTGACCTCAGTATTCATAACCAAATACCATCTTTAGTCAGCATGACCTTTATAATGATAAATATAAAGAGTTACGTTTTGATGTTTTAAAAAACCCATGACATCAAAAATCTTCTCTAGGGTATTGAACCATTCATTAGCTACCACTGGGTTAAATGATCCATTGATTTATGAGAATGTTACCTTATTAAATGCATCACTATATACATGTTCTTTTATGATAAATCACGTTATTATCTTGCATATATACCATAATAATTTATATCTTGTGTCAACTTGTCCATCACGTCAAAAAATTGATTTTTTCTAATTCCAACCATCTCGGTATACCGATAAATGGAATTTTTTACCTCAGTGTATTCAAAAAAAACTTCCTTCTCTCCAATATATAAAACCATTCTAAATAATCATTATTTATATGAAGCAATAAGGTAATCTTAAAATTCTACATCATTTTAAATTAACCATAAATTAAAATCTTCTAAGGGCATGCCATTAACACTATCCTAACCTCTAAAGTTGTCTAAACCTTCCATTTGATACCAACTCTATGGAACCATGGTAAAACATTACATATTATACATTTTTTAAATATAATTCACATTCAAGGATATTATCATTTTATAGTATCTATTAATTAAGAAAAAATCTTCCAAAGTAGAACAATTTACTACAAATTCACACATATACTTAGTATCAATTTTTTCCACAATATAAAAATATTCAAAAAAAAAAAAGATTTTATTTTATGAAGAGTATTCAAAATTACCTCTTTGATCTTTTAATTTTCACTATTTCCCCTTAAACTATGGGAAAGACATTTAAAAAATGTGGTATGAGCACAAACTCTCAGTAATTTATTTAGAAAGAAAAGAAACTGTTCGTTCGATAAAAAAATGAAAACTCATATAACACTTACCTTTATCGTCAATTTTCTTTGAAAATATGAAATAAACCTTTTTAACGGGAAAAAACCCACATATTTTTCTCAATTAAAATCCTTAAAACCCATTGAAATCAATTAAAACTCATTTATTTGTCTTATAGCATCATATACATAAAACCCTTTCAAAACCCATTCAACTATAATAACCATTTGACTGATGTAAAATTAAGATATTATGGGCTTACATGAAACTATCTAGGAAACACCATATTAAGATATAATGGATTTACCTGGAACTATATGGGACACCCCATGTTAAGCAGTAATTTGTTGTCATTGTTCAATCTTGGCCACCCCATGTTAAGCTATAACAGGCTTCCCCGTCGCTATTTGGGTCACCCCATGTTAAGCTATAATGGGATTACACCGATCTATCTTTCCCACCCCATGTATAATATATGTCAATATAACCTATTTCCTATAATTCTATAGTACCATATCATTAATAAAAAACATTCATTATAAAACTCTTTGAAAAACTTTTTTAATCACACATGGAAAACCTATCTGTATAAAAATAGAATTTTCTTCTGAAATACCATTTTCAACTCCAAAACACATAAAAATTAACGAGGGGTTTTATTTTAAGAAAAAAATTAAAAAATTAAAATAATTATAAAATTAAATAATATTCACGACAGTGGAAAAATATTTGTCTCCATATAGGTTAAGAATAGAACATTCCTTTTATCATTGGTCTAAACATTCCATATAAAGCAGGTAAATACATTACATTAGAATTTTTTTAATGAAAATAAAAATATAATTAAAATTTACTTTATAATCCTTTTATATCTACATAAATATGTATGTAAAATAATATCAATAATATTTACATGGTAAAAAATATCTGGTAGTTAAATCATTAAACATTTAAGGTGTCAAATACAACTTCAAACATTTAAATCATTATAATAATGATATAATAACCTTTAAAAAACATTAAAAAACATGGCAATTAATTAATTAATTATATGATTTTTCAATGGGGCTATATATACACCTCATAAAATAATTTGGGTGTATAACATCAAGATATTCCTCAATGGAAGGAGATTAAGAAGAAGTCTCATACCATGAGTCCAATTTATCAACTGTGTCCTTTATCTTCTAGAATAAAAAACATAGGTTAATTATTTAATTAGTTTAAATAATTTTCAGGTTTATTATTAATTTTTATAACTCATTTACATTTTATTACAATTACATAATTGTTTAGGTTCACATCATATATTTTGATGATATTCAGTACATGGTCTAAAATGACATTGTCATGATGTCTGTAGTTTAGAGTTGTGATTATTACATAATATACAAAATAATATTCATGAAATGATAATCAAGTTCATAAATCAATTATTATTTTCAATCAATACACTATATATGGATAGAAAAATTAACTCTTTTAGAATCATGCAGATGACAAGTCAAACGTATGAATGAGTAACATTTTCATTGTTCAACAATCATTATGGGAACAATGAAATTATTATATTAAATTAACAGAATTATAAAATTATCAATAATACCATATTAATAATTCAAATATACTTATATATATCATCTATGTGATATAGTGATGAAAAATGAATCACGCAGCTTCAAGGAGGTGACAATTCACACATTTACTCGAATGACGTTATAATTTTTATGTGCATAGAAAGGTAATAAATGAAATGATATATTATTCTTTAGTAATGATAAATATGTAATGACAAACATATATAAACATTAATTCCATCTCGATAAAAAGTCATGAGTTATGGTTATGGAAGAAGATTGATATCGGATCATGAAGTGGTAGTTTGTCGTACGCATGAAAAATTAATTTTTTTCCAATTTGAAGGACGTAGATATGGATTTATTGGAATATATTATAATAATAGCATATTATTATATTTAGGATGTTTTAGATATTATTTAATCTAGTTTGAATAATATTTTAAGGTTTTTAAGAAGAAATAATATATAAACACTTAATTAAAAATGATACATCTTTTTCCGACGATCTCCTTTGATTAACACCTTAACACCTCTATGGAGGGTGTTCTTTCTAAAATAAGAGCTCTATAATATTGGAATAGATATTAGGAAGTTATTTTAGGATAAAATTTCCATAAAAATGTTTTTATGGGTTATTAATAGAGAACAATGGGCTCCCTTTTTTAGTGTAGGAGAGGGACACTCATGTAATTATTCAAAATATCTAATAAACAATAACAAATTTTATAAAAAATGGATAAAAATTATTAATTTGGAATATTGGATTATTTTGGGTTGATATAAATTCATAAAATTAAAATGATTCATTTTTTTACTATTTTTTAATTCTTGTAATTTTTTTACTCTAATTTAACATTTTGTGTTCTTACCGTGATGTCATGTAATTTACACTTTGACAATGAATTTAATTACTATAAAACATTAAAATTAAAAATAAATGTTTCATTTTTTATACTTAAAAACAAATCTCAATCCTTTGGACAAATTTTATATTTTTATGAATTTTATATCATTTAATAAAATGTTATTTATTTTCCAATTTTATTAATATAAATTTTAATACTATTCATTACTTGACATTTTAAAAATATAATAAAAACATAATATAGTTAAGAAAATATCTTTTAAATAATCACTAACAAGTTAAATGAATCTCCAAAATTCTTTTATGACATTAAATATCTCAAATAATATTTATTTGATTATTTTTAATATCATTTATTTGATATTTCATTTGATTAAACTATTATTGCATCATCATTGTGCAAGTGTTTCATTTAATCACTTATTCGGTAAAAATTAAAAATAAATTATCATGATAAATATTAATATTTTATATTTCAGAAAAATATTTATAGTGTAACATATCCCCTATATAACCCCCATGTTAAAAATATTGTACTTTAAAGACAAAATTATGCTAAAATTTGCTTTTTGTTGAATATAAAACTCTTAATGGATTAAAGTTATCAAAGTGGCTCTAATGTCACTTAATATTGGCCTAATGATTATTTATGTCTTCATAAACCCATTCAATAATATTTAGGAAATTTTTAGGGTAACTTTATATTATTTATAATGTTATTTGTACTCTTAATTACATGATTTACCCTTAACCATTATAATATAAAATATTAAAGTTATTATTCAAATTTTCTAAAAAAAATAAAATGGGCATATTTAATAAATTTTTACATAGTTATTCCAAATATTGAATGAATTTTTAAAAATTAGGAACATAAAGTTTTCTAGAATGAATCTAAAATTAATCTTATAGACGGATCAAGAAAATGAGTTTTTAATGTAAATTCTTTAAAAAGATTGAATTGTTTCTATATCCATGTTCAATTTTAAATTGATTCTAATGAAATTAATTTGATTAAATTCTAATATTTTGATATAAATTTTCTTTAAAACCTTTTAAAAATATAATATAACACTAAAAATTATTTAGACAAAAGCTGTTATTAAAAATGAATTTTTTTTCACTATTTACGAAAAATGAAACTTATCAGAAAATACCAAAAATTTGACCTTAGTAAATTATGATATTTATATTTTAAATAAGAAGTTTATATTTTTAAATATAATTTATAAAATCTCAAAAAAAAATATTTAGATAAATTGCACCATCCAAAGGCAACAAAAGTTTTTTTTAAAAAATACTTCTTTTATATTTAAAATTTGATTTGTTCTTATATCATGTATGAAAAAAAGATGATTTTTAAATGTTATATTGAAAATATTAAATATATATTTCATTAATATAATTCTACAGGAGTGATTTTTTTATTTATTGGTATAAAATAAACTTGTGAATATTTAAATAGTTTTTCAGAAAAAACATTCCCTTTTATTTTAAAAGTGTTTTATATTAATTTATAATTAATTTGTAACCAAAGAATTAATTATTTATAAAATTTTAAACCATATTTTAATAATTAATTTTATCTTAAAAATACCATCCATTCTAACACCTATATTATAATGGTAACATAACAACATTTAATTATTCATTTAATCATGACATGGCGTATTTTGTATGCAATCGAACATGGTGTTTTATTTTAAAAACATAGAATATTAAATAAGGTAATTTTTTATCAAATAATTTGATTGTGAAATTTAATTTAATTTAATTAAATTGCTGATGGAATTGGAATTGGGTGATTTGGATTTCACTTGGCAGGTTATCAGGGAGGTGTGACATATCCTCCGGAGGTGGTCAGTCATGGTATGGGCATGATGGTGATGGTCGGTAAGAGTATAGAAAATTATAAATATTGGGTTTTAAATTAAAAAATAAATTTAAATTGTTTATAATTAATTAATTTCTATTATTTTTGTGATATATATTCTCAGTATTATGGATAGTACTTGGTTAGCATATAAAATTTTTCTGAAGACTTCTGAGGGTTTTACAGCTGTATGGATGAGTCTCAATGGAACTCAATGAGTACTTAACACTATGTTTGAGGAATGTGGCCAATATAATACAAAATATTATGTACTTATATGCTTAAAAGATCTTGATTTCATAGTTTTAGGTGTTTTAAAACAGGGCATAAGGGATAGTGTGGTCCCTAGTTGAGGGGATGGGGTGGCCGAAACATATCAAGACGATACCAAGTGATCTTGAGCACTTGGATGCTTTAGGAGTATCCCAATTTAGTTGGTTAACAATTGGAGAGGCTACCATTGGGATAAAATAATACATTTATAATTCCTTGGAGTGTGTGTTGAGGTGAAGTATTTTGTGTTGCGTTACCTATAAATAGTTGGTAGACATTGGTGGATTGGGGTCGATTGATGACGGTAAAACCATAGTTGTATTGTCGATAATGGTAACTCCCTCAAATGTTTTGAGTAATTTTTTAATGTATGATGTGGGTGGGATAAGTCCTTTGGTTCTTGTAAATAGATTATTAAGTGAGTTTTCACTAGATTATAGGTTGGGGGATCCCCCTTAAGATATGTGATATGAGACCTAGGAGCAGGTCATGGGAATCATTTAGGATTTTGAATCAAGATGTCATATGGTTTATGATGTGATGGATTGTGGTGGTTCCTGGGTAGCAAGACAAGGTGTGCATATGTGATTTAAATGTTTTTGATATAACATTGAGGTCCTAGTTGAGGAGATATTTTGGGAAGTGATATTACTAGTGGGTGACCGACATGGAGTAATATTATTATGAAAAGACAAAAATTGTTTTAGAAGACATAGTAAATGCACTTAAGGTAATCAGTGATATACTAAGTTATGGGAGGAAATCCAAGAGCTAGTCCTAATTGAACTAAGATGATGAGTTGTGTGATGGGTTGTGACCCAATGGGTTGTACTTCAAGGACCTTGAAATGAGGATTCTTTGTTCGGGATACTTAGGATGACCTCCCCATAGTCCGTGGGGATGGTTTGCTGGACTTTTTTTCTCTATTAATTTGGGTATAGGGATGAGCACCTTCTCATGCATGTTTTGGGTCAGTATGATGTCCTCTCTTGAGTTTCCTGTAGTGAGACTATTTGATAGACCTCCCTGAACCCTATGGGGATGGTTAATGGGACATTGTTCCTTATTGATCGCATATTAGGTTTAGGACATTTATAAGAATGGATTAGCCCAGTTTGATGGCCTACTATGTGAATTTTGGGATGGTTCGGTGTGACAGACCTCCTCATATTCTATGATAATGTGTTGGTGGATGACAGTGCTATAATGCTCAGGTATTAGGTCGAGTACCTTCACAATGATGGATTTGGTCTGTGTGTACACATTGGATCTTATCATCAGTGACTTGGGTTCAGGACCAACCCAGGTTCTGAGTAGTGGGATGATATGATATTAAACCAATGGAACTCCATAGAGGGATTATGGACTAGTCCTGGTTTTTGGATCCTTTAATGTTCCCAGTGTCTGTGATTATCGGGTAAAGGTTTTAGACATCATAATACATTGATTATATGGGTACATGTTGGGAAATTGTATAATTTAATGAGCTAATTGGTGGATTTTGGAACAGTTTTGAAGCTGGTGTGGTTAGGGATGGGGTGGCCTGGTTATCACCAAATGACCTGATTGGTGTGCGCATCTAATCGAGTGTCATGGAAGTCTAATTAGAACATGATGACTTGATGATAATATTTATTATATTTATTTTTTTATTCACACTCTTATATATGATAGAGTATAATAGTGGTTATTGTTCATAACGTTTTATGTTTTATGCTCAAACCCTACATGGGCATTTTGGTGTCTGTACAGACCTTTTGTATGCAGTTCAGGTCAGAGCACATGAAATGTAGTAGATCAGGTTATGACAACTAAAGGTAATAATGATTATGGGATGAGGCTTGTGGATAGTATTAAATCTAGGATGAGTGAGTTTTTTAATTTGTTTTCTATTTTGGATCTTCCATGTGGGTGATGAATCTATGAATGTTTTTTATGACAAAATCATGTATATTATTTCTAGTGTTTATTTATTAATTTTGTTTACTCTAATGTATATGGTTGTGTATTATGTTTGGTTTTTTTCATTGTATTTTAATACTTTAATTTGAGGGTATATTCTAACCTTTGAACAAATGATTACTTCTCCACTAATATACGGTCTATTATTTATAGGGAGGCCAACTTAAGGCTATGTGGTGACCCTAATATCATTGAACTGGTGAGTGTCCCTGGGTGATGAATTACATGGGTTCCCCTCACCTATGTGTGAGTAAATATATATTTAATGGATGGATCGCCTAGACAAGTGGTGGTGGTTCATGTTCAGAACCAATTTGAAACCAATCAAGTAAATACCTAGTTGAATATGTGTAATTCTTCATTCTGAAATTAAAACTATCTCAATGTGGATTTTACCCTAGAGACTATCGTTATCTTATCATCCTCTAGATAAAACAGATATTAGATAATGATCATGATAATTCCACTTTATTTATTCCTCTCAACTTAATTGTTATTTATTTACTATAAATTAATGGATGTCACATTAAATAAATAATTAACAAGTAATAAATAAAAAATTAATGATATAGTATTTTGCGTAAATTTTTTCTAGACAAGGTTAATCACTTAAATGAAATATGAATAACATTAATAAGCATGTCATTTTTATTAAATCATTTTATTCTATGTTAAATATAAACAATAAAATCCCTCAAATAAATTTTTTTCATCATATATCCTTCCCTTATTTTATAAATAATAGAATGAATACTTTCACTATTCATGACATACCCTCATTATGGTGATTTAAACTTATGAGGAGTTATAAAGAATTATTTGAGTTGAATAAAATATATATATATATATATATATATAAGGTTTTTCTAGGCCATTCTAGGATAGGTATAAATGTAGATGATAATTTTAAGGAAATCCAATCCTATAATTTCAATATTGTGGATCCAAGGAGTTAAAAATTAATAGTTGGAAAAGAACTAACTACCTAAATGCCTCTAAATATATTAAAGAACCCACATTGGGGTTATGAAAAAGGAAATATAGATCCTCTAAATTATATTATCTATATCATTGGATCATCCAAGTTTGATAGTTAGTTTCATTGGGACTTGATAAAATAGTGGGATTCTGATAATTAAATTTATTATGTCATAATTTGGTAATCAAGGAATGTATAAAAATATGCCCAATTCATTTTTGAAATGGAATTTCACTCAGAAAAAAAATTTTCATTGTGCTATATCCTTGATAAGTTTAACCTTTAACTAACACTAATTTCCTGTAATGGTATATATGATTGGGTATTTTAGTATTCCAAGAGTGTAATTTTAATGTACTAGAATCCCTTATTATTGAGGAACCTATTATCAAGTCTAGTAAGGATGAAGTATATCTTTATAAAAAAACATATAAAAAATGAGGTATATGTCTAGTGTTTAATTTCATCAGATATGAGTATTTAGTTTTATAGGTTTTATGAAATCATGAATTCATTTATCAAGTTATCTCACCTCAAATGTACTTACTAGGAGAAAGTGATAAAAGGGATATTTTTTATATCCAAGGAACTATTCACATGGTATCTTGGAGATTCAGTTATAGTTAGACCTTATGTGGTTAAGATGATAGGATACATGGAGTTCTTTCCTGTCCAATACATTAAAATATTAGATGAGTATCATATAGATCTCATTCTAGACTCACTAACTTGAAGATTATCTAGTTTTCTTGTTAATTAAAATATGAGAAAAGTTGAATAGTCTCTTGCAGATTTCTTCATTCATATTTTGAATGTTGATAAAGACATAAGGAGAAACAAAAAAAATTCTTTTGGTAAATAATGGGATGTTCTATGTAATGGTTCCAACAAATCACTCTAAATCTAAGGCTTCTGAGAAGAAAAATTCTATTAAGTGGATGATCCAAATACATATAAGGGAAAACAGAAAATTTATTTTTCTGGGGAAAATACCTGGGACTAGAAGAATAAATGTAGCCCAAAAAAGGGTAATATTTAGGTACATTTTTTATTGAGTTTAACTTATTATGGTCTATTAGTTAGAGTTTTTATATTTCTTGTGGTGATCATATATTTATCCAAATAAAATAACCAATTATATTTAAAAAGGATTATAGAGGGGAGGTGGATATTTGAGTTATTTATGGAGCTTGAATAGATTCCATGGGTATTGGACACTACACCTCACACTGAATACATGACTCATATTTGTTTTAATTTTTTTTATTTTTTGCTTAGTGTTACCAAGAAGATCATATATATTTCTTATATGAATATGAATGGTTTTGTTTCCAATTTTGAAACAGTGAATGTTATCTTTACAAAGATAGAATTTTTTATAAATCGAATATATTAATATTTTCTTCACGTATTATATTATGAAAAATATTTATTATAAGTTAATAATGAATTAAGTTTACATTACTCATATAACACGAAGTTTTGGAATCATTGTATAGGTCATGTAATCCAAAATAGGGTGAAAATCACTGTCCAGAAAGATACTTTGGATATTTTGAGCTATATAAACATGAAAAATGTCTCTATTGTTTACAAGTAAAGATGAAAAAACACTTATTAGTGCTATAAGTTGATGGGATATAAATATTCATGAATTGGTACACAAAGAAACATGAATAACATTTCCAGAAATTTATAGAGTTATATTTTCATACATCATTACTTTCATTTCTAACTTGAATAGACATGGATTTGTCTAATTAATGTGGTAAAAGTCATAATCCTTAAAAAAATTCAAGGAATTTTAGTTTAAATAAATAATCATCTTGGAAAGAATATAAATAATCTTAAATTAGATCAATGTGGAGAATACCTAAGATATGATTTTATCAACCTCTTACAAGATTGTGAGATTGTATCCGAACACACTCTTACTTATACACCATAGTGAAATAGTGTAAGTGATGGGAGTAACCACACCTTGTTAGACATTCTAATATAGAAGGGCTCAATAAAGCATGTTTTGGTTGATTCTAAATAACATTCTGAGTATATTTTGGCTCCCAATATACCTAAGGAAGCATTTTGGATTTAAAATTGTATTAATGATCATGGTGTGGTTAATATCATTAAATACCCTATCAAATTATATTATGATAATATTACAATGATTTACCTTTAAAATTTATCACGGACTTGCCAATAGAAAATTTAAATACTCTAGAAGTTAAATCATTAGAGGATTTTTTTATAAATTAAGTAATGTCAATGTGAGAAGAGTATCCAGTAAGATGAATGTGGTAGACCCATTGACTAATTTCTTATCTTAGCAGAAGCATGAGTATCATGTGAGGTCTAGAAGGATTAAAATTTTTTATGTTGTTTTTAGCGAATGTAGAAATCATTTTGAGTTAGTGATCCCCTAATGAAAATAACCTTAGTCTTTTGATCACATTGTATATTCATGGTTTTTTCATATAATATAATTTCATATCATATCCTAATTATTATTCTACATGATATGTATATGATAATATCCTAATGATACATTCTGCATCAAAAGTACACTGTAGTTCCCTATTATGAATAGATAATTTAGATATTATGATATTATTAATTAAAACAATGTTTTATGGATGGTTGGTATATTATTAAGGGAAACATATGATACAATATATCAGGGGTAGGAGGCCCATAGGATATCATGACACCTTATCTTGGTATTCTCCATTATTATTCTCTATGATGAGAGGTTATGAGAATGGTCATACCAATGGTAATTCAACATGTTTCATGTGTCATTGAATAATCCAATATAAAAAATATGTAATGATCCATTAACTCTAATATTATTATTAATATATGTCATGAATCATGTGCTAATATATATTTTGTAAATTTTGAAGATAATAGTTTAGAATAAATTTGTATATATTGGGTGTGTCATGAGTGTCATAACATTACTGAATAATATGAGAGATAATGTTTCCCTTCAGGTAGAAGTAAATATCTCAGGCCCTATTATTGTAATGAATAGCCATATTGTGTACATGGATATGGTTGTTTATAAGTGTTTTTAGTATTGTAGATTCAAATAAATCTTTCCAGTAATATAAGTTTATGACCCAAGATATGAAACCTTTTTAAAGAGAGATATTATGGAAAAGGGATTATATTACATAGGAAGGGATCTTAGGAGGTCTAATATCATTGAACAATTAACTCTTATTCTTTATGGGGTCCATGAGTTGTTACTTTATGATAACCTTGTACTTTAGGGGGTTTATCCTAAGGCCACATAGAAATGGGTCTAAAGGGTCACATGGTAAGGGTATTCAAGAACATTAATGTAATTCTATTTTATTTTAACATGTAAATTTAAATATTATTCTCATGGTCTATGAATAATATTTAATTGTATTTAATAGTTGATCATAATTTTTTTTAACAGGGTATATCAAAAAAAAATTATTTAATTAAATAAATAGTTGTCATACTTGTTCTCATAAATAAGGAGGAGGAAAATATGAATGTTTTATGGTTTGGATAGAATGGAATATTATTTTAATAAATTTTATTTTTCTTATTCAAGAGAAATTATACTTAATTAATTTATAGGTTATGCACATGTAAAGTAAATATTATTATTATTGTTATTATTATTTGGTTATGGGGTATGTTAAGGGTTAATCTAATAATAAATGTTCTTTGTGGAAATAATATTCTAATTCTAGATCTATAAATATCAGACTATAAAATTTGATCTACATGTTGTGTCTACCATACTTATGGAAACGACCTTGGTAACACCCAAATATAGGGCTTCAAAACCATGTGACCTTACAAGGAGTCATAATATCTTGTAATACACAAATTTCAACCAAAAAATTGTAGGAATTATTCAGGTATTCCAAAAATATTTTATATATAATTAAATGGTGATTTTATTGAATATATGAATAGATTATGGGTGCAGTTTAAATATTTTTGAATGGAATATTTATTTCCATATATTCAAAAAGAAATAAATTTTTATATCTATGGGATATTTTTTGGAAAAAAATATTTTAACAAACTCTAATTAATATTCAATTTGGATAACTTTTAATGTTAAATGGATGATATTAAAGTATACATTATATGAGTAAAAAAGGATAAAACTCAAAAAGTAGAGGAAAATTTCATAGGGAAATTTGGAGTGGTAATCATGGAATGTATATATTCTTCTTAAATATAAGAAAACAAAAAGATAAAAATATTATTAATAGAGAAGATAATGAAAAGAGATAACACAAATATTTTTCTAGTTTCACTATAAAGACTTTATTTATCATTGAATATTTGTATTCAACTATCAAACATATTTATTATTGATATAGGTCACTGAGTGTAGAATTGGGAGTGAACCTCGAGAAGTATTTTTCAAGAAAAAAATCTGTTAAATGTATTAAGACTTAAGTTGGAATTCCATGTATTAGGTCTTATAATTACAGATTAGTGAAGTAGTTATTATTTAGTACACCAAAACATTTATGTGTCTATGGTCCTTATAATTATCCCATTATAGTTAAACAATAATATTAGTTTTTTATTATCCTCTCTATTAAATTTTAGTATAGATTCTAGTATAAAAAATAATTTATAGGTGATGAATTATATATTAATTTTAACTAGGAAACAATTCCCTTCAATTATAGAATAATTGAAAAATTAATTTAACCCTATAAGTCACCCACTTAGTGTCCTGAGGGAACTTTGTCCCAAAAAGTTGAATCGTTGGGAAATTTTCTTAACTTGGACATTTTTTTGTAATTTAGAGATAATTTAAAAAATATTTCTATTATTTAAGAAATTATTATTAAAAAAAGTTAAATATTTTATTGGTAGAATTATCAGATCATTGAGAATAGTATGTGATCATCTATTACCTCTTTTTAGCTAGATATTAATGTTGGAATTATTTTTGGTGTCCAAATTTCTGATCCCACTATAATGAAATAGAATGAATCAAAAATCAAGATATTGAATTCTAATTCTAAGGATTTGTTTTATTTTATGCTCTATCAAATTATATATATATATATATATGAAGGTAATGTGATAAAATTACTATAAATTTCTATGGGAGATTTTTTCCAAAATATATAAAGGGAACACTAAAGTAAAAGAAGTAATGTTACCTGTTTTAAGAAATAAATTTGATTAATTGAGAATCATTACAAATTAAAATTAAAATGAATTATTTAATAGAGATATTTATTTTATAGGTTTATAAAGAGTAATTTGATAAAAAATTTTAAATTTTTAGATTGTACTGAATATTTTTAGGTGTCTATTAACATTGTATAAGAAAAAAAAATTTGTTATTAAGGAATGATACTCAAGTTAGGTGTCTATTTATAATTTTAAAATATTATTTTATGTTTTAAGTGTAAAAAAGATGAAATATATACCCATCCTAGATAAGAAATTAACATTAATGTTATAGTGAAACTGTAGTTAAATCATTTTTATATGTAAAAATATAGCACTAATGAATTTATATTTATTATCTCAATTTGGATGAAAAGATATTTAGAAATATATTTTTTAAATTATCAATATTATGATTTAAATATCCTAATATTAATAACTTAGTTAATAAATGTGCAATGAGACATAATAATATGGAAGTATTGGGTTATTTTTAAATTAGAATATTAAATATGTTTCATACAAAGAAAAAAAATACAAATATGATTCAATTAGAAATAAGAAGATTCATAGAGTCATCTTTGTTTAAAATAAAAATTGTGATGTTGGATTTTTTTGTTGGATACTGCCTATTTTAGACATAAGAGCGGTTAATTGATCTCATTAAAAAAATCGTTGAATAAATTCCCACATTTATTTAACATTTATTTATGATGAATTATTTAATAAATCATGAAGTATAAATAAAATCATAAAGTAGAGAAATAGACACAAATAAATATATATTGTTTTGGGGAATTTAAATCCCCAATTCCACAAAACCACCACTCTTCTCCACAAGTTGGATGATTTCCACTAGACTGGTTCTTTTGAAGAATAATACCATTTATTTTTCTAGGGACTTCGTGACTATGTCAGAGAAGTTAAATCTTGGTACAATAACATGATATTTCAACCGAGATCTAGAAATCCTCACTACATAATTTCCATTAAAGGTTCTTTTTTCGGGAGCCTTTATAATGAATGATCAACAAACAAATTTTTTTACAGTTTTCTTCCCATAAATGTAATATTCAAGTGACAAAAATGAATGATTTCCAAGATATATGATCTGAAGAATAAAAATCTCTATGAGAGTCTTCTGAAATAATCACGTATTTTCAATAATCACAGCTGATGAAATGAGACTTATTCTTCCATATTTTTATAGAAAAAATCGAGTCATTTCAGAGAAATTTGAGAAAGAATTTTCTATATTTACTTATAAAATTAATGTTACATGAAAAATTTATTCCCTCATAACACACTCATTGAAATTCATTCATTTACATCATATTTAATTTTATTCCACATCATCTATAGGAAAATTATGATTAGTGACTCGTAATTATCCATAAAAACCAGTAAATATTATGGAGAAAAAAAATATCATTTTCCTTTTATTCTATATCGATACTTGGAACTAATTATATTTTTATTTCCCTAATGATGTAACTAATCATTTAAGGATTTTATAGTAGAGTTAAAATGCTCACTCTATTAATCAAATGGTAATATACACCAACATGTTGCATCACATAGCTGATTTGAATAATTGAATCCATATAGACGATTATAGATTTGAGTCCACGTAGCCAATTATAGATTTGAATCCTTGTAGATGATTTATATTCACATATACTATTTGAATCATATTGGATTTTTACTCACATATCTAAATCTAACATAGATTATTGAAACAATTTAGTAATTTTCATCATGAATATGACTCAACAAAACCAACATAGTTGTTTGAAGTGACGTATGGAATTTCACCACGTAGGTTATTGCTCATATAAAAAATCCTTTCAACGTTGGAAATGTACACCTTAGTAATTCCTAAATATATCTAATTAACATATTTTTTTTCTTTATTTAGAAAATTCACATTGTTTATTGATCGATGTATCCTTTTTCACCACATAGAAAAAAATTTCATATATCCAACTTTCCAAACATATGAATATTTTATCCACAATCAACCTAAATCCATATTTAAAGAAATTAATCACCAAACACATAAGAATAATATAAATCCTGAAAACAAAATTAGAAAAAATTGTCAACAACAAGGTAAAAATGGTCTTTGAGATCATTAAATACTTCAACACATTGGATGTGTTGGATCAGTATTAGTATTCCAAAAATATCCCTCTTTTGAGGATCAGAAAACCCATAAAACCAATTATATATTCAAGTAGATATTAATCATGACATTATTAAATATTTTTAATAGAAACTAATGGATATAATTTATGTAGTGTATCTCCCCATAAGTAATTTTTATCTCAAATTTTAGAATTGCGAAGACATATCCCCTTTTATAATGTAGAAAACTTATCCCCTATTTTGATAAGGTTGAAAACGTATCCCACTTTAAGAAATAAGTATCCCCTATTTTTTGTTAAATGGAAATACTTAAAACACCGTTTAATATAGAAATTTATTGTTGAAAACTATGTAAATGTAGTGAAAAAAATAGAATTATTGAATTATGGAAAGATTGTATTTTTATTAAACTAAAATAAAGAGATAAAAACATCTAATGAAATCAATCAATAATTAATACATTAAAAAATAAATGACTATTTATTTCAATAATTTCATTAAAATAAAAATATAAATCCACTCAATAATGTTACAATATATTAGTTAGGGAACCCAGGTTCTTTAATAGTTAAAACTAATATTTTGGTTTGGGTAGAGGTGATTTGATGGTTATAGTGGTCTTAGAGGTAGATGGGGTTGATATTGACAAAACTAAATGATAATAAACAACTTCTATTCTTCACCTAGATTCATGAGATGTTCTAGTAGGATTATGACCAATATAACGACTTTTCCTCATTTGAAAATGGGATTCATCACACATATCAATCATCCAAATAACATTAGACAAAAAAAATTAAAGAATAAAAGAGATTATTTATTTTGTATATTAAAAATAAATGATAATAAATTATTGATAAATGTAATATGATTCTCTACTTCCCTTGAAGATAAACATGAAAAATCACTGATTGCAGGATGGAGAGGCAGAGGGGTAATGTCAGTAGCTAGAATTCTTGATACTATATCAAAAAACCAACATTATAATTAGATTAATTGAAATATACACATATACATTCCTACTAGTTAATGACAATAATATTGAATCATTGGTATTTAATTAAGCTAGAAAAATATAAAAATATTCCTTACCATTATTGTGAGAAGGCTTAAAAACTTGAGAACTAACAGCATGTTGGGCTTCAATAAGACATGACATTACATGAGGTTTTTGAATAACCTACATCCATACTGTAACTCGAACTGACACTATTGGTGAATATTTTGAAGATTCTTATGAATATATTTATCTGTCATTATATATAGCCATAATCTTTGAAAATATTTCATTCTAATTTTTTAAAAAGATTATTTTGTTTTGATTGATAGTTTGGATGTTGCCTTTAATTATATAACTTGTTTCCTTTTTAAAACATAAATATTATTTTAATACATATAAAAAATAATTCTCAAGATGACCAATTTGTTAATTGATGGACATATCTTTCCAAATACTGAGCTTATTAATAGCATTTAACATATCATGAAATTGACTAAAAAGATTATTTTTTCATCGCAACCAACATAACTGGACAAGGAATATAATCCTGGAGACCCTGAATCTGAGAATAAACAAAAACCAACTCTGAAAACATCTATCTAACTCAATTATAGAAATCTAGATTAATTGGAAAAATAATTTTCATATCATAAGAGGGTATTAATTTATTTAAAAATTCAAATTTATTTAACAAAACAATATTTAAGTGTATAGAATCTATTTTACTTCATCTAGAAAAGAATTTATTTCATAAATCACTTTTTTGGGTTAAATCTAACTGCATTAATTTATGATTTTGAAACACATTCCTTTAAGATGAAACCAAAGTACTAAGATCCCCATAAACCATTGTAGGAGAAACACAATTTAAACCCCTTATCAATGAATTCATTTCCTCATGTTCCTTAGAACTTACATTAAAACTAACTTGTAGAATATTTATATTTTTTCAAATAATATTGATTATCGCAGATTGAGAAATCATTATTGCAACTAACTTATTAAAGTATAAATTAGTGAAATTTTGATATTTAAGGTCTCTGATCTCATATTTTCTTGGGACCAAATGCATTTTCAAATCAAAATATTCTACTCTTAGATTGTCAAGATCCATCATTACTTGATTAACAGTCATTTCTTTTTCCTATAATTATAAACTCTTGCTAATAAAAGTGACTACTCTATAAGTATTTGAAGGTGAATATCGTAATGAGGGTGTATGAGAATGATTTTATGTTTCCAAAACCCCATAAGAATCCCTTCATCTATCAATAGGTGATCCTGAATGAATTGAATTATCTTCTTCAGAAACATTGTATAAACCCCAATCCAAGTGGCCTATAGTTGTTGTATGATTTATGATATTGGCATAAGAAACTAGTATTCTCATCCTGAAAGACTGAATAGTTTATAATTCTTGGTAAAATAGACTCAATATTTAAATTCACACTAAAATTTTAAATCATAAAATACAGAAGAAATTTTATTTGAGAATTCCATTATTCTTATTAGTGTATCCATTCATATCAATAAAGAAATAATTCTAAGTATCCGTAAAAAATAAAAAAAAGAAATGGGTGAGCCAAAATGAGTATTAAGGGTTAGCGAATAGTGCATTCTATTAATAAATAGGTAACAATCAATATGGAATGGTAAATAACTGAAACACATACCATTTAACAAATAAATTAAGAATAATATGACATGAATAAAATATGATCAAATAATTCCCTATAAATAATCACATGGGCTTGGAACATGACCATGGGTATTATAACTAATCAAATCAAAACATGGAATATCAATAATTAATTCATAAATATGTAATTTATAATATTGGGAATCTAAAACATACCCATGGATTGGGAAAGATATCTAATATCAGCAAGCCTTATTCCAAGACATATAAAACCAATAAGTATTGTATTGTGACATCTAGATAAATGGGTAATTCATTTTCCAAAAGCATATCTAGTTTTTCTTATGAGACCTATTAAAGCATCACGAAAAAATAGTAGCACCTCCCATCACTTACAAAATCCAATGCATTCGTCATATTAAAGGGGTAAAACATAATCCAATGGAATGTTCATATTTAATATAGCATAATAAATTTAATACATTTCCTAGTCAACAAAAATAATCATAAACCATCTAGATTAAAATGAATGGTATCAACAAAGTAAATCCCTAGTAAAACTAATCATACACCATCTGGAGAAGTAATAAGGATGTTATCATGGGAGTAAATTTGTTTTGAAAATGATTTTGAAATATCATAAAGAATATTTCTTGAGGAAAATAACTTTTCATTGAACTTCACACTTTTTTATTTTAAAACTAGAATTTAAAAAAATTAAAAATCCTTTATTAAAATATAACTTATAAAAACTAATAATTTAAGAATATTATGAAAAAAAACATTAAAAATTTCCCTATATTCATTATAATTTATATTTAATGTAATTATGGTCTTGATAGTGGGAAATTTTTTAAATGTCTTATAAGTTTAAAAGAATTATACTTTTACACTGTAAAAAGATAGAAAAAATACTCATTAAGAAAGCAACAATAATATTCCATTAAAAGCATTCTACAATTAAAAACTGTAAAACATTCTATAATAATAAATTGGGATAATTCTGAAGCATTTTGGAAAACATTTTTTAGCATATTGGTTTGGAAGAAAAAATATTTTCGACCGAAGAGAGAAATATGGTTGGATTATATTTAATAAATCATAAATAATATAAGTGACAAAGAGAGGAAAATTATAATACTAATTAAAATATTTAATGAATAAAATAATAATAAAATATATCTATTTAAATATCTAAATATCAAATAATTATTCAAAGGGAGACTTAAACAAAAACAATCTTTAATAATGATGAGATTGGAAAATTAACCCTTACCACATTGGTAACTTTTATATCATAACACCATTAGATTAAATAAATTTATATAAAAAATAAATACCATGAATATAAATTAATTCATGTTATAACATAAAAAATTTATATTATAAAGACCACACTAAAAAAATAGGTGGTGAATATGGTGTTGGTCTTAGAGAAGTAAAAGTGAGATGAGAAAATATTACATCATTCTTCATTTCGGTTGAACATAATTAAACCTCTTTATACCGGTTCAAACAAGTTATTAATTTTATATATAACAATATTAATATTTATAATATCATATATGATTTTTTATAACATATTATCTCCCATTCTCTAATACATTTTCATTATACTCACTGTTTTGTGTGTTAGTTTTCTTGCATTTGCCTATGAATTTTGTCATTAAAGAACTTATTCTAGCATATATGAAATAGTTTCACCATATCCAGATTACTAATCATGAAATAATTATCATATTTATATATCAATTATACTTCTATTACCAATCATGAAATATTATTTTGAGAAATGAAGTACATTACAATCACGAAGACGGTATATTATACATATGATTGAATGATGTTTCCATTTTTCAACAATCATTATAGATATTAGATAAGTAATATATTAACATTAAATTATGACCATAATATCATAATATTTATTTAAATGTCCCTTTTTATATCATCCATTTTTTGTGGTTTTTAAAAGAGAGTCACATCACTTCTAGAAGTTTGTAGTCCACATGTACATGAAGGATGTTATCATTTTTAAATGCGTAAAAAGGAAATAAATGAAAATATATATTAACCATTTATAATGATAAATATTTAATATATATCAAAATTATTCCACTTATATCAAATTTATTATTTAAAATTATTTTTATTAACTTCCATGTAAATCATTAGTGAAAGACTAAACACATTACATCATTACGCAATAGCATGGCGTACACATGAGCCACATTATCATATCCCCTAAAGAATGTAAAGTAAATAATATATATATTATATAATATAAAAAGAGTTATTATTTAATGAATATTATATATATAATGAATATCCATAATAACACCCAACCATGAGAGGTGGTAATGAAAAAAATAACACCAGTTAATGAGGAAATAGTCCACCATATACATGGATCCTGATTTATTTAAACCATTTGATGTATGAAGGGGTAGTTATAGGTTATTACCTTATTATAGAAACACACATATATATATATATATATTAAAGGTACTGAATTTATTATATGATTCCTTTTTAATTATAATTTAATGTGATGCAGGAAGAAATAAAATAAAACGGCATGTTCAAGAACGTTACCTCTTATTTGGGCAACCTCATTAGGTTTTCCAAAAATCCTTCCAAAGATGGATTTCTGAAAATCATAAGGATTATAGGATAATGAGAAGGATGTTGGGATATTATATTGGTATTTATTGTCTAAATTAAAATGGGTTGGTGGTATTAAGAATAGTGTATAGTGGGTTTCCTTGTATAAGTAGAGTGAGTGGGACACTTGTAATATTTGAAAATATAAAGGTGTATCGACATTTTAAACATTACACAAGGGTCGAAAAAATTATTCTAGAGACTTATAAATTGTAGGGTCTAAATATAGAGATAAAGGATATTTTATGAGAAGTTTTAGGTTAAATTAAGACTTATCTTTTTAGTTTAACCCCAGGTAAATCTTTTTGTACATTAATCTCTGTAATTAATTTTGACTCTTTACAGTATTCATTTTTGTCAAATTCTAATTTGACCTTAGTAGATAATATATATTATTCCTATTTCAAATATGAAATATAAATATCCAAATTCCTATTATATAATTTGAAATTGGTAATTTAAAATTAATCTCATAGACATGATGACAAAGTGGGGTTTCAAAGAGAATTTTTTTAAAAGTTTACAATGATTTTATATCAAAATTCGATTTGAAAATGATTCAATAAAATAGATTGGATTAATAGATATATAATTTAAAAAAATTTACATCAAAATAAATTCAAAAAAATAATTTAACTTTGTATTCAATTTAAATGAAAAGTCATTTTTCAATTAAAAATCAAAATTTTTAACTATTCATCAAAATCGGAAACATTTCAAAATAGTGCCAAAAATTCACCATAAGGTAATTTTATTATTCTTATTTAAAAAAATAATATTAATTTTTTCAATAAAATATTTGAATTTAGTAAAAACTAATTTTAAAATATATATGGAATATGTAATTAAACTGTCTTTTAGAAAAATGTAGCTCTTCATGAAACATTTCTTTTTTTAAAAAGATTATTAATTTATTTATAATAAATAGATAACCATAATTTTAATATTTTGGCTATTAATATTCATTCCCACCAATTTAACAGTCAGTTTATAATGGTAGACTATATTATGATTCATTTCAAGTTGGGGTTGTCTGTTCTGCAATCCACCGAATAGATTAGATTTATGAAAATATATTTTATGGGTTATTTAGGCTTGGGGTGACATGTCACATACACTATAAAAAAAATCTTTTAAAATCTTAGGGTTTTACATTCTACCCAAATTAAATAAATATTACCCTTTCAATTTAAACTTGATCTCCGCAATTAGGGGTTTGATATTTGAAAATTCTTTTATTGAAGACCAAAATCCAAAAAATATTTAATAGAAATTCATCTTAACAAGATATTTAGGAGTGTACAAATTTCATATGGAATAAAAACATTACTATTCTTATACATCAGTGAACATGGCTAGGAATTGAAAACTCGAACATGGAAGAAAATTGTAAATAATTATAGAGAGTCAAAGTGGTTATTGATTAGAATAAAGTGAATGATCAATATACGGTCAAGGAACTCAAAACCATAAATATATGATGATTTAAAAGGTAATTATATTCATTTGATATGAATGTAATATGATAAAAAACTCAATATCCTTTTTGAAAATTTTATGAGTTATTTTACTATCAAATATTCTATGTAAATATACTTACTTGATATGAATCTATTTCTGAAACAGAATTTTATCCTTTTATAATGTTTCAATAAATTTTTAATTCATCAATTACTATATGATATGAATATCCAAAGATATATTTTTTATGCCTAAAGTACTAAAATTTACTTTTAATGGATCACAATATCCATAATATAATGGTAGGTCATTTTTTTGAACTCTAATTATTATTAAGAAAAAATGATTAACACATGTTATCCAAAATTCACTGATAACCACATGGTGATATAATAAATAAATATCTCAAACCCCATTCAATTTTAAACTCAATCCATTTCATAAATGGTTAACCTTATGGACATTAAAAAATTATAAAATCCATCACCTTAGAAAAAAGGTCACTGAATTTTGAAAATGTACATATCATTAATAATTTCCAAGGAAGTTATCATTATCTAGTTTAATTTATCAATATCAATAATATATTTACACAAAAACAATTATCAAAAAATTACGAACATATTGAGGGTTATATATCCATAAATCATGAAGTTATGCTTTCTACTGAATCATTTTTCTTTGTCATTAACACCATTATATATATAAATAATAATATGTAATGAAAAATTAATATCGTATAAGGCTTATATGTTTTAAGAATGTAATAAATAAAATAATATTATAGCATATTTCATTGATCCAAATACTCAATCACAATAATAATTCCACGTTTTCTATATTAATAGCATAAACATGACCATGGCCCCTTAACACATTTTGAGTTATTTTTCCCTTGATTATTGGGGAATTAAATTGTGTATTGACCCATCTTCTTACAGTAAATGAATTTCACATTGGGAGATTCTTTCATTCTATTGACATCATGACAACAATTTACTTTTTTCTCTAAACATAGATAAAATCATTATTATTTTAAGAATTGATTTGGTGTTTCATTCCACAAGTATCACATGATAAAAAATCATTCTTTACCCTCTCCCCTGTATCAATTTTTTTTCTTTGTTGTCCCCTAATTCTATTACTTACCTTAAAATCCATAGGGCGTGGATAATATTTGAACCATCATAATGTAATATGATATTATATCCTAATATAATGAGAATGTTTAGGAGACAAGTTCCCTTCACATGATTGGAAAAATCCCATCAATGAAATGTTTAAACATTCTTTTTTTATTACAAAAAATAGTATGAAACATGCATTACTAACCTTATAATGTTTTCTTCATACATAGAACCATTTTTCTCTTCAGTATGTATTAGACCAAAGAAAATTATTTCTATATCCACTAATTTCACATGAGAAAAATTTTCACTCAAGGAGATTACCTTTAAATCCTTCCACTCCATGATTTCTATTTCCTCTACAACATTAGCGTTTCGAATAAATGGCCACCATTGATCTACATATTATCAGATATGATAAAATTCCATGAAAATGTTTCCCTTTCAGTACTTACTGATGAGATAAAAATACCTTATAAGAAACATATCCACTACTCAAATAAAAGTGGTCTTATAGTCCCCTTGAATTATGGACTCTTGTGACGCATGAAGAGGTCTTAAATTGTTACACCACTAGGTGGATCAATAGGATACTCTATTTGGGGAAGGTTACATATCATAAACTAATTCAGCTACCCTAATATGCTTATAATTTGATTAGCTGTAGCTACAAGTTATGTTTCATCATATTTCCAAGGATGGAAATCCCTACATAGGGCACATGCATCTATACGAGTTTCATTCCTTCTAATTGGAACAAATTATAAAAAATGGTTTACACTACGTTAGATCTGAATATTTTAAAACATAAATTATAATCCCAAAACTATTGAATCACTCAATATTGATAAAATCATAATAATTAAAATTATTTCATTAGGAATATATTTATTATTAATTACTTCATAATGTGTTTTAATGAAAATTTTAGCTAAACTAAGAATGACTCTTAGGAGTGTCTGACCCAGTACAAAGTAGGGACTGTTGTCATACACCTGGTGATGATCTAGTCAAGACCAATACACTGATTTTATTATTATTAACCCTAGGTACATTTGTGTCAGAACAAAATACACTTGTATAATCCTGACACAGATTTATTTTCTAGTAAAAAAACATAATCTATTCCTTGATAAAATATTATGATGTTACTCTATTCATATCCTCAAAGTATATCATCGGCTTAAGTTCTCTAATATTTATTTTCTTAAATATGGTTCCTAAGGTCTCTGCTAACCTTTAACTGATACCAACTATAGTGACCATGACCCCAGTAGCTCAGAGTCAGTTTCTTCATTATTTTATTAGAATAAGATACAATGAATCACATCCCAAAAGAATAAATAGTTTATTAGTCTTGTTAAACTAGATACATACTTGAATCCATATTATATTTTAAAACATAAAATAGGAAAGTATTGTATTTATAATTTCATTATTCCTCTAAGAATATCCCTTCATATCAAACACAAAACACTTCCCGATATCCTAAGGAAAAAACATAAGAAAGGGGTGAGATTGGATGCTCATTAAGGACAAAAATAGTGCAATTTATGAATAAATATAGAATAGTCCATATTGAACGAGTAATAACTAAAACAATTTACATTTAATAAATAAATTTATTATAATATGTCATGAATAAAAGATGATGCAATAATTACATATAAATAATCACATAATCTAAAAACATGACCACGAATATTCAATCAAATCAAATAGTCACATGGAATATCAATAATTGAATTCATAATTAGGGAATGCATAATGCTGAAAATCCAAAACATAAGATCGAGGAGTTTTACAAGAAATATAATACATATGGGGCTTGTACCAAGGTATATAATAAAATCAAATCCTATTCCAAGAAGTCTCTATCAATTTGGAAGGTGTTAGCTAAAAATATATCTAGTTTGTATCATGAGACCTATTGATTCCTTGAATGGATATAGAGGTCCCCTTCCCCCACTTAAAACGTTCAATGAATTCCTCATAAGAAATGGGTCATATAAAATAAACATAATAATTCATATATAAATCTCTTACTAAAACTAATTAATTTCCCCAATCAATAAACCTAATTTTAAATTATATCAAACAAAATTAAGGGTATCAACATAGTTCATCCCCAATAAAACTGGTTATAAATAATTTGAATAAAAAAGAAGGAGGGTATCACAGGAGTATATCCCTATTAATGGGTATGTAACATCGAATAATGTATTATTTGATAGAAAATTACTTTTAAAGATCACATAGAGAATTTATTTCGGAAAAAACATTCATTGAAAATCACTCTTTTTATTTTAAAACATAATAATTCATAAAATATTGTTAAAATTATTTTCTTTGAAAATAACTTTTAAAAAATTATTTCAAGAAAATTAGGGGGAAAATTAATTAAAAATAACTTAGTAAACTAGAAATGAAAGATTATAATAAATTATTGTCTTGATGGTGTGTTATATTTTACATGTTGTATAAGTTAAAAAGAACATTCCTTTTTCACTATAAAATGAATTAAAAAGTTACTCATTTAAAAAATGACCGGAATATTCCTTTAAAATATTTTTTTAGTCAAGGTAAAATATTATCTAATGAATATTTTGGAGGATTATAAATCATTTTTAAGGAACATGGTTTTGGAAGAAAAATGATTTTCTATAGAAGTGGTAAATAATGTTGTGTTATCTTAAAAACATGTTAATAATAAATATAAGTACCAAAGAGAGGAAAATGGTAAAATTAATTAAAATATCTCATGAATAACTATAGTATAATAAAATAAATTTTCATTAATATAAAAAAATAAAATAAAATCCACATCATATACTTAAATAAATACGATCTTTAATAATAATAAGACTATGAAATAAACCCTTACCACTTTGGTAAGATTAGTGACAAAATTCACTTGGATGAAATTAGATAAAATGAAACATTAAATATCATATAGATAAATGAATTTATGGTATGAAATACGAAAATGGAAGTATATAAAACACATAAGAGAAATAAGTGGTGAATATCTCCTATGACTTATAGATAAAAAATGAAGACTAAAAACATATACATCTCGCATCCTTTTGGTTGAAAAAACGTTGACATCAAGTATAGTGGTTTAAAATATGTTACTAACTTATTAAATAACTATATTAAAAGTTTATAATATATATAGTCCTTTTATAATATATTATCACTCGTTCATAATTAAGTTTCATTATTTTCATTGTTTATGATGTTAATTGCCATATCTTCTCATGCATGTTTTTACATTATCAATCTAGTTCATATGTATATTATATACATTAATAATTTATTTAATAATAATAATGAAATAATTATCGTATTTATACATCAAATATACTCTTATGACCAATCATGAATTATGGTTTTGAAAAATTTAGAATCCTATGATCATGGAGCCAGTGGGTCGTACATACAAATGAGTATTGTTTCAATTTTTTTAATTATCATTATGAAAAACAGGTACATAATATTTAAACATTCAAGAACGAACATAATATTTTATTTTTAATTTAAATATACTTTTATATATCTTACTATTTGTGTTTATTTAAAAATATAGTCATATTTATTTGTAAAGGTGGTAGTCTACATGTACACGAATGATGTTAGCATCTTTAAGTGTGTGAAAATTTAAGAAATAAAAAGATATTATATAAATGTAGAATGATAAATATAAACTAATTATTATTATTATTTCATTTAAATGACATTTTTTCTTTAATTTTTTCATTATTACCTTATATATACTGCATTAGTGAAAGATGAATTACATCGCATTGTGTGGCAGTAGTCTTCTTTACACAAAAGCGATATTAACAAATGCCCTATAGAAAGGAAAATAAAAAAAACTTATATATGATATAATGAAACTAGAGTTATAATTATTTTTTAAATATAAAATATTAACTTTATAGTTATCACCATACACAATCATGAGAGGAGGTAATTGAAAATTGAATGACATTGCTGTGTGAGGCGATACACCACGATACAGATGAATGTTCATATCTCTTCCCATTTAATGTAAGTAGAGATGGTTATAGGTATATACATTTTTATAAAGACATATAAGTATATGAAATATTCTTAGGTTATTATATAATCATAGATTAATTATAATTGAATCAGGTGGAGGAAGAAATAAAATAAAAATGCTCGTTGAAGAACATTACCACTTCATCAGGTAACCTCATTAGGTTTGCACCAAATCCTTACAAGGATGGATTTATGCCAAAAATAATTAAACAAGGATGATTTGGGTTATTTTTATATGTGATTTGGGGATTTATAAGTAGAAAAAAGGGTTTTAAGTTGGGAATAATATTTTAGAGGGGATGGATTTTATAAGTGAGGTGTTTGGTACACTTGTACTTTATGGTATGAAAAATGTGTAACTGTGATTTTTACTTGTAATAAGGGTAAAAAATAAATTATTATATATAATTATACATTATAGGATCAAAATATTTCCATAAAATAAATTTTAGAAAAGTTTTTAGGTGTATTTATATCTTATCTGATTATTTTAATCCCCTGATAAATCAATTTTTACCAAAACTGTGGTAATTAATTTTTTCTTTTTTCACTATTCGTTTTGGTCCAAAATTAATTAGAAATTATAATATAATATATTTTTTTATTTTTAAAAACATGGATTAAAATTTTCTATATTCCATTTACATAATTTTGAATATTTAATGTTAAATTAATCCTAGAGATGTGATGATAAAGGGGGTTTTAAAAGAGAAAATTTTCAAAAGTTTATAATGTTTTTACATAAAAAATCTATATGAAAATATTTCTAATGAAAAAAATATTGTTAAAATTTATATATTAAATAATTTTACATGGAAAAAAATTAAAAATATAACTCATTTTGTAAATAATTTAAACAGAAAGGATGTTTTCAAATAAAATTCACGATTTTTCACTATTCATCGAAAAATAAAACATTTCAAAAAACAAAAATTGAAAAAATTTATCCTAAGTTAATTTTTATATTATGATATAAAAGAAGTTTATTTTTTCACATAATTTTTATAAATTTGTTAAAAATTAATTTTAAATTATGTGCACAAAAAATGACTAAACTTCCTTTTAAAAAATAACGTTTTTTAGGAAACACCGATTTTTCTTTTAGATAATTATTATTTTATTTATAATTAATAGATTCCGATAATTTTCATAATTTATTTAGTATTATTCATATAAAAAAATTATCTTTTTTTAAAATAGTATGATATATTATGGTCCATTTTCAATCAGGTTTTCTTGTTATTCAAGCTATCGAAGAGATTAAATTTAAACAAATATATTTTGTGGTTTTTTATACTCAGAGAACTATATAAAATAAGCTATAAAAGAAATGTTCTGAATATTAAATCATTGGTTGTTACACACTTCTTCTAAATATTTTATTCCTTATACTTCATACCATATAGACCCAGTCTTCTCTAGACTATCTTCAAAAAAATAGAAATTACATCAACAACTATCTCCATATGATGATCTTCCTAAAAAACACAGAAACTTCACCAAAATATTGGATCTGAGTAGCCACAGTCTCTTGACTTTTTGTAGGCTCACTATCTTCCTTACTGATAATTGTAATTCAAGAATTAATTCTTATATATGATCTTTCTTCTACCCCACTAGAAAACACCATCTAGACAGCTGTTTCATCACTAGGTAGTGAGGTATGAGCTGACTCCCATTGAGTCAAAATTTCCTGACAAATTATTTTTAAGAACTCAAATAAAAAACAAAAAATATATATAATTTTCATCAAGTGAACTGAAAATAAGGTATTACATTTATGAAATTTCACTACATCACCTTCATTTAAATATACTTTTGCATTCTTCAAAACTAAAAAAATTAATATACTATATGAATAGTAGTTTAAATTCCCTTTTTCATTTATAATAATGATTCATGAACCACATCATGTATATTGGAAAAATCTTCTATAAATTATTCATCAATATGTACATCAAATAAATATCCCGAAAAATAACTTTCAATATCTCTCATACAATTTGTGGTATACCTATCTTCAAGAAATATATATAAAACATTCCATTTATTATGAAAATATTCTATTGGTTTCATTTAAAAAATATAGGTTCCAAAAACAATTAACACCTCATTTGGACCTATTAATGTTTTCCAAAAATAATTCTAATAAAATATATCTCCCCATCATAGGGACAATGAAAAAAATCATCCATTTAAAAATAAGTATCTACCACGGTAATTCCATTAACATTTGATGAGATTACATCCTAGGTTTTATTAAACAAAAAAACATTCATCAAGAACTCATCAAATTATTCATAAAAAATAAAACCTATCTTCATATGATAAATCACAAAATATCATTCTTGAAACTCAAGATCTTTATTTAATATTATTCAATTTTCTTCATCCATACCATATCTATGGAATTTCCCAAGAATAATCTTCTCCAACATCCATTATATTTATTATATGAACCTGAGCTTCAATCACCAATATGATTCGCCTTTCTCATTAAGAACTAGTCAATTGATGACTAAAATGGATTGAGAGGTTAGAGGTGATTGTTTTTCTTCTAATAGATGATACATATGAAAACGAAAAAGGGTTGACAGACGATTTTATATTTGGTCACATTCCTAAATCCCAATTTTCTTACATACCCAATTTTGGTTTATGGTTGATTCTGATAGATAAATAAATAATAAATATAATAAAAGAAAATAAATTAAAACAAATTTTATTTTCTAAAATTTAAATCATTTATCAATATGAATACGTTTAATTTACATATATCATTAAACTAAATAGTATAAAAGAACACTAAATATTAAATTTAAAAAGAAATAAATAGAATAAATTAATTTAAATTAGAATAAAAAACAAAATAAATTAATTTAAAAACAAATAAACCCAATTATATTGTAATAAAATCAAAATGCTCACATAAAATGGATTTAATGAGAACATATGCTAATTAATTTTCTAAAGAGATAAAACCAATAAAAATGTCACCTTTTTTAGCATGATTGTTGAGTCACAATATGTTTTGACTTTATCATTGATATTTTTTTTCAAATAAAAGAGTTATTATTGTTTATAATGTATGTTGTTTTACAAAGTAACTAGATATGTTGTATTCTAACCGTAATGACATATATTATTTTTAGATATGTTTTATTCTAATTGTAATCATATTTACAGTTTTCATATATGTTGTATTCTAATCATAATCACATATATCGTAATCTCATATGTCGCCTTCTTATTGTAATCATATACTATTTTCTTACAATTGTAACCACATGCATCGTAATAAGGTTATATATTATAACCTGTTTATACATTGTATTCATAGTTTTGCATCATAACCACATGCATCATAACTAGGTCATATATCACAATTATGTATTGTATCATAACCATGTGCATTGTAACCAGGTTATGTACTATATCATAACCATGTGTATCATAACCAGGTTTTGTATTGTATCGTAACCATGTGTGTCTTAACCAGGTTAAGTATTTTATCGTAATCATGCATCATAACCAGATTATATATCATGCATTGTTACCATTCTAGGAATATAAACCAATGTAAGAATCATAACCATGATATGAACTATAAATATGATATGATTCTTATCCATGCTAATCATCATAACCATGTTATGTATCCTAACCACTATATGGATCATAATAACGATTTACATCGTAACCAGGTTGTGTATCGTACTCATGTAATGCACTTTATTCATGTCTTAAATCAATACCATATACATGATTCTCATGATCATTGTTTCATACATTTTCACATACTATTTTATAACTAAAATTATGTTGTTGAGTTTTTTATATAACAATGAAAATTATGTCATGTATTCTGTTTTGTTTTTGAAAGTCCGTAATGCCAGGTGTCCAAGTCCCTTCGAATTTATCAGAGAAACATGACATTTGAAGGAAATATAACCATTGGAACTTGAGGCCTATAAATATAAGGTCATTCGAACCAGAATACATGAATTTTTATTCTATAAATTTCTAGAGAGAGATATTGTGACTTATCGCTTTCTTCATGTGAAAGACTTGAAGATACAAGACATGAATGACTTTTTTTCAAATTCTGTTATTTTTATAAGTGATTTGTTTTTTTATTCAAGTGATCATTGAGATAATGATCAAGTGATTCTGGGGATAGGAAGACGTTCTTCTGATCATTGAATCAAGGGATTTCAAGGGTTTTAAAGACCCAGGTGTGGATTACCTAGTGAAATGAGGGATTCTAGGGATAAGAAGACAATTTTTCAAATCATCGTATCATTGGAATACCAGGGTGGTGGTAAGAAATACATTTTATTCTAGGTGAATGGATACCCTAATATTTGGGATAAAAGAACTTTAATACCTTTAAATTACCACTGGTAATTTTAATAGAAAGGGAATCATTTTGTTTCTTCTTTCTATTCATATTCATTTCTAGTTGTTTCAAATATGATTCATTCATTACATATTTTATTAAGATATTCTATCTGTTCTATGGTAGAATCATTTACAGTTGTATTTCTATGATCATTGTATTCAATTCAAATGTAATTGTTTTTCATTACATGTTGTATTACATCATATTATATCCATCATATCCAAGAACAATTTGGTCATTTTTATTGGATGTGAATTATATTATTTTAAGACCTCTTAAACTAAGATCATTCTTAAGAGTTTAACTACAATGTTTTTAATCCTAAATTTTATCCCCCTCTAGTATTGTTCCATATAATATACATATACCTCTATATTATGATCCAAAAATAGGTATCATAGGAGGTTTCCACTGATATTTTTATATGATTTATTTATATCTTGAAGACAATTTTATTTCTATTACAAGACTTTTCTTTGTATTTACGTAATGAACTAATGTGTGGAGTAAAACATTATAGTATTATAAGATAGTAGGAATGAATATTAGCTAAATTGAGAACTTGAACCCCAGGACAACACCTATTTTTTATGGGAATTATTATTAGTACTGGAGAGATCGAATGAAGACTATTTTCATTAATACTGGAATAGATAATTTTGTTATTCTCACTGAAGATTACAAAAACCAGACAAGGAAGGTAGAACCTTCACCAACCAAGATAAACAAGAATATAAATTTAATTACATGGTATCCAATACATTGTTATGTTCTATGACCAAGTATATATATAGTCAGATATCTTCAAGTAAAGCATCCAATTGTATCTAGAATAAATTTTAAGTCACACATTTTGGTACATCTAATGTTATAGAAATAAGAAGATCTATACTCCTAGATAAATATCATGGTTTAGTTTTTATCTATGGGGAATATATTTGAAAATTGAAACAAAGATTTGTGACTATAGTCAACAATCATCAATCCATGGGAGAAAAGGGACTTGATGATGATGTGCTTGTGGAAAAGATAATTGATATAATGGTAAATGAGTTGGAATAAAAAAGGACTTTTATTGATGAGAACATGAAAATTACTCAAATTACTCTTTATGAATTATTTGGTTTTCACTTATAGCAAGAGACATGAATGCAGAGAGATGCTAAATTTAATAACAAGAATAATGGTAATGGAAGTGTACCTTTTACTACTACATCTAAATTCAAGACCCTAGAAATGGTAAGAAGATCCAAAGCTAAGAAAGGAGTTGTTAAATCTGAATCAAGTTATTGTGAACAATCTATTAATGAATTATCAGATCATTCTCAAAGGATGAACAAGATTGTGGGAAACAATGTTTTTAGTATAGATTAAAAAATAAAGATAGAAATTAAAAGAATGATTTTGAGGTAACCTGTTATGAATGCAATAGTGATAGACACATTAGACCAAATTTTCCATTTCCTAAAATAAAATCCAATAAGAAGAAACATTATGAATGAAACAATAAATAGTATTTCAAGTCAATGAATAAGAATATCATGAATGAAAATGATCTATTGAATTCATGTGGTGGTGATTCATCAGAAAAATCTTTTGAATATTACTCATCCGATCAGAAGAATATTGGTCTTTTATCCAGACTTCCAATTGAAAATCATTCTCTCATGGAGAAGGTTCAAAATGTAGAATCTATTACAAATTTATATTTAAATGATAACTACCCTAATGAGAAACATTATTATTCATTAAATGAATAATATTCCTCAATAGAGAATAATCTACATTTTTTTATTAAGGATTGAGATTTTCCAAATTACTTGATAATAACAATTCCAAAATCAAGAAAAATATTTAAAAAGAAAAATCCAAGATTTTTTGTTTTTACAATGGAAGTATCAAATCCTTCTAAGGATCTTGATAAAAAACTCTTGATTTAGAAAATGTTTCTAAACACCATAAATATTTTACTATTATAAGGATAAACTTTCTAAGGATATGTAAAATGTTAATTCCATGAAAAAACATTACGGTCTAACTCAAAATCTAAGAATATTGACTATGAGGATAAAAAATTAGTAACCAGACTAAAATCATAAATATTTTCCTTCAAGAATCAATTATAAAAATTTACCTTGGAAAAGAAAGTGTTTGATAAAATGTATTCACTAATTATTTATCTTATAAATAGTTTTGGAATTTATTGTACTCATTCAAACCCAGTTTTAGTAATAACTGTTTTGTTCCCCAAAGTGCTCCATTATGAACTGAATTCCAATGTGATGGACATTGGGAAATAACTTTTTCACATAATAAAAATCAATATTTATTATTTTATAATGATAATGTTGAAAAAAAGGTGGATTCCTAAAATTCTTTTTGTAGACATACCTGGATCCAAACAGATATGGGTTCTGAAAACTACTTGTTTATTTTTGAAGAAAACAAAATGTGTACCAACAATAAGAATATTTGGTACATGGATAGTGGTTTTTATGGAAACATGAAAATAAATAAATATTTTTTGGAAAATATTATTTAAATTGATGGTGGAAGAGTGATCTTCAGAGATAATTCTTAGTGAAAGATCATTGGTATTGCTAATAATGTTCTTTTAGGAAAAGTTTATATTTTAAATGTTTAGTTTGTTAAAATTATTAAGCACAACCTTATTAGAATTATTCAATTATGTGATGTAGTTTACCCTGTTAATTTTAGGGATGATAAATGTCCAGTTCACAATTCCAAGGATGAATTCCTTCTCTCTGCACATAGGCATGAGAATGTATACACACTTAACATAGAAGACCATAGGAGCCAAGACATACCTTGATTATGTGCAATGGAAGATCAATCATGGTTATGGAATAGAATGTTTGGACACTATAACCATAGAAACCTTTGTAAACTCTCAATGAAAATACATGTTAAGCGTCTATCAAATCTTATGTATGATTCCTCACATGTCTGTTACCCTTGTCAATATAGCAAGCAACATAAGACCATCTTTAAATCAATCAGTGAAGTTTCAACTTACAATAAATTACAGTTAGTGCACATGGATATTTTCGGTCCTATACAAACTGATAGTATTGGAGGGAAGTACTATGTATTAGTTTTAATTGATTACTACATAAGATTTATATGGGTCTATTTTATAGAATATAAATTTGAAGACTTTTTCTATTTCAAAATATTTAGAGCCCAAGTTAAAAATGAGAAAAACCTACCACTAACAACTTTTTGAAGTGAACATGGTGAAGAATTTCAAAATTTGGATTTGAACAATTTTTGTAATAAGAAAGGTATTACAACCAAGTTTCTATATACAAGAACCCTCTTAGAAAAATGGTGTTTCGGAAAGAAAAAATCATATTCTTCATAAAATTATAAGAACCATATTGATTGAATACACAATTTCTACGAATTTATGGGCTGAAGCTGTGAGTATTGCATGTAATACTATAAATCATGTTTTGACTCTACATTTTCTTAAAAAACACCTTATGAATTGTGGGCTATCTGAATACCTAATGTTTCTTAATTTTGGGTATTTTAAGGAAAAGTATTAATATGGAATACTAAAGATAATCTACATAAAATTTCACCCAAATCCAATGAAGGAATATTTATATATTATTCCACCATTACTATGTCTTATAGAGTATTTTAATAAAAACTATTTTAGTGTTGAGGAAACATTTCATGTTAAACTTGATAAAACTTATCCTTTTTTTAACAAACCAATCCTACATCAACAAACGTGTTTTCAAAAACTAATTATCAACCCTTTATTGAATACATTTATGAAAAGGGGAATACTCAAGAAAATTTTTCTGAAATATTTACCCACGAAGAATTTATATCTTATGTTGATTAACATATTTTTCAAAACACAAATCAATGGTTTCTTAGGAATAATCCCAATGATAATATCATTGGTGCTGTAAATCTACCTGTAATGACAATAAATTATTGGATAAATAAAATAGAATATCATGCTTTTCTATCTCAATTTAAACCTAAAACATTGAATGAGGCCTTAGGTGTTAAATATTGAATTAAATAAATTCAAGATGAACTAAATGAATATGAAATGAATCATGTCTATACCTTTCTTGAAAGACCTAAATAAACAACTGCAATTTGTGTGAAATGGGTTTTTATTGATAAATGTGATGAAAATGGAGTCACTATATGAAATAAAGAAATAATTGTTGCTAATGGATATAATCAACAAGGGGTAATAGACTATGATGAAACCAATTATCTAGTAGCTATAATTGAATGTATTCAAATTCTATTATCCTTTGTAGCATTATTTAACATCAAAATGTTTCAAATAGACATAAAATGTGATTTTCGTAATGGTTTAGTACACAAAGATGTTTTTTTTGAACAAACTCAAGGTTTTGTAGATTCAAAACATCCTAATTATGTATTGAATCATACCAATTATTTGTATGGCCTTAAAAAATCCCATAAATCTTTGTATGATAGACTAACAATATTTATTTTACAAAACAATTATGAAAAAGGTAGTACAAATCCAAATATTTTAATAAAAATAGTAAACACAAACATTTTTATTATTCAAATAAATTTGAGGACATTATATTCACATCAACTTTGCAATCCCAAACTGATTCTTTTGTAAATATCATGAAATATAAGTTGGAAATGAGTATTATAGATGAGTTAACATTATTTTCAGGTTTTCAAATCTCTCAAAAACAAGAATGAACCTATATATCACAACATAATTTTATCAAATATTTAATTAAATAGTATGTACCTGACAACACTAAAAGTATAAGAACTCTAATCAGTACCTAAAATATACTAGATCATGGTGAATCTGGGAAACTAGTAAGTCACACATTCTTTAGAGGTATGATAAAAATCTTTTTATATATAACATCTAGTGAACTAGACATAATTTTTTCAGTATACATATGTCAAATATGTCAATAAAATCTAAAAAAATCTCATTTAAAAGAAGTTAATGGAATTTTTTCGATACTTAATTGGAAATGTAGATTTAGAACTATTCTATTCTTCTAGAAATGATTTTTTTAAAGGGTTTTCAGGTGGAGATTTTCATGGTTGTAGAATGGATAAAAAAGTGCATCTAGAACATTTCATTTATTAGGTGATTTATTAGGTTCTTGGTCTTGCAAGAAAAAACATGTAGTATCACTTTCTACTACTGAAGCTAAATATATAGCATTTGGAAGTTATTGTGCTTAGGTGTTGTAGATGAAACACACACTTACTGACTATGGAATGAGTTTCTCTAAAATTAAGACACTATGTGATAATAGTATTTCCATTTCCCTTACTAAAAACGCTTCACATAAACCACAAGAAAAACACATAGTTATTAAACATCACTTTCATAGAGATCACAGACATAAAAGTAATATTATTTTACAACTAATCAGAATTCAGGAACAACTTCTTGATATTTTAAAAAACCATTATCTTTAGATAAATTGAAATACATTAATGAGAAACTAGGAATGATTATTGTAAACTAATCATTCAAATATATTTCTTGTTTGAATCATCACCTTACATTATGTTACTCATTTTCAAAGGGGGAGTATACATTGTTTTTATTAGTTTAATTATTTTATTAGTTTTACTATTTAGTTTTTTTTATCATTTTTATTTTTTGGGTTTCATGTTTATTGGTATCATAGGTCATTAATTTCATTTAATTGGTACTAGATTAGTTCATCAGTACTAGATTATCAGTATTGAACTATTTTATCAATACTATATTATAAATATTGAACTATTTAATCGGTATTAGATTATCAATGTTGACCAATTTCTTTGGTTCTAGATTATCGATATCGAACTATTTCATTGGTACCAGATTATAGGAGTTAAAATAATACATCAGTAATATATTATCAGTATTGTATTATTCCATAGGTAATAGTTTATTAGTATTATAATGTTCTATCAATATCAAACTGATTTTATTCTATTGGTTTTAGAATTCTAATCAGTCTCATGTGTCTTTTGGTATTAAAATTTTGTTTATATTACTATCATAACAACAATATACTAAAACCAATACATCAATCCTGATACCCTGAAATGTAAAATTTATAAAATATTACTTTTTTATTATATTTCAAATAGTTGTTTCTCAATTATTTCTTTTAACCCCTAATAGGTTTCAGTCTGATTAAAATTTTATTTTAAGGAAAAACTCAAGGGTTCAAAATCACTCTCAACCATTGGTTCTTTTAGATATAATCCTGACCATCGATTGTTTTGAGAACTCCTCCCATCCTATCCCACATTTAACTACTCTAATATTCTCCTAAGTCCTAATGTTCAATAAATACCCAGAGAGGTTCTTAATCAGTTTTTACTTTAGTTTTTGAAATCTGAGATCTACTCAGATTTCATAACCAGGTATATCATTAAGAATTTTGATTTTCTTCCATGTCTGAGTCAAGTAATTTTTCTCCAAAGAAAATGCCTCTAAATTATTTATATTTAATGACTTTTCTAGGAGAAATAATAGTCTATCAAAGAATTTAAGAGACTTTTGACTTATATTGGAAAATTATAATAAGCTTCCAACGCTGGGAATCTATTTTTGTTGTCAGAGCGAACATAGATAATGATTTTGTGTATCATGATGACGTGTTACTATTTTATAAAACAATGGAGATAGAAAAAGGTCTCATGATTTTTTATGATTGATGATAAGAAGTATAAAACCTCCACAAAACAATAATCTATGTTCCTAGGAGTACCACCTGAGGGTGATTCCTTATGTCCTTCCCACAAGTTACTAGAATTTGATGAGAATTTTGATAAGGGAAAAGATAAAGAATCTCTTTTTGAGTTTCATGAGGAAAAAATAAATGTAATTTATTTATCAAGAGATAATCGAATCATATATCTTTGGATGAAAGGGTTTTTAGTACCATGAAAAGGTGATAAGGAAACATTTAAATTTCCAAATGTTTATATGCTTGATTATTTTTTGAACATAAAGAAGTTTATTCTGATGGTATTTATTTTCATGAAAATTAAAAAGCTCAAATATCATGAAAAATCTTAGCAGATCATGTTACCAACCATTCATAGCTTGTTTTTGAAATAGTGTTTGAGCTTCTATAATGTTTCAATTAAGTCATATCTGACTTCCTTCAAATAGCCCATAATCAATAAGGATACGATAAAGATGCTAAATTTAAGATTCAATAATGAATAAAAAATGTTTGAGAAAGATATGGATGATAAAAAAGAAATGAAGTTTATGAAGTTAATGATAAAACGTCTAATACATCTAAGATAAAATCATGAAAAAGAAAGGTAGTTAAGAATATAACTCTTTAGGAAAAAAATAAAAAAAAGATGTATCCGATGAGGTTACTATTGAGTGGAGGAAGAAGAAGAAATAATGGAAGGAAGTAGATATTCAATTTTTTTGGATCTAGTAGAAACTCGAGCTTAAAATATAAGATCATAATAAATTTTAAAACAATAAAAAAGGAAGAAGAAAATAAAGAAGGTAAAGTCCCTAAATATTGACATTCATAGTCTTATCAAAATATCTAAGCAAGAAAAAACATGTATTGTAATAAGGGGTCACTGATTCAGACACAATCAGATAAAAAAGAGGAAGGAGTTGAGATATAGGCATCTGAACAATCATCTACAAAAAAGTCTCATTCACGAATATGAATAAGAATAATATGAACTAGGGTAAGACTAACAATGTCAAGAAGAACAAGAATAAGAAGATTAAGATGATGAAAAAATAGAAATTATTCAGCTAAATCCTTATGAATTCCATCATTTAACTTTCCACATCTGGATTATTATACATCCAAGGAAGTGTCTCAAAAGGTTTTATCTAAGAAATTAATTTATATTTCAGATAAATAAGATGAAGAGGAAGAATCTTATGAGGATTAAAATCAACCAACTCAATTTATTGGCACAGAAACTCATTTCAGTGATCTTCTAGAATACACTAAAGATACAAATTCTAAATGAAAAATCACTTTGAAAAGAATTTACTACATAAAAAAATCTTTGAATAAATTTGAAAATATGATTCTACTCCTTATAATGATTGAATCTAGGATATAAATCCTTTCGAATAGTCATAATGAAATAATGGTCTCCATAATGTTTTTGATAGAAATGATTCTTAGTCATGAAGATGATTTCAATATATTCCAGGAACATGCTACTGAGAACAGAAATGCTTGTAAAAAGGTTTTTTATGTGGACATAAAATGTTGATGATATTATTTAGAATCATCTGGACAATCAGGATTAATTAGTGAATTGATTAAATGATATCAATTTATATATTAAAATTTGGTTGCTGATTTGAATGAAAAACATGAGGTATTTCAGAGTCTGGGTACCTAAAAAAGAATAGCCCTTAAAGATCATGATCGTTGAAAGGAAAAATTAATGAATGAATGTAATGAGGTTGTTTTGCTTTCTAATAGAGTTTTAATTTTGGATAAGTCCAATAGACGTAGATTGAATGATATCCATTACCATGAAGCAAGGCTTAAAAATCTTGAATTAAATCTTAATGCTCAGTAAGAAATCAATCAGCTTCTAGAATAATGGCTCTGGAAGCAGGAAATAAATATTGTTGAACAATATGTGATGTCGATGTCTCAGTAAGAAGCTCTTGACAAACTGATGGAGGATAAAAAATATTTCAAGAAAATGTATCATTCTATGTTTAATCTTTTGGAAAAACAAAAGGGGAAAGGATGATTTTAGAATTACTTTTTTAATATAAACATATTTCCTTCAAATTAATGTCTATTTTTTGTACTATGTTACTCTTACCATTTTATGGAAATGAATGTTTTCCCTTATTCTTTTTGAAAAATTACAAATGTGGAGAAAATTTTGAAAAAAGAGAAATTTGATGAATACCTTACTAAGGGGGAGAATTCATAACTAAAATTAAAGAGAATATGAGCCCTAGTGATTTGTTTGAACCAAGGGTGGAACTAATCATATTCACCATTACATTCATAAGATTTACTTAACACATGGGGAGATAAGTCATTATTGTTTATTTTGTTTTGTGCTTTCCCAAAAGGGTGAGATTGTCTGGTCAAAAGATGTTTCGACTTTCTCATTGACCTTTTGTTTAGGAAATCACAAATTACTTCTTTTTTATCATGTAGGTAGTTTTAAAATGTAACCAGATATGTTATATTCTACTCTTAATCACATATACTGTTTTTAGATATGTTGTATTCTAATCGTAATCATATTTATTCTTTTAATATATGTTATATTATAATCATAATCGCATAAATCGTAATCACATATGTCGATTTATTGTCATAATCACATAAAATTTTTACAATTGTAATGATGTGCATCATAACCAGGTTATACATCATAACCATGTTATACATCATATTCATAGTAATGCATCATAACTACATCCATCGTAACCACGCCATGTATCATAATTATGTATTGTATCACAATTATGTGCATCGTAATCAGGTTAAGTACTATATAATAACCATGTTATATATTGTATCGTAGACATGTCTATCATAACCAGGTTATGTATAGTATTATAAGCATGCATCGTAGACCGATTATATATTGTGCCTCTTAACTGTGCTAAGAATCGTAACCATGCTAAGAATCGTAACCATGATATGAATTGTAACAACTATATGATTCATATCAATGTTAAGTATCATAACCATGTTTTGTATCATAACCGCGATATGCATCATAATCATGATATAAATCGTAATGATTTTGTGTATCGTACTAATGTAATGCATTTTTTTCAGGACATAATTCAATACCATATACATGTTTCTCAGACTTATTGTTTAATACCTTTTCACATTCTATTTTCTAAATAAAACAATGACGTTGAGTTTTTATATACTAATCAAAATTATGTTGTGTACTCTATTTGTTTTAACCGTTGTAATCCCAAGTGTCCAAGTCCCTCCGAATATTTTGGAGAAATATGACCGTTGGAGGAAATATGATAATTGGAACTTGAGCCCTATAAATAGAAGTTTATTCAAACCGGATTACACAACTTTTTCTTATATCATGTTCTAGAGAGATATAGTGTGAACTATCTCTTCCTTTGTGTGAAATCATGCAAGATACAAAACATGAACGGCTTATTCCATGATCATGTATTTCTATAAGTGATTCATTTTTCATTGTAAGATCGGTCATTGTGATAATGATCAATGGATTTTAGGGATAGGAATACGCGATGAAGATCGTCATATCAAGGGATTTTAGGTGTCTAAAATACAAAGGTTCTGATTACATACTCAATCAAGGGATTCTTGGTATAGGAATACAGTTTTTCCGATCATCGTATCGAGGGCATACCATGGTGGTGGTAAGAAAATCCTTTTATTCTAGGTGAAAGGATACCCTAATCGTTAGGATAAAATAATTGTAATAACTATACATTACTACTTCTACTAGTAATAGAAAGGGAATCATTTGGTTTCTTCTTTATATTCATGTTCTTTGGTAATGGTTTCAATTATGATTCATTCATTACATATCGTATTATGATATTCTAAAATTATATGGTTGAATAATTTTCATTTTTATTACTCTGACCATTGTATTAAATTCATATAAAACTGTTTTTCATTAACTTTGGTATTACATCACATCCTATCCATCGGATCTGAGACCCATATGGTTATTTGTATTAGTTATGAATTATATTAGATTAAGTCCTATTATACTATGTTCATTATTAAGAGTTTAAATACAATGTTTTTAAACCTAATATTCATCTCACCTCTTGTATTGTTCCATATTACATACATATAAATCTATATTATGATCCAAAAATGATCTCTTAAAAAATAATTCCTTAAATATATGTAATTTCCTCTTTAATTTTTTATTAGATTATTTGAAATTAAATGGATAATTGATTATAAGTGAATCCAATATCCATTAATTTATGTTTCATTCACAACAAATTTTCATGAAAATTACCAATACCAATCTATTATTCTTCGATAATAGATAATAAAATAAATTTTTTGCTTCATACTAGATCATGATACCCATAATATAACTAGAAAATGGTATATTCCTAAATTATATTTCCTTTCTATTCTATGACCAACAAAGTTGGAAGCCAAGTATGGTATGAAATGAAAATCATAATATTTTTTAAAGATAATGGAATGATATATTTTTCTTTTATATATATCCTAATCCTTTTAGATGTTTTTATAAGCGATACCTTTTAAATTATATTGAAATCAAGCACAAATAAATACTGAAAATATAATATCTGGTCTACTAGTAGTAAAATACAATAAAACCCATAATTATTCCTATGTAAATATTGGTTTAAAATAGTTTTCCATATTCATTTAGTTCAATTTTTGTTATTATAACTCATTGGTGTATTATAGACATTATCACTTTCCAGTAAAAACCTTGTTAGTAAGTTTAGTATGTATTCCTTTAATTTATTATATTTCAAAAGTCTTGTTGATAAATATTAAATCCTAGAAAATAATTTAACTCACACCAAATGCTCATTTCAAATCATGCTTGAATGTTTTTTTGAAAATTTTGTAGATAATGTATTGTTTTTCGAACAAAAAATTACATCATCATCATATATTTTCAATAAAAAATATCAAAATACTTAGTTTTCATAATGAACATAGGTCCTTCCTTTCCAAGGGAAAACTCATATGATAAAAAATAAAATAAAAACTCATAACATGATCTAGGTTCTTATTTAAGACAATAAAGTTCTTTGGTAAGTGTAAATTTTTTTTGGAAAAGGGGATTTCCAAAACCCTGAGGTTTCTCAACAAAAACATCCTCCATTAAAAAAACATTTAGAAAAGTAAATTCTACATACATATGATAAAATAGACAATTTATATATGATGTATAGGCTAAAATATTCTTAATGGATTTTGATATAGATACTAAAGAAAAGGCCTCCTCATTATCTTTACCTTCTTCTTGATTATAGACTTTAACTACTAATCTGGCATTATTTCTAGTTATAACATACTAATCATCCAATTTTTTTTCCTGAAAACACATTTTTCTTCTATAATAGGATAACTAAAAGGGCTATCAACTAATTCCCATTCATTTTTCCTCATTAACTAGTTTAATTCCTCTTGTATAATTATAACACAACATTCAACTACAATTTCTTATTCTATTGACTTAGATTCTAACCAAGATAAAAGATAGAACATTCTAAAAGGATTTCTAAACATCTTCTAGTTCTAATTACTTCATTTAAACTTCTTATAATAGTTTTAAAAGGATTATTCTTAAGGTTTTATGGTTATCTAGGAATTGAACAATCGGGTTAATTTTCATTCAATCTTTCAAGATTAAGTTTTGAAAAATAATGGTCAAAATTTTCATCATTTTTCATAAAAAAAGAGGATTGGATCTAATTTTTTCAAAATAATAATTTAGTTTATAATTAAGATATAATTTTTATTAATAGAATTAGTTTCATAAAATTTTACATGAGTTGATTATTTAAAAATAATTAATCATTTATTAAAAACTCTGTATTCTTTTGAAGTAGTATATTATCCTAGAAATATCCCTTCATCAGATTTTTGATCAAACTATCCATTATTATCTTGGGTGTGTAGAATACAAAACTCGCATCCAAAAAATTTAATGTATAAAACTTTTTTCCTTTCTATTATTCCATTTCCCATATGTTTTTTTCTTTTAAATGGTTGTAAAAAGAACTCCTTTTATGATATAACATGATGTAATCCTAACTTTATCCAAAAAATGAGACGACGGTTTATATTCACAATACATAGATCTAACTTTTTTTTTCAATGTATTATTACTCATTTCAATAAAACCATTCTATTTTGAAGTACTGGGTGAATAATGGTATACTTGATACCAAAGTCTAAATAATATTTATTGAACTCATGGTTTCTAAATTCTCCTATATGGTAACTTTTTAAAGAAATAATTTTTGCAAAATTCACTTTTTGAACCGGTTTGCAAAATATTTTGAAAATAGAACAAGAATCACTTTTAACACATAAAAAGAAAGAAAAGGTACAAATAGAATAACCATCAACTAAAATATAACCAAAACATTTTCCTCTTAGTATGGAAACTATAGATAGACCAAATAAATAAATAAAAATAAGTTAATTGGGCCTATAATTAGAAACCTATTGAATTGTTTTAAAATATGAATTTTGATTTCATCCTATTCGAAATTCATCTCATTGCTTCTTTATAATAAATTTATGTTGAGGTAAATCTGAAACTAAATTCATTTTGAATTTTTTTTTGAATGAATAGACATTAAAATATTTCAATTTTCTCTTCCATATACATGAATCAATTTTTTCATCATTTAAATAGTTTCCCTTTTTTCTAATCAAAGAATTGTGATCTAGATTATAAACATTCTGTATCCGTGGTGCCTCAAACTTAAGAATCTTATCGTTAAAAAAGAACATGAATTATTAGAAAAATAAATAAAATATACTTCATAAAAAAATTTAGAGATACTTATAAAAATGTAATGTAAACCTTCCATATAGATTTTTTTAAAAAATTATAGATTATATACTTTCAATAGTTCCAAGTCCCATAATTTTTCCTTTAGCATTTTCACCAAAAGTAGCATGAAATCTATTTTTCACTAAAAAGGGGTGAGAATTAGAGAAATATCCAATCATATTACTTGAGAATCTGCTATCCATATACCATCCTTAATTGGTTCTCTTAGACCTTTTTACATATAAAGACAATTAAAATATGAAATTGATTTGGAACCCATATTCTGTTTGGTCTAGGAAGGTTAGAAACTATGGATTTATGAACCCAAATCTATTTGAGATGTGAAAAACAATCATCACAGAAAATTGAATTTTTTTTAGAGAAAATATGTTTTTTAACTCAATATAACTATGTGTTTATAAATATATAATTATTTTAATAATTTCCAAGCTGACCAAAATTAAAATAAGTAAATTTTGAAAGGTATTTAATTTTGTAACTAGGTGGATTTATTTTTAAAAAAATTGACTTGAATTTCTATTCGAAATTTATTTTTTTTAGTTTTATAATTTCATGGATTTTTATTTAAATAATCTTCACCTTTTATAAATACATGAGTCATATCTCTAAAATGTTGATCTATTTTTTTTATTTTTTTATTTTATTTTTCATTCAAAACATGATGAAGCATAATTTTCCAGTTTTGTTTTTAAAATTAACTTTTATTTGGTTAGGTCCACCTTTTCCTTAATAATAACTTCATTGGATTTATTCGGAGAATTATTTTTATTTTTTACACTTCCATACATAGTTTTATCAGGGATGAATATTCATCTAGTTCCACAAATGAAAAATTTCCATTTTATGAATTAGTTTCATGCTCATATGAATAGAAAGAATGTTCCTCTTCAGTATGTTCCATAAAACACATGATGGTTCAAAAATTAAAATAATAAACATCTAATTATGATTATGAATCTTGTATAGAATACTATGAATCACCCAATGTTTCCTTAATGGATTTCTTATCCTTATTATTGTAACCAAATTTCGTGAAGTATTTCTTTTATGATCTTTTATCGTCTTATTGTTATGGAAAATAAATATTGATATGTCCAAGATTATTACACTCATGACATCTTATTTCAATATAATTTCTTCTAACTTATTATACATGTTTAAAGGATTATTAAAACCTCTTTTCTATTTATTTAAATTCTTGAATTTTATGGAAAGGTGAGCATGCCCACTGAAAAAAGCAGAACTAATAGAAGAATATTCATCAAATGACTGAGCTAATTGAATTTCTTTACACCAATTTTCATCATTTTAATTTGAAAGTTTTAAATTTTTGTTCTCGTTATTAACTATCCTATGTTATCTATCTTCAGCTTCCACCTCTACCACTGACATCATCGTTATACTAATAAGATATTTTATTTTGAATTTTTTTTACATCTATTGATTATCTAATAGCAGATGAAATACCACTCCACCTCAGGGATAATATTATAAGAATTTTTTGTATAGATACCTTGGATTTTCATACATATATGTTATATCATTTTATTTTAATATTCAATATATTACACAAATACGCTCCCAATGAATGTAATAGTTTAGTGTATTTGGAGACTATGTACACAATCTTCTAATTTGGTTAATGATATTCAATGGCCCCATAAATATCTTCCCATTTAGATCATTTTACAACCACAACCTACATAAAACCATTTTTCATGACCTGGGAAAATGAATCATGAGAGAGGGTGATCTCCGATGATCATTACATATAAAAAGGGAGATATATAAACATAACATGAACATTAGGGCATGAGAACAAGGGAATAACATTTCAAAATTTTACCAATAGAATTTACCTTACTATAATTATATAATATGATATAAATATCAAACATCACATATAGAAACCAAAAAATATTATTCTCATCAACAAAAAATGATACATTAGTCAGAAAAAAACCATTAATAATTCAAAATATTACTGTGGTATAATAAATAGAAAATATGACTATAAGAATATGAAAATTTGGATATACTCTATCCATTAGAATCACAACACATAGAAAAAAATATTTTGAAATAAAACATAATGTTAATATTTATTTTTAATATAATCTTATATATAACCTCTAAAAAAAATATAAGAGAAATAGGAATTTATAAGAATGAGTAAACCCTTATGACCTTTAGAAATTAAACCGCTAAAATTGTAACATGACTGTTAGAATAGTAATTTGACCGATAGGAATAGTAATTTGGTTGTTATAATTTCAACCTCAAGTATAAATAGAATTTAGTTATCATATAAATGAAAATATGATTTATTTATATCATGGAATAAGTAAATAAAGTTTTAAAAATGATAAATTTTGTGTTGGTAAAATAAATCTATATAATGATAATGGAATTAAAATAATGGATATTATTCGAAATATTCCTAGACTAATATTTTCAAGATAATCAAATATAAGGATCATAAAATATATGAAATTATTATTTTTTATATTTATATAGGATTGAATGAAATATTTGTTTCATTAATTTTAAAATAAAAGAGAATTAGATATCTATGGGATATTTTTCAAATATAAGATTGGGACAGTGTTTAACAGGGATAGAATATATCTATCTTATTTCCATCAATTAAATAAATAAATAGATATTTTAAAGTGTAAAAATTGTGAGGATAAATATAATGTATAAGAGATTTTTAGAGAGAAATTGAAAAAAAAAAATTTATCGTGCATCTGTTTTTTTAAGATCTAGAATCTATAATATGATTAATATTTCCATGGACATGTTGTATTGAATCAAGAATAATAAGGCCATTTTGGTTTCTATTCTAAATCCTTAATTACTCATTCAATGTACTTTATGAAAATCTAAAAACATATTTATTATTGAAATGGTGTATTGAGAGAAGAAAACAGAGTGACCCGTGTGAATTAATTTTCAAGCATATAGCCTTGTAAAGGTAGTGATACATAGATTAATATTCCATTTTCAAAATATTTTAATCTCACATTAGTTAGGTTATAATTATTTTGTTACACTGATTTTTTTTATGTTCCCTGTATACAGAACAATTGGGTGAACTAAATAAAATCACATGTATTATTTTTATTTGTATTTAATTTAAATATTATATTGTGTGTAAAAAAATAAGTGTCATGTGGATAATTATATATGTATTTAAATAATGATAAAATAATTTTATACAGTATTATCATTGAAGAAAATAATTTCATACATTTATTATCCTCTCTTAGGGTAATCTTATGAGACCTCAATACAAATGTTATTAATTATCCTTAACATATCCCATTTAATATAATAATTACATTAAAAAAATAGTAATTCATAAGAATGAGAATAATTTAATATTTTATTATAATCTAATAAAATTTCTATTACCCTTTTATAGGAAATTTGGCTTAATAACAAATTATCTACTATTTTCAAACCCAATGATTTTTCATTTATATATTTCAATTCATGTATTATATTTCTTAAATCAGAATTCAATATTAACTATTATATATCATTTATTTTGATCAAAATTTATATTATTAACTATTTAATAATAATGTAGGAATCATCATGGATTATTAATGATGATAAATTAGAATTAACTATTAGTTTTTTATTTATTATGATTCACTATTATTAACCACTAACCATTCGATAAAAATTATCAATCCTAATGGATTATTTATCCACTATTTATACAATGTTTATTATGATTTTTTTAAATTAATATCTACTATTCATTTCATAGAAAATTTCAGTCATTAACTATGGTGTTATAATTGTTTATTTTTAATTTCTACATTTTATATTCCATTATACAGAATTTGTAATTTTATATAAATTTTCATTCCTTAATAATCACTAAAATCATTTATTTTTCCTCATAACATTAATCATTTATGGGATACATTTCACCCTTTCCAATTATTTATCCTTATAAAAATCATAATCTATGAGTTATCATTGAATTTAAAAATTGATTAATATTCTAATAATTCTCCATTTCATATAAACTATCATTTTTGATACACATTAATTCAATTATAATCATATTTAACTCACCCAATATGTAACATTTAATTTTCATTTAATTGGGACATAGTTAAAAAATTAGTATTAATGAATAAATTTTCAAATAAATATTATAAATATTTCATTACAAATATTTTGGGAATATTATCCACGAATAAAAAGTGTCAATTTTGAAACCATAATAAAATTTATAATTACCAATAATTAGTTATGAATATGATGGAAACACTAGAGAAACATCACTTTTCAATTATGAGTCAATAATCCCTTAATACTCAAATTACTATGTCTATTCTTATTGGATTATCCATGGAGTTTATTTAATGAAGTTTATCAACAAATATTTTATCATTAGAATTTGAATATAGAACATGTAAAAAATCAAAAAAACCTATGACGTTGTACCAAAGATCTTTTGAAAAGAACAATGTTCAATAAATTTTTTATATTCTCAATTTACATGAATTACAATTTCATGTTATGTATCCATAACCAAACAACTATAAGATTTAGTGAAAAATCTATACCTAAAATATATAATGTAAAAAATCCAACACATGAGAAAAAAATATTTTCCTAGCATCACATATTGATAATTTATTAAATATTAAATATTTCATTAATTGTCAACTAGTAAATTTCATAAAACATTACTCATATTCTTAAATATAAATTATAATAATTCAACAACTTAAAAATTATGATAATAAATTGATTGGAATATTAAATATGTAGGTTTACAAACAATTTATATAATAAATTCTATAATAATCTAGGTGATGAAGTTACTGTTAGAGTGATTGATTCCCCTAGAATAAATCTCATGATAACCTTCCACATTCTAAAATATCTAAATATTCCAAATAAATATATTATAGTACGAAGAGTACATATTGGATAACCAAATATCATAAAAAATATAATGAGGGATATGAAAAAAGATAAAATATATTTCATTCTACACCTTAATAATGAAGAGAGCGAGAAAGGGTCACGGGAGTGGAGATAGTGAATGATAAGAAGAACAGGGTATTTTGTAGGAATAGGGTGTGGTGTACAGAAAAATTAAATAAACCACAATTTCTATCGTTTATTTCCTTAAACGTTCGTAACCGGCCTATTTTGAAATTTTTTCCCATTTATTCATTTAAATATGGAATAATTATAAATTAATATGAAAACAATTTGTATCCATTCAATACAATTACAATTTTTTTTATTTACTCCAATGAAAAATAATTTAAATAATATACAGTGTCTCATGGACTGTGTAGACAAACCTAAGGGTTGATGAATCAGGTTTTTTAAAATCCTTTTAGTGAAAATTATTTTTCTTTTTATCTTAACAACATTATTATTTAAGCCCCTTATTGGGTGTTAAAAAATGTATAAATATTTTTAGATTTTATTCACTATAACACTACCACAAGAAATGAAAATTTTTATATTGTGATCAATAAGTGATACTTTTACAAGGATTTTCCCTGATGTGGGAAACCTACTCATTTTCATGTACAGTCCCATTGGTTCAAATAATTTCCACTATAAAAAAATCACTAATTACACTAGTTTTCCAAGGATTATCCTAAAATATCTTCCCCCATGTTACACAACTGTATTTATAACATAACATTTTTTACAAGCCTCAATTATATTATGCAAGTGAATAGATCTTTATACGACTTTTCACTATCTTAGTCTCTAGTTAAAACTCAATTTTTTCCTCCTTCTAAGGTCAATTATGACTTATCCAAGGATATTTCCACACCAATAATAATGAATTGTTTCATCAAATTCATAGAGAATTATACTACCTGAATATATTCAAACATAGACCATGAAACTTAGTACCTACTTATCTAATGATTCGTTTGTCAGTCTATTTGAGTCTCCTTATCTAAGACCTACCATGTTTTATAGTCTTGACACACTCTATTCTTATTTTTATTCTTATTATTCTTTGATACAAATTATAGTGGCTTCTTCTAATTATTCATTGAGAGATACAGTTCTACAATGTCTCTCTCAATTCTCCCCCACGATCAATAGCCTATTCTATAACACTTGTAGTATGTACCCATATACTCTTGATTTATACTCTCATTGAGATTACCACTACACATGTATATAGGTGGAGTCATTAAATGTTTACTTTATTATTTTAAATACCTTAAAATTCATGCTGAGAAAAAAATGTTCATTGTCCCAACAATTCCATAATAGATCACCCATTTCATGTTTCAATAATTTCTCATGAAATCAATTTTCTACTAAAATAGTATTCCAATAATACTGTTATTTTTTCAACCACCTTCTTTATTACTTGGTTGAATGAAATAATTTTATTTAATTTCTACCATGTTTAGATTATTATAAAACCTATTATCAAAATATCTCCCCTAAAATATACAATCTAAAAATATTTATTTCTATATTAAAGTGTATTACAATCATATTTTTGATGTGTAACTCCTTCTTGTGACATGAGAGATTCTAATTAAACCGGTATATAACATGTATCAAATCTTTTGAAATAGTAGTAAATTGACAGTCTTTATTTTTTATTCTTAACAACTAGATTTATTAAAAAATCTATTTATGATGAATGAACATGATTCAATTGATCTTTATCTTATTTATTTATGAAAACTTGATAAATTCATTTTATTTATTAGTGAATACACATAGTGGAACTAATTATTCAATATTCTTAAAAAATCACATATAATGGATTAAAAAATATTTATGATACTCTCATATAAAAATCATAGTTTTAAAATCATCATATTCTAAATTCCACTTAATTAATAAATTCATGGAACTCCCTTCATCATTGTTCTTTGGTATTCTTATTCAATGAATGAATATTATCTTCACTCATTATATCTCTATTAAATCACACACTATTCCACATGATTTTTATGTTTGATTCATTGTGGAACAAACCAATAATTAACCCAAATAATCATTTTCTACGTAATATTATGTCCAAAAAGCCAAAACTATCATCTTGTAAAACATTACACATTTCATAACTTTTGGAGTCCTATAGTTTGATCATTAAATTCTTATGCTCACTAAGGCTTATGATGAAGACTTATGCTCATCTATACCGATGACTATGAATCATATGACTTTAAATTAATATATTCCTTATGTCGTAAACTATGTATTCCAAATACGTACATTGCATATGAATTATTATCATAAGGACATGTGATTAAAAAGAGTTATATGATGGAACTTAGTGATTCATGGTCACCTCAATACTTATTTTCAGCACAAGATGTCTTATGTCCATATTGAATTCATATTATTTAGTAGGAAAAGTATTATATTTTTGAAATATCAATTTTTAGTGAACTGCAAATTTCCAAATATATTTAAATTCTTTGAAATTATATCTTATGGATCCATGGCTTCTCCAACTTCTTCACATCGTTTTGGAACTTCTTCAAAAAAATGAGAATTAAGAAAATAATTTCATTATGATTCTATATTATTTCCAAGGTGTTGAAAAATATTAAATATTCAATATTATAGTATTTTTATAAACTCCTCTACTATCATAGGTGGATCTCTTATTTAATCAGTCATGACCCATCTATAATCACATCAGCCATAAACTAGGAATTTGTAAACATGAATTTCAATAGAAAAAATTCTATGTAAATACATGATGGGTTATTCTTATTTAGATAGATCTAATCCCAGATTTTAATTGGATATCCAATTAATTAATATATCATTAAAACAATTTGTATCTATATTCAATAGTGGTCTTATCTATTCCATTGTAACTATTAATGATAAGGATTCTCCTAGCATTTCAACACTTTTCAAAGTCATAAATTCCATCTCATTCAATTTTCAAATTTTATTTTTAAAATTTATCTATAAATATAGATATTATAATGACATTTGGAATTTTAATTTTCCATGAAAATACAATGAAAATAGTATAATATCCTTTCATGGGTAGATATAAACATCTTCACCCAAGTCATCTTCTTTTCATTCTTACATTGAAAATCCTTATTTGAGACACCTAATTGATAACAAATTCAACCATGAATCTTTTCCATAACACCCCCAACAACTTTGTTTTTTTTTATTTAAAAATAATATTCTATTAATTCTAAATATTCAAAATTAACTTATTATGTCAATGTAACTTATCTCCCTCAAATTTTCCATAAACATAAAGGGTAAATGTATTATCTTTTTTTGGCATAGTTGGGATAATTCTTTAGTTTATTATCCCCCTAAAATATTTGATACCAATTATATAAAAATTAAAGTTTAAGGAATGAATATTCTTTATGTCCCTCTCCATATTGTACATTTCATCCAAGAGAATATTATAAAAAACTTCCACCATTACTATCATCATAACTGTTTTGGAGGGATTTCTCAACAAAGTCTTCTAAATTTAAGAAACCCATCTTTTCTATCTTTTATCTCCATTCTTGGTTATAATTTTATATTATAAATTTTAATTAAAAATTCATTAATAACATGAGTGAAATAATTATACAAAAATACCATATTACCAATTTGAATCGATTTTTGGAACTTTATATTAGATAATCATCAACTGATTTTAGTTTTTATCCCATTTATCTTAGAAATGTTCAATAAAAAATTCAAATATATATTTAAAATTGATATAAATTTTTAGAAAATAAGAGTTACATGTTTATAAAATAAGGTACCCAACCATCTATAGGTGATACTATATTATGTATTTTAAAACATGGGTGATGCACGTATTGACTTTGAATAAATTATATTTACCCACACTCACTCAGACAGACATATCAAAACATTTCAAGTAAATGGTATTCCCCCATTCATTAATGTTATCACTACCCTATATGAACATAATATATACATGTTAAACCAAGGATATGATGATGAAATAATACCTTAAAATTCATATTTTTATGGGGATATTTAGATTTTATGATTCTATCAAAATGTATAAATCTATGACATCTTACACAATTTGAGAATTCCCCTTTAGGGGATTTTTTAAAAAAATTGTCACCTTTGATTCAAAACATTAATGAACAACTAGAAACAATATTGGAATGAGGTGGATCGAAAAACATCTCTTGAATTTGATAAAAAGGGATGATATAGATTTCTTAACTCAAAAACTCATTTTTTTTATATGATTGAAATGCATATACGTCTTCATTATTTCTTTTCATCTTTCCATAAAATTCAATCCTACATCAAATGATCTAGCCCTATGGTTAGACAACCTTTGGGAATATACTTTGGTGTGGGATTCTTATTTTCATTTACAATTTTAAAATTTTTTCTCATCTTTTTTTCCATTACATTTGTTTAGGTATACCAATTTAGTCATTTATATCATACCATTAATATAACTATGAGTATCCTTATTACACCTTCTACACAACTCCTTTTCATAAATTTTCTTTTCATTCTAGGGAGATTCTCTAATTATTGATAAGGAGAATAAAATACTAAACAAATTATAGAATCTATATATTATTTGGATTCCCTTATTCCCTTAAATTTATTCCTATTTACATTAACATTTATTAGAATATCTAAATGGTCCATGGTGTGGCCTCTTTCTCAAAAATGGAAGAATAATACCTTATAGGTTGAGTATTCTGGTATGTTCTCTCTATTTTCATCTTGGGAGAATTTCTCTTCACTAATTTAAAACCCATGGAAAATCACTCTCTTTATTTAATTTTTTATTGACATATTGTGGTTCTATTTCCTCTACAATATATCTTTCATACCTAGTAGTTTTATATTAATATTCATCATAATAATGACCACAAATGTTTAATATTTCACAAATTAATGCCAATGATTCAAATATTTTATTATAAGGTAGTTTCTTAATCATAGGCGAGGTCTCCATTTTCACAATAGCTTTATTATTTAATATTTCATCCCCATATATTTAGGACTTCTTTGACATCCACTAGTTGAAATATTATATGAAAAATCTGTATATATATTTTGACACCACTAACATCCCCAACATATAGAAAATATTATTATTTTTATTCTTCTATGGGTAGTCTATACAGATCTATTTGATTATTTATTTTGGGCTAGAACCTCAAATTTTTGTGCTCTGTTTTAGGAATAGCTTTTCTTATACATTCTCACATATTGTGACAAATCAGATACTTATAAAAATAATTTCTGGAATTGTACTGTTATAATAAATATAATTGTATAATGAAATAGGTTGTAATTATTGACTTCACAAAATCTATACTAATGGAGTAGTAACATTACTTGTGATAGTGTAAATAAAATTTAATTATCTTATTATTTAAAATATGATATATTTATATCATTGTATAAGTAATTTTTTTTTAATTTCAAATTATGTGTTGGTATTTTTTGAATCACAAATATTTAATTACAAATTTTATAATTAATATAATGATTTAAAAAATTATTTTTAAAAAAAATTGATTCATAAATTAATATTTCATTTTTATATGTTTATGGTATAATTTTATGAGACCTTAAGGAATTTTTGAATTTTTCATAAAATTAGTTATAATTATAAAATTTGTATTTTTTCAATAAAATGTGATTTTAATTAAAAATTAAATTCCCCATATTTAGATGATTATTTTAAAAAAATTGAGTTTATTTTTTAATACTACACATCAAAAAAATATTTTTTATTATTTGTATTTTTCTAAAATAGTTGAATTTTTTTGTGGACATTGAAATAAAATAATTTATTGTATTAAAAAAATTCAGTAATTATTGCGCCATAAATGATGTATGGCTGATTTATGTCCAAAATATCTTACTATACTTAATTATTTTAATATATTCAATTATAATTATTGAAATATTTGTACTCTTGGGGGAAAATAGTAAACCAATGACTATAATAATGAGAAAACACCCCTCTCCTCCACTGTAAATACCACTGCTCACCACCTCTTCTCCTCACACCTTAGAGCCTTGTAACTTGTTTAATTTATACCCAAATCTATTCCCAATCTTCTTCCCCACATCCGAGACCTTCTAGTCTCACCGAAATTTAAAAAAAGTGCCTTAAAGAAGTTCTCAATGAGGATAATTCAAGAGGTAAAATCCTCTTTCTTTTTCTTTTTTTATTTCAATTTATTTTCTTTTATTATTCTTTCCTCACCTACCATTATCCATGTGTCATGAAAAAAAGTTATATTATACATACTATAATTTTATCATATTTATGAAAAAAATTCTCCATCAAACACCTTCTCCTCTCTTTTTTCAAAATATAAAAGCATCGTCAATGATGTGTTGATTTACAATCATCGTGGACGGGGTATTTTTATTTCCCTTCACAACCATGAAAGATATTCATAAAACCATTAGTATGGTTAATTTTGATTTTTTTATAAATATTATAAGTTATATTATGTTATTTAAAAACTATTTATAAATAGTATTAATTTATAAAAATATTGGTTCACAATGATCAAAATTATTCAAAATGAACTAACATTCATCACTAATGTTTTATCTAACAGTTCATCATCATATCATATTACCATAATGATATATGAAACCATTTAATATTCTTTAAGTTCATTAATATCATATGATTTCAATGATATAAAATATTCTTAACAAATTAATTAATGGATTTAACATGATTTTCTAGGATATTAACTTCATGTCCAGAACACATTCACATATATGTTAAGGTATTATATCTGAACCTACATTATTTTCCTTCGGGTAACACTTTAACTCTCATTACCCAAATGTAACTCATATATATTTTTATATACTTCATATATAATTTTTATTTATTGAAAACTGATTGATAAAAATGAGTACATACTTATTTTATGGGGAAATACATTCTTTAAGAAGGTTCCATTCTTAATTCTTTCTCATAAATTAGCCCGATTCAAGCGAACATTCCGATTTCTCACCAATTTTAAAGTGAACACCATAATATGTTATAGTAAACCATTATTCTTCTAAAATAAATAATATTATCATGAAAATGTTTGTTGGTTCAATTTTTTAGATTTTTTTCCTTTCGATAAGAAAATCTATAATGAACCATGGGAAACATGAAATTAATGCACCCAAAAAAAATAAAAATAACAACATATTATTAATAAATGGGAGGAATAATAATATAAGAAGATCATATATGCAATTATTAAAATTAATATGGATATTTATTAAATTAATAACACTATTTTAATCATTATACATGAGATTTAAACATGTTTTAATTAAGGTGACCCTGAGGTAAGAGATTTTTTTAAAATCCTGTTTTAATTTCTCTTTTTAAAAAATTTAAATTGAATGATTTTAATGATGAAAATATTATTGTTTTAGGATTATTTTCTAGTTATTGGGAATTTTTTATGTTTAAGGGTGGGACCTATATCTCCCTCTAATGCATTGAGTATGGTTATGATGGAGGTCAGTCATATGGTTAACCAAAGTATAACTGTGATGGTTACACCATAAGGTAGCCATGGGGACTACATTGTAAGGTAGTCATGAGGGCTAAAAATGGTATGGTATTCACAAAGGGTACAATATTAATTAAATAGTTCCACATATACCCTGTATAGTTTTATTTATGTTTTCTATTTTTAATGGAAATAATATTTTTCACAAATTAGGTGATACTTTTTTGTTGAATGTATTTCTGAAAATGATTTCATATTTTTAAATGTATTCCTGGGAAATAGTTTAATTCTATATTTTTTGTCCCTTACTGAGCTTTTTGTTTTCATCATAATGTTTAAAATATTTCTCATAGGTTTTAAGGATGGGTAAGAAGAAAGAATAAGAAAAAGTGATTGTTGTGATGATTTAATGTTTTATTAAAAACATTGGTATTATAGATGAAATTGATTCTATTTTAATAGTATTCACTTTGTATGCTTGTGGGTTATCATGTATGTGTTATGAAATAATTTTTAAAACTATAAAATTGAAAATATATTCGGGTTTATAAAAATGTTTTATCTTGTTCAATTAACTAGATTATGTAATGTTAACTTTTAGATATTTATTTTCAGTTTCAGGGCGTGGATTAGATAACTTTTGGGGTTATAGTGATGTTAATATAATTCCATAATTTATTTCTAAATAATATTGAAATTATATATAGTTTTAAGATTTATATTTTTATTTATATAAGATATGTATTTTCAGAATTATTTTACATAGAATAAATAGGGAAACTTATTTGGGAAGGAACCGATAGTAAGATATCTTTTTGAATCTGCATCCCAGAATAATGGGAACTGGAATTTAGTAGTTTTGTAACAATATTGGCTTATCTAATTTATGAAATAATTTTTTTTCGAATCTATTCAAGAGAAAATCAAGTGCTACCACAAAAGTAATATGATGATAGTGGAACATCTTATGATGCAACAACCTCCTACATTTAATGTAACTTTTTACTAAGTTGAGGATGAAGGGTGTATAAAAGTCCTTGAAATGATTTTTAATGTCATTGGATGTTTGTATAATCAAAAGGATGATATCTATCTTTTCTATTTCGGTGGTGAAGCTAACCAAATGTGGTAAATGGTCATTATTAGTAGGGATTTCGGAGAGATTTATGTCTTTAAATAGAATGAATTTTAGAATATTTTCTTTAAAAAATGTTTTCCTATGGTGGTTCACCTTAAAATTGAAACTAAATTAAATTAATTGAAACAAATTTTAGTTGATTCAGTGGTTGTGTATGAATGAAACTTCACACGATTGGAATTTTATGATCTAAATCCAATTTACGATCTTAATAGTAAATTCAATCATCTTTACTCAGGATTAAAGCCAATATATGAAAGGGAATTAGTATCCCATTAATTAAAAAGTTATTATAATCATATATAATGTTCTAAAAGGGTATAAATGTTGATTTTTATGATAGCATGCACATTGAAATCAATCATAATAAATGATATAGACGTCAGGTAATGGGTAAGAATTAATCAATGAAATCTGAATGTACAAAAATCTAATTACTAATTTCTGATATGTGTGGTAAAGAGAACCATGATTAATGCCTTATAAAAACCAAGAAGTTTTTCTAATGTGGTATGTTTAGATATATATACAAAGATTTCAAGTAAAATGATCATTACGATTGATTCCGAAATGAAAACAATAAAGTGTTTTAAATGTGGTGAGATGGGTAATTATCAAAATTCCAGCCTGAAGAAAGATTTGAATGACCGAATGAAGAAAAATTATAAGCATAAAGGTGTAGTGAAATCCTATGTGCCTGTGTTAGAAGATGTTGGGCCCTCAAATGATGTGGTATCAGGTAAATTTCTTGTTTACTTACATTTTTCTAATGTTTAATTTGATATGAGGTGTACATATTTATTTAAATGTGAGAAATTTTCAAGTAAATTAGAAACTTCACCTCAAGAAATGAAGTAATAGATTATAGTCAAAACACTATTGGGGGAATTTTACAGAAAATAGAAATATAAAAACCATCATATTGATTTTTGTGGAAATTCATTACATGAAAACATTTTTGTTCTTGCCTTCGTAGAGATCGATGTTATTCTGGGTATGGAGTGGATTTCATTAAATCATGTAAAGATTGATTATTGAGCTAAATAATTTGTCTATTAGAAATAGTTTCAGTTTTTTATACATAATTAAAAAAATACCATTGATAACATATTTGGATTCATATAAATAATTATAAAATATAAATGATTGTTATCATGCTCATATTTTTAAAAATAATGGAATTTTTCAGATTAATGATGTGATATTGGTAAATAAATACCTGGATGTTTTTCCTAAATATTTTTCCCCTATTATACCTGGTCAAGAAGTTGAATTTACAATTACATAGTTCCTCATGCTAATATAATTTATAAACCCCTTATCGAATGGAACAAGTGTGACTTTTAAAATTAAAAAATCACGTGAAAGAGTTTCTTGATAAATGTTTCATTCAGTTTAGAACATCATCAGGCATTGATCCTATTTTTTTTTATAATTATAGTTCCTTGATACTTTTCATTGATTATAGAGCGCTTATTAACATTACTAATAAGAATAACTATCCACTTCCTCATATCGAGGACTTGTTTGATCAACTCTAGGGAGCTCATTGTTTTTTCAATATTAAATTGAGAATTATTTACCATCAACTAAAGGTGAAGGAGGATGAAATTATAAAAATATATTTCCAAACTAGATATAGGCATTATGAATTTTTTTATGCCCTTTCATTTTAAAAATTTCCCTAATATATTTATGGAACTTATGAATAGAATATTATTAGAATATTTGGATATTTTTTTTGTTTTTATTTATTATATTTTGGTCTTTTCAAAAAATTATGGGGATCATGAAAAATATCTAAGGATTTTTCTGCAAACTCTAAAAGAAAATATGTTATAAAAGAAATTTATATAATAATATGTTTGGTTGCACATATTTCTTTTTTGGGAACATTGTAAATAAGGATGGAAAAATTGTTAATCCTGCTGAAAAAGTTTTTTATGAATGGCCAATACCTAGAAACAGTATAGATATTTTTAATTTTTTGGATTAATATTCCATTACTGATGGTTTATTAATAAAATTTCACTACCATCTAGCCTGAAAAATAATTTAACATGAAACAGGGTTAAATTTATTCAGACAAGAGATTGTGGTGTTAGTTTTTAGCAACTGAAAAGAAGATTGGTGAATGCTTTAGTTTTGGATCTACCTTCCATAAATGGTGATTTCTTCGTCTATATTTATGATTCCTAGAAGGTACTTGGCTGTGTTATAATGTAGAATGATAAAATAATTACTTTTTTTCAATACAGCCAAAACCTCATGAGCTAAATTATCACATGCATGATTTTGAATTTGTAGCTATGGTTTTCACGTTAAAAACATGGAGGATTCATTTATATGGAGCCAAATGTAAAATATATACTAACCATTAATGTTTTAAGTATATATTTACTTAGAAGGAATTAAACATGAGGTAGAGAAGATGGTTGGTTACATTCAATTACCATCCATGAAAAGTTCACAAAGTGGAAGATTTTTTGAGTGAAAAACAACATCAAACATTAACCATGATACATTTGAAACATGAGTATTGTATTTTTGATTTGAATAATTTTGGCTTGGAAGATGTTAGTGATGAAAATTTATTTGTTTTATTTCAAGTGTCAGTGAATTCATCTCTATATGGCAGAAAAAAAAGTATAGAAAGAACACCGGGAGTTGTAGAAAACGTAATAATTGGTTAAAAAGGGTAAGTTTCTATAATTTAACATTGATAGAGACAATTTTTTTAAATTTATTAATAGATTTTATTTTCCTTATGATCCATAGCTAAATAAATAACTGTTATGTGTGGCTCATATTTCTCCATTTTTCATTCATCCTTGGAGCGCTAAGATGTACAGATGCCTTTAGGTGTATTACTAGTGGGATGTAATGAAAATAGATATTGATAATTTTACAATGAAAATTTTGAATTATCAACAGTTAATGTAGTGTAAAAACTACCATAGGGGATGATTCAACCTTTTATAGTTATAGAGTAGAAATTAGAAAATATATCCATGGACTTAGTGATAGGACTATCGAATACTTATTAAGGAAACAATGTGACTTGGGGTTAATATTATTCAGCTTACTAAATATGCACCCATTATTTGTATTCGAGATACTCTTTATCTAGATCAACTATCTCAACTGATCCTCAAAGAGATTGTTAGGTTACACGATGTTCCTATCTCTATTGTATCTGACCATGATCCCATATTCACTTAGACATTTTGGAAAGGCCTTTATAATTAATTTGGAACAAAATTTTATTTCCTCATAGAATTTAATCCTCAATCATATGGAAAGACAGAATGAAAAATTCAGACATTGGAGGATATGCATCGTGCTTTTTCAATGGATTGCGAGAGAAGTTGTGTAACACCCCGAGATTTTATGAGAAATATTATTTTTAATTTCTTTGATGTCTTGTGTTGTACTCTAACACCAAGATTATCATGCGCTATACATAACATTGTATTATCCTGTAGTATACGCAACACTATTCTTGTCTTGTGTTACATGCTAGAGCAACCTTCCTCGATAGCTTGAGTTGTACGCAATACCGAGTTTCACTAAATAACGATATGTTTTTAAAATATTATATAAACAAGCTGTTATGAATATTAATACCCAATTTTTGGAATTTTATACAATTTATCTTTCAAAATGAACTTTTTTTATTTGGAATGTCAAAATTAGCCTAATGTGAATTTTTGTTATTTTTTTGGAAACTTTCAATTTTTGATGAATAGTGAAAACACTAAGTTATAGTTTAAAACCGAATTTTTATTTAAATAATTAATTATTATATTTAAATTTATTTTTGTTAAAAATTTATACATAATACCTTATAAGTTCAATGTAATTCATTGGAGTCATTTTATAATAATTTTAGATATATAAAAATTTTATTGAACTTTTCACCGTCTTTTACCCACCTCCTTGGAAAATTTGCAAATTTACATAAAACATAATTTTACCACTTATGTGACTGTAATTTTAAAAATCCAAGAGACACGGTTAATATCATGGAGTAAAATGTGGTTCAATAAGATAAAAATATTTTTTGGTGAATAGTAACTTTTTACTTTTATTTACCACGGTTAAAAGTAAATAGGTCAATTAAGGGTAAAAATAATATTATTGTTTCCATAACACATGTCTAATTATATTTTATAAGTGTAATTCGACCAAAAACAACCTTATGAATAAAATATTTCCCTTTAGGTCCACTTAGATTAGATTATGACATTTATTATTATTATATTTAAAGAAGAGTTAAAATAGTTAAAATCAATGTTTAATAACTAAATTTTTTAAATATATGATTATACATAAGATAAATTAAACTATAAATATTCATTAGAAATATAAAAATATTTCCTACATAATGGTATTTTATTTATACTTTTCAGACATTAAATAATTTAATTTATTTATGACACAATGGTGTTGTAGTAATTACCTAATTAATGAAATATTAAAATAATTGATATTATAAAAACCAAAATAAATGTAATTTGAGATTTTTTATGAATTAAACTAATTTTATAGGTTATTATAACATATTAGTGTTGTTTAGATGAATATTTTTTGAAGTAATAATGCTTTTATGAATTTAGAATAAACAAAATACCAAATAGTCTCAAAATTGACATAAAAGAGTTTTTCAAACAAGTATTATATTATTAATTGTTATTCTATTACTAAAAATATAAGGTTCTGAAAAAAGACTTATATAATAATATATATGATATTATTGAACCAATTGGGGTTCGATTGGTAGTTTATAGTAAGTTTATTAACCATATAGTGTAAGAATACAAGAATACATGGTAAAAGTTAAATTATTTAACTTAGAGTTAAATCTAAATGATAAGGTTAAAATGGTAACCTAATCTTGTCTAAAACCTATCATTTGAGATGATTTATACAAATCACCACCCTAGTCTAAAAATATGTCACTTTCAAGCAATTATAAACCGAATATGAATTTATTATAGAATAAGATTATATGTTTTTCCTAAGGTGCCCCTCACCCCTCTTATAAAGGGGAACCCCCTCCCTCTACTCTTCACACTAATTTGAGCCATCAATTTCGGCCAAACCATGCCCATTTCACTTTTAAACTTCCATAGAAACCTACTATAGGTCCTAGTATTCTTCAAGGACCAACTTTAGTTCCCTAATATGAGGTTAAGAAGAGATGCATTGAAGAAGAGGTAATCTCTTCTTCAGATTCTTTCAAGTTTATTTATTCTTCTACTTCCTCTTAATTAGTTGTTTCATTATATAGTGTTGACATATGTATAACTAAAATACTTATATTTTATTATAAATATGAAACAACCCCACTTCACCTTCTATCCATCATATGGAAAATGAAATCACCGCTCGTGCGTACGTACGGAATACCGTCTCCACGTCGTGGTGTAATCTCTTTTTCCACCACCACCTTACTAGGATAAGTATAATGGTGTAATGAATAACTATATATAGTTATTATAACATCATAATAACTCTTAGATATTATATCATCCACTCAAATTCCATTCAATAATTATGGGAATGATATCATCGCTCGTGCGTGCGTACGGATTATCGTCTCCACAAAGCGATGAGATTCATTCTCCATATTAACCATTTAAGAATGATTATAAAGTATATATAATGAATAATAATAATATATATTACATAATAATTCTACTGTATTTATGTATATATATATATGTCATCTACATATTTCCATTCAAGTCAATAAAGAAAGGAAAACTGTGTTCTAGCGTACGTACGACCTACCGTCTTCACGAACGGTGTGTTTAATTTCATTTATCTATCTATTATATATATATATATATTGAATATATATGATATATAAATCATGTTTTACATTATAGAAGTAATTAAATTATGATAATAATATCAAGAACAACAAGTCCAAACATGTGTGATAAATGAAATGATTTTACCCAAAACGTTGCTTTAACATGGAATTGACAAAAGAATGGGTAATATAAAGTCATAAGTGAATCATATATGATATCATAAATATTATAAAGGTTCTGTTACAAGTTTATAATATGTTTAAACCCAGTATAAAGATGTTTTGGACACATACAAAAGAAATTAGACCTAAGGTAAGGGATAATTTTTCAATCTCATTTTCATCTGATATTCCTTATATGTAAGTATTTATTGGGGTTATATTCATTATCCATGTCCATAAAAATGATTTTCATAAAGTCTTTAATATTCTTCCAAGTATTTTTAAACTCATGTTTACCCCTATTTGAAGTTAACTTTTTGTTATGGAAGGAATCATTCTTTTGTTTAGCATACGTGTTACTTTTTTACTTTTCTGTTAAAAGTATGAGGAAAATGTTTTTTTAACTTATACAGAATGAACGGATTTTTATGGTGTTATAATTCCTTATTTTCATGAAGCTTACTCTATAAGGATTCATGACTATTTTCAAAAAAATCCGTTTCTTTTAAAATTTCATGGAATCTTTTGAAAAGAAAACTACTTGGAAGAAGAAAGGATATTTTCCTCAATAATTCATTTTAATTGTTTTATCAAAACCATTTTTCCATCTAAGATGAAATTATTTAATATGTATATGTTTCAAGTATAATGTCTCTATGATTTACATGGTTTCACTTTTTTTATGATGAAATGATATCCATTTTCTTTATATGGATTATGCTATGATGTGATGATGTTTATGAAACCCATTTTATTCTTTGGGTTATGATGAATGATTTATGTTTATGTTGTGGAACATGTAAGAATGATTTCATTAAGAGATTGGTGGGACCTATATCTCCCTCCAATGCATTGGATAAATATTTATATCTCAATAGGTAGACATGGCTGGAATGGAAAGTTAATTTGGTTCAGTGATACAGGACTGGAACGAGGATTGAACTCGATTCAGTAAGGTACTTTGTCCACTATGATAGACTTGGCAGCAATGCCTTGGCTACTGTGGAAATCATATCATGTGATTAATGGTTTTTCTGAAGTACATGTTTTATTCCCCAGGCTATTTTAGCATTATTAATGTTCCATTATGATCTTTGCCTTACATAATTCCATTTTTTATGTCATTGCTCAAAATGTTTGATGTTTAAACATTATGTTCATGTTTTTAAATTCAAATGTATATGGTTTTTTTTTTCTCCAAGCTTACCCTTATTGAGAATTTTAGATCACCATTTTTATGTTTTCCTTTCCCAAGGATATAAATTAAGGTTTTATGTAAGAAAACAAAAGTGGGAGATATTTATGGGAGATGTTAAAGATCTTTCACCATGATTAGAAGATTATGTTTCGAGCTTCCAAAGAGACTAAACTAATACAGTATTTGGGTGTCTATTATTTTCATTTATTAAGTATTCCGAAAAAGTAATGTCATGTCTATGTACGTTAAGTATGGGTCTCTACAGTTGGTATCAGAGCAATGGTTTAAATAACCTTTGGAAACTAGTATATGAAAACATTACTGAAATTCCTAGAGATATTTCTAAGGTATGTCTATGTATTTCTATAAGGTTAAGTATAGGTATAGGTTATAGTTCAATAAATACGGTAACGATATTATAATTAAACCTAAGATGTTATATATTGAAGGAAATCCCCCATTATTATGTTTTTTTACTCGCATGATTTTTTCCTCTCACAATATTCTTTTTGGGTTTTAAAAAATGTCTAGAAACATGAAGATTCACGATACTGGAGGATATGATGAACAATGGAATGATATTCTTCATTAGAAACCAAATGAAATTGTATTTGGAAGTATAAACATCGTTATTATGCCTAATCAACAATCTCATAATATGATAAATAATATCAACTTTGTTATGTATCCCGACTCAGGTAATAAGAGAAAGATAGAGTTTTATGATGATCATAGAGGAAAGAAAGTTAAATTCCCCTCATGTAAATCATTTGGGAAGAGGAATTAGGGAGAATGTTTCAAAAGAACTGGAATATGCTTTGGGTGTGGAAAATAAGGACAAAAATCCAGTAATTGTGAAGTAAAAGGTTTAGTTAACACCATGGACAAGGATAATGGTATTACTAAGACATCAACAATGGTTAAATGTTTTAAATGTGGAATGTATGGGCATTATCCAAACCAATTCCCTAAGGGAAAGTCTCTTTAAGAGAATCATCATGGTCGTATGGGTAGTATTTATATTGATGATGATGAATAGACTACAAATGATATGTGAGATGAACAAATAGTTGATGCTCGGTCAATGGTTTAAGAAGGTAGTGGAATGATTTATGTTTATCAAGAGTTATGTTGCATAGGTAATGGTACTATGGACTAAAAACACATATAATTATTGTTACACTATTGTTTTTCCTAAAGTATTTGAAATTATATATTGAATTGTACTGGTAACCATGAAAGGTTATTTAGATAGTTTTGGAAAGTATATGATATGCACATAATGAAGGGATAGTGATATAATGAGATGTTTGGTAGTATTAATGATCTCATGAATGATATAAGGACAATGTGATATCATGGTTTGATTATATAGAAATTTTGGGATTTTGGTATGTGGAAAGAGTTAACTTTTGACAGAATTCATGTTTTCAATAAGGTTTTATGGTAAGTTATGTTTCAAAAGAATACATGATTAAGGTATTCACATGTTTGGAATGTGATCAACAAGATATATCTTATGATATATGGGGGATAAATGATGTTATTAACGTTCTTGTTATGTGACCCTTCCACTAATCATTTTCTTTATACTATGAGATTGTATAGTTGTATTTTGGATAAGTCAAAATATTGGAAAGGGTTGTGTCGGAAATTATACAGTATTTTTTAAGGCTAGGATGTTTTTTTCGATATTATTTTTGTAATGTTATAATAGTGTAGTTTTAGAAAAAGGAATACCTGAAGAATAGGCGAAAACCTATCGCGTCAAACAAGGTTGCAGGAATCAAACCCACAACCGAAGTGTGACAGGACTTTATCGCCTACCACTAGCCTACAAGAAGTCCCTGGTTAGTAGAAAATTGTTTTATTTAATTAAGTAGGATGGTAGATGAAGTATAAGTCTATTTTGGGAACCATATATGATTAATCTCACCATATATGGACTTATGTAAATAACTTTTTCTAACCTTATGTTTGAGACAGATGGAATGACCTATCATTCTATCGCATGATCTACTAACACTTCATGAATGAAAAATTCAACTTCATTTCTTTAATAGATGAAGTGGAAATTGTTCATGGAATGACCAATGGTGAGATTGTACCAAAATCAATTAAGTATTTCTTCTAATTCCATTTTTTCAACTTTTGGGAATTGATCTTGAAAACCAAAAACGTTGTCCTAGATGGTACCTTAGATCATCACAAATTTATGGCTTTGTGATTGTTGGATTTTTCATAGCCATGTTCTCTACAACTCTTCATTAGAACTTGATGGTTAGATTTCTTTTCCATATCCATATTTTCACCTATGATCTTCTCCGTGGAAACCCATTAATGAGTTAATTTGGCTAACCATGACGTTTCATACATTAGTTTCTAAAATTAGGTTTTAGTATTCCTTTTTACAATGTGGATTTCTATGAATGAAACTTTCAAGTACTAAACCATTCATTACCCCGATGAATTTTGAGGGTGAAATTCTTTTTAAGGGGGATATAATGTAACACCCCGAGATTTTATAAGAAATGTTATTTTTAATTTCATTGATGTCTTGTGTTGTACGCTACAACAAAATTATCTTCCGCTATACGCAACACCATATTAGATTGTAGTATACTAAACACTATTATTGTCTTGTGTTACATGTAAGAGAAGCCTTCCTTGATAGCTTGTGTTATACGCAATACCGAGTTTCACTAAACGATGATATGTTATTAAAATATTATATAAACTAGCCGTTATAAATAGTAATTGACAATTTTTGAAATTTTATAAATTTTAACTTTCAAAATGAACTTTATTTTTTGATTTAGAATATCAAAATTAGCCTAGGGTGAATTTTTGTTATTTTTCTGAAAACATTCAATTTTTGATGAATATTGAAAAACACTAAGTTATAGTTTAATACCGAATATTTTTTTAAATAATTATTTATTTTATTTAAACTTCTTTTATTTAAAAAATTATAAATAATACATATATAAGTTCAATTTAATTCATTATACTCATTTTATAAAAATTATAGATATATAAAAATTTAATTGATCTTTTCAAAGTCTTTTACCCACCTCCTAGGAGAATTTCCAAATTTACATAAAACATAATTTTACTGCTTCTATGAGTGAAATTTCGAAAATCTGAGAGACATGGTTAATATCAAGGAGTAAAATTGGGTTCAATAAGATAAAAATAATTTTTTCTGAATAGTAACTTTTTTACTTTTGTTTACCGCAGTTAAAAGTAATTAGGGTAATTAAGGGTAAAAATGATGTTATTATTACCCTAAAACAAGTCCTAATTCTCTTGGATAATTGTAATTAGAACAAAAACAACCTTAGGAATAAAATATAACCCTTTAGGTCCACTTGGATTAGATTAGGACATTTATTATTATTTTATTTAAAGAAAAGATAAAATAATTAAAATAAATGTTTAATAACTAAAACAATTTTAATATAGGGTTATAGATAAGATAAATTAGACTATAAATATTAATTAGAAATATAAAAATATTTCCTACATAATAGTATTTTATTTATAATTTGTAGACATTAAATAATTTAATTCATTTATGACCAAATAGTGATGCAGTAATTACCTAATTAATGAAATATAAAAATAATTGATATTATAAATACCCAAATGAATGTAATATGAGAATTTTTATCAATTGGACTACTTTTCTATGTCAATATAACATAACAGGATTGGTTAGATGAATTTTTTTCTAAGTAATAATTCTTTTATGAATTTAGAAAAAACAAAATACCAAATAGTGTCAAAATTGACCTAAAAGAGTTTTTTAAAAAAGTATTATATTATTAATTGATATTACATTCCTAATAATCTAATTTTAGGTCAAAAGACTTACATAATAATATATATAACATTAATGAACCAATTTCTATTCTATTGGCAGTTTATAGTGAGTTCATTAACCATATAGTGTAAAAATACAAGAAGACATGGTAAAAGATAAATTATTTAACTTTGAGTTAAATCTAAATGATAAGGTTATAATGGTAACATAAAATTGTTCAAAACCTATTAGATTAGAGTATTTCGAACCATACCCACCATATCCTCAAAATAAGTCACTTTGGAGCCATTATAAACTGAATATGAATTTATTATAAAATAATATTTTATGTTTTTTCTAAGGTTCCCCTCACCCCTCTTATAAAAGGGAACCTCCTCCCTCTCATATTTAGAAAAATTGGAGCCTTAAATATTGTCCAAACCCAGAACATTTCACTTCTCCAATTCCTTAGAAACATAATAGAGGTCATATTCTTCTTCAAAGACCATCTTTAGTGCCCTAAGAGGAGGTTAAGAGGAGGCGTGTCAAAGAAGAGGTAATTTATTCTACCGATTCTTTCAAGTTTTTTTATTCTTATAATTCCTATTATTTTGTTGATTCATTATAAAGTAATTACATAAGTATAAATAATATACTGATATGTTATTATAAATATTAAACAAACCCATTTTACCTTCTATCCATCTTACAGAAAACGAAATCATCGTGCATGCATACTTACGGAATACCATCTCCACGCGGTGGTGTAATCTGTTTTTCCACCACCACCTTACTTGGATGGGTATAATGATGTAAATAATAACTATATATGGTTATTATAACATCATATAGATTCTAAGATATTATATCATCCATTACAATGACATTCATTAATTATGGGAACGATATCATCGCTCGTGTGTACGTACGGATTACTGTCTCCATGACGCGATGAGATTAATTCTACATATTAACCATTCAAGAGGGATTATAAAGTATATATAATAAATAATAATGATACATATGACATAAAAATTCTTTTGTATTTATGTATATATATATATGTCATCTACTTATTTCCATTCAAGTCAATAAGGAAAGGAAATTAGCGTTCATGCGTACGTATGTCCTACCGTCTCCATGAACGGTGTGTTTCATTTCATTTATCTATCTATTATATATATATATATATCATATATATGATATATATCATATATATGATATATAAATCATTTTTTACATTCTAGAAGTAATTAAATCAGGATAATAATATCAAGAACAACAAGTCCAATCATGTACGATAAATGAGACGCTTTTAATCAAAACGTTACTTTAACATGGAATTGACAAAAGAACGGGTAATATAAAGTCATAAGTGAATCATATATGATATAATAAAAATTATTATGGTTTTGTTACAAGTTTATAATATGTTTGAACCCACTATACAGATGTTTCTGGCACGTACAGACGATGTTGGACCTATGGTAATGGATAATTTTTCAATCTCCTTTTTATCCGAGATTTCTTATACATATGTATTTACTGAGGTTATATTCGTTATCCATGTCCATAAATTTTTTTCATAAAGTGTTTAATATTCTTCCACGTATTTTTAAAGTCATTTTTAACCCCGCTTTGACTTTTACTTTGTGTTATGGATGGAATATTTCTTTTTTTTTACCATACATGGTATTTTCTGGCTTTTCCGTTAAAAGTATGCGGGGAATATTTTTTTAACTTACACGGGATGAATGGATTTTTACAGTTTTATAACGCCATATTTTCATGAAGCTTACTCTAAAGGGTTTCATGAATATTTCCAACAAAATCTTTTTCTTTTAAAATTCAAAGGCATTTTTTGAGAAGAAAATGATTTTGAAGAAGAAAGGATATTTTTCTCAAGAATTCATTTCAAGTGTTTTATGAAAACCATTTCTTCATCTAAGATGACATTATTTCATATGTGTATGTTTCAAGTATAATGTCTCTACGGTTTACATGGTTTCACTTTTCTTATGATTAAATGGTATCCATTTGTTTTATATGGATTATGTTATGATGGGATGATGTTTATTAAACCCATTTTATTCTTTGGGTAATGATGAATGATTTATGTTTATGTTGTGGCACACGTAAGAATGATTTCATCATGAGATGGGTGGGACCTATATCTCTCTCAAATTCATTGAGAAAAGAATTATATCTCATGAGATAGACATGGCTGGAATGTAATGTTAATTTGGTTCAGTGATACAGGACTGGAATGAGCAGTAAACTCGATTCAGTAAGGGACTTTGTCCACTATGATAGTCTTGGAAGAAATGCCTTGGATACTATGGAAATCATATCATGTGCTTAATGGTTTTCCACAATCACATGTTATATTCCCAATGCTATTTTAGCATGATTGATGTTCCATTATAATCTATGCCTTACGTACTACCATGTTTTATGTCATTGCTCAAAATTTTGATGTTTATACATTATGTTCTTGTTTTTAAATTCAAATGTATACGGTTTGTTTTATTTTATCTGACCATACCCCTCATGAGAATTTGATCACACCCATTATATGTTTTCGTTTCCCCATGATATAATGAAAGGTTTTAGGTAAGAAAACAAAATGGGGAGATCATTATGGGAGATGTTGAAGATCTTTCACCATGATTAGAATATTATGTTCCGACTTTCCAAAGACACTAAACTAATACGATCTTTGGGCACCTGTTTTTGTCATATATTATGTATTCCTTGAAAGTAATGTAATGTCTATATACGTCATGTATGGGTCTCTACAAGTTGTGATCAACGAATTTTTTATTTGAGTTTTCTTATAATAACATTTTCCATTTAAGTATATAGAAGGAACATTTTGAGGTATTATATGGTAATTATTTTTTAAATCTAGAATTTTTTTTATAAAGGCGAGGAAATTAAAATGATGGTATCATAATTTTTAGAGGAACTAACTGAGAAAGTGATGATGATCCAGTAACATATGAGGGAAACATAGATCAGGATGAAATGTTCTGCAGATAACATGAGGGAATAATTTTCTTTCAAGGTAGGTGATCATGTTTTCTTTAAAATAACTCCTTAAAAAATGTTATGAGTTTTGGTAAGAAAGGAATGTCATGTCCACGATTCATTTGACCTTATGAAATCATGGATAATGTTAGACCATTTTCCTAATGAGAATCTTTGCAGTTGATTTTATCTCTGGTACACAATTTTTTCATGTTTTGATGTTAAGAATGTCTGTTCCAGATTCATCACATTTTTTGACCCAAGAAGTAGTTCATCTAGGAGAGAACCTTTCATATGAGGAAAATTCTATTCAGATTCTTGATCATAGAGAGAAAGTATTTCAGAATAAGGTAATTCACCAGGATAAGGTTTTGTTGAGAAACCACATGGATTAAAAAGAGATATGTGAATATAAAAATCCTATGAGGAAAATTTATCCTCACATATTTAATAAGTATATAAAAATTGTGAGGATTCAATTTTCAGAAGGTGAGAATAATGTAGCAACCCTCGTACATATTTTTTTTTTGTTTTTTTCATAATTAAGTAGTTAAATTCATTATAAATGAATAATGAAATAAGCGGTGGTTATAAAAATTAAGGAATCTATACGATGAGAATAGTAACCTCATCTATGAGTGTATAAATATAATTTATGTATATTATAAGTGAAAATGTTATATATTTATATCATAGAATAATTAAATGATATTTTTTAAAATTAATAAATTAAGTGTTGGTATTTTTGTGATTTACAAATATTTATTTAAAATTTAATAATTAATATAATGATTGAAAAGAATAAATATTTTCATAAAATAGATTCATAAAATAATTTTTCTTTTCCTTATGATTATGGGATAATTTTATTTGATCTTAATTAATTTTTTAATGTGTTATAGAATCTGTTCTTGTTCTAAAATTAAGGCTTTTTAATAAATTATTATTTTATTTAAAAATTAAATTTCTCATATTTTTGATAATTATTTTAAAAAAATTGAGTTATTTTTTTAATTATACACATCAAAAAGTGGTGGGGTTCCATTTGTGGATGTTTTTAGAAATAGTTGATTTTTTCGTGAATATTGAAATATAGTAATTTACGGTATTTAACAAATTTGCGAATTATTGAGTAATTGATGATTTCATGCAGTTATAAACCAAAAATTTCAGACATACCATAATTAGTTTAATATATTTAGTGATAATGATAATAATATTAATGTTCTTGATCCAAAATAATAAACTTATGAATATAATAATCAGAAAACATCACTATCCCCCACTATAAACACCACTTCTCACCATCTCTTCTCCTCACACATCAAATCCTTTTATATTTTTTAGGTTCTTTGAAAATCCTTTCCCAATCCACTTACCCATGTCCAAGACCTTCTGGTCTCCCCAAAATTCCAAAACTGTGTTTCTTAAGGTTGTTCTCAAGGAGGAGAAATGTGGAGGTAAAATCATCTTTCATTTTCTTTTATTTCCATTTCAATTTCTTTTAATTCATTATTCACTCATAATATTCCCTTATATAAGTGGAATAAAAAATAAAATTTCATATATATTCCTTAATGTTATTTTATTATGTAAAAATTCATAGTCAAACTCTTTTTCATCTCCATTTTATTCTAAAAATAAAAACATCATCTATGATTTTTTGATTTACAAACATTGTGGATGATGTGTTTTAATTTTCCATTACCACCTTCAAGGTTGGTCATTAAACTATTATTAGGTTGAAATAATTCTATAGTATACATATTATAAGTTATATTATGTTTTTTAACTTCTTTTTATACATAATATTATTTCTTAAAACAAAAGTAGTTCGCAATGATCAAAATTCAACAAAATTTACTAACATTCATCAATAATGATTTATCTAATGATTCATCCTAATAAAATATTAATAGAATGATATATATGAAAATTTATTATTCTATAAGTTCATTAATAACATATAATTTTAATTTTGTTCAATTATTCTTATTTTACAGGATTTTCCATACATGTATAGAAGTAAATCGATCCTGAAAATCAAGGAAACGAACACTCTCGAATGATAAAAGTTTATCTTATAACTCATCAAAAGGACATAAATGAACTTAATAAAATTAAAATAATTAAAATATGTTTATAAAATGTTTTTAATTAATTAATTAAGTGATACAAATTCAGTATCCATGATATTATGTTACAATGTAGAACACATTCAAACATAAGTTAAGTGATTATACCAGAACCTCTATTTTGTTCCTTTAGGTTACACTTTATCTCTCTTTAACCAAATGTGAATCATATTTATTTTAATATAATTCATAAAAATTTGTGTACATGTAAAAAACTCATGTATCCAAATCAATATATCATTATTTAATGGTGAAATACAGTCTTTAAGAATGTTCCCTTCTCAATGCTTCCCAATAAACAAGCCCGATTCTAGAGAATTTCTCGATTTCTCACTCGTTTTCAAGTGCACTCCATAATATATATTACATAAACATTAATATAATAAAATAAATCACTATACCATGAAAATATTCCTTGGATAAATTCATTATTTTTTATTCCTTTCTATAAGAAAATCCATAAATAACCAACCATGGAAACCATGAAATAAATGCACATGTACAATGAAAATAACAATATATTATTAATAAATGGGTGGAATGTTGTTATAAGAATATTATATATGTAATTATAAATATGAATATGTATGTTCAATATACTAGTAACACTATTTATATAATCATACATTAGGTTTGGAAAAAATTCAATTAATATGAACCTGAGGTAATAGAATTTTCTTTAATAATCCTTTTTAAATTTCCCTTTTTACAAAATTGAAAAGGAATGATTTTATGTATCTGGAATTATTGTTTTATGATTATTTTTTTGTTAAAATGAATTTTTTATGATGAATTTTTGGACCTATATCTCCCTCTAATTAATTGGGTATGGTTATGTTGGATGTTGTCCATATGGTTACTGCAAGTGTAACTATGATGGTTACACTATAAGGTAGTAATTATGGTTAACTTTTATGGTAGTTGTGGGGTTCAAAAATCACATGGTAGCTTTTAGGGTTATAATATTAGGAATTAAATACCCCCAATAACATATATGTTTTTATTTATGTTTTCTATGTTTAAGGTAAATCACCTATTTTCACAATGTAAGTATATGATACTTTATGGTTGAATATCATTTTGAAAACGTTTTCTTATGTTTAAATGTATTCAGTTACTAAGGGTTTCTTTTCTTCTTTTTATGTGTCTTACTAATATTTATGTTATCATACCATTTATTAAAATAAAATTTCAGAGGTTTTAAGGATGGGTAAGAGGAAATAAAAAAATATGAAAGTCATGATGAATTCATGTTTTAATAAAAACATTTGTCTTATAGAGGAAACAGACAATATTGTAATAGTATTTACTTTGAATGTTTATGTGTTTTCATGTATGAGTTATGAACTATTTATCTAAATATCTAAACCATAAAAGATATTTGGTAATGTAATAAGTATTTTTAGTTTAATTTAATAGATTATGTAATGTTAACAGTCAGATCTTTATACAATGTTCTTGACATATTGGCGATTCTATCAATGTTTTGGGACTTCAATATTTGTATTTTTTTTAATATGCACTTATAGTTAATGTTGGTGGAGTATAAATGTAATTCACTGTGAAGTGGGTAAATTTTTTTAAGATATATTAGTGGATGATTCTATAGATGATCTAATTCTACCTTTACCACAATTCTGAGCCTTATTTAATCTATGTATCACATCTAATGTTTGTGGGGAAATAACTATTTTCTAAAGTTTTTGGGAAGTTATATATTATGAATCTTACATATTTTCTTGTTGGATTTTCATTCCTATAAATTTCTAGTCAATGGTATTTTTTTAACCTTGATATGGTCTAAAAATTTCACAATAATTTTTTTTTGAATTTAAACCCCCCAGATTTTCCTTGTCACAACTAAATTTTTATCCAAATATTTCACCATTTTAAATTTTAATTATAATTATGAAGACTATAAAATCATAGAGAGATTATAAATATTATCCAATGCATGGAACACCTCCTTTATAACATTATAAAATAGTTATTTCTCACATTCAACTTAGTGAAATTATTAATCAATTAAAAAAATTATTTTATTTCAGTGTGGGATAAATTATCCCTTATATTTAATTAGATTTGTGAGTGTTTTTTATCTCTTCAGCTTCTTTTCAAAATATATTATCCATAGTACCAACATATTCTTATTGTTGTGATTGTTCATCAAGAAATATATTAATGAAACAATGTATACTGTAAAAAACTTCACCCGGAACTGTCTTCAAATACGTTTTAACATGAGAGTAGATGTTTTCAACTCTTTTTATCTTTAAAAACAATTTATAGTTTGAAATAATGACATCAAAGGGATTTTAATCAACATATTCAATAAATGATCATGTACCATTATGAGTAACATTACATAATTATTGATCCAATTTATTCCATAATAATTTTCTTATATTGTTTCCATATTTATTTTTCTTATTTTCAATGGTCTTTATAGACACATTAACATTAATATCGACTAGGATGAAATTTGAGATCTCTAAAAAATGCACTTCCTATGGAATCTAAAATCTACACTTAATATATGTTAGATAAAACAACTTTGATGAAATTTTGAGTCTATATTTTAGAGAACCATTATATAGATATAAATTATAGGAATTTAAAACAACTAATCAGATGTAATGTATAATATGATGCTAATTATAGAGTCCTAGTAGACCATATAGACACACTTGTGGGCGGGGGGGGGGGGGGGGGGTAAATCATATGTGCTCAAACTCTTTAACTAAAAACAATTATTATTATTTATCATAGCCCCATTTGTATTTGAACCCTTATTACTAATTAAATCAAGTAAGGTTCTTATTTTCTTTTAATCAGTAGTCCACAACCAAATAAAATTAAACTATGTATACATAGATCAACATGTGATATTTTTATAAGGATCATCCCTTATCTTGGAAGCCTACTCTTTACCATGTAAAATCATGTTAATTCATGGATTTTGCACTATAATTTAGTCACCTATTATAATCAGTGGAATGAGATTATCTTGAATCCTTTTCCACCATATTACAGAAGTGGGGTTACCATATTATATAGTTAACAAGCCAACATTATGTTATATAATTTAATGAATATTTATTATAATTTTCCTAGTTTTAAGATCCATTTATAATTATACTTCCTTCCTCCTTATGAAGTAGATAAAAATATATCTAGAGATATATATGAATCCATAATAATGATATGGTTCCTCAACTATATAGAGTATTTACCTTCCTTAATGTTTTTAAAAAAGCCCATGTAACTCAGTCTAAATTTTTCAAATGATTAGTTTGTTAGCATAGTTGAGTTACCTTCTTCAAGACCTAGAATGTTTCATAGGCTCAACACACATTATTATTCTTTTTTATAATGTAAAAGTTGAATTATCTTATTCTCAATGTTCATTGAGAGTTGTATTTATATAATATATCTATTAATTAACCACTCTTTATATTAGCTTATAGAAATTGTTTTGTATGGATTCATAGAATCCACATCCCTAATCTCATCAATATCCCCACTACTCACATGAATATGTGGCTTCAATAAATTTATTCTTTATTTATTGTGACCCATTTCTTGAAAAGTTTCTAAATGAAATATTATTTCCTTTTTTTTTCTAGTCTTGGATAATTTGTAATCTTCTCGAAATATCATCAATATAGTCATTACACAACAACTCTCCATAGTTTTTCAAATATGTAGTGTACTCATGTCAATGAAATGAAACACTCTTATAATATGAGTCCTCTACAAGAACCTAGCACAAAACGTAGACCATGTTTGCAAAAATAATAGTCACTCAATACTCCTCTTTATTCTTTCATCTCAACCAGATTTTTTATAAATGAATTTTTCTATAATGAAAAAGAAACCATTTATGGAACACCACCATTAATCAAGATACCAAATAAATTAAATTTATTCACTAATGAATACAATCATTAGAACTAATCATTAAATATTATTAAAGACAAGTTGGATAATAGCTTGAATAGGGTGCATGATTTATTGAATTCAAAATCATAGCTTTATTATCATTAGATTTTAATTCCTTCAAAATGAAAAAAATATCGAAATTCCATTACTCATTGTTCTTTGATATTACCATTTCATGGATGAATATTTTATCCTATCGTTATTTATCCCATGAATAAAATTTTATTACATGTTTTTTATGTTTGAATCAATATATAATTTCCCAATAATCATCCAAAATAATATTGTTCTTCACCTAATTAAATTAGGAAAACATTATTTTTCTTCCAAAAGATATTTGAAATTTCCAAAATAAATGAAGTATTATGATGGGAACCTCAATGGGTTATTCTCCCCAAGGTTTTTATGAAGACTTATAATCCACTCAGTGGAAAACTCTATATCATATGAATTTAAATCCATATAGTCTTCAGGTCATATACTGAATTTTCATGCTCATTATTCTAAACAGTTACATTGTATATAATGTCTTATGATCATGACCTATGATTAGGAATAGTAATACAATGGATCTCAAAGTCTTATTATCACCTCAAATTCATATATTCAACCCATATAGTATTATAACCACATTCGATTCATATAATTTAATAGGAAAAATCATGTAACACCCTGATATTTTATGAGATATATTATTTTTGATTTCTTTGATGTCTTCTATTATACACTACACCAATATTAGCTTGTACTATATGCAACACCGTATTATCTTGCAGTATACGCAAAAATATTCTTGTCTCGTGTTACACACAATTTCATGTTTGTTTTGTGGAAATTATTCTACACAACATTAAGTATAGATTTTATTTAATGATGTACGTTTTTATTATGTTATACGCAACACCAAATGGATCTTTCACTACACACAACCCTGACCTGGCTTGCATTACACGCAATCAAGACCTTCCTCGATAGCCCGTGTAGTACGCAATACCGAGTTTCACTAAATGAGATATTATTATAATATTATTATGAACTAAATTTTATGAATAGTAATACCCAGATTTTTAAAATTTTATAAATTTTACCTTTCAAAATGAACTTCATTCTTGGATTCGGAATATCGAAATTAGCCTCGGGTGAATTTTTGGTATTTTTTTGAAAACATTCAATTTTTGATGAATAGTGAAAACACTAGGTTACTATTTAAAAATTGACTTTTTATTTAAATAATTATTTATTTTATTTAAATTTATTTTTGGTCAAAATTGATACATAATACCTATATATGTTCAATGTAATTCATTGGAGTCATTTTATAATAATTTTAGATATACAAAAATTTTATTGAACTTTTCATCGTCTTTTACCCACCTCCTAGGAGAATTTGAAAATTTACATAAAACATAATTTTACCACTTCATTGAGTGGAATTTCAAAAATCCGAGAGACACGGTAAATATCAAGAAGTAAAATGTTGTTCTATAAGACAAAAATAATTTTTGGTGAATAATAACTTTTTACTTTTATTTACCACGGTTAAGAGTAAATAGGGTAATTAAGGGCTAAAATAATATTATTATTACCTTAACACATTCCTAATTCTATTGGATAAGTTTAATTCGACAAAAAACAACCTTATGAATAAAATATTACCCTTTATTTCCACTTGGATTAGATTATGACATTTATTATTATTTTATTTAAAGAAGAGTTAAAATTGATAAAATAAATGTTTAATAACTAAAACATTTTTAATATAGGGCTATAACTAAGATAAATTAGAATGTAAATATTAATTATAAATATAAAAATATTTCATACATAATGGTATTTAATTTATAATTTTTAGACATTAAATAATTTAATTTATTTTTGACATAATGATGATGCAGTAATTACCTTATTAATGAAATACTAACATAATTGATGTTATAAATACCCAAATAAATGTGATTTTAGAATTTTTAAAAATTAAACTAATTTTATAAATTAATATGACATGTTAGTATTGATTTAATTAACATTTTTCAAACTGTTCATGCTGTTATGATTTTCACAAAAATCAATTACCAAATAGTGTCAAAATTGACAAAAAATATTTTTTAAAACAAATATTATATTATTAATTGTTATTATATTCTTAAAAATATAACGATCGGCCAAATGAATTATATAAGGTTATATATATTAATAATTAACCACTCGGGGTTCGTTTGGCTTGTTATGGTATGTTTATTAACCATACATTGTAAAAAAACAAGAAGACACGGTAAAAGTTAAGTTATTTAACATAGAGTTAAATCTAAATGATAAGGTTAAAATAGTGACCTAAAATTTCCTAAAACCTTTTGGTTGAGATTATTTCGACCCATAACCACTTTATCTTCTAAATAAATCAATTTGGAGCTATTATAAACCAAATATGACTTTATTATAAAATAATATTTTAATTTTTCATAAGGTGTCCCTCTCCTCCCTTATAAAAGGGCACCTTCTCCCTCTTCTCTTTACACAATTTTGAGCCTTAAAGCTCTGACAAACCCTGCCCATTTCTCTTCTCTACTTCCCTAGAAACATTATGGATGTTCTGGTCTCCTCAAAAGACCAACTCTAGTTCTTTAAGAGGAATCATAAAAGGGGTGTGTCGAAGACAAGGTAATCTCTTCTACCGATTCTTTCAAGTTTCTTTCTTCTTCAACTTATGCTTATTTATTTGTTTCATAATAAATTAATAACATAAGTATCACTCATATACTGATATGTTATTATAAATTTGAGAAAACCATATTTCACCTTCTATCCAACCTAGGAAAAACTAAATCACCGCACGTGCGTACGTACGGAATACCGTCTCTACGTCGTGGTGTAATCTGTTTTTCCACCACCACCTTACATGGATGGGTATAATGTTATAAGGAATAAATATATATAGTTATTATAAAATCTTAATTATTCTTAGATATTATATCATCCACTCAAATTCAATTCAATAATTATGGGAACGATATCATCGCTCGTGCGTACGTACGGATTACCGTCTTCACGATGCGATAAGATTCATTCTCCATGTTAACCACTGAAGAATGATTATAAAGTATAAATAATGAATAATAATTAAATATTTGAAATGATAAATCTACTGTATTTATATATATATATGTCATATACTTACTTCCATTCAAGGAAATAAGGAAAAGAAAACAGCGTTCATGTGTACGTACAGCCTACCGTCTCCGTGAACGGTGTATTTCATTTCATTTATCTATCTATTATATATATTCATAAACTGAATATATATGATATATAAATCATTATTTACATTCTGGAAGTATTTAAATCATGAAATAAGTAATAATAATATCAAGAACAACAAGTCCCAACACACGATAAATAAAACGATTTTACCCAAAACGTTGTTTTAACATGAAATTTACAAAAGAACGGGTAATATAAAGTCATAAGTGAACCATATATGATTTCATAAAAATTAATATGAGCCTTTAATAAGTCAATGAAATTATTTAAATCATTATATAGTAGGTTCAGATACGTACAAAGCATATCAGGCCTAAGGTAAGGGATAATTTTGTAATCACATTTTTATCCGAGATTGCTTATACGTAAGTTTTTACTGGGGTTATATTTTTCATCCATGCCCACAAAATGTTTTAATAAAGTGTTAAATATTCTTCCATGTATGTTTAATGTCATATTTACCCCTCTTTGACTTTTACTTTGTGTTATGGAAGGTATATTTCTTTTGTTTACCATACTAGGAACTTTTTAACTTTTTTGACAAAAGTACGAGGAGAATGCTATTTTTAACTTATATGGTGTGAACGGATTTTTACGGTTTCATAATGCCTCATTTTCATGAATATTACTCTACAAGGTTGCATGATTATCTTAGAAAAATGCTTTTCTTTTAAAATTTAATGGCATTTTGTGAAAAGAAAACGTTTTTAAAGAAGAAAGGATATTTTCCTCAAAATTCATTTCAAGTGTTTTATCAAAACAATTTTCCATCTAAAATGAAATTATTTAATATTTTTATGTTTCAAGTATAATTTCTCCATTATTTACATGGATTTATTTTTCTTATGGTGAAATGATATCGATTTTTTATATTGATTATTTTATTATGGCATGATGTTTAAGAATACCATTTTTATTACATGGGTTATGCTGTGATTTATGATTTGTAGCACACATAAGAATGAATTCATTATGAGATGGGTGGGACCTATATCTCCCTATAATGAATTGGGTAATGATTTATATCTCATGATATAGACATGGCTGGAATGGAAAGTTAATCTGGTTCAGTGATATAGGACTGTAACGAGGAGTGAACTTGATTTAGAAAGGGACTTTGTCCACTAAATGGTCTTGGAATCAATACCTTGGCTAATATGGAAATCATATCGTGTGATTAATGGTTTTCCACAATTACATATTTTATTCCCATGCTATTTTATCATGATTAATGTTTTTTTATGATCTATTCCTTACGTATTGCCATGTTTTATGTCATTGCTCAAGATTTTGATGTTTAAATATTATGTTCATGTTTTGAAGTTCAAATATATATGGTTTGTTTTATTTTCTCCATGCTTACCCTTACTGAGCATTTGAGATCACCCTTTATATGTTTTCTTTTCCCCATGATATAAATAAAGGTTTAAGGTAAGAAAAAAAGGAATACCTTTATTGAAGATGTTGAAGATCTTTCACGAAGATTGGAAGATTATATTCCGAGTTTCCAAAGACACTAAACTATTACAGTCCTTTGGTGTCTGTTTTTATTATGTATTAGATATTCTGCAAATGTAATGTAATGTCCATGTATGTCAAGATTGGGTCTCTACATTTGGTATTAGAGGAAAGGTTTAGTCAACCTTTGGAAACTAGGATGCGAAAAAGATAGTGAACTCCCTATAGATATTTCTAAGGTATGTCTAGGGATGTCCCTAAGGTTATGTATAAGTATAGGTTATATTCATAGAATTACGGTAACAATCTTATAATTTACCCTAAGATGTTATATATTGAAGGTACACCCCCTTTATTATGTTGTTTTCCCTAGCATGATTTTTTCCTCTCACACTATTCTTTCTGGGTTTTAGAATATGGCTGGAACCCGAAAGAACTGTGATGATCAATGTAATGGACAATGCAATGATTTTCCTCATGAACAAACCAATCTTATGAGATATGGAGTGCAGAATATTATTGATATACTTACACAAGCTATGAATCATTCTGGACTTCCAAATGAGCAGAGAAGGGAACAATATTCTATTGAGTCCTTTATGAGGCAATATCCACCTTCTTTCAATGGGTCTTCTGATGCACTTTTTGCTGAACAATGGATCAATACCATTGAAAATATATTTTCCATAATTCTATTTTTGGAGTATGAAAAATATATTCTGGCTATTTACCATTTAGAAGGTGAATCATATCAATGGTGGACTCTAATTAAGAATACGAGGCCCCATGATGAAATTGAATCTATGGAATGGGATGAGTTCAAGAACTTATTTTTCAATAAGTACTTCCCTCGTATTCTTAGAAAAAAGATGGAAAATTATTTCCTTGAGCATAAGAAAAAGAATGATGAGTCTGTTGGTATATACGAAGTGAATTTTACAAGGCTTACAAGGTATGCATCTGGATTTATCATCCAACATGAAGGTAAAGTTGATTGATTATTCAGTGGCTTAAAATGAAGTCTTCTAAGGGCATTAGCTATAACAGATTTCAGTGGCTATGAAGAAGGTGTGTGTTGTGATCTCAAGGTCGAAATTGAAGTTGGTGTTACATATCAATCTCATGGTTTTGACAAGAAATTAAAGATGGAATTCAAGGAGAAATCTCAGAATAATGGTGAAAAGAAGATGAATGTTTCTTTATGCTCAATGTGTGGAAAGAATCATGGTGTAGATTGTCTTAAAGGGACTAGAAAATGTTTTATGTGTGAAAAATAAGGTCATCGAGTGGCTGAGTTTCAAAGAAATGGAAAAATTGTTTCTAATGATGTGAATCAAGAAAAGACTGCAGAGAACACACCACCAACACTTCAATGCTTCCAGTGCAAGGAAATGGGGCATTATGCTAATGAATGCCCTAATCCAAGGGTTAATGATGATCAACGTGAGCAACCTATTAAAGAAAAGGATAAAGGGAAGTCACATGTAATCACTATTTGTGATGTTGAGTATGAAAATGATGTTGTGTAATGATTAAGTGTTTATGTTATTGGATTTCAAAATAGTATCATAGAATCTCATTTATGGTATCGTAGAGTTCTGGAATATCTTTGTATTGGTTTTCAATAATTATATTATACTGGTAACCATGAAAAGTGATTGAAATATTTTTGGAAAGGAGATGATATGCGCATAATAAGGGGATAATGAAAAAATGAAATGTGCTCATGACTGATATAAGGATAAAGTTATATCATCGTTTGAGTATGTAGAAATTTTGGGATTTTGGTATGTGGACGGTGTTAAATTTTGACAATATTCATGTTTTCACTAAGGTTAAATGGGTATTAATTTTTCAAGAGAATACATGATTAAGGTATTAACATGTTTGGAATGTGACCAACAAGATATATCGTATGATATATTGGTGATAAATGATGGTATTTACATGCTCGGTAGATGGAATTTCTAGTAACTGTTTTCTTTATACTATGAGCTTGGAGAGAAGTATTTTGGATAAGCCTAAAGATTGGAATGGATTATGTTGGATATAAGTTAGTATTTTTTAAGGCTAGAACATTTTTTATATTATTGATTTAATTTTATAATAATTTAGTTTTAGAAAAAGGACAACCTACAGGACATGCGACAACCCGTCACGTCGGATAAGGCTGTGGGAATCAAACCCACAACCGAAGTGCGACCGGACTTTATTACCTACCACTGGCCTATAGGAATTCCCTGGTTAGTAGAAACTAGATTTATTATATTAAGGAGTATGATATATGATGTATAAGTACATTCTAGGAACCATATATCATTAATCTCACTATAGATGGACTTATTTATATTTGATAACTTTTTCTAACCTTCTGTTTGAGACAGATGGAATGACCCATAATTCTATCACATGATCTGCTAACACTTCACGAATGACAAATTCAACTTCATTTCGTTAAGAGATGAAGTGGAAATTGTCCATGGAATGACCAACGGTGAGTTGGTACCAAAATCAAGAAAGTATTTCTTCTAATTCCAATTTCATTATCTTTATGGAAATGATCTTGAAAACCAAAAATGATGTCCTAGGGAACCTATATCTGATGAATTAGATGGTACCTTAGATCATCACAAATTTATGGCTTGGTGATTGTTGGATTTTTCATAGCCATTTCCTCTACCAATCTTAATTAGAAGTTGATGGTTATATTTCTCTTCCATATCAAAATTTCCACCTATGTTCTCCAATGTTGAAACCCAGTGATGAGTTAATCTAGGTAACTGTTACATTTCTTAATTTACTTTTTAAAATTAAGTTTTAGTATTCCTTTTACGATGTGGGTTTTTATGAAAGAAAATTTCAAGTAGTAAACGATTTATAAGCCCGACGAATTTCGAGGGAAAAATTCATTTTAAGGGAGGTAGAATGTAACACCGCGAGATTTTATGAGATATATTATTTTTAATTTCTTTGATGACTTCTATTATAAAATACACCAAGATTATCTTGTACTATACGCAACACCGTATTGGCTTGTAGTATACGCAACACTATTCTTGGCTCGTGTTATACACAATTTCAATTTTGTTTTGTGGAAATTATTCTATGCAACATTAAGTATAGATTTTGTTTAATGAAATAAGTTTTGATTTTGTTATACGCAACACCAAACAGAGCTTTCACTACACGCAGTCCTGACTTGGCTTGCATTACACGCAATCAAGACCTTCCTCGATAGCATGTGTAGTACGCAATACCACGTTTCACTAAAAGAGATATTATTATAATATTATTATGAACTAGCCATTGTGAATAGTAATACCCACTTTTTTGAAATTTTATAAATTTTATCTTTCAAAATGAACTTAATTTTTTGATTTAGAATATCGAAATTAGCTTAGGGTGAATTTTTGGTATTTTTCTGAAAACTTTTAATTTTTGATGAATAGTGAAAACACTGGGTTACTATTTAAAAACCGACATTTTATTTAAATAATTATTTATTTTATTTAAATTTATTTTAGGACATAATTGATACATAATACCTATTTAAGTTCAATTTAATTCATTGGTGTCATTTTATAACAGTTTTAGAAATATAAACTTTTTATTGAACATTTCACCGTCTTTTACCCACCTCCTAGGAGAATTTGAAAATTTACATAAAACATAATTTTACCGCTTTTGTGAGTGGAATTTCAAAAATTCGAGACACATGGTTAATATCGAGTAAAATGTGGTTCAATAAGAAAAAAATAATTTTTGGTGAATAGTAACTTTTTTACTTTTATTTACCACGGTTAAAACTTTGTAGGGTAATTAAGGGTTAAAATGAAATTATTATTACACTAACACATGTCATAATTCTATTGGATAAGTGTAATTCGACCAAAAGAACCTTAGGAATAAAATATTACTTTTTAGGTCCACTTCGATTAGATTAAGACATTTATTATTATTTTATTTAAAGAATAGTTAAAATAGATAAAATAAAAGTTTAATAACTAAATCATTTTTAATATATGGTTATACATAAGATATATTCGACTATAAATATTCATTATAAAGATAAAACTATTTCTTACATAATGATATTTTATCTATAATTTTTAAAAAATACATAATTTAATTTATTTATGACACAATGATGATGAAGTAATTATCTTATTAATGAAATAATAACATAATTGATGTTATAAATACACAAATAAATGTTATTTTAGACTTTTTATGAGTTCCACTAATTTTATAGGATAATATGACATGTTATTATTGATTTAATTATCTTTTCTCGAACTAATCAAGATGTTATGATTTTCACAAAAATAAATTACCAAATAGTGTCAAAATTGACATAAAATAGTTAAAGAAAATATTATATTATTAATTGTTATTCTATTTCTAAAAATCTACGGTTTGGCCAAATGACTTATATAAGGTTATATATATTAATAATGAGCCACTTGGGTTTATTTTGGCTTGTTATAGTAAATTTATTAACAATATAGTGTAAAAAACAAGAAGACACGAAAAAAGTTAAATTACTTAACTTAGAGCTAAATATAAATGGTATGTTTAAAATAGTGACCTAAACTTGTCTAAAAACTATTGGTTGAGATTATTTATACCCATACCTACTTAAATTAGAAATAAATCAATTTGGAGCTATTATAAACCGAATATGACATTATTATAAAATAATACTTTTAGTTTTCCTAAGGTGCCCCTCTCCTCCCTTATAAAAGGGAACCTCCTCCCTCTTCTCTTTACACAATTTTGAGCCTTCAATATCGGCCAAACCCTGAATATTTCTCTTATAAACTTCCCTAGAAACATTATAGAGGTTCTGGTCTCCTCAAAATACCAACTATAGTGCCTTAAGTGGAAGTTTAAAAGGGGTGCCTCGAAGAAGAGGTAATCTCTTCTACCGATTCTTTAATGTTTCTTTCTTCTTCAACTTCTTATTATTTGTTTGTTTCATCATAAATTAATAACATAAGTATCACTCATATATTGATATTTTATTATAAATATGAAACAACCCTATTTCATCTTCTATCCATCCTACGAAAAATGAAATCACAGCGCGTGCATACGTACGGAATACCGTCTCCAAGGCGTGGTGTAATCTTTTTTTCCACCACCACCTTACTTGGATCGGTATAATTGTGTGAAGATTAAATATATATAGTTATTATAAGATCCTACTGATTCTTAGATATTATATCATCTACTTCAATTCAATTCAATAATTATGGGAACGATATCATCGCTCATGCGTACGTACAGATTACCATCTCCCCGACACGATGAGATTCATTCTCCATGTTAACCACTCAAGAATGATTATAAAGTATATATAACGAATAATAATGAAATATATGACATGATAAATCTATTGGATATATATATATATATATATATGTATATATATGTCTGTTTGTTATCTACTTACTTCAATTCAAGTCAATAAGGAAACGAAAACAGCGTTCATGCGTATGTATGGCCTACTGTCTCCATGAACGGTGTATTTCATTTCATTTATCTATCTATTATATATATATATATATTGAATATATATGATATATAAATCATTATTTAAATTCTTTAAGTAATTAAATCATGATATAGGTAATAATAATATCAAGAATAACAAGTCCAAACACGTATGATAAATAAAACGATTTTTCCCAAAACGCTGCTTTAACATGGAATTTACAAAAGAACGGGTAATATAAAGTCATAAGTGAACCATATATGATATAATAAAAATGAATATTATTATGTAATAAGTCAATGAAATTATTTAAATCAATATACAGGAGGTTCATTTACGTACAAAGCATATCAGACCTAAGGTAAGGGATAATTTTGTAATCTCATTTTTATCCGAGATTTTTTATACATAAGTATTTACTGGGGGTTATATTTTTCATCCATGCACATAAAATGTTTTTAATAAAGTGTTTAATATTCTTCCATGTAAGTTTAATGTCATATTTACCCCTCTTTGACTTTTACTTTGTGTTATGGAAGGAATATTTCTTTTGTTTACCATACAAGGAACTTTTTAACTTTACTGACAAAAGTATGAGGAGAATGTTATTTTTAACTTATATGGTGTGAATAGATTATTAAGGTTTCATAACACCTCATTTTCATGAATATTACTCTACAATATTGCATTATTATCTTCCACAAAACCCTTTTCTTTTAAAATTGCATGGCATTTTATGAAAAGAAAATGATTTTAAAGTAGAAAGGATATTTTCCTCAAGAATTCATTTCAAGTGTTTTATCAAAACTATATTCCATCTAAAATGAAATTATTTAATATGTTTATATTTCAATTATAATGCCTCCAAAATTTATAGTGTTTTATTTTTATTATGATGAAATGATAACCATTTTTTATATGGATTATGTTATGATGACATGATGTTTAAGAATCTCATTTTTATTACATGGGTTAGGCTGTGATTTATGATTTTGTGGCACGCATAAGAATGGTTTCATTATGAGATGTGTGAGACCTATATCCCCCTCCAATTCATTGGGTAAAGATTTAAATCTCATGACATAGACATGGATTGAATGCAAAGTTAATCTGGTTCAGTGATACAGGACTGGAACGAGGAGTGAACTCGATTCAGAAAGGGAATTTGTCCGCTAAGATGGTCTTGGCAGCAATGCCTTGGCTACTATGGAAATCATATTATGTGATTAATGGTTTTACACAATTATATGTTTTATTCCCATGCTATTTTATCATGATTAATTTTTCTTTATTATCTATGCCATACGTACTTCCATGTTTTATGTCATTTCTCAAGATTTTGATGTTTAAATATTATGTTCGTGTTTTGAAGTTCAAATGTACATAGTTTGTTTTATTTTCTCCATGAATACCCTTACTGAGCATTTGATATCACCCTTTAAATGTTTTATTTTCCCCAGGATATAAAAAAAGGTTTTATGTAAGAAAAAAAAGGAAGATCTTTATTGGAGATGTTGAAGATCTTTCACCAAGATTTGAAGAATATATTCCGAGTTTCCGAAGACACTAAACTATTACGGTCCTTTGGTGTCTGTTTTTGTTATGTATTAGATATTACTCAAAAGTAATGTAATTTCCATGTATGTCATTATTGGGTCTCTACAAATCATATCTCCAAGACTTAGCCATTTTTAGTAAAATCCAAAATTTTAGATTTTTCAAATAACATCAAAATGACTTATTATGGCTCTAGTAAATCTCTAATTCCCTAAAATAATCTTTTAAATTATTCAAAATATTATGGGAAATGATTAAAAAAAATTATAATATCCTGTCATGTCAGTTAATGTTTTCATCATATAAAATACTCAATATTAGTGTATTCTTCAGAACTCCTATGTCAGATAAGGTCCAAATATTGATTGATCATTATTCATCCATATATAATCACATTAACCTTTAAAAAATAGTTTTTATACATTGATTTTAGAATAAAATATGTTAATTAACTCCATGATGAGTTCTTAATTATCTATCTACAGTCTAAGATTTGAATTAGATTTTCACATAATAAATATAAATTTATAATCTATTCCATCCAGATTCAGCAACCATCTCCTCCTTGACTTTATTATTGTTATATATAGTTTTGTGATCATGAGGTCATTTATTATTGGTTGAGGTGAATATAATGGTTAGAAATAAAGGGATGTTATTATGTTTGTTTTATTTTGTATCAACAGCTTATGAATATTAAACTGGTCATGAATAAGTGACTAGATGATGAAATATAGACATGCATGGTAGGTAAAGTGACCATTAGGAAGTGACTTCATGATGAAATGTGAACACATGTGGTAGGTAATGTGATTAGGAGAAAGTTACCACTTGAAAAAAATATGGTAGGTCAAGTGACTATAATAAAGTGACCACATAGTAGGATATGTGACCATGGGAAGTGATTGTATGGTAGGTCAAGTGACCACGATGAAGTGAATCAATTAAAGAGTGAATACATGAATGTTAGGTGAGGTGACCGTGGGACTCTCCTTGAAGACATATTAATAATATTGTCAATAAATTAGTCAATGAAATTATATGTTCTGTTATATTGTTTAAAAAACATGATTAAACATATCATTGTTCCTATAAAGTGTTTAGGAATAAAGTTTGAAGGAAGGACGTACTAATAAAGTGAGGAAGATGATTCTATAGAAGTATGGTAAAATGACATAGCTGGATTGGAATATAAGTCAAAAAAATATTTTATTAGATCCCATAGCAGTTTTAGTGATGTGGTCGATTGAGTAATGTATCCATTTTCAGTGATGTAACCAATTGGGTAACATTTTCATTTTCAGTGACATATATGATTTGATCATGTGGCTATTTTTAGCAATTTATATAATTTTGTCACGTATACTTTTTCAAAAATGTAGATGATTGGATCACATATCCAATTTTATTGATTTATATGATTTGGTCACATGGACATTTTTCGTGACTTAGTCATTTGAGTCACAAATCCAAATTCATCATGTAGGGGATTTATACTATACAGGAAATGTGAGGTAGCTAGGGTTGAAAGAGGATATATTTTAAAATCAATAATTCTAGGATTTATAATGGTGTGATCAGGTCTATATATATTATATGAATTGATACATACACATGGTTATAATATTAGAAAATATTTTCAAAGGAGAATATAGGTGGTGTTTTATTTTTCCATGACTTGATGCAGTCTCAAATTTATAAAAGTCATTTCATATGGAATTTTTTTTCTGACTAGTTCTGATGTTTCTAGTAATTCCAGTTCAAATATATTTATGTAATATCATAAATATTTTAATTAATAATAAATAGAAAATTTATTATCATGTACAAAAGGAACCTATGCTATAGTTATTGATATATATTATTGGTATTTAGACAAAGAAGATGATTGTAATAAAATAGTTGTGATAATTTAGGGAGATGAGAAAAAAATAATTATTTGTTTTATGAAGTGTTATTCATGTAAATTAATTTTAAGTCATGTATTTTTGTGAATTGAAGAAGAATATTATTGTCTTAACATGTTTGGAATCTAGATAATCATCTATAAGGAGAGGACATACCTATTTTCCATTTATCTGTTAAATTTTGTATTAGTGTGTGATAGCCAAAACAGATGGTAGAATATTAATAAATTTATAATTATTTTATCTTGTTGTGGTGGTTCACAATGATTTTTAGATGATCATTTGATCATTAGATTTACATGGTCATGTTATAGACTAGCCACTCACATTGATTAGAAAACCTTATAAATCACATAGTCTCTCTTTGTGTGTTCTTATCATTGTATTAACATAACAATTTACACTAACTAGGGTTGAATGTAATTTTTTAAAAGGAGAAAACATAAAATTTGTGGATCATTGATCCAGCTACCCTCTCAGTGATTCCTTGATATTGTTTTCTAACAAGTTATATTATTGGGAATTTTTCTTCATTGGTGTTTTACTATTTAAGATCTGAAGTTATATCCTCTTAATATTTTTAATTTTTAATTTAAATATCTTGAATACCAAGGGGATTTCTATTATTGATGGGAAGTTATTTCATATATGGAAGGACAAAATATTTTTTTTCTCATTCCATTCAGTTGTCATGTCATGGAAGTGGAATCTAATTGATTTTTTCATAGTTCTAATAATTCTGTCATTACTAAAATAGATAAGAAGAACATGGAAAACGATGTTAATTATAATAATGATATTTTATCATCCCTTTAAAATGGTGAATTTATAAAATTTAAAGGGCTCAAAACTAAAAAATAAATCTAAGATAAACAGTAAAATATCTATGAAGGAAAAACCAAGTTGAAGTAGGCTAAGTTGTAATTCTAGAGACACAAATATGAATATCTTAGAATAAATGATGATGATAATATTTATAGTTTCGTTATAAGATTAAATTATGTTAAGAGTACCATAAGAGTTTATGTTGAGATGTTGTTAGACAATGTTATTATTAAAAATATTTTACACATCCTAATAGATAAATTTTATGCTAATGTATCAACATTGGAAGGGAAATATTAAGATTATATAACTCTTGATGATCTTAATAATATTATAATTACATCTGAAATGAATAAAGATGATGTTTCTAAGAATAAATTAAATAAAAAAATTACTTTTAAATCCTCTAAATCTTAGAGTAGAAATAAGAGAAAAAGGTAAGATTAAGTGTAATATAACACTTAAAAGATTAAATTTTCATTTTATTATAATTTTTTATTAAATCCTAAAAAACTGAATAAATATTAATTTTGTAAAGAATAAGATGAAATTATCAAAATATCCCTAAATAAGAAATCATCGAGAGAAAGATTATAATATAGAGGAAGGGATAAGAAACTCACTAGGAACGGAAGAATAAACTTTTTATCTAAGCATGAGTAAACTGAATGAATTAATGAGTAAAGTGAATAGATTATTTCTCAAATCCATGATGGTTAAAAGATTATTATTTCTATAGTTAAAAAGGATGAACTCACTAGTAATTACCGATGTATCTTTGGTATTGAATATTAAGTATCTTCAATTGAATTTCAGATAAAGATAAAATTCAAGCAATTTATCTCTAAAATATGAAAATATTAAAGCGATAAAAAGAAATTATATAATAAGATGATTCTAATAACATAATAGGAACATGTTATGAAGAAAAAATATTACGTTGTTTATAGAGATTAAAAAATTGGAAATATTTCTTGACCCTGAGAAGACCTTGGGTATAAAAATAAAATAATAGAATAAAGGGTTTGAAACGTAGTATAAACATATTCAACAAAAAAATTTCAAATCATAAAAAGAATGAAAATTTTGAAAAAATTTATTTCATAATTCTATTTATTATTATGGATAATGTTGAAATAAAAATATTGTTAAAGGAAACAAATATGTGATTGAAATCGTTGAATCTCAAAAATCTAGAAATTTTGGGATTCTTAACATTAATCCAAAAGAGTTATTTTTATATAAACTCTAAAACGGATGAAAATAATTATATTATAAATATAAATATTCACGAATTTTTACAAAATATTGGTACACGAAAGGTAACCTAGACTATTGATCAAAATAAGTGAGAAAGTATGGGACATTATTCTAGACAGTATGTTGTTATCAATGGTAGATATTCCTTTTATAGATATAATTGGTACTATTGATTCTTAAAGAATTCATCATGGATATTTCGGTTCAATTACCATCATCATGATGATTTTATAACATTTGGGAGAAACAAATTTAGTGGGTTTCACAATACTCATAGAAGAAAGATTTAGATTCATCCTAAAAAATCTATTTTTAATACTAAAAATATATTTCATGTCTTAGAAGAAGTTCATTAATGATGTGATATTCAAGGTTATCGAAAAAAAATTCTCACTATGATTACATAAAAATAGGAAAATAATAGTCAAAAGGGTAAAAAATTCTCTTTGTGTATATTTTTATTAAAAATCTTCAACGGAAGAGTGTCCATGAATACTACACATTGGGTTCTCTTTACATAAGACAGTGACCATGAAGTTGTTGAATAATGTTATTAAAATAAAAAAAGGATTGATGGACATTATAAATGATGGGTAACTCAATATTAAAGGAATTGGTTCTATAGATATTTGAAAAGAAAAATTTAAAACCAATAACACTCTTTATATTGATGGGATGAAACAAAACATGTCAATTGGTTCATAGCATTGTGATGAAGGCAATGGTGTAATCTTCAGAAATGAATGTTTTTATGAAAAATGATCGAATATATAAATTTTGATACAAAAGGGAAGTGAACAATGGGAAATTTATTTCAAATTATCATTGTTTATAAATAATTATATTCAATAATGAAAGAAGAAAATAAACTATATCTTATAATTATAAGTCATATTCTCTAAATAAGAGAAATATTTCACAAAGATAATGTGTTTTGGGATTACCTAATATGAAGTGTTAAATTTATTATATTTTCATTACATGTTAGAATGGGAAGATCTCTAATTTCTCACACAAAAGTGTTAAGATTCAGACATCACATCCTTTGAGGAAAATCCATTCAGATATTTTTCGTTTCATGAGAAATTAGTCAACACATGGAGATTATTATTTTATTTCATTTATTTATTACTTTACTCATATTATATGTATTAAATTTAGGAAACATAAATCAGTGGATCTAATAGAAATCAATAGATTCATAAGAAGTGCTGAAAAACAGTGTGATTTCTCTCTATAGGTATTTTGGATAGATAATAGTATTTAGTAAACTAATAATAGGTTTAAATAATATATTAGAAAACATGGAATTCATAATGAACTCAATAAATCATAAAAAACATAAAAAAATTGTGTAATATAACCAATGAATATAAATTCAGTATATATGAATTGGAAAAATTTTAATTGGAAATGATATTTCTAGGAAATTTTTTGAGGAATGTTGTTGGAATATGTGTTCATGTTCAAAACCAATAATAATATAGAACACGTTTAGATATGACTCTATATGAGATACACTAAAATAATACTCCCTGATTGAAACATATTAGAGTGTTTGGATTCTCTAGTACAGTCAATATTAATGGTGAAATTCTGGTTATATTTAAGCCAAGCGGTGTTGATGAAATATTTCTTGGTTACCCTCTAAATAGAAGATTTTTGTTATTCTATAATAATTAGAGTATTGTAATTATAGATACATATGATGTGAAGATCCTTGAATTTTCAATGAAATAAATTTTTTGTAATTAAATTTTCTTTGGAATTAATGGTGATACAAATATTTTGAAAAGTTTGATGAAATGTAAAATAGAGATGAAATTGTTGAAAATATTTCATCTAAAATATAAGATTCATCTATCTCAAATTATGAGAAAAAATTAGACATGACTCATCCAAGGGTCATAAGGTAGGTTCATTTTCAAAACATCATTGAAAATCAAGAATAGTATGTGTAGACCAGAATAACTCTAAGAGTAGTGTCTCATACTTCATTTGTTTCTCAAGTTTAACCTAAAATTTTATATGATGGTCTATAGTATCAAGAGTTTGTTTTATTAATGAATAATATGATGAAATTGAGAAGTATAAGCCATAGTAATTAGTTATTAAACCAAAAAATATGAAAATATCATCAGGACAAATATATTGTTTTGATATAATATAAATAAAAAAGGTGAAGTGGTTTGAAAAAAAGAAATATTGGTTTATAAGTTGTATTCACAAATTTAATGACTTAACATTTATGAGAACATTGCAGTTTTTTAACCCTTTAATATATTCAAATATTTCTTTTTATCTCCACATAAAAGAAATACATGATCTACCAAATGGATGTCATGTATTCTTTTCTCAAAGGATAATAAGAGGAAGAGGTTTACATTTAACATCCCTATGTGTTTCTTCTTAATGAAAATAAAAGTTATATTTTTAGGTTAAATAAGGATTTGTATAGTTTGAAATAATCCCCAAGATAATTTTATTATATTATTGACACCTCCTTAAAGAGATTGAATATTAAAAAGGGAAGAGGAAAAAAATATATATACATTAGAGATGAAAACATGTATCTCAGCTTTTTATTTTTTATGTAGATAACAACACATTTATTTTAAATGATAATGAAATATGTGAGCTATTTTAAAAGAAATGAAGAAATTTTTTGAAATTTCTATGCTTTTAGAAATGAGAAAATTATTTGGTTTGAAAATATCTCAAGATAAAGATAACGTTTCTCTTTCTCAACATAAGTATACAAATGAACTATTCAAAAAATTCAGTATGGATGATTATAAATCTATTTTGACATCAATTTCATTGGGAATAAGTATATTTAAATATGAATAGGGAAAATATATTAATTAAAGGGAGTTTTCAATGTGCTCTAAATGAATACCATTTTACTATAAGAAAATTTTATCTTAGATATATAAGGGTTAAAATGGATTTTCGATAGAAATATGCAAGTAAACAAAATTTTTATTTGTTTGGTTATGCTGAGGTAGATTGGGAAGGTTGCACTGAAGAGAGAAAATTCACATCTATATGATATTTCCTCCTAGGTAATATATGTACCTGTTTACAAAAAAAGAATCAATGTTCTATAACATCAATCCCTAGTGAGGTAGAATATGTTGCTACAACTCATGTTACAACTCAGTTGATGTGGATAAAGAATTAGTTATAAGATATTAAAGTGATTTTGAAGAATCCACTTCATCTTGGATGTGATAATAAGAGTATTATTAATTAATCAAGGAATCTAGTTCAAATTTAATGGATCATGAACAATTAAAACAAATATCACATCATCAAGGATATTTTGGAGAGAATTAATTGAAGTTGAAATTTATTCCAAAATGAGAGTAGTTCGCGTATATATTCACTAATCCATTATCTAAAGATTCATTTCAAAATCTATTTTTGAAACTATGTGTTTAACCTCACCCTATATAAGGGAATTTTATGTATATTTTCCTATATCGCTTCTTGAATTTGTATGTTGTGGTAAATGGGGTAGAAAAATGACAATATGATTTGTCCATTGATATGTGTTTTCCTCCTTAGAGAGAGAATATATTCCTGATGTTTTTTTAAAAGTGGTAATCTATGATTTTAGTAAGTGTAAACTATTTTACCTATTTTTTGATTTAGTTGTAGGATCTATTTTATAAATGTTTTGTGAGTTTTTTTGTGATGTTTTGTTAAAAAATGTATGGTAATATATCACTATTTTATAGACACCATGAAATTATTTAGAAATAATTATTTTTATCATACTATGTATTCTCACAAATGATTAGAAATATTGGATTGTAATAATTTATTGATGGCTCATATTTTCAATGATTTATATTCCCTAGTTTACAAAATAATATAAATGGGAAGACTATTATGACCACGAGGTCATGTTTTTTTAATTGAGGTGGAGTGGATGATTATAAGGAAATGGACATGATTATGTTGTTAGCTTTTTCTCAATATATTATGATTACTAAATTGACCATGAGGAAGTGACCACATTAAAAAATGTGGACATGTATGTTTGGAAAAGTGAATGTGAGGATGTGACCACATGAATAAATAGAGACATTCATAGTTGGTAAAGTGATAGTGAGGTAGTGACCACATGAAGAAATATAGACATGCTTGGTAGGAAAAGTGATCATGAGAAAGCGAACACATGGTAAGTCAAGTTATTTTGAGAAAGTGACCATATGGTAATTTAATTGGTCATAATTGATTTTCTTAATGAGGGTGTGCATACACACAAAGTAGGTGATGTGGCCATTGAACTCCATAAACATATTGAAAAAATGGTAGTCTATAAATCAGTTGATTCAAGGTGAGGTTCACTTATTGTGTTTAAATACCAAGATAAATGTTACCATAATTCATTAAAAGTGTTCATAAATGATGTACGGAGGAAGGAATTAGGCATATAAGTGAGTAAGTTTATTCTTGGTAACTTTGGTGGACCGATGTAGCCAAATGGGTATATAATAAAATGATTTAGTCAATTGGATTATGTATCTATTTTCAGTGATGTATCCAATTAGATCACTGAGACATTTTTAGAAACATATCTATTTTAAATGATGTTGATAATTGTATTATGTAACTTTTTTCAATAATGGAGCTGATTGTGTCATATATCAATTTTCACTGATGCAGCAGATTGATTCAGGTATCCATTTTTCAGTGATGTGGCATATTGGATCACATAGTTTTTATCACTAATGAAGTCGATTAATTCAAGTAGAATAATTCTTAATGTAGACATTTTATACTGCGTAGGAAATATGATGCTATTTAGAATGAAGGTGGTTTAATTTTAAGAGGAATAATTTCATGATTAATGTCGTCATAGTCACATCTTTATATCATTCAGGAATGGATACATGTGTGTGGCTTAAATATTGAAGAACCATGGGTTTAAAGAAGAATGAAGAATCTATTTTATTTCTACATGAACCAATTCACTTATAAATAGTTATAGTATCTATTTCATTTGGATGTTATTATTGTTAATGGATCCATTTTTTGGGTAATTTTTATTCAAATATATTTATGTGTTTTTATAAATATTTGACTTAAGTAGAAGTAAAAAATAGAAGATCATGTGTAAAAGAAACCAAAGCTATAGTTATTTATTTATATATCATGTCATAGGAGAATGATTGTTTTTTAAATTAAGTCTAACAATAAAGAGATAGAATAAGCAGGAGAATTAGTGGTTACATTCATTTTTATGCATGTAAATTGAGGAAATTTTTTCAATGTTTATAGAGATAAGACAAATAAAAATATCTCAGCATATCAGAAAACTATAATATCAACAACAACAAGAAGATATAAATTTTTTCTTTTATGAATTTTTTTTATTATTGTGGATTTTACTTGATATGAAAGATTTAAAAAATAGTTCATAGACTTGTAAGCGAGTTCTAAGTGGGTTTCCTACTCATGATTGTTCAAAAAGATTTTTTAGTTGATTTAATGATCATGGGTTTTACCGAATCATGCTAAGGACTAGCTAATCACATTGAGTAGTGATTTTTTAAATTAATTTTTTCTTACCTGTTTGTTATTAAATTCTTATTAACAAAAATTTTCACTTTGACTTGTGGTAAATGTTGTTTTAAAAAGAAGAAAACACAAAACTATTGGATCACAGGATGACCCTGTAACAGCCTAAGATTTTGTGAATTTATTTTTTTCGAATTGATATAATATTTTGATATATTCAATTCACACAACACTGAATATATTTTTTTTTATTATAGAATATAACTATGTTTGGATGATGTTATACGCAAAACTGAGGGAAGCTTATACTACACGAAACACCAATTTAGCTTGTGTTACACGCAACACCGAGTTACTCTGAAACAACACTATCATATTAGAATTATTTAAATAAGATAGTTATAACATAACTTTTAATATTTCAATATAAATATTAATAATTACTTTTAAAATATAATTCATAATGGTTTTGATATTGAAAAAATATAATTTTTGGAAAAGCCTTTATATGTTTTAAACTACTATTTTCTCAAATTAATTTCTTTTCATTTAATTCAATGAAAAGTATTAAATTTAATTTTAAACACTCGTAGAAATTTATTTTGATAAAATAAAAAAAATTGAATTCATAATGGCAAAAAAATTAGGGTGAAATTTTGGTATTTTTATGAAATGTTTCAATTTTTTATTAATATTGAAAATTACTAAAATGTTGTTTAAAACATAATTTTCATTTAAATAATAACTTTAATTTTAATTAATTTGAAATTAAATATAGATAAATAATAAATATATTAATCCAATATATGTAATTGGAATAAATATTATAATACAATTAGATATAAAAAATTATTAATCTTTTGAACATCTCTTTTACCCACTTTTTAGACACATTTGGGGGATTAACATTAAACTTAAATTTTCCACTTCTGTGAAAGTAATTTAGAATAACACACATACATTGATGTAATAAATATCCAAAATTTATTCTAATAGGATCAAATTATTTTTTTCAAATTGTAATTTTTTAATTTTTTTAACCATGATTAAACGTAAATAGGGTAATTAGAGGTAAAAAAATTATATTGTAATAATATAAAACTTCCTTAAAAACATCCAATGTTAATTTGATATGTGTTTTCAACTAAAATATACCTCACTTATAGAATATGATCTTTTTAAGCCACTTGTTTCATATTAGGACCTTTATTATATTTTATTTAAAGCAAGGTTGAAAAGGTCATATTCAAATTTTAATAAATATATCAGTTATAATTAGAGGTTATATAAGTGATATGAATGACTATAAAAAATCATTAGAAATATAAATTTTTCTTCTAAATCCTTAAAATTTATTTATAAATTTTATACATTAAATAAATATAGTTAGCTATGACACAATGATGATATAATAATAGATTTATTAAAGAAATAATCAAATTAATGATTTTCATAATCTTAATATAAATATCATTTAAGATATTTTATGCTATAAAATTAATTTATTTTATGACTATGAAATGTTAGGAATGATTTAATGTAGTATCATTTGATGTAATCATGTTATTATGATTTTTTAAATAAGAAACGTTTTAAATAGTGTCAAAATTTACATAAATGAGATTAAAAAAAAATATATTATCAAATGATATATAATTCATAAAAATATATATCATGAATAAATAATTGGTATAATGTTAAATATTCCATAAATAATCCATTTGGGGTATGTTTGGCATTCTATAGTAACTATATTAACCATGTAGTGTAAGAAGAGAAGTTGTCACGCTTAGAGTTAAATTATTTAACTAATGGTTAAATCCATAAGATAAGGTTACTTTTTGGCCAAAAAATATAATTTTTTTTATTGAGAATATTTAGACACATAATCATATTATTCTCTAAATAACTCACATTTGAAAAATTTAAAAACAAAAATGAATTCGTAAAAAATTAATTGTTTTGGAGTTTCTTAAAGTTCTCCTCCCCCCTCTTAAAAAATGGAACCAACAATAATATATTATTCACTCCTTTAAAGCCTTTCAGATCAGAAACAACATACCCATTTATCCTCTCAACATCCAACACATAATTATAGAGGCCATAATTTGGGCATAATTCTAACCTATATATTCATTTTGTGAAAATAAAAAGGAGACACTTGAAGAAGAAGTCATTATTTTACAAACTCATTCAATATTCTATTATTATTGTACTTAATTTCCATAAATTGATTCTATAATAAATTAATAACTCCAGAATATAATATATTTTTATATTTTTTCATGATTATGGTACAACCATATCCATTGTTTTAACCATCCTATGAAAAACAATATCACCATGCGTGCGTACGTATGCCTTACCGTCTCCATGTCACGGTGTAAAGTATTTTTCATCTAGACATTATTTTTATGGGAATAAAAATTAATATAAATTAATTCAATAATGAATATTACATCATAATTATTCTTTATAATTTATATTTCATCCATTTCCATACAATTTAACAATTAATGGATTGATATTGTCGCTCATGCGTAGATACGGCTTACCATATCCACAACGTGTTGAGATTCATCTTCCCATTCAACCGTGTAAGAATGGTTATGAAAATGTATATAATTAATATGTATGGAATATATTACATAATAATTTTAATTTAATAATATATATATATATATGTCATTTACTTTCATCCATTCAATACTAAAAGAAAATAGAAATAGCATTCAAACATTTATACGGCCTACCATCTCTATGAAAGGTGTATTCCATTTCATATATCTATCTGTTATATATATTTATATGAGAAATATATATAATATATAAATCATTTTTTACATTATAAAAGTAATTATATCATTATTTATGTAATAATATCAAGAATAACATGTCGAAACATGTACGATAAACAAAACGATTATTACCAGAAACATTGCTTTAACATGGATTTGTCAAAAAAAAAAGGATAATTTAAACTCATAAATGAATCATATATGATATCAAAAATATTATTATGATTCCTTTATAAGTTGATAATATGATTAAAACCACTATAAAATTATTTCAAATACATACGGGGGGAATCCAACCTAAGGAAAAGGGATTTTTGTCAAATCTTTATTTTTGTGAGACACATGCCTCGTTCAGTACTTCTTTCTTCTATGTGGTGTATATAATTCCCAGGAATATATATTATGAGACTTATCCAAAATATTATGACATTTAAATATTCTTATAATTTTTTTCTAACACGGGGAATATAATTTTATTGATAATAATGTGATGATTATGGAATTCACAATCTCTATCATATTTGGGATTGTTTCTTTTTTGGTCTCTATTGGCGAATATTTATCATCAAAATCAATGTTTTATAAAAAAATTCATAATGTGTTTTAATATTATCCTATGTCTGTTTAACTTTATTTTTAATGATTTTTTAATTTTTTTACTTCATGGTTTTAAAGGAATTTTTCTCTCCTTTTCCAAACATGGCACTTTTTTACTTTTCCGGAAAAAGTATGAGAAGAATGTTTATTTAAAATATATGACGTGTTCATATTTGTGTGGTTTCAAGATTCCATATTACATTGAACCTTCCCCTAAAATATTACAAGGTTATTTTCAAATAAAACATTTTCATTTAAAATTTCGTGACTTTTTATAAAAAGAGAACTATTTCAACAAAGAAAGGATATTTTCCTCATGAATTGTTTTAAATGATTTTCACGATCCCTTTATAGTTTTTCAAAGTGGTTTTCTTGAAAAGTGTGTTAAAAATGTTTTATTTTTTAAAAAATAGATTTTTTTTGAGAAATTTATGTTTCATGTGATCTTTCAAAGTCCTTCCTCACTTATGATTACATACATTTTTTTAGTTCAACAATAACATACATATTATTTCTTCAACTAGTTTATGTTTGGTGGTATTATGTCTATGAAGTCCCCTTATTTTCATTGGTTATGATATATATGAAATGATTATGAAACCTATCTCTTTTTTTAGGGTTTATTATATGATTACATGTTTATGACACCCATTCCATTTTATGGGTTATGATATGATTGATTATGATCTTATGCCACATGTATGTATGCTTTCATTATGTGATGAGTGGGACCTATATATCCCTTTGATGCATAATGTAAATATTTATATCTCATGAGATAGATATTAAGGACCTTGTCCACTTATATGGATTTGGAAGAGAACCTTGACTACTAATATGGTTATGTGAGTGATCTATGACTACCAGGATTGTATGGGAAGTGAAACCAAAATACCTAGATGGCCTTTGAAGAAATTTATTTACTACTATGGAAATAATTATTTTGTGCTTATGTGTTTTCAAAAATTTCATGTTTTATTCATATTTCATGCTTCCATGTGTCTTATACTTTATTTCCCCATCATTCATTTTTTATGAACTACAAATATTTATGACATGATTAATTTTTATGATCATTAATATGTTGGGTATGAATTTCTATTTTTGGGATCCTATTCTCATACCCTTATAGTCATTGTCATGTTTTAAATACTCCACTTTTTCCCTTACTAAGCATATGATCTCACCATTTATATTTTTTTCATCCCCATGTTATAAAGAATGTGTTAAAGTAGGGGCACTAAAGGAGAAGATATTTATGGGTGATATAGAATATCTTTCAAAAAATTAGAATAATGTGTTCAATGTTTCCAAAGGAACTAAACTATTACGGTCATCGATAGTGTATTTGTAAAATGTATTCAATATTCATAGAAAAATATGTAATATACGTGTATTTAAAGTGTTGTATTTTAAAGTTGGTATCAATGGAAATGTTTATTCAATAATTATAAACAAGGATTAGAAAAGTTTAGCAAGATCCCAAGGTATATTTCTATGTATATGTCTAGGGATGACACTAAGGATAGGTATAAGATTCAGTTAACATTTAGGATAATTTAATTGAATTTTGGTAATTGGTAGATTGACCAGTTTCCTATAAATACTTACCATTAGGATACTATAGGTTGATGTGGATATTGGATAGATATACCTAGGGGTAACAACTCTAAAAATATGTTCCATTCTTGACTCGATTTAATTGGGTACACGACAATAAGACTTACAACACACCTAGTTTTACACTTATAGGGGGTATGCTTTATAAATTCAGAAACTTTTATGGAACCATCATGAAGGATCAAGATATAAATTTTCAATTAATAACCTATTAATTACATATATTGTTGTATATTAAAGAAGGCATCATGATTTAGAAATCCTATAAGTAAATATTTTCATGACTATGAGGTTTTCTACTGTAATAAGTAATGGTCACACTATGAATATAGTTTTAGTCAATGGAATGAACCATAAAGTATTAAATTAATTTTGAATGTGATGGAAGATTTTCTAATGAGTAGTCAAGTGGTAGGATCACTGGAATGAAAGATTTTGGGATCATGATTAATCATTTTTCAAGGAACGTGTTAAAAATGTGTAACTTAACCAACTCTCGAAATCACATAGTAAGATAAAGAAAGAGTTTTCTGAGATTTTGTGTAAAAGAGACCATAATGGAAAGAATATAAAGTTTACATTGTGTCATGAATATGGAAGGAATCACCTAAGTAAACATCTTAGAGGAATAAGAAGATGTTTTGATTTTGGAAAAGAAGGACATAAGGAATATGATTGTAAGGGAAAAATAAAGAGTTTAACTAACATAATGGATGATAATATTAGACTTCGTAAGACATAATTGACGTTTAAGTGTTCTAAATGAGGAATAAATATTCATTATGCAACTCAATGTTTGATGTGTAAAGCTTTTGAAGAGAATCAGCAAGACAGTGTGAGTAGTGGTTAAATTTTTGTTGATGATGAGACTATAGATGAAATGTAAAAGGGAAGAGTTATTGTGTAATTGGATGAGGTAGTAGTGTTAATGACATATGGATGAAGAATAATAATAAAATTTTATTTCTATTTGGATAAAAAAAAGTTTTGTTATATGAATGATGAAATATACAAGAGTTATTCTACTTCGTTTTATCGCTCATTATTTACATGATTAGTTTGAATTTGACCAATTGACTGGTGGAGTGGTTTAATGACAAGGTGATATTTTTACTAAGTGAAGGTAACCATGAATATGTTCTTTATGTAAATATAATTCTATTATTAATGAGTAAATTGGATGGTATTTATTATCGTGGAACTAAGTATGGACTTGCTAATAGGTGGGGTTTTCTATCATTGATGATATTTACAATATCAGTTTTGGATTTAATGAATATATCTAGTATACTTTGGAATAAGGAAGAATTCATGAATTACAAAATTATTTATGGTTGTTAATGTTAATACAAAATTTCAATGTAATATTCGATAACGGTATTCACATGTTTGGATTTTGGAAAAAAGTGATACTTTTTGATATATTGGGGATCAATATTGAGTGGATTTCAAGAAATTCTATCAAAAGTGTTAGATTTCCATATTTAAAAAAAGTTATAAGGTTAACTATGATAAAAAAATTATTTTAATCTTCTGACAAGGTATTTATGTATAGAGTTTGTATTAAAAACCTTGGATAAAAGGTAGTTTATAGATTAAACTTATTTTAAGGATGTCCATCAGATTTATCTTGGAAATTATATTAGTATGGTTTTTGAAAAGGACATCATGTATTTCAGGTGACAACCAATCATGTCAAGCAATGTCGTGGGTCTTGAACCCATGAACGAAAGTCGATAAGGGTTTCACACCTACCATTGGCCTATACAATGTCCTAATTTATGTATAATTATTTTTGATGCAAAATTATTAATGATGAAATGGTGGTGTTACATTATATGTTTATAGATTTATTTGTAAACCATATTAATTTTTAAGAATATTTATAGATAAATGGTTATGATTTTCATTCTTTTATGTGATTTAATATCTTCTATTTGTATTTTAGTGCTTCAAGCATCAAAGATAATTTATGGAAATTTATTTCTTAATGTAATCAGTGAAATATAAATATATAAAATCAAAATAAAAGAAAGAAAATTGTGTTTTATTTTTGTTCAATAAAAGAATTACTAAATGATAGGATAATGATCAAAATAGAAAATGTGTCGTCCTAATACATTATCTTTTGTTGAACCGATGGTGTAATGACCCAAAATTTTATTAACGAAAATTCCTCTTGATCTAATTTAAAGTTATATTATGTAAAATGGTTATATTAAATATGCAATTCCTTGTTTTTTGATTTTGATTTTAAAATACCATTAAGAATTGTTATCATTGCTGATATAGTCATTCAACAGTGATAACATGATTAGTATAAATATAGGACTTTAACAAATCCAATTTACTTAAACAAAGTAAGCGATGTACTCATTAAGTAGAATTTCTCCATACAAAGCCCATTTTTTGAGCTGTGAATGGAAGTGGGGTCACTAGGCTTCACTCTTTACCAACCCCCAGCCGAGCATCAACACATTAATCTTAAATGAAACTGCCTATTGGAGAAGTGTAAGTTGATAGAAATTACCACCCGAGCGGTGTTATTTGAGCCTCCCCAAGAGTCTTTCACCATCGCACGCCTTACCCTTAGGTCTTATGTCAGTTTTATAATGGGTTATGTAACAATAACAAATAACTATGAATGTGTTCCTTATTTTTTGTATAAATAATATAGATTCATTTCATTATTGTTACTTTGTAAATGGGTTTTAAAGAAAAAATATTATATTTAGTAAATATTTAATTAATAAATATTATTTTAGGAATTAATGGAATTTGTAATTAAATAATCTTTTAATAAAATATTATTATTACTAAAATAAATTTTATTTAACATAAGTGATCATATAATTTTTTTGAATACAATTTTAATTTTTTTTGAAACCCATTTATGTCAAAACCCATGAATATTTTATAAATATCAGCTTTTATACTAAAGTAAAAATTAACATATTATGAAAAAAAATTAGAAAAAATAAATATTATTTTTTGATTCAGGTCTTTGAAATTATCTAACGTTTATTTTTTCATAATTTTCTAAGACTGTTGAATTTTTGGGGGAAAATTAAATACCATTTAAAATATAATGTGTTTTATGACATCATAATGACCCAATAGAGATGTATTAAAATACAATAAATGGAATTTTTGTCCAATATATGTTTTATGTTTAAAACAATGATATTTAAGTTTTATTTTATTTTTCTACAAAACGTAGTGTACCCACCAAGACTTATAAAACATTTTAACAATTTAAAATTATTTCATTGAGAGTGTGACTCACCTCCAAATAAAAAAGCCTAATATTTTAAAATGTTCATCCATTGTCCCTATAAAAATGTTTTAAACTCACCTATGCAAACATCTATGGGAGGAACCATGGTTGGTTTGTGGTTTTGTTTAATTTAATGCGTGATGTCAAAAACCTAAATAATAAATAATTCCCTCTCCTTTCATATATAAACCCACTCAATATCCCATTCCTCTTCACTCAAACCATTTGGAGCTCGACCAACCTCTGAAATCCTCTCCCTATAATCCTCCCAAGGTGCCCCAATATCCCAAGAAGCCTCTCTCATTCTATAATGTCCCAGATATTTCCATGTATTATTTTAATATTATATGAGAATTTATTCAAGACCAGGCTCTGAGAAGGCATGCGGTTCCGAGGCCCGGTGATCCCGGAACAAATGGTTGAATTTAATTTAATAATTAAATTACGGGCGTGTGCTGTTTTCCGGAAAAAGAAAAATAATTCCCGAACGGGTGCTCGGATCAGAAATCCAAGGGCACCGTTGCGTTCGGAACATCGTTTTTACCATAGGCGAGGCCTAACTTCGGCCGGCGCAGGTCGGTGGTGAAATCTGATTTTTGGACGTAACCGTAATAAAATATTTTATTTAAATATTTTATTTAAATCTTTGTTGAAACAAAATCTTTTTTTCTTTTAAATAGAGATTTTGTAGGGAGGGTCAGGGTTACAATTCCCCTAACTCTGATTTTCTCTAGAGAGCTCTAGAGAAGACCTCCCGACGCAACGACGACGTTCTTAATGATTTTCACCGGCGATGACGACGCGACAACCAGATCATCATCGACAAATGCCTCGGAATCTAGGTAGGATGTTTGTTTTTGATTTCTTCCCCGTTTTTTTTCACGATGAACGCGGACTAATCCACGAACAGATTTCCCCGCGGATCGATCTTTCTTGCGGGATGGGATATTTGCGGGAATCGTGGGGATTCAATTCTTAAAATAATTTTGGTTTTCATTAATCCTTCTAACGGTGACAATCCAAGATTGACACAAACATCTATCAGGGTTCGTCCCTCTCGATTGTTGTGTTTTTCTCTCCTTGTTCTTACGCGTTCTTCATCTGCGTTCTACGCATTCTTAGAGGAAATCGATTGTTGCGAATTTGTTTGTTGGCGCAACGATCTAAAATTCAAGATCCAACACCGAGACGGCCTACCGGAGATGCGACGGCGACAACTGTGGACAAATTGATGTGGTTTTGGAATTTCCGTTCATCGAGTGTTTTTGTGCGGATGGATCGGGACGTGCTATCAAGGCCAATCGGGAGCAGGAAACTGACGGAATCAGTTTCGTAGGGATGAGATGACCCCAAATCCGGAGTTTCATGATGATCGGACGGTTGGATCACGATCCGGAGAATCGTCCAAGGCGCGAGGAGGAAGACGACGCTTCTAGAAATTTCTTGACTACACGCCGTGTAGTACGGGCTACACGGCATGTGTTCGTCGGTGGATCACCTGGCGTGTACTCCGGGAGTACACGGACACGGGATGGGTACATGGCCAAGGACTCGCCATGTATACCCCACCCTAGCCAGACCCGGCCAGATACACAGGATACCCCGTATACTAGTACACGGGCAGGCGACAATGACACGGACAGAGGCCGTGTACGGGCACATGTCCAGTGTACACGAAGCGAGCCCTAGGTGCTCGGACATAGCATGTGTGTCTTCTACATGCCGTGTAATTGGTTTCTACCTAACAAGCCGAATGACACGGGCCGTTTACATGGGAAGTACACGTGGTCAAGGAACACAGCGTGTACTTTTTCTACACGTTGTGTAGTTTAGTTTTACACAGCTTGGACGAATGACACGGGTCATTCACGCGGGCAGTACCTAGGGTCAGGGAACACGACGTGTAAAAATAATACATGTCGTGTAATAAATTTCTTCATGGATTAAGCCCCTTGTCTTCTGTGACTTGGACTAGTTTCATTAGGGTTCATACCCTTGGTCATTTCTATGAAGGTTCTCGTATCATTTACTTTATACAAGAGTATGATCCCTTTAGGAGGACTTCCTAAATAGAGATGTTGGAATCCCCTCTATGAGATTTGGACCCGAATCCTCTATTCAATCTTGGAACCCTAGGTAGAGTTCATGGTATCGACGTGACCAACTTTACCCGGGTGTCGATCCCCTGCTTAGTGGATTAGCTCAGACTGAGTTGTCGGAATCAACACATGACTTGGTTGTGATCCTCATCTGATCATCATGTTCTCAAGGTACATGTGGAGTGTGTTCTCTTGGAACGAGTACTTAGTATCTCTCTCTTCATAATTAGAAGTGTATTATACTTGTTATGGGCTTTTTGGAATCTTCGAGCTGGATCTTAGTAGTGGTATTCGCGATCATCGATCATGCATGAGTATATCTAGATATTCATGTTATATGTTCGGTAGACATATACTGTGTAGAGATGACTGTATCATTCCTTTGTGTTATTTCCCTTATTGTATTCTCTTCATGGTTTCGGGGTGTCCTACTGGGTATTGTTATACTCACCCCTGCACGGGCTTTCCCGCACGTGTCGTGTCTTGTGCAGACAAGCGAGCCTTTGATAGGATTCTAGGTGGACCACGACCTGATGGTGTTTAGTGAGATCAGGCAGGCCGAGGTGTGTTCCTATGGCTACAGATTTCTTCCCAGTACCTTTCCTTACAGGTTCGACTTTGTTCCAGACTTTCTTTTGGTGGGCTTGAATTTTTTGTCCAAGGGTTTTACACTTGTTGTACTTTACATTCCTTTCGTACTTTGTTGGTTGATATTTTTAGTGTATTCATGCATTTTAATTTTGAGTAGTTTTACTTTTCAGCTTTGTGGGCTTGGAGATGTATGTGCGTGTGTACAGGTTTGTAGGCAATGCCTCCCATGTTAGTAGCATGCCTGCTCGGTGCTAGTCACCAGCCCCTAGCCTATTGGAGGTGGGCATTGGGAGTTGCGGCTTGGGCCCTACTGGGATGGGTGGTGACAGAGTGGTATCAATGGTGGTTGGTTCTACCGTAGGACCAAGAGTCTGTGAGTTGGTTTGGGGAAATAGTGTTAAGTATTTCGAGTTCGGATTTCAGGACAAGGACCCCAGTGTTGGTGCAGGCTGCCAAAGTATCAATACACCAGGACTCTGATAACTTGCTTTTCGACTCGGGACATTAGAACAGTAGTTGTAGTGGAAAAATAATGGTACATGCATCATATAGAAATTGGTTGTGGTTTCCATGTCCTTTTTGAGTCTGCTCTCCAGATATACTCACCGATTAAGATACATATTGTTTATTTAACAGGATTCCTCCATGATGTGCACCCGCTAGGATCCAGCAACTCGATCATAAGGATGACCCCCTCAGTGATGAAGCCTCGATACAGGGACTGGATCCCCCAGTTTTACCACCATGTGTTGTGCCAATTATCCCGCCACCTGTGGAGTAGTGTTTAGTACCTGTTGTACCAGTGGAGAAGGAGCGCAGGCTAAGCGCACTCCACGAGTTTCATAGACAAAGACCCCTCAGGTTTAGAGGCAAGCCTGGCCCTCAGGCAGTAGAGGACTAGCTTGAGGCAGTGGCCAAAGTCTTTCGTTTGGTCAGGACACCAGCATACCAGATGGTGATCCCGGTAGCGAGCCTTCTGCAGGGCTTGGCAGGACAATGGTGGAGTTTGGTTATCCAGACCCACAACAAGGTGACACTTACATGGTTGGTGTTTGAGCGTCTCTTCGAAGAATATTTTTCACCAGTTAACCTGAGAGAAGTACGCATATAGAAGCTTCTTCATCTCCCGCTGGGAACCATGACAGTGGCTGACAATTCATCAAGGTTTACTGACCACTCGCGGTACTCGATGGATATGGTCAGAGATTAGTACTTCAGAGCTCGGATTTTGACAGATTCTTGCGCAGAGATATCCGATCTAACATCATCCCTATGAGCATTCCTACTTATTTTGGGGTGCTCAAGCAGGCTTTGGTGGTCAAGAGCTTCTTGGTAGAGCAGAGACAACCGACATTTGTCAGTAGTGGGCGAGCTAGAGTAGAGACCTCAGCATCAGGGAGCCCATGTAAGGGACCCAGGTGTGGGAGACGTTTTCAGAGAAGATACCAGGATAGGGGATCTACCATACAGGGTTCACATGGTGTATCCATCCAGCATCGAGAGAGGCGATGCTACTCATGTGATGGCATGGGTCATCTCACTCAAGATTGTCCGACCCTCCGTACTACTGACACGGGAGCAGTGGATAGACCACCGAGGCAGAGGCAACATGTGGAGTAGATAGATCCGTGGGGTGGCATACATGGTAGCGGAGCTGGGAGAGTAGCTGGAGGTGGTCGACGTTTTGATATTTTACCACCACCACCCCCAGGAGGTCCACCCCAGGCTTAGGGAGCTGGTGGACAGAGGTAGAGACAGCTGCAGGCGGCAGAGGCTTATGACCCAGGTACTCCCGGAATGATTAGAGGTACTATCTGTGTATTTATACTTTGGATTCCGTATTGATAGACATAGGTTCTAGTCATTCCCTTCTGAATTCTTATCTTATTTGAGACCTTCAGATTCTAGTTGAGCCACTGAATCGACCCTTACGCTTAGAAACACTGACTAGAGAAGATTCAGAGATCATACACCTCTATAGACAGTGTGACCTGACCCTTGGAGGCGAGTGTTTTGGTTGGAACCTCTTGGTGGTAGCATCAAGGCATTACGATGTCATTCTTGGTATGGATTGGCTATCCAGAGTTCATGCCCAGATCGAATGTTTTAGGTGAAGGGTGTGGTGTGTCCGCAGTGATGGAACGAAGTTCTCTTTTCTCGGTGAAAGAGAGACCCAGGCAGCGCAGGATGGACTCGTGCATAGGAGGGCACAACAGATTTCACATTAGTTGTCAAGCCTAGCCCTTGGCACAACAGATGTTACGAGTTTCCAGTTTCCAGTAGTAGTGGCTGAGTACGAGGAAGTCTTTCTGGAGGATGTCCCCGGGCTACCTCCCCGTCGGGAGATAGATTTATGCATTGAGTTGCAACATGGGATGACACCGATATCAGCATCAGCATATTGAATTGCTCTTGTAGAGCTTCGTGAGCTGAGGGTGCAGCTGGACAGCTTGTAGAAGAAGGGATTTGTGAGACCTAGTGTTTCACCTTGGGCAGCCGCAGTGCTATTTGCCAAGAAGTTAGACAGGAGCTTGAGGCTATGTGTGGATTAACGACGCTTGAATAAGGTGATTGTGAAGAACCAGTATCCTCTATAGAGGATCGATGAACTCTTAGACTAGTTGAGAGGGGTATGATGGTTCTCAAAGGTTTGTCTACGCTCAGGCTATCACTAGTTGCGAGTAAGGAATGAGGATATACCGAAGACAGCTTTCTGATGTCGCTACGGTCACTATGAGTACTTTCTGATGCCCTTCGGCGTGACGAACACCCTGGAAGTGTTCATGGGACTCATGAACCTGATCTTTCAGCCCTACCTAGACCGGTTTGTAGTGGTCTTAATCGACGATATCCTTGTGTACTCTGCATCCAAGGAGGAGCATGCGAGACACCTAAGGATGGTTCTGGACACACTCTAAGAGCACCAGTTGTATGGGAAACTCTCGAAGTGTCAGTTCTGGTTACAGGAGGTCCACTTTCAAGGACACGTTATCTCAGTAGATGGTGTAGCAGAGGACGCAGCCAAGGTGGAGGCAGTGCTAGCATGGGATCCACCCTGGAGCGTGACGGAGGTGCGGAGTTTCCTTGGGTTGGCAGGCTACTATCGGAGATTCATCCATGATTTCTCCAGGATTGCAGCAGCCATGACAGCTTTAACCCGAAAGGGGCAGCCTTTCGTGTGGACAAAGTGATGCCAGCATGATTTCCAGCAGTTGAGATATAGTTTGACGAGCGCCCCGATTTTGAGATTACTGGAGGAGGGTGTAGAGTACGTACTGTTTTGTGACGCATCAGGAACTGGTCTTGGTTGTGTCTTGATTAAGAGGCAAGTAGTTATTGCCTATGGCTCATGTCAGTTGAGGCCACATGAGCAGAACTATGTGACCCATGATCTTGAGTTGGCAGTGGTAGTCTTTGCATTGAAGATGTGGTGGCACTACCTGGTGGGCGAGAGGTTTACTATCTAATATGATGAGAATAGTCTCAGATATATCTTTTCTCAGAAGGATCTGAATTTGAGACAAAGGCGATGGCTTGAGTTCCTCCAAGATTATGACTTTGAGATAATTTATACTCCTGGGAAGGGGAACGTAGTGGCAGATGCTCTCAGCAGAAAATCCAGTTTTTAGTAGCTGGATGAGGCAACGGGGCAGTTGGCCTCTTTACAGTTATCCTTCATGTATGGGGATGAGGGATCATACCTTTAGTCGATGGTTGTTACCCCTCCACTCTTATAGCGAGTCAGGGAAGCACATCTCGAGGATGATAGTTGTGATACTCTACGTGCATAGATATCCATAGGTGATGCTGCTGAGGGATATTCAGAAGGTGGGGAGCACGTTGTTCTTTTCAGAGTGCGCATGGTAGTACCAGTGACGTTGTGGGAGGACTTTCTGAGGGAGTTCCATACATCCCCTTTGGCGGTGCATCAAGGCATTGCAAAGATGTTTCTGGACCTCTGATGTCAGTTCTGGTGGTCATGAATGAAGAAGGGTGTGATAGAGTTTGTCTCTCGGTGCCTTAATTATCATCAAGTAAAGGCTGAGAACCATGTGCCAGCAGGTTTGACTCAGCCCCTTGAGGTGCCAAAGTGGAAGTGGGATGAGATATCCATGGACTTCTTGATGGGTTTACCATGTACGTCTAGGGGACACGATGCCATCTGGGTGATCATCAATCGACTCACCAAGTCGGCCAAATTCCTAGCCATACGAGTGCAGAGTTCAATAGAGAGCTTGGGATGCCTCTACATGTAGGAGATTGTTCGACTTCATGGAGTTCCATCCACGATCATTTCATATCGTGATGCTTGTTTCACATCCCGGTTGTGGAAGGAATTACATGATGCTTTTGGGAATCAGTTTTTCTTGATCACATCATTTCATCCCCTGACTGATGGTCAAACAGAGCGGACCATCCAGGTCCTGTAGGATATGCTTCGAGCTTGCATTCTTGACTTCGGTCATATCTGGGAGTATCACCTACCACTGGTGGAATTTTCTTATAACAACATTTATCATTCCACTATTGGTATGACACCATTAGAGGCTTTGTACGGGCAACCTTGCAGGTCCCCACTTTGCTGGACTGACCCAGGAGAGTCAGCACTCATGGGCCTAGAGTTGGTGAGAGCTACTATAGAGAAGGTTCAGGTCATCCATGAGCGGATGAAGACTAAGCATAGTCGGGAAAAGTCTTATGTCGATAGGAGGAGGAGTCCCTTGGATTCGAGGAAGGAGACCATGTGTTCCTTTGGGTCTCACCTCGATGGGGATTGTAGAGATTTGGCTGAGGCAACAAGCTATCTCCGAGGTTCATTGGCCCTTTTCAGATTCTTATTAGAGTTGGTGAGGTGGCATATCACTTGGCTCTACCTCCTCAGATGGACCGAGTACACAATATCTTCCATGTGTCGCAGCTACGGTGGTACGTGCACGATCCAACGCAAGTTATCAACTGGGGTGAGCTGGACATCAATGATGGGGCGACCTTTGTAGAGTACCCAGTAGAGATCGAGGATCGATAGGAGAATATCCTTCGTGGATGAGCTATTCCCTTGGTGCGTGTCCGGTGGAAGCAAGGGAATCTTCAGGAGAGAACGTGGGAGCAGGATGCTCAGATTCGCTTGCAGTACCCACATCTTTTTGAGTAGCCATTGTTTTGGCTTTTCGGGGACATAAAAGCCCAAAGGTGGGTGTCATGTAATGTCCCAGATTTTTCCATATGTTATTTTAATATTATAAGGGAATTTATTCAAGACTAGGTTCTGAGACTGCGTGTGGTTCCGAGGCCCGGTGAGCCCGGAAAAAATGTTTGAATTTAATTTAATAATTAAATTATGTGAGCAAGCAGTTTTTCAGAAAAATTGGAATAACTCCTGAACGGGTGCTCGGATAAGAAATCTGAGGGCACCTTTGCATTCGAAAGAACATTTTTACGATAGGAGAGGCCTAACTTCGGCTGGCGCAGGTTGGTGGTGAAATTTGGTTTTTAGACGTAACCTTAATAAAATATTTTATTAAAATATTTTATTTAAATCCTTTTTGAAACAAAATATTTTTTTATTTTAAATAGAGATTTCATAGGGAGGGTCAGTGTTAAAATTCACCTAACTCTGATTTTCTCTGGAGAGCTCTGGAGAAGACCTCCCGACACGGTGACGACGTTCTTGACGATTTTTGCCGGCGACGACGACGCAGAAACCAGATCATCACCGATGAACATCGCAGAATCCAGGTAGGATGTTTGTTTGTGATTTATTCCACATTTTTTATTTCCATGATGAACACAGACTAATCCATGATGAGATTTTCCCGTGGATCGGTCGTTCTAGCATGATGGGATATTTGCGGGAATCATGGGGATTTGATTCTTGAAATTATTTTGGTTTTCGTTCAACCTCTAATGGTGACGAACCAAGATCGACACGAACATCGATCGAGGTCCGTCCCTCTCGATTGTTGTGTTTTTCTCTCCCAGTTATTACACATTCTTCGTGTGTGTTCTACGCATTCTTGGAGGAAATTGATCACTGTGCATTCGTTTGTTTGTGCAACGATCTGAAATTCATGATCGAACACCGAGACGACCTTGCAGAGGTGTGACGGTGACAGCGGAAGACAAATCGATGTTGTTCGGAATTTATGTTCTTCTAGCCTTTTTGTGCGGATAGATCTGGACGCGCTATCAAGGCCGATCGGGAGCACAAAACCAACAGAATCAGTTTTGTAGGGGCGAGACAACCCCAAATCTAGAGTTCTGTGATGATCGGATAGTGGGATCAAGATCCGGAGAATCAGGCGAGGCATGAGGAGGAAGACGACGCCTCTAGAAATTTCCCGACTACACGCCATGTATTATGGGATACACGGCATGTGTTCATCAGCAGATCACCTGGCGTGTTCTCCGGGAGTACACGGACACAGGTTGGGTACACGGCCAAGGACACACCGTGTATACCCCTCCCCAACCAGACCCGACCAGATACATGAGATACCCCGTGTACTGGTACATGGGCAGGAGACACGGACACGGACAGAGGCCGTGTACTGGCACATGTCCAGCATACACAGAGTGAGCCCGAGGTGCTTGGACACAACATGTGTTTCTTCTAGACGCCGTGTAATTTTTTTCTACCCGACAAGCTGAATGACACGGGCCTTTTACATGGGCAGTACCTGGTTTCAAGGAACATGGTGTGTACTATTTCTACACGCCGTGTAGTTTAGTTTTACATAGCTTGGACAGATGACATGGGCTGTTGACGCGGGCAGTACCTGGGGTCAGGGACCACGGTGTGTAAACATACTACACGCCGATTAACAAATTTCTTCATGGTTTAATCCACTTGTCTTCTGTGACTTGGACATGTTTCCTTAGGATTCGTACCCTTGGTCTTTTCCCAGATTGTTCTGGTATCATTTCATTTATACAGGAGTATGATCCATTTTGCAAGACTTCCTAAATAGAGTTGTTGGAATCCTCTTTATGAGACTTGGAGCCAGATCATCTATTCATTCCTAGAACCCTAGGTAGAGTTCGTGGTATTGATGTGACCAACTTTACCCGGGCACCGATCCTCTGCTTAGCAGATTAGCTCAGACTGAGTTGTCAGAATCATCCAATGACTTGGTTGTGATCCTCATCTGAGCATCATGTTCTCAAGGTACTTGTGGAGTGTGTTATCTCAAAACGAGTACTTATTATCTCTCTCTTCAGTCCTATGAGTGTGTTCCCCTTGTTATGTTCTTAGTGGAATCTTCGAGCTAGATCTTAGTAGTGGTATTTGCGATTGTCGATCGTGCATGAGTATATCTGGATATTCTTGTTATATGTTTGGTAGACATATACTATGTAGAGCTGACTCTATCTTTCCTTTTTGATATTTCCCTTATTGTATTTCCTTCGTGGTTTCGGGGTGTCATACTGGGTATTGTTATACTCACCCCTGTATGGGTTTTTCTTGAACGTGTTGTGTCTTGTGTAGACAAGTGAGCCTTTGACATGATTCTAGGTGGACCAAGACCAGACGGTGCTCAGTGAGATCAGGCGGGTCGTGGTGTGTTCCTATGGCTACAGATTGCAGTCCCCATACCTTTCTTTATAGGTTGGACTTTGTTAAAGACTTTCTTTTGGTGGGATTGTACTTTTGGCCTAGGGTTTTACACTTGTTGTACTTTACTTTCCTATCGTACTCTGTTGGTTGAGATTTATAGTGTATGCATGCATTTCAATTTTTAGTAGTTTTACTTTTCAGCTTTGTGGGATTGGAGATGTGTGTGCGTGTGTAAAGGTTTATAAGCAATGCCTCACATGTTAGTAGCATGCCTACTCGGTGCTAGTCACCAGCCCCTGGCCTATTTGAGGTGGGCTTGGAGAGTTGCAGCTCGGGCCCCACTGGGACGTGTCGTGACACATTCCTCTCCCAATCATATGGGATCACACTTCCAAGTAAAGGATTTATTCCACTATCATTTTTTGTTCAAGTTTTTTTGTTTCTATGCCCTTGGATTTTCAATTCCAAATGTTAGGGTATAATTTATGACCTCACTTATACATCCCAATATATGTTTTAATGAGTATATAACCCTTTCTCTCTTATTAATTCCTTTCATGTACACATGTTACCATATCGAAATTCAATAAGGGATTTCTCTCTCCTCATATGCATTCAAGCAATTGTTTTTTTATGAATCTAAAATCAATTACATATATTGGGACATGTATCCATATTACCCACTTACTTTACATTTCATGTAAATATGATGATACACCCCATTATCTCTCATCCAACATTTTCAAAAATTCTTATGTCATGCCGTTATGATACCGAAATCGCAGCACGATTTTCCAATCCAAAGTCATTGTGTAGTGAATACCTTCCCATTTCCCTATAAATGTTATTCACCATTATGCAAATTAAATTATTGATTATAGAGTTTCTATTATGAATTCAACATTCCTTTATCTAGGAATAAATGATGATTTTTAGTGAATCCATATTATATCATCCATGTGGAAGACGTATGCATGAAATGAAATGACTAAGAAGGGTGTGCCTTAATAGCACCCCAATGCATTGGGTAAAGACTAATATCATGATACGTTAAGAGAAATTAGGGTTTAGTCAAGCTATTTCATGTTCAATGTGGGTTTACTCATTCTCCATGTTCAATGACCCTTGGCTCACGCTAATATCATATTAAATGTTGTTACCAGATTTCCATGTTATGATAATCATGCTATATCATGCCTTTATGTACATGTTTCTCTTATGATCCATTGATAAGCCTATTTCCTAACATGTATTTTATTATTCATGTTTTTCCCTGTTTACTCCCTTAATGGGATTTATAGCTCACCCTTTTTTATTCATTTTCTTATTTTGTCCCATGTAATGTTATGTACGAAAGAATGTGTGTGGTAATTTAAAAGAAGTTTTCAATAAAGATGTGTATTTCATGCTTTACATTGTTATTTAATTTTCCTAACCACAAATACAGTATACCACTTGACCATCTATGTTGTGTCAAGTTAATATTTTATGCATAAATTATGTTTAAGTATGAAATAAAGAGAAGGATTGTTATAGTTGGTATTAGAGGGAGTGTTTAGTTTTTTTGGGATTAGTATTATAAAATAATAGTGAAATACATTGGGATAGGACTATGTAGAATAAAAAACAACTTAAATTTTAGTGGGTATTGAAGAATTTATTTATCATGAAAATACACCCATGTCAGGATCTGAGCAGATAGAGGTGGGTCTGGCACAGATGTATCTAGGGGTAAAACCTGAAAACACCACTTTGAACATGACTCTAACAGGGAACTGGTGCATGATAACGGGCCTTGATTCACTATTGATTATGACACTCCTAAGGGATATTATTTGTTTAATTCATAGGTTTAGTATGATCCATTATTAGCGCAATAAAAAATGTCCCTTAAGAATATATGAGTGGAAGTAAATTAGGGATAACATAGATTGAATCTTATAAGTTTAATGTGATGACTATTCCAATGAGATGACCAATCCGATGGGAGTGGGAATCACAAACCGTGTCATGATAATATCTCTGTTAAATCATGTTATGAATAGAAACATGGGTCAATAGGAATGTTCAATCCCCACTATGAAAGAACAATTCAAAAACGAGAGCTTCATAAGACGAAGTCCTCTTATGTTTAATCGATCATATTATGCCTCAATTTCCGAAAAATATATCAACTCAATTGAAAATATCTTTTCCATCCCCCAATGTTCCGAACTATTGAGTCAATAAAGTTTCCTTATTAATTTTCAATTCCTTCATGTTGGGGGATATTGATTGAGTCAATAAGGATTCCTTAGGAATTTACCATTTCTTCATGTTTTGAAAATCAAAAACACCTTATCTTAAGGAAAATTTTATTTACCCTGCGTTTTACATTCATAAGGAAAAGTTTCCTTCCCTAAGGATATTTATCCTTACTATGTATTTCATTATTGATTTTTTATAAGTATAAAATTTGGGTTTTTACCCAAAAACATGGAATCATATATATACTTAGATATAAAGAATTCTGTTTTTAGGATCTGAATTCATGTTCTGAGTTCTCTGAATCCATACTCCGAACTCTTCTGAGTCCTGACTTTGAGTTCTCTAAATTCAGACTCTGAACTCTTCTGAGTTCTGACTCCGATTTCTTTGAATTCATACTCCGAACACTTCTCAGTTCTGACTCAGAGTTCTTTGAATTTAGACTCCAAACTTTTCTGAGTTCTGACATCGAGTTCTCTGAATTTAGATTTCGAACGTTGTATGTTCAGACTCCTATCTTTTTATGTTCTAACTCCGAACTCTCATGAATTTAGAATCTGAATTCTATTTAATTCAAGACTCCAAATTTCCTTGAAATTAAGACTCTGTAATTCTATATAATTCTAACTCCAAATTCCTTTGACAACCATAATCCTAATATCTATGTGTTATAGACACCTAATGTGTTCTTGGTTAGACTCCGAACTATTTTTCCATACACTCCGAAAAAAATATTTGGTTATGTAACCATATTTTTGGTTACTCATGTTTTGGTTATAAAACGATGTCGTGCATTTAATTACTAACTAACCATTTTTTAAGTGACATGTTTACATGTCCCTCCAAAATTCAAGAAAAAATATGACTGTTAGGGGAGGGAGCTGACTTTTGAAGTCATTCCTATAAATAGGAGCTCATTTGAAAGAGCACAACGGGTTTTACAACATTGACGAGAAGTTGATAAATCTAAAGAATACTTGTGGTTGAAGTGATTTCTAGAGAGAGAGAGACTCTTATAAACTCTCTGGCTTCATGGAAAAAGAATAAATGACTTGTTCAAACTTTTCTTCGTGCAGAATTACTTTGTGAAGACATGTGATTTCCATAAAATCAGAGACTTCGGGTTGTGAAGTCAGAGGTGCCAATTTCCTTACAAATTGAGGGCTTTCGGGGATATCTAGACTGATACCCATCATTATATTGAGGGCTTACTTGGGTTTGGGTAAAACAGACTTTCTTGGAAGTATAAATCAAGGGACCTTTATCCGAGGTTGTTGGATACCTTTCTCTTTGGGTTAAAAGATTTACTACTTGTTACTATTAGTGTTTCAATCTTTCGTTTCCACTTTAATTTTGGTTATTAAGGAAATTATAACTATATTATACATCCTTACACTTGTACTCTGATTAAATAGGATTCTATATGCTTTAAGGTAGAATATTTGTTGTTTATTAGAACTTAGAGGTGTTGTGATTTTTTTTATACAAAATTTCCTTAAAGAATTTTTAAAGTATACAATTCACCCCCCTATTGTATATTGAGTATCTACACCATAGTTTGATACTACAATCAGTATCATATTTATCTTACAATCTATCCAACAATTGGTATCAGAGGATTTCTTAAATCTGAATTAATCTCACGATTAGATTCAGAGGAAAAATCTTCTTCTTCACTGTTTTGGAATCATATTTTTGGATGCATAATGTTCAGAATCATATTTTTATTAGACATACACTAGTTCTATTTTCCTTTATTAGGATATTTAGAATCTTTTATTATTAAAAAGTTTGTGTGGAGAGATTTTCCTTAATATGGCAGGTTTAAATGTTGGTTCTATAGAAAATCTAAATCCTACCACACCTCCTTTTTTTATGGAAATGATTATGAGTACTGGAGAGATAAGATGAAGTCGTTCATTATTAACACTAGATTTGATAACTACCTGATGCTGACTGAAGACTATAAGATTCTTGACAAGGAAATGATAACTTTTACTAATCAGGATAGATCATAATATCAAGAAAATTTCAAAGTCAGAAATACATTGCTATCTTCTACGACTAGAAACATCTATATTCAAATATCATCATGTAAAGTTGAAAACAGTATCTGGATGAAACTTGAAGTTACACATTTTGGTACTTCTAATGTTATAGAGACATGAAGAGCTATGTTGAGAGCTGAATACCATGTCTTTAACATTTCTTTTGGAGAACCTATAAGAAATGTTCTGCAAAGGTTCATGACTATTGTGAATAGTATACAGTATATGGGAGAAAAAGGTTTGGATGATGAGGACCTTGTAGATAACATCATAGAAATCATGCAAAATGAGTGGAAGTCCAAGAGGACAACAATTGATGAGAACATGAAAGCCACCAATATTTATTTAGATGAGCTATTTGGAATTCTTCTTCAACAAGATACTAGAATGAAGGGAGATACTAATAATGTTAGAAAGAAAAATTGGAATGGAGGATTTTCATTTAAAACTACTTCAAAACATATGAAATACATGACTCCAGAAAGAGTATTTAGATCAATGTCAAACAAAGTCACTATTCAGTTAGAATCTTGTGATACTGAAAATTATTAGAATGATTTAACTAATCTTGCTCAGAGAATGAACAAGATAGTAGATCAGAAAAACTATCAAAATAAGTTTAAGAAAGAAACAACAGAGATAAGAAAGATATGGAAGTTACTTGTTATGAATGTAGTAGAACAGGTCATATCAGAACTGATTTCCCGCTATTGAAAAAGAAGGAAATGAATGAAATGAATTCAGAGAGAAACAAGAAGAAGTTATATCATTCAAAACTCGAGAAATGTCTTAAAGGAAATGACACTTGGAGTGCTAGCTATGGAGAATCTTCGGGAAGTTATTCTTCTGAATATGAATCAACAGCACCGAAAAATATTGGATTCATTTCTACTACTTCTTTCAAAAATACATGTCTTATGGAAAAGGTACGCTCTGCCAAGGATTTAAAAAATTTATCTATTGATAAGAATTACTATATTGAAGATATTACTTGTAATAAAGATATTTCATCTTATGATAATGAATAAATACCTACATATTAAGAAGTATCTATATTTTCTATGTTTTTAGAAGCAAGAAATTGTAAAATTTATAAGAAACTAAACAAAGTAAATACTAGGGAATAAGTTCTTACAAAAGAGATTTCAGACCTCTCTAGAGATCTTAAAGATAAGGTTGAGCTTCTAGATAAACTTTCTAAACACCGTAAGGAAGTAAATTCTGAAAAGGAAAAACATTCTAAAGATCTTAATAATGATATTTTAAAAATAAATGTTTTTGAGGAAAAAATAAACTCTAAAGAAATAATTCCTAAGGATAGAAATTTAGTCCTAAGACAAATATCCAAAATATATTCTCTTAAGAAACATCTTGAAAACTTTACTTCTAGTAATGAAAATTTTGGCAAGATGTATTCTCATATCAAACCTCAAGGAAATACTACTGGAGTAGGTTATACTCACAGAAAACCTGTTTTAAAAAACAATGATTTTATTCCATCTAGAGCCCCTTTTTTTACTAAATGTAAAAGTGGTATGTAAAGACCCAGAAATTTCATGGAAAATGTTTTATTAATTTTTTTTGGGATTTTACGAGAACGCAGTTTCTGACGGTGCTTGATTCTGAGGCACGGTGTGCCCGGAATCATTTTCTGAAGTTTATCTTGGGTACGTTCAGTGAACGAACGAGCGGGTTTATCTATCTTTTGAACCGGTGCTCGGAATTGAAATCTGAGGGTACCAATGGAACCGCAGCACCAGTAATTGCTTGAAAAGTCCTTTTCTGGAGTTGCGTTTTCTCGGGTGTGGCACTTAAAATTTTTTGTTCAGAAAAGAATAAAATAAAATGGTGCAACCAAATTTTATTTTATTTTAACCTAAGATAAGTGGTTGAAGTGGGACCCACTTTATCCTACTCCACTAGGTAGGATATTTGTGGGGTGGGGCCCACACTATCCCCACCTATTCATTTCTTCAACCCCCTCCTTTAATTAGGTAACGCACCCGCACCCCACTTTAATGAAACTAAACCCTTGCGTTTATGTGGATTAATAAACGCCACATTAATTGGGTAGTTTAAACTTCTCAATTAATTCAATTAAATTGAATGATTCAATTTTTGAATTTCAAAATGTTTGGCTTGTGTGTTAATAATATAAGACAAGTCTTATTTTATTAAAGGGGTTCGTTGTGCGAGAGGGCTTGGGAGAATTACTCGAAGCCTTGAACCTTTTTCTTCCTCGACGAAAAAACGCGAAGAACGCCGACCTCCGACGAAGGTCATCAATAACGCCGGATCCTCGGAGATCGACGATGTGACACCGGCGAATCGTTTCTCCACAACGCGATGATCCTCCTTCTACGACGCTTTCATCCATGACGAGCAATTCCACGATGATCCTTCAAACTTTTATTCGAGGTAGGGGGATTTTTTTTTGATCATGATTACATTCATCACTGGTTATCATATTTATTTTAGACACTTGATATCGCAATAACAAGAGGAGGTTGGACCGCACGAACACGGTCGACCCTCCTCCGCCCATGGTTGTTGATTTGTTTGCGGCACGAACAAGGCAGCACGGTGCCGATGAACCACGCGGAATATAATAAAGATAGGGCGAAGAAGCACGGCGCCGGCGCATCGTGCCATTGAAGTCGAACTAGCCGTGGTGCCGTCGCGCCGCGCCGGAGAACTTAGAAGAGACCACGGCCAGTGTGGGGCCACGAAGGAGGGGCGCGGCGCCGTCGCGCCATGTCGGTCGGACCAAGGCCGCGGCCTTTGGCCACAGTGGAGTAGGAAGCGGCAGCCGACTTCTGGCCGCCAGCGCCGGAGTAGGAGGGCGGGACCCCGTCTGTCCCCAGGCGGCAACAGCATGGCCGGCCAGCCGGGCCAGCCAGATTCTGAGAATGGTCGGGGGTCGTAAACCTTGGGTGGCCAATAGGAGCGGCCCCCCACATGGGGGCCGCTGTTACACAGGGGGGGCAGCGCGCCCGCCGCACTCCATCTGCTCGGCCGTTACGGCCGAGCCGCCTGGCTCGCTATCCAAGCCGGGCTGGGCCATGCCCAGGTCGGGCCGGGCCGCGCACAAGCGGGCTAGACCCAGACCCGAGTCGGGTCGACCCTGTTCGGGCCGACCCAGGGGGTATAGTGCCGGGTCGGACCGGGCATGAACCCCCTATTCGCAGACCTCTTTCGTTCTTTTGCTCATAACTTGGGATTCGGACCTCCAATCGACTCACCGTCAGCTGTGATGTGATCCTCGGATCGAGACTGTCGTTTCGTTATATTACACTTTTCAGAGAACATTGGGTTTGTCCGGGTTGGTTCATACACAAAACCAACCGGGCCCTCGGAACGGAAACACATATAACTTGAGCTCCGGACGTCCGATTGACATGCCGTGGACTTTGTTGGATTCCTCTTGATGAGACGAAACTTTTGGCATACTTCGCCTGAGTTTTGGACGCAGTTGGATAGTGGCCGGGTTGGATTGAACCCAAAATCCAACAGGACCCTAGGAACGGAAAAGCTGATAACTTACAGACCGAATGTCCGTTTGATGAACCATCAGTGGCGTTGTTGATAACGTTGAGAAACGGTCCATTTGAGTATACCCTATGTGAGTTTGGGGTACATTTGAGACACTTCTGGGTTGGTTTGCACACGAAACCAACCGGGCCCCTGGGACGAATAGGCTAATAACTCACAGACCGGGCATCCGATTGACGCGCTGTCTGTTGCGTTGAGACCCCGATGGCGAGGCGGTCCATTGAGATACTTCTTTGTGGGACATTGAGATACATGGTGTATCGACCTGTAGCTCATGGAGCGGACCCTCCCAGAGACGAGCGTACGGAGTACGGAGACCGTGTAGCCAGCTGAGACCTGACGACTGCTTGACCAACTCGACATGGAGTGAGTTGACTAGCCCAGTGGATGGAGCACTTCTTGTTTGGGTGCGGACCCATGACAGACGATGCACTAATGAGTTTGGGTGCAGACCCGCGGCACTCATCCGGAGAGTACCTCTACAGGCTATTAGGGGGGATGCACTACTGTGTTTGGGTGGAAGACTCTGGCTGGAAGCACTACTTTGTTTGGGTGGCTGACCCGCGGTACTCGACAGGAGGAGTACCTCAGCAGTCTTAGGTTATTGACTAGTACCTCAGAGTCATGACAGGATCACTGTACTCTCCAGATATAGGGCTCTTCAGCAGTTACGGTTTCGATAATGAAAATCTTGGTCTGAGTTGATTCTATGAACTTTGTGTTTACCTCATGATTGATATGGTTCACTTGATCACTTAGTTATATGTATGGGCATATACCTAGGTAGTGGTAATCCGTTGATTTCATAACCTTTGTGTTTCCTCATGATTGAGATGAGTTACTTGATAAATAAGGTATAAGTATGGGCTTATACCTAAGTAAGGGTTATCTGTTGAGATCCTTCTTTATGGTTATACTTGTTGGATTTAGTGATACCTTGAGGGTATCGGGGTCCCTACTAAGTATCGTATACTCACCCCTTCACGGGCTATTCACGCACTTTGTTGTGTTTGTTGTAGACGTCGGGCAATGCTGACAGAGGCCGAGTGTTTGAGGACTGGACGGTACCCGGAGGTGGACCTCACGACGAGTCAGTATCCGGAGGTGGACTTCAAGACGAGACAACACTCAGAGGAGGTTGACGGGCGAGAGCATTGTGGAGGCTATATGTACCTACCCTTCAGGTAGGATCCGGGGAAGAAGAATCAGGAGCTGCTTCCATTCTTCCAATTGTTTTCCTTTTTCTGTTGTACTTTTTCAGTTGTAGCAGTACTTTAGATTGGGTTTGTATTCTAGACCATTTACTTTTCAGCACTTCCTTTTGTACTTAGTGTATTACTTCCTCTTGTACTCTATGGTGTTTTGTTTACCTTTATAAAGGAAATGTCTTCCCAGTTATCGGGAATTACTCCTTGGTGCTATTCGCCAGCCCCTGGCCTATGGAAGGCGGGTTTGGGGTAGTGACGGCACGGGCCCCGAGGACGGGTCGTGAAAAATCGGTATTAGAGGAGTCGGTTCTACCATAGAACTTATAACTCTGATATTTTCTTTCTATGAAGCGATAGTGTTAAGAGTAACAAGTGTGGTTTTCTATTCAGGGAGTCCAGTGTGGGTGCGGGCGGCCGACGTATCCATACACCAGGACCCTCACAACTGATTTCAAACTTTGTGCATGAAAAAACTGATTGTGTGTGTGTTTACAGAAGTTTTTTAAAAGTCAGCTCAAACCAGGTCATCTCACCAGGTATAATCATTTTACCGTGTCACATTTTTTCTTTCAGGATGGCTTTCCACGGACGACCAACTAGAGCCCAGAGGGATGTGCATACTGACAGACTGCTGAGCGACGAGGCTTCAGTACAGGGCCCTCTTATAGTAGGGGCACCAGCAGAGGCACCAGTAGTACTACCATATGTTGGGCCACCGATTCAACCAGCCCCAGCAGTAGGTGATGCACGCAGCTTCAGCGCGCTACACGTTTTCCAGCGCCAGAGACCACCCAGGTTCCGGGGAGAGACGGACCCGCAGGCGGCTGAGGATTGGCTGGAGGCTGTGGTGAGAGTCTTCAGGCTAGTGGGGATGCCTGCAGACTTCATGGTGATATTTGCTGCCAGCCTCCTTCAGGCAGAAGCAGGCAGGTGGTGGAGCCACCTGTTCCAGTTTTGCGACGGGATGACCGTCACCTGGGGAGACTTCGAGACCTTCTTCAGGGTGGAGTTTGTGCTAGTAGCTCTACACCCCGAGCATGTACAGGAGCTACTGCCTTTGCTGCTGGATTTTCGATCAGTAGCCGAGTCATCTGTGGGTAGTAGAAATATTATGAAGAGTTAAAAGATGACTAGAGCCAGCCGTACGAGGAGCAGGAAGTGTTATGAATGTGGCAAGAAGGGTCACCTGGCACGTGACTATCCGACCCACCGCACAGTTGATCCGCAGGCTTTGGAGGAGCCACCAAGACAGTAGCAGTGGCAGGTGCTTGAGCAACTGCCGAGCAGTGGAAAAGGCGATAGAGCTCCAGAAGCATGCGGATAGGAGCGGAACAAGTGTATACGTCCCTTGTACTTCTAGATCCATGTTGTTGTCGTATTTGTGTCTTTGTACTACGAGATTCAATAATAAAAAGACACTTATCTTCATGATGTTTACTTTCTTATCCTTTTGTTTGGTTAATACTGAGTGGTCCCGGTAAAAACTGTTGACTTGACCCTCAATTTTGAGATTTCTACTAGAGGAGACCCAGTGACCTCACACTGATGCCGACAGTGTGACTTGACCCATGGAGGCGAGAGTGACAGTTGTACCTCTTGGTAGTAACGTCGAGGCTTTACGATGTCATCCATGGCATGAATACATCATTCATGTCAAGATTGACTGTATTAGGAAATGGGCGTGGTTCATCCCGGGGATGAGACTGAGTTTCTATTTTTGGAAAAGGAGAAATCTTAGCAGCTCTTACAGATCATAGGAAAAGAAGGTGCAGATAATCCAGGAGCGGATGAAGACTACACAATGCAGTAAGAAACAAGAAACTGGCACCAGTATTAGAGACTCAGGCATGTTAAATGTTTCATGAAGAGGAATCTTTAAGGAGAGATGAGTATGTGAAGCAGTAGATGTGGAGGTAGATCTAGGAGAGTAGCATGAGGTGGTGTACATTTTTACATGTTACAACCACCCACCATAGTTGTCCCCGCCAGGATCAGGGAGCTAGAGATAAGGGGAAGAGTACAGCTGCATATGGTCAAGTAGTGTGACCCAATGGCTCTAAAAATGATTCAAGGGATAGTCTGTGTCCAGTACTAGCTTTCGTAGTAACAGACTTTGATATGAATCATTCCTTCCTTTCACAAATCTTGTCCCAGACCTAGAGTTTCCGGTAAGCCGTAGATTTGACCATCACGTATGGAGATACCTTGGGAGAAGACTCGATAATCACACTTACTCCGATAGTGTGGTCAGACCCTCGAGGTGAGAGTTTTGGTTGGAATATCTTGGTGGCATCGTCGAGGCCTTACGACGTTGGTTTGAGTATGGACTGGGAAATAACAGTTCATACACAAATTGACTATATTAGGCAAAAAGGATGTGGTTTAACTATGACGTCAGAATGAGTTTTCCTTGGTCGGCGAAAATGAAACCCCAGGCTGTACAGGATATACTCATGCATAGGAGGGTGCAGCCGATCTCTCTTGAGTCGGTAAACCATACCCTCGTGGAAGTAGGAGTTTTGAGTTTCAGTTCTAACAGGAATTGGAGACCTCTAGAGTTCGAGGACAATGATCATGTCCTTATACAAGTATCACTTCGACGAGGTTTACGGAGATGTGGCCGAGGCGACAAGTTATCTCCGAGGTTCAATGGACCTTTCTAGGTCCTCAGCAGGGTAGGAGAGGTGGTTTACCGCTTGAACCATCCACCATAGTCACACCAGGTGCACGAAGACTTCCATGTATCACAACTGAGGAGATACGAGCACGACCCTTCGCAAATAATCGACCATGAGGAGCTAGATGTTGACGATGGGGTGACTTTTGAGGGGTTCTAGTAGAGTTTGAGGATCGACAGGAGCGGGTCCTACAAGGACGGTCGATTCATTTTGTGTGCTTTTGTAGGCAGCACGGGAACCTTCAGGTGAGAACATGGGAGAAGAATGCTCACAGGTATGCTCAGTACAGCCTTTGTATCCCTAGTTTTTGTTAAAGCATTACAAGGACGTAAATCCCTGAGGTGGGAGTAATGTAAAGACCCGGAAATTTCAAGAATTTTTTTTTCTTAATTTTCTTTGGGATTTTACGAGAACTCAGTTTCTGACGGCGCCTGATTCCGAGGACTGGTGTGCCCGGAATCATTTTCCGAAGTTTAGCTCAGGTACGTTTAGTGAACGAATGAGCGGGTTTATCTATATTTTGAACCGGTGCTCGGAATTGAAATCTGAGGGCACCGATGGAACCACAGCACCGGTAATTGATTAAAAAGTCCTTTTTTAGAGTTGCGTTTTCTCGGGTGTGGCACTTAAAATTTTGGGTTAAGTAAAAGAATAAAATAAAATTGTGCAACCAAATTTTATTTTATTTTAACCAAAGGTATGTGGTTGGAGTGGGACCCACTATATCCTACTCCACTAGGTAGGATATTTGTTGGGTGGGGCCCACACGAGCCCCACCTATTCATTTCTTCAACACCCTCCTTTAATTAGGTAACTCACCCACACCCCCCTTTAATGAAAGTCAACCCTTGCGTTTATGTGGATTAATAAACGCCACATTAATTGGGTGGTTTAAACTTCTCAATTAATTCAATTAAATTGAATGATTCTATTTTTGAATTTCAAAACGTTTGGATTCTGTGTTAATAAAATAAGACAAGTCTTATTTTATTAAAGGGGTTCGTTGTGCGAGAGGGCTTTGGAGAATTACTTGAAGCCTTGAACCTTTTTCTTCCTCGACAAAGAATGCAAAGAATGAGAAGAACGCCGACCTCTGACGAAGGTAAACAACAACACTGGATCCTCAGAGATCGACGATGCGACGCCGACAAATCTTTTCTCCGCGACACGACGATCCTCCTTCCACGACGCCTTTTTCTGCGACGTGCAATTCCACGACGAACCTTCAACATTTTCTTTGAGGTAGGGGGATTATTTTTCTTTGATCATGATTACTTTCATCGCTGGTTATCATCTTTATTTGAGCCTCTTGATATCGCAATAACGAGAGGAGGTCGGACCGCACGAACACGGTCGACCCTCCCCCCCCCCCCCCCCCCCCTTGGTTGTTGATTTGTTTGTGGCAGGAACAAGGCAGCGCGGTGCCGATGCACCGTGGAGAAAATAATAAAGATAGGGAGAAGAAGCAAGGCGCCATCGCGCCGCACTGTTGAAGTCGAACTAGCCGCGACGCCGTCGTGCCGTTCCGGAGAACCTAGAAGAGACCGCGACCGGAGCGGGGCCGCGACGGAGGGGCGCGGCGCCGTCACGCCGCACCAGTCGGACCAAGGCCGCGGCGGAGCCGGAAGCAGCGTCCGGATTCCGGCCACCGGCGCTTGAGCAGGAGGGTGGGACCCTGGCAGTCCTGCGGTGGTAGCAGCATGGCCGGCCAGCCAGGCCGGTTGGCTTCCGAGAAGGGTCGGGGGTCGTAACCCCCGGCTGGTCGATAGGAGCGGCCCCCGACATGGGGGGCCGCGGTTACACAGTGGGCAGCGTGTCCCCCGCCCTCCATCTGCTTGGCCGTTACAGTCGAGCCGCCGGGCTAGCTGGGCAGGCCGGGCCAGGCCACGCCCCAGCGGGCCGAAGCCAGACCCGAGTCGGGTCGCCCCGGTTCGGGCCGACCCAAGGGGTATCGGGCCGGGTCGGACCGAGCCCAAATCCCCTATTCGTGGACCTCTTTCGTTATTTTTCCCATAAACTGGGTTGCGGACATCTGATCGATGCACTGTCAGCTGCGATGCAATCCTTGGATCGAGGTGATCGTTTAGGTATATTACACCCAATGTTTCGGAAAACTTTGGGTTTGGCAGGGTTGGTTCGTACACAAAACCAACCGGGCCCTCGGAGCAGAAATGCTTATAACTTGAGCTTCGGACGTCCGATTGACGTGTCGTCGACTTTGTTGGATTCCTCTTGATCAGACAGAACTTTTGGCATACTTCGCCTGAGTTTTGGACGTAGTTGGATAGTGGTCGGGTTGGATTGAACCCAAAATCCAATCGGGCCCTAGGAACGGAAAAGCTGATAACTTAGAGACAGGACGTCTGTTTGACGAACCGTCAATGGAGTTGGTGATCACGTTGAGAAATGGTCCCTATGTGTATAACCTATGTGAGTTCAGGGTACAGTTGAGATACGGTCGGGTTGGTTCTCACACGAAACCAACCAGGCCCTTGGGACGAAAATCCTAATAACTCACAGACCTGGCATCCGATTGATGCGCCGTCTGTTGAATTGAGACCCCTATAGCGAGGTGGTCCTTTGAGATACTTATTCATGGGACTTTGAGATACTTGGAGTATCGACTTGTAGCTCATGGAGCGGACCCTCCTAGAGACGAGCGTACGGAGTACGAAGACCGTGAAGCCGGCTGAGACCTGACGACTGCTTGACCGACTCAACTTGGAGTGAGTCGACTAGCCTAGTGGACAGAGCACTACTTGTTTGGGTGCAGACCCATGGCGGATGGAGCACTATTGAGTTTGGGTGCTGTCCTGCGCTACTCATCAGGAGAGAACCTCTACAGGCTATTCGGGGGGATGCACTACTTTGTTTGGGTGGAAGACCCTGGCGGGATGCACTACTGTGTTTGGGTGGCTGACCCGCGATACTCGACAAGAGGAGTACCTCAGTAGTCTTAGGTTAGTGAGCAGTACCTTGGAGTCGTGACATGATCACTGTACTCTCCATAGACGGGGCTCTTCAGTAGTTACGATTTCGATAATGAAAATCCTGGTTTGAGCTGAGTCTATGACCTTTGTGTTTACCTCATGATTGAGATGGGTCACTTGATCACTTAGGTATATGTATGGGCATATACCTAGGTAGTGTTTATCTGTTGATTTCATATCCTTTGTGTTTCCTCATGATTGAGATGGGTTACTTGATAACTTAGGTATAAGTATGGGCTTATACCTAAGTAAGGGTTATCTGTTGAGATCCTTCTTTGTGGTTATCCTTGTTGGATTTAGTGAGACATTGAGGGTCTCAGGGTCCCTACAGAGTATCGTATAGTCACCCCTGCATGGGCTATGCTCGCACTTCGTTGTGTTGGTTGCAGATGTCGGGCAGCGCTGACAGAGGCCGAGTGTTCGAGGACTGGACGGTACCCGAAGGTGGACCTCACGATGAGTCAGTATCCGGAGGTGGACTTCATGATGAGATGACACTCAGAGGAGGTTGAAGGGTGAGAGCGTTGTGGAGGCTATCTGTACCTACCCTTTAGGTAGGATCCGTGGTGGACGATCCAGGAGTTGTGCTATCTGTACCTACCCTTAAGGTAGGATCCGAGGAGGACGACCCAGGAGCTGCTTCCATTCTTCCAGCTGTTTGAATTTTTCTATTTTACTTTTTCAGTTGTAGCTGTACCTTCGATTGGGTTTGTATTCTAGACCATTTACTTTTCAGCACTTACTTTTGTACTTAGTGTATTACTTCCGCTTGTACTCTGTGGTGTTTTGTTTACCTTTATAAAGGGAATGTCTTCCCAGTTATCGGGAATTACGCCTTGGTGCTAGTATCCGGCCCCTGGCCTATGGAAGGCGGGCTTGGGGTAGTCACGGCATGGGCCCTGAGGACGGGTCATGACATGGTGGGCATTGGAAAAAAATTGTTCTTTGAATAATGTTTAATTTCTTGGGTTTCATAATGTCTATTTTTCTAAAAAATGTGGATACCCAATATTTTATTGTCTAACAATTCAGGATCAAATAATTTTTGGATTCGGAAAGTCTAACATTTTTATTTTCAGGAGAATAAAGAGAGTAATAATAGAAATACTTGGTATATGGATAGTGGATGTTCCCAGAATTTGTCTGGTAACAAAAACTTCTTTAAAATGATTATCAAGAAGAAAGGAGGAAAAGTAACTTACAAAGATAATGATCAGGGAGAAATTTTTTGTATAGGTAGCATAGTTCTTCTTGGAATGATTTTGATTTCAAATGTTTTATATGTTAATGGTCTTAAGAACAACCTCATTACCATAAGTCAATTTTGTGATCAATGTTACCCTGTGAATTTTAGTAATGACAAGTGTTTAGTACACAATTTGAAGGAAGAGTTTATTCTTTCTTCCAGTAGGCAATAGAATGTTTACACACTAAACATAGAAGATCATAAGAGCCAGGATCTACCTTTCCTTATTGAAATATAAGACCATTCATGGTTATGGCATAGAAGGTTAGGTCACTATAACCTTAGGAACATGTGAAATCTATCTAAGAAAGGACTAGTTAAGGATATACCAGAGATTAAATTTGATTCTTCAAAAGTTTGTGATCCTTGTCAATATGGAAAGAAACATAAATCAAGTTTTAAATTAGTCAGTGATGTCTCAACCACTGATGCATTACAATTAGTTCATATGGATCTTTTTGGACCAACACAAACTGGAAGCATTGGAGGAAAATTTTATGTATTTGTCTTAGTTTATGATTATACTAGATTTACATGGGTCTATTTTCTAGCAAATAATTCTGAAGCTTTTTCTTATTTCAAAAGTTTTAGAGCCCAAGTTAAAAATGAAAAAAAACCTTCCTTTGTTAACTATTCATAGTGATCATGGATGAGAATTTCAAAATTCTGATTTTAAAACTTTTTGTAGTAGAGAAGGCATTACTCATAACTTCACAGTACCCAGAACACCTCATCGGAATAGTGTTGTGGAAAGATGAAATATAATTTTTCAAGAGATAATAAGAACTAGGTTGAGTGAGTATTCTGTAGCCAAACATTTTTGGGATGAATCTGTAAGTACATCTTTTTATACTATAAATAGTGTATTGATTGGAACTTTTCTTAATAAAACTCCTTACAAGTTATGGAATGTTTGAAAACCTAGACATTCATACTTAAAGGTTTTTGGCTGTAAGGTATTCATTTTTAATACTAAACATAATTTACACAAATACACACAAAAATATGATGAAGGAATTTTCTTAGTCTAATCCACAACCTCTATGGCTTATAGAGTTTTCAACAAAAACACTTGTGCTATTGAAGAAACAGTACATGTCTAATTTGATGAAACTGATCCCTTAGTTTTTAAACAACCTCAACCCATATCTTCAGATGTGTTTTCCAAAACTGATTATCAACCTTTGTTAGAAGATCCTTGTGATAAGAAAAATGTCTAAGAAGATTTTTATGAAGAATTTACCCTAGAATATTTCTTACCCTATATTGATTAACAGGTTTTACAAAACCCAAATCAGTTTTTTCTAAATAATAATCCCAGTGATAGTATCATTGGTGATGTAAATCAACATGTAAGTACTAGAAGTTCCTTAATGAATGAATTAGAACATCTAGAACCCCTTTCCCAATTCAAACCAAAAAGAACTGATGAAGCTTTAGGTGATGATGACTAGATAAAAGCTATGCTAGATGAAGTAAATAAATTCGAATGGAATAACGTCTAGACCTTGGTTGAAAGAGCTGAAGAATCTTCTATTATTGGAGAAAAATTGGTCTTCATAAATAAATGTTATGAAAATGGAATCATAGTAAGAAATTAAGATATATTGGTTGCTAAAGGCTATAATAAACAAGAAGGAATAGACTATGAAGAAACCTATGCTCTAGTAGCTAGACTTGAATCTATTAGTATTCTACTTTCCTTTGCAGCATTCTTCAATTTAAAAATTTTTCAAATGTATGTTAAATGAGCATTCCTTAATTTTTTGGTACAAGAGGGAATTTTTGATGAACAAACTCTGAGTTTTGAAGATACCAAACATGCTAAAAAAGTTTATAAACAAATCGAATCTTTGTATAGACTTAAGCAAGCCCCTCAAGCTTGGTATGATAGAGATGCAAGATTTTTGATTAAAAATAATTATGTTATGGGAAATTCATATCAAACCCTTTTTATAAATAAAGATAAGAAAATGTTTTGATCGTTCAAATTTTTTTTGATGACAATATATTTGGTTCAACTCAGCAATCTTTAACTCATTCCATTGCAGATCTAATGAAATCTGATTTTGAAATGAATATGATGGGTGAGTTAACATTTTTCCTTGGTTTTCAAAATTCTCAAAAAATAGAAGGAATCTATATATCCCAACATAATTATATTAATTATATTCTTAAAAATTATGGATATTAAAACACAAAGAGTATTAGTACTCCCATTGGTACCTCAAATGCACATGATCATGATGAATCTAGGAAACCAGTAGATCAAACATCCTTTAGAGGTATAATAGGAAGTTTACTTTACATGAAAGCTAGTCATCCAGAATTAATGTTTTTAGTACTATTATGTGCCAGATATCATTCCAATTCTAAGGAATCTCATTTAAAGGCAGTGGAAATAATGTTTCACTACTTAAAGGGAACCACAAATTTATGACTCTTTTATACTTATGGAAAAGATTTTGTTCTAAATTTTTTTTTGATGCCGATTTTGGTGGATGTAGAATGGATATAAAGAATACATCTTGAACTTGTCATTTCTTAGGATATTCATTAGTTTCTTGGTCATGAAGAAAGCAACACTAAGTATCACTTTCCACTACTGAAACTGAATATGTAGCAGCTGGAAGTTGTTGTGCTCAAGTGTTGTGGATTAAACACACACTCATAGACTATGGTAGGAGTTCTTCCAAGACACAAATTTAATGTGATAATACTAGTTTCATTTCCCTAAGTAAAACCCCACACACCACTCTCATAAAAACACATAGTTATTTGGCATCACTTTCTTAGGGATCACACACAAAAAGGAGATACCAATCTTCAATTTATCATTTAACAGGATCAACATGCGGATATTTCACAAAATCCTTACCCTCTGATTGATTTGAATAAATTAAATAGTAGTTAGGAATGATAACCATGAGGTAATCTTCCTTTTTAACTTTCTTTTGAAACCAATCTCCTTACATTAATAAACTGTTTTTCATAGTGGGAGTACATTTGTTTGTTAGATGTCTAAAATTTTTTTATAGTCATATTTTTTCAAATATTTCATAATGGAAATTTTTGTAGGAAAATTTTCCAAATCGTTCATAATGAAATTTTTTGTAGTTTTTCGTAATGAATATATATTTACTTAAATGTTCGTAGTGAATATTTTATAAAAAAATTCGTAGAAGTATTTCAAAGAATTTCGTAATAGAATTTTTAGATTCTAAAGTTCTTCAAGAAGAATTTTCCTCAATATGAATAATCTTCCTAGCAATTTGAAAAGGTATGTTTCTTTTCATCAGTTTTCATAATCATCATTTACTTGATGGTAGTTTCTTTTGATTTTAAATTTTTTGGATTCTCTTTTCCTTAAATCCGAATGTTTTTATTCAAAAACATCAAAAAATCGGATCGAAAATTTCATTGCAGTTATCATATCAACCGTCAGATCTGATCAAAAATATTTTCAGCCATTTGATTGGTTTTGGAAGAAAAACCATCACATCAAACACCTATTTAAAGGTCCCCTTGATGGTTGTACCACATTGATTCTCAATCTCTCGTGTGCTGATGTTCTGCCATTCTACATAATCTCATTACGGATTTTGAAGGGTCACTCAATTCCGAATGTCTATAGAATAATATTCTCTAAAATATATGTCTTTAGTTAAGCCTATTTTGGAGTGACATATCTATATAGAAATGTTGGTGCATTCAAACTTCTACAACAATTATGATTCAATTATCTCGAAAAACATTAAGGTGAATAGATGGGAGAGCATTTCCGTATTGAAGACAGGGGCTCAAGACTTAGTGTATCCGGAATTTGTTGTTAGTTTTATGAATCATTCAGTTTGTTTATGGAATAAGGAAGAAGTTTTTTTTCATTCATGAGCTATGTAAAATCACATGGTCCTTCATATATTGTGGCATGTAATTTGGTTGGTACACCATATGAAGTGGAAGCTGAGTTCTATTCCCATAAGTTTCTTGATGTCAAAAGAAATTTTGTTAAGGAGAAGACTATGGAATGTCTTGGACTTTTTTGATGTGAAGAATCCGAATATCACCCACTAGTCTATAAATTATCGGATTCTCAAATTATGGGTTTAGGGTTTCAACATTCCGAGAAAAGGTGACATGTACACTTTGAAGAAGAGTGATATGTATATCTTGGATTTCTTGGTAAATCTAATGAAGATCAACTTGGTTAAGAATATTCTCATTAAAATTGAGAATATTAAGAATGGAGACTTGAAAGCTCATATAAGCATATATCTAGCTATTCTCTCCATGTTAATTGTTTGGTTCTTAGAATCTTTCAAAATCCCTTGCAGCTCGAAGCCAAGGAATTGAAAAGTTATGCTAGTCAGGGATGATACCCAGAAGAGGATGAAAATTGGTTTTTCTACAGACTCAAGATAATTTTATGGCCTACTAAAAGAAAAAGTTGATGCTATTCTGAAAAAACAAGAAGTGGATGAACCATCAAAAAAGGTTGGAAAGAAGAGGAAGTTGAATGAAGTAGAAGAAGAAGAAAACCCCAGAAAATCCAAGGAAATAAAATTATCACCTCGATAACCTAAGAAGCTAAACTCATATCTGGATAAGCTAGTTGCTAAGTGAAGAGATGATAAGAAGAATAGAAAATAAGGGGAGTCCATGTTTGGACTAGACCCCGATGAAGCAAAATCTCTTAAGAAGAATACAACTGAGTATTTGGAAAGGGAAGATAAGGAAAACAAGTAAAGGAAGAAAATGGTTGAAGCAGAGATTGTCCAATTTCTTCTCAAGGCTACTGGGAAAGCATCTGAAAATATTCAAGCACTAGAATACTTCCTAGTGGAACCCTTACCTGAAACCCTTGGAAAGAAGTATGTGTCTTCAGAAAAATTCAATGAAAAAGAAGAAGAAAATGTAGTGGAAGAAGTGGAAGAATAATAAAGCAGTGGCGATACCGAATATCTGATTAAGAATGTCGAATACATTCATGAGAAGTAAAGTCCATCCGAGAAGTTTTCAATCTGAACTACAGAAGCAGAATCTTCAAAGTTGGCTACACTTGGGAATGATGAGAAAGGGGAAAATGAAAAGTCTAAAGATGAAGTGAATAAGCTCTCTAAGGATGAAAGTTCTAATCATGACTTCATTCATCCTGAGGATGATGAGGCAAGAGTTGTGAAAGAAGAGATAGATGAAGCTAAAATCATTCAGCTTTCAGATATCAAGCATAAATCTCTAGATGAGGAATTCATTTTGATAAGTGATAAGGAAAAACAAGTGGTTTTTGATAAACCTATTAAAGCTATTGTGAATAAGAAGAAAGATGGTGGATCTTCAAAGAGGAAACTTTCTGAGCTAGAGAAAAAGGCTTCACAATGCAAAGTTTCAGATCTGGAATCATCTTCCATTAGACATGATTTTTTTGTTCAACAGTTGAAGAAGATGGTTGAGACTATTTCGATATTTCCATGTATTGACTCGATATTCCAAATGCTTCAACACACCATAAACCAGAAATCAGATTCAGTATCCATGGTGATGGATATGTGTGTAAATATTGAGGATGATTTAAATTACTTTTTCATTAACTATGAAACCCACAAGAGATCCTACAAGAAGATGACCACTTGGACTAAGAGAACTATAGAAGATATGTGGATTATTGCTGAGTTCCAAGATTGTGTCAAGGATGATTTTGACACTAAAGATGGGAAGATAAAATATCTCATGAATATCTTTGAGGAAAAAATAACACTTGAGAAGAATTATCAGATTTAATAAGTGAAGGATTTGAATGGAAAACTGTATTCAGTAGCTCAAATATGGAAGAGAGAAAGACATCTTCAGACTGAATAGAAGAAAAGCTTGTTAAGCCGGAAGAAGTTCTGAAGGCTCAGGCAGAGGCACCCAAGGCTCTGGATGATAGAATCAATGATTTAGAGAAGAAATATAAGGATAAAGATCAGATTCTTAAGTGATCATAGGAATACCACAATGGGATTAGGAATCTCAAAACAATTGTGAAGAAGTTTATTCCCAAGTAAATGGAAGGATGATAGACCCAATCTGATCTTTTGATTAATTTTCGTTGTTGTAAAAATTTTCCAATCCTAATAAAATTTTGGTTGATCATTTTTGTTTGGATGTTTTGTACTAATATTCTAGATACTATATTATATTTTCCTTTCCATTTATTTATTTTTGAAAATCACAAAGGGGGAGAAAAAAAAAGAATTATAAATAAACATGAAATTTCCCTAAGGGGGAGTGTATATCTAAGGGGGAGTTTTCATTACCATGATTTCTGTATTCAAGATAATGAAAAATTTCATTCCATAAATCTATAATATGATACTTAGTGTTCCAAAGCCTAAGGGGGAGTTAGTCATATTCATCTGTTCCCATGTGTTAAGGGAGATAAGTTTTACTTTCATAGTTCAGAAAAATATTTTTTAAAGTCCTTATTTTCTTTTTCATAAGGATGTTTGTGCTTTACAAAAAGTGAGAGATTGTTGAGTCAATAAGGCTTACTTATTAATTTCCCATTCCTTCATGTTTGGGAAGATTGATTTATTCAATAAGGTTTCTTTATTTCTTTACCATTTTATCATGTTTTGAAAATTACAAACACCTTATCTTAAGGCAAATTTCATTTACCCTATGTTTTACTTTCATAATGAAAATTTTTCTTCCCCATCAAAATTTATCCTTACCATGTTTTTAATTATACATTTTTCTTAGTATAAAATTTGGTTTCTTATCCAAAAACTCAGAATCATTTATATACTTAGATATAAACCATTCTATTTTCAGGATCCGAATTCAGGTTCCTAGTTCTCTGAATTCAGAGTCCAAACTCTTCTATGTTCTGACTCCGAGTTCTCTGAATTCAGACTATGAAATCTTCCAAGTTTTGACTCCGAGTTCTCTGAATTTAGACTCCAAAATCTTCTGAGTTTTGAATCCATGTTCATTGAATTCAGACTCATAACTTTTCTGAGTTATGACATTGAGTTCTCCGAATTCATACTCCTAACTTTGTAAGTTTAGACTACAATATCTTATGAATTCAGACTCCAAACATTGTATGTTCTGACTCCAAACTCTCATGAATTCAGACTCCGAATTCTACTAAATTCAAGACTCTGAATTTCATTGAAATTCGGACTCTGGAATTCTATAGAATTATAACTCTAAATTCATCTTATAAATAGAATCCTAATATCTATGTGTTATAGACACCAAATGTGTTCTTGGTTAGACTCTGAACTATTTTTCCTTACACTCCAAAAAATTGTTTTGGTTATTTAACCATATATTTTCTTACTCAATTTTTGGTTATAAAATGATTTCGTTCAGTCAATTACTAGCTGACCATTGTTTGAGTGACACGTGTACAGGTCTATCAAAAATTCAAGAAAAAATATGACCATTAGAGGAGTGATCCGACCATTAAATTTGTGCCTATAAATAGGAGCTCATTTGAAAAAGCATAAAGGTTTCACAACTTTGACAAGAAGTTTATCAACCTAGAGATTACATGTTGTTGATGTGATTTCTAGAGGGATACTCTTATAAACTCTCACGATTCATGAATTTTTTTTGAATGACTTGTTCAAACTTTGGTTCATGCATAATTGCTTTGTGCAGAGGTGAGATATCCTTAAAATCAGATACTTTGGGTTGTGAAGTCAGAGGTGCCTATTTCATTGAAAATTGAGGTCTTGTGGGGATAAAAAATAGATACAGTTCTTCGGATTTAGGGCTTACCTGGGATTCACTAAGACACACTTTCTTGAAAGTCTGTCTCAAGGGACCTTTATCCAAGTTTGTTTGATACCCTTCTCTTTGGGTTAAAAAATTTTCTACTTATTACTAGTAGTGTTTAAATATTTTTTTACACTGTAATTTTGGTTGTTGATGAATGTATAACTATCTTATAGTTCCTTAGACTTTTACTCTAATTAAATAGGATTCTATATGGTTTAAGGTAGAATCTTAGTTGTCTATTTGAACTCATAGGTGTTGTGAATTTTGTTTATATGAATTTTTAAAATATACAATTCACCACCTCTTGTATATTGAGTATCTACACCATAATTTGATACTACAATTAGTACCATTTCTATCTTACAATCGATCCAACATAAAAAAGAGAAGGTTCTATTGGATGCTTATCAGATGGAGGGTGAAGCTGATCAGTGATGGACATTGATAAAAAATATGATTCCTAAAGAGAAGATCGAGAAGTTGTAATGAAAGGATTTACAGAAAATGTTTTTCGATAAATATTTTCCTCCCACCCTCAGCCTAAATATAGAAAGGGAATTCTTTGACATTAAGAAAAAAGACATCGAATCTATCACACCGTATGAGGCAAACTTCACAAGGCTTGCATGATATGCCTTCTACTTTGTCATTACCCCCAAATGAATGGTTGGCCACTTCTTTGGTGGTCTAAAACCAAACATATGGAAATCCCTAGTGATCCATGACTTTGAGATCTATGAAGATAATGTCCAAAGATACATAAAAGTTGAGATGGAGATTAGAGAATCTCATGGGTATCATGGGGATAAGAAGTGTAAGGTGGACTTTAATTATGGTGGTCTGATGGATAAATCCAATGGTGCTAAAAAAATCCAGCTTCCCACTTTCCAAAGGTGTGGAAATAAGCACACCGAACATTTTTTAAATGGGACAAGGAAATGATTTTAGTGTGGAAGAGAAGGGTACCTAGCCATTAAATGATGACAAGAAAAATGCACGACTACAACATAGGAAATGAATTCTTTTTTCGACCCTCATCACGTTGTTCGTTGTATCAAAAAAAATAACGTGAGAATTTTTCATACTAGTTCCCTAAGGGAAGGGATTTTAGAGGCAACTAACAACCTCCAAGGCTGAAAGGGTGAGATTTTTCCATTACTACTTCCAAAGTGAACCCCCAAAACAAAGTTGGGAATGGTACGCTAGTTATTCATTTAATAATAGAGAATGTACTATATTTATTATGGTTATACACATTTTTTATATCCCTAAAGATTACTACACTAATCCCAACACAACCACAAATCATGGAAGTAAATATATCAGTTAGAATTAAAAATGGAAAAATTATTTCATCCCATGAATATAACTCCTCCCATGTCATAGTTTGTGGATTGAACACCCTGGAGAACCTCATTATACTCTCCATGGCATAATTTGATGAAATTATTGCAATGGATTAGATTTATTTATATAGAGCCAAAAAAAATATCTGTGAGAGAAAAATTACTCTACATATGGCCAATCAACCCCCTGATTATGTACAAGTGCAAGGAGGAGGATGAATCTTCATTTGCACTGTCATCTCAATAATAGATATTTCTACCCTATGAGCATGCATATATTTCTCAGATGATTGAGTCTAAGTTAGAAACCATCCTTAAAGACATGCCTATTGTGATCGAATTCACTGAAGTGTTTCTAGATAAATAGCATGGTTTTCCTTCTGGAAGTGATGTTGAATTCTCAATTTATCTTATTCATGGGGCATTGCCAATATCCAATACTCCATACAGAATGGCTATTGTGAATCTTGAGGATTTGAAGAAACATCTTTAGGATAATCTGGATAAATGTTTTATACTCCCAAGTGCTTCACCATGGGGTGCACTAGTCCTCTTCGTTAAGAAGATGGATGGGTCAATGCATCATTGCATCAATTATCGCAAGCTCAACAAAATCATGATAAAGAACATGTATCCTCTGTAACAAATTGATGACTTTTTCGATCACATATGTGAATCATAATACTCCTCCAAGGTGGATCTTCATTTGGGATATTATCAAGTAAGGGTGAAGAAGGAGGATATCCCCAAGAATTATTTTCATACAAGATAAAGGCACGCTGACTTCATAGTAATGCCTTTTGGACTCACTAATGCTTCAAAAATATTTATGGAAATGATGAATAGATTATTTAGAGATTACCTTGACAAATTTGGGGTATTATTTATAGAAGATATTTCAATATACTCCCAAACCAATATGGAGCATGAGGAGCATCTAAGCACTGTACTAGAGACCTTGCGACTGGAGAGGCTATATAAAAATTACAGAATGTGCATGTTATGGTCGATGAAGGTCTCATTGTTGGGTCATATCATCACTAGTAATGGGATATTTGTGGATTTCTCCATGATAGTTGCAATTTATGGATGAATAAGTCCATCATCGGTAATGGATATCCCTAGCTTCCTAGGGTTAGTAAGAAATTACTACCAATTTGTAATAAATTTCTCAAGATTATCCAACCCTCTTACTAAGATAACTCACAAGGGAGTAATGTTTTCTTGGAGTTATTAATGCGAAGAGTGCTTCAAGGAGTTGAAAAGGAGGATTATCACTACACTTGTTCTCAAACTACCTACATGTGGAAAATTTTTTGCGGTATTTATTGATACTTAGAATTAGGTAATGGGTTGTGTGTTGATGAAAAATTAAAAAAAATAATTGCCTGTGATTCATGGGAATTTAATGTTCATGAGAAAAACTATACAAGGCATGATCTGCAATTGGCCGTAGTAATCTTTGCTTAGAAAATTTGGTGGCATTACATATTTTGGGAGATGTGTGAAACATACACGGATCACAAAAGTATCATGTATATATTCACATAGAAAGAGTTTAATATGTGCCAATGAAGATGGCTAGAGCTGATAAAAAACTATAACTTCTCAATTAATTACCACCATGGGATAGCGGACAAGGTGGAAGAAGCTTTAAGTATAAATTATCCAACAATTCTATCATTGATGAGAATTGAAAAGGATCCAATCTTCCCAGATTTGATGAAGATGGACATGGGAATCATAAAGAAGGAAACATCATCAATACTTTAAAAAATTATTTCTCAACCATATCTTTTGGAAAGGTTTAAGGTTGCTCAAAATGATGATGTGGGAATTTATAATAAATTGGAAACTATGATAAAAAGGAAATCCTCAAAGATCAATGTTAATCAAGATGGAATCGAATGATTTGGTTCATGACTATGCATTCCATCAATTCTATAGTAAATGAATGAAATTTTGTATGATGTACATAGTTCAAATTTCTCTATTTACCTAGGGAATGAAAAGATGTATCGAGATATTATAGAGCATTATTGGTTGGATATAATGAAGAAGGATATCGCTGAGTAAACATCAATGTGCCTAGTATGTCATCATGTGAATGATGAGAGGCCGAAGTCTAAGGGGGTAATGCAACTGTTAACCATACGAGCATAAACACGAGGGAACCTCACCATATACATTCTCACTGGAATTCTGAACAAATCCAAATGAAACAATGTTATCTGGGTTATTGTGGATATTTTTACAATGACTGCACACTTCATTGCAATTTGGGTGGATTTCTCATTGGATAAACTGGAACCGATATACATTAGAGAATTGGAAAGGCTTACTGGAGTACCACTATCTATTGTATCCGATCGATATCCATGATTCACCTTAAGATATAAAAGTGTCTCCAACACACACTGAATACTGATCTGAACATCATTACAGGTTATCACCCTCAAACTGAAAGACAATATGAGTAGACTACCCAAACACATGAGGACATGTTTATAGAATTCTCAGTGGACTTCAAAGGTATATGGGATCAATATATTTATTTGGGTGAGTTCTCTTACAATAATAGTTTCCACACAAGATTCCAAATGGATCCTTATGAATCCCTTTATATGAAGAGGTGTAGAACACCGACATGGTGGGATGATGTTGGGGGGTTAAGACTCCAAGGTACAAAAATGGTTGAATAAATTGTGGAGAATGTTAAGACCATCCAGTAAAACATTAAAGATTATTAGAGTCAACAAAATAGCTATACGGGTAATCATCGATGAGACCTAGAGTTTGATATCGAAGACATGGTTATCCTATGTATATCACCATGGATGAGAGTTATGAAATTTGGGAAGATGAGAAATCCTAGTCCAAGGTACATTGTCCCTTTTGAGATCCTTGATCGCATTAGAGCAGCGGTCTATCGACTAGAACTCCCACCGAAACTCTCTCAAGTACATGATGTTTTCCATATATCACTATTTAGGAAGTAAAAATGTGACCCATCACATATACTCAATCCAGAGGTGATACCATTAGAGAATGACCTCTCCTATGAAGAGAAGGTGATAATGATTATTGGTCATAGAGAAACATTTCTATGAAATAAGACAATTCCCCTCATCAAGGTATTGTGGTGAAACCACAAGTTTGAAGAAGCAACATTTGAATCAGAGGAAGTGATGAAGCAGAGTTACCTGCATATGTTTTATTATGTGAAAGGGAAACTTTTAGGGTGAAATTTCTTAAGGGGGAAATATTATAACAACCCAAACATTTATTAATAAAAATTCTTCTTGATATAATTAAACGTATTACTAGGTAAAATGGTTATATAAAATTTGTAATTCCTTGGTTTTATGTTTTTGGACTTCAAAACACCGTTAAGAAGTTTTACCATTTCTAATATAGCCATTGAAGAGTTATCAAATGATTGGTATAAATATGCCACTTTATCAAATCCAATTTACTCAGACAAAGGATGTGATGGCCTCACCTAGTATAATTTCTCCATACAATGCCCATTTATCAGAGCTTAGAAAGGACTTGGGGTCACTAGGCTTCACTCTTGACCAAGCCCAAGACGAGATTCAACACGTTAAGCTTGAATAAAACTGCCTACGGGAGAAGTGGAAGTTAATAGAGATTACCACCTATGCGATGTTATCTAAGCCTCCCCAAGAGTCTATCACAATCGAACACCTTACACTTAGGTTTTATTTAGGTGTTATAAGGGGTTATATAACAAGACCCTAACACTACGATTATATCCATTATTTTTTTATAAAGAATATACATTAACTTCATTATTGTTACTTTGTAAAATGGTTTTAAATCACAAATAGTATTTTTTGTTAATATTAAATTAAGAAATCTATTTTAATGAATTAATGGAATTTTTAATTAAATAATAATTTAATAAAATATTTTTATTACTAAATTAATTTTTATTATATATAAATGATCGTAAAATTTTTATGAGTACAATTGTAATTTTTATTTTCTGAAAGCCGTTTTTGTCAAACCCCAAGAATTTTCGATAAATGTCGGTTTGTATTTTAAAAGTCAAAATCCACTTATTTAAAAAATTATTTAGATAAAATTAATATTATTTTTTTATTCAGGATGTCAAAATTATCTAACATTCAATTTTTCATAATTTTCTAAGAACATTGAATTTTTGGGTAAATATTAAATATCGTTAAATATATAATGTGTTTTATGATATTATAATGACCCAATAGTGATGTAAAAAAATAATATAAATTTAATTTTCAGAAAAATTATGTTTTAACATCAAACTATTTTATTTTACGTATTTATAATTTCTTTTACAAAGGTTTATTGGACCTTCCAAAACTTATAAAACATTTTAATATTTTGAAATAATTTCCTTCAGAGTGTGACTCACCTCCACATAAGAAAGCCTGATATTTTAATAAGATCTGAAATCATCCTTATAAAATAATGTTTTCTCATACTATTTTTAAAAAAATGTGGAAAACCCATTGGTTTGTTCGTGGTTTTTATTATTTTATAGTGTGGTGTCCAAAACCTAAATAATAAAGAAGTTCCTCTCCTTTTCTATATAAACCTTCTCAATCTCCCATTCCTCTTCAATAAAACCATTTGGAGCTCAAAAAATCTACGAACTCCTCTATCTATAATCCTCTCAAGGTTCCCCAAGCTACCAAGAATCCTCTCTCAAGCCTCTCCTCCAAGCCTTTGGGATCACACATCCAAGTAAGGGATTTCATCCTCTCTCATTTTTTTCCATGATTCCTTATGTTCTAATACCCTTGTCCTATCAATTAAAAATTTTGGGGTATGATTTCAAACCTCCCCTATACTTCTATCCTTATTTTTTAATTATTATAGAACCATTTCTCTCCCATTAATTAATCCCATTTACACCCATTACCATACCAAAATTCAGTAAGGCATTTCTCTGTCCTCATTTACATTCATGAAATTCTTTTTTTATGAATTTAAATTAAATTAAATATATTGGGACATGTATATATATGACCCCATTACTTTTAATTTTATGTACATATGATGAGACACAACTTTCTCTATCATCATCCATTTTTAGGAATTCTTGTGTCACGCTGTTATGCTACTGAAATTGGACTGCGATTTTCCAAGCCAAGGTCATTGTGTAGTGAATACCATGCCCATTTATCTATATAGGGTATTCAAATTTATGAACATTTAGTTATTGATTATATATTTTCAAGTATTAATTATACATTCCATTATTGGGGAATAAATAATGATGTTTAATGAATACATGTTATTTGATCCATGTGTCACACTTATGTATGAAATGAAATGATTAAAAATGGTGCTCCCTGTTAGCATTGAAATGCATTGGGTAAGGACTACTATAATGATAAATCAATTGTAATGAGGGATTAATCATGATAATTTGAGTTAAATGATGTTTTACTCATTCACCATGTGAAAATGATCCTTAGATCATTCTAATATCATGTTAGAATTTGTTTCCACATTTCCATGTTATGACAGTAATAATATATCATGCCTTTATGTTCATTTTCTATTATGATCCATTGATGTGCCTATTTTCTAACATGTACTATATTATTCATGTTATGCCTTGTTTACTCCCTTACGGAAATTCATAGATCACTAGTTTTGTTTGCATGTTCTCAGGTTATCTCATGAAATGCTAAGTACGATGGAATGGGTGTGGTTATGTAAAAGAATATCTCAATAAAGATGTGTATTTCGTGTTTTAAGTTGTTATGTAATGTTATTAATCCCTAAAGACACTAGACCTCTCGATCATCCATGTCTGTGAAGATTTTATGCCATAAATTATTTTTATGATTGAAATAAAGAGAAGGGTGATAATAGATGGACTGTTAAATCATTACAGATTTATGACACTGAGGCCCTAAGCATTTCTTTGATCAATCAATTTTTTTATTGATGACCTCTATCACTCCCTATAATTATTTGTGATTTTCATCCATGTATAATATTCACTCCCAAAATATGTACTCCTATGTGGAAACCTCGTAATATGTTACATTGGGTAACCATTGTGGTTCATATATTCCCTTTTTGATGGAAATTTTAGTAATAATTTGTGTGATGTGGGTTTCTATGAAAGGACTGTTCAATTATAAAACCATTGATAGCGCAAGAAAATTTTGAGGGAAAATTCATTTCAAGGGGGGAAGAATGTAAGGCCAAAAGGTTTAATGAGTTTTTTTCCTCTAATTAATTTTTTTTTATATTTTCACCTTACAAAACATGAGATATAAATTTTTATTATTATATAATAGTACAATGGTTGGATTATTTTATATGCAACACCAAAATATGCTTTCACTATAAGAAAAAAAAACTTCAGTAACATTACATGGAACACAGAGTTTCTATGAAATAACACTTTCTTATTATAATTATTTAAATAAGATTGTTATAACCTATCCATTAAACATATAATATGAATATTAATTAATTTTTTTTAAATAATAGTTATGATTGTTTTTATAATGAAAAACATAACATTTTGGTAATTTTTTTATATGTTAAAAACTTATATTTTCTAAAATGATCTGCTTTTCATATCATTCTATAAAAAAATGAGAAAAAAAAATTAATTTTAGACACTCATTGAAATTTATTTTGATGAAATAACAATTTATGTTGAATTAAAAATGAAAAAATTAACTTTGGGTGAATTTTTGTTAGTTTTCTAAAAAGCTTCAATTTTTGATGAATAGTGAACAAGACTGCACTTTTGTTAAAAATGACTATTTCATTTAAATAATTATTTTAATTTAAATTTATTTTATGTACAATTTTATAAATAATAAATATATTAATCAAATTTAGTTTATTTTAATCATTATTATAATATAATTAGATATAAAAATATCATGGAACTTTTAAACCTCTCTTTTATCCACCTTCTAGCCACATTTGTTGGATTAGAATTAAACACAATTTTACGACTTTTATAAATTGAGTTTTGAAAAACATAAATACATGTTTGTAATCAGTATGAAAATTTGTTCTAATAAGATCAAAATAATATTTGGTGAATAGTTACTTTTGAATTTTATTTATCACAGTTAAATGTAAATATGGTAATTAAATGTAGAAAAATAATATAAATTTACACTAAAATAAGTCCAAATTTCAATGGATAATTTCTTTTCAACCAAAATCAACCTTAGGTATTTAATATGATCCTTTTTAATCCATTTGTGTTAGATTGTGGCCTTTATTATATTTTATTTAAAGGAGAGTTGAAAATTTCAAATTCAAATTTTAATAAATGTATCATTTTTTATTAGAGGTAATATAAGTGATATGTTTGACTATAAATGGTAATTATAATGATAAATTTTTTATCTAGGTTAGGATAATTTATTTACAATTTTTATACATTAAATAATTTATTTTAATTGTGATACAATGATTATATAGGAATATATTTATTAAATAAACAATAAAATAAATTATATTACTAATATTATAATAATTGAAATTTGAGATATTTTATTCCATAAAGACATTTATTGGAAAAAGAATTCTAGGGACGATTTAATGTTGTTTTCTTTGAAAAAATCAAGTTATTATTATTTTTGTTAAAAATTCAAGCGATGAATTGTGGCCAAATTGAAAAAAAATGAGATTTTAAAATAAATAATAATTTATTAAATGATATAAAATTCATAAAAAATCGATATCTTGATTTAATAACTAGTATAATGATAAATATGTAATAAATTATCTCATTAAGGTTATATTGGAATTTTATAGTAACAATATTAACCATATTGTGTAAAAAAGGCAAGCAGTCATGGTAAGAGCTAAATTGTTTAACTAAGGGAGAAATCCCAAGAATAAGTTTAATTTTGTGACGTAAACATTTTTAAAATTCATTTTTTAAGAATGTTTCAACACATCTTTATATTCGCCTCGAAATAACTCACATTGAAGCTATTTTAAAATGAAAATAAATTTATAAAAAAATAATTGTACTAGAGTTTCCAAATGCCCCCTGTTATAATAGGGAACTTATGCATCACTTTTATTAACACATATAAATCATTTTATCTCACACAAAAACATTCCATTTCTCATAATAAATTCTATAAATTCATATTAGAGCCCAAATTTTGGGTAGAAAGTCTACCTATGGAGTCATTTTGTTCAAATCAAAAGAAGATACTCAAATAAGTGGTAATTGTTTTACTAACTCATTCACAATTATGTTCGTATTCTACGTCATTTTTCTATGTTTTTTAAACACTAAAGAAATAAAAAAAGAATATTATATTTTTAGATATGTTTTAATGATTAGTTACAACCATATCCATAATTTTACCTATCTTATGATAAATAATACCATCATGTGTGCATACGTCAGACTTACTAACTCCACGCATTAGTGTAAACTATTTTTCATCTATATATTGTTTTAACTGGTATGAAGATGAATATATAGGATTTAAATATTCTATATTACATGATAATTATTCGGTATAATTAATATAGCATCCATTTCCATACCATCTAATAATTAAGGAAGTGATATCGTCGCTTGTGCATAAGTATTACTTACCGTCTCTACAACGCGATGGGATTCATCCTCCCATAAAACCATTAAACAGTGATGATGAAAATTAATATAATGAATAAATATGAAATATATGACATTATAGTGATACTATAATAATATATATACATACATGTCATTTACTTTCTTCCATTCAATACGATATGAAAACAAAAACAACATTCATGCAAACATACGACCTACCATCTATGTGAATAGTGTATTCTATCTCATATATATATATATATATATATATTATTTTAATGTTGAATATATATGATAAATAAATCATTCTTTACATTTTTTATGTAATTAAATCATGATATATTTAATACTATCATTAAAATCCTGTCAAAACACGCAAGATAAACAAAGCGATTATTAATCCAAATGTTGTGTTAACATGGAATTGTAAAGAAATGTGTAATTTAATGTCATGAATGAATCGTATATAATATTATAAATATTACTATGATTCTGGCATAAGTTAATAATATTTTTTAAGCTTATATATACTACTTTCAGACTCTATTGAGGGGAATCAAACTTAAGTTAAGGGGATTTTTCCCACCTTTATTTCTAGGAGACACATGCCTTATACAGAACTTGTTTCTTTTAAGTTGTGTATATAATACCCATGAATAACTTTTATGTGACTTATTTACAATATTATGATATTTCCATATTATTTCATGTTTTTTATTACATGCGTAAAATGATAATATTGATTATAATGTGATATGTATTGATTTCACAATATCTTCCATATTTGGGATTATTTAATTTTAAGTCTCTATTGGGGAATATTTATCATCTAAATCAGTATTTTATAAAAATATTTAAATAAAATTATTTACTATTGTCATATGATTTTTTAGAGTTATTTTTACCCAATTTTACTTTATTACATCATGGTTTGAAAGGAGCATTTTATTCATTTTCCAAACAGGGTACTTTTTTTCATTTCTAGAAAATCTTAGAAGAAGAATATTCTTTTAAAAAATATCGAAAGAAAAAATATTAATGCTTCTATGATGATTTATTACCTTGAATCGTCCCCTATAATCTTAAAAGGTTATTTTGTGACTGTGTATTTAAAATTGCTAGAATTTTAAGAAAAGTAAAATATTTCCATAAAAAATGTTATTTTCCTCATGAAAATTTTAAAATGATTTTCAGGATTCCTTTATATTATTTTCAAATTGGGTACAAATAAAATTGATTTTTAAATTTTTATATTTATAATAATTGATTTATAAGAAAAATTTATGTTCTAAGTTAACTTTCAAAATCCTTTCATACCTATGATAACATACATTGTTATAGTTAAATAATAACATTCATATTATTTATCCAAATGGTTTACGTTTTGATTTTATGATGTTTAAGAAACCCATTTATTTTCATAGGTAATGATTTAGATGAAATGATTAGGAAACCTATCACTTTTTCATAGGTTATTATACGATTACATGTTTATGAAATCCATTCCATTTTATGGGTAATGATAATATTTTTTGTGATCTTCTGGAACATGTTTTTATGATTTCATTATTATATGGGTGAGACCTATATCTTATTCTAATGCATTGGTTAAAAAATTATATCTTTGAAATAGTCATGAAGTACCTTGTCTACCAAGATGGTTATGCAAGTGAACCCTAACTACCCAGATGGTTATGATAGTGAACCATGACTACCAAGATGGTATGTGAAGTGAACCCATAATACCAATATGGCCTTAGAATAAATTCCTTGACTACTATGGAAATCAATTTTATGTTCTTATGTGTCTACCACAATTCCATGTATTATTCCTATATTATTCCTCCATAGTTTATGTTCATTATTTCTTCATGATTAATTTTTTAGGAAATGCCAATAATTATTCTATGATTCATGTTAATGATCTTTGATATGAATGGTATGATCTTCTATTTTCATTATCATGTTCTCATACCCTTTTCTCATGAATAAGTTTAGATGCCTCCATTGTTTACCCTTACAAAGCATCTGAGCTCACCCTTTATATACTTTCTATTCCTCATGTTATAAAGAATACTTTTAGGTAGGGTTAATAAAGGGGAAGATATTTATGGGAGATGTTGAATACCATTCAAAAAAAAATAGAACAATGTGATCCATGTTTCCAAAGGAACTAAACTATTATGGTCATCAAGAGTTTGTTAGTAAAATGTAATTAATATTATTCTAAAATTATTTAATATCTATAAAAACCCTGAAATTAAATGTAATTTTTTTAAATAAATTGGAATTATTAACGAGTCTGTGAAAATTGAAGGAATGCGATTCTGAGGCCCGAAGATCCCAGAACAGAATTTTGAACTTCTTTACGGTATGTTCAGTAAACGTGGAGGCGATGATTTCAATATTTTGAACCGGTTCTCGGATTAAAAATACGAGGGAATCATTTAATTCATAGATCTAGGATTCACTTAAGGAAATATAATATTTACCTAGAAAGGGTCGTGTGAAAATGATAATTTTTGGACATTACAAACAAAATTACTCAGAAAGTTATATTATTTGTTTACATGTAACTATTGAACATCGGTGGTAGGACCGCTAGGTTGTCAGACCTTTTAATGGCTGATTACAGATCGTTTTGTAACTGCACTATTAGGAGAATTAATAGGTACATTAATTAAATTTATTATTGAACATCATTAATTGTGTCCTGTGTTTATCTCCTCTTCTCTTCTATATAAACAAAGGTTGGGAAGAGGGTTTTTGGAAATTAAGAGAGGAACCTCTGATGAAACATCAACGACTTCTAGCTCCTAAAAAGAATAGTGATCGACCAACAGTCCTTGGAGGAATTGACAGAGGGCTGAATGTTCCAACGACCACCTTCGGACGTAGACCCTACTTCCTCATCTGTAGTGCCTTCCAACAAAAATAAGGTAGTGGGTTATGTGCTTAATTCCACCCATTTTCCCAGTTCATGAATACTTTGAAAAACACAGATCAACCTTCCAATAGGTTGTTTCACATTTCATTATTTAATGTGGAAGTATAATGTGGGGTTTCTTTATGGGGGTTTTTATGATTAAATAATCCTTCCCATGTTATAACGCCAATGCAGAGGGAATGGGACGAGAAAAACATGGCCCGGACCCACCGTCGATCTCGGGTTGGTGGCATTATTTGTGGGAGATAGAGAAATATGTAGAGAAATAGAATCTTTGATCTGCGTGGTGTATGTTCCATCTTGCATTTCCTGTAGGCACATACAAGAATGGAATCCAAAACCTGGAACTTCACCAGGGGCCTGCGGAAGCCTCACCGGCGCAACGACGATGAAAACTAGAGGAGGGACCAGCCATCTACTGCTGGCCAAATGAATATGGTAGCAACCAAAGGCATCTTGGCAGAAAATGGGATGTTTGGCCTTTGGTGGCCACGTCAGAGCAGGGAAGTGCACCATGTAGGAGGGCCACAGATTCTAACCATGCCTGAGGGTGGACCCGTGCCCGTGGGTTCATAACGGGCCGGTCTAGGTGGACCAGCCAGTAGGTGCAGCCCCAGCTGGCACTGCAGATTGAAGACCTAAAAGACCGAAGCCATTCAGAAATGGAAACCCCCCTCTCCCCCTCCCCCCCTCCCCCCTGTGCTCGACGATCAGGCCAATCGATTACGGGGCCCAGCGAACCGCGCCCAGCCAGGTGGGCCGGGCCATACCAGCTATCTAGTGGGCCCATCCCACAACCATAGTGACGAGCCCACAGTCGAGGGGGCTGAGCCTACGAGCCAGTGGGCCTGAAGAGGCCCAGCCGTACCGGGCCGAGCCCATCCCCATATGGGATGGGTCGGGTCGGTCCGACCGGGTCAGCCCGTTCCCAGACCCCTTTTTCCTAGTTATGTTTAAATAAGCATATCTCATAAACCAGATGCCCTTTTGATGAACCCTATGCAGTTCTGAGACCCTTAAGATGAGGTGGTACATTCGAGAAACTCCAAAAGATAGTTGGAGAAAGATGGATATTGGTTGGGTTGGATCGTACGGAATTCCAATTGGGCCCTCGCCACCAAAATGCATATTACTTACAGACCAGGTGTCCGGTTGACCTAAAGTCTATTGTGATGGAACCCTTATGAAATGGATTATTATTGGGTTATTTAATCTAGGTACTTAGTTCTATTTCAAATATTACAAATGGATTGAGGAGCGGTTCTCCCGAGAGTGTTCTGTGTATAACCCTACGATTGGCTGAGACCCAAAGACTGCTGACTTTCAACTCTGTGTGACTTGACGACCTAGTGGGAAGTATCTCTGTGTGAATTTGTAGGCCCAATTTGTGGAGTCTCTCTATGTGAAACGGTATCCCCAAGGTACTTGGCAGGAGGAGTACCTCAGCAGGCCCCGGTGGGGAGTAGCTCCGTGTGACCCAACATACCCACGATACCCGATGGGGAGGTATACCTAAGCAGTTTAAGGTTGGTGGGAAGCACCTCTGTGGGACTTGGTAGGCCCACTGTACTTGATTTAGGGGGATTTCTCTAGAATACATGGTGTTTTATAATGTGAAAGATGATGCTACTATTACTACCATAGAATATACCTGGTGTGGGATATCTTTTTATTTGTTCTTTGTGATTGAGATCATTATTTGGTGTTTTCCATTGTAAAATTTTGAGAGACCTTTGGGGGTCTTGGCGACTCTCTTGGGTATTGATATACTCACCCTTTCATGGGCTTCACCTGCACCTTATTGTGTCCTGTGCAAATGACGAGCAGTTTTGATTGAGTCTCAAGGAGCTAGGACTTGACAGTGTATGGAGGTGACCGGGTGGACCTGGAGATCCATAGTGATGAGATATACCTACCATTTGAGTAGGATCTTTGGAGGATGTCCTCAGATGTTGTTTTACCTTTTTGCGATATTTCCATTTAAGTTGGGCTTGTATACTATCCCCTTTAATTCAGTATATACTTTTACACTCTACGGAGGTTTTTAGTTGTCTTTGTACCTTTTATCTTCTGTTGTGTTTTATTTGTGCATAATGTGCCATGTCTGTGTGTGTACAGGTCTTGAGGTAATGCCTTCCCCTTTTAGGTAAATGCCTCTCCAATTCTAGTCTCCAACCCTTGGCTTATGGAAGGTGGTCTTTGGGTAGTCACAGAACGGGCCCCAGGGGATAGGTCGTGACCAAGTGGCATCAGAGGGTGGTCAGTTCCCCCTCCATGACTGAAAGTCTGATATTTTTTTTGGGGAAATAGTGTTAAGTGTTGTGATTCTGACTTTCAGATTCATGGAGTCCATTGTTGGTGCGGCGATTGACGTATCCATACACCAGGACCATGAATTCTGTTTTCGGCTAAAAACATGAAACATTGATTTCATAAGTGCCTCCTTTATTTGAATAAGAGTCAACTCACCAGGTATAGCCTTCTAACTGTGGTACATCTTGATATATCTCAGGATGCCTCAATGTAGAACACCGACTAGGATCCCGATAAGAGTTAATGAGGAAAGCCTACCTAGTGACGAAACATCCGTTCAAGGAACAGTGCTTGAGATGGCCCCACTAGGTGGTGCACCAGTGCTACCACAACAAGCTGGTCAACATCTACATCCAGTGGTTCTAGAAGAGGACGTTCGTAGGCTCAGTTACCTACATGAGTTTCAGAGACAGAGACCTCTCGGGATTAGATGAGAGACTAATCCTCGGGTCATTGAGTACTAGCTAGATGCTGTGACAGGGGTCTTATGCTTATTGAGCACACTCCCTAGACATATGGTGATTGTGGTAGTGAGACTTCGGCAGGGCTCAGTAGGGAGACTGTAGAGTTTGCCTATATGGATGAACGATGAGGTGACCCTCACATAGGGTGACATTGACATGCTTTTCCAGGAGGAGTTTATCCCCATGACATTGCGCTCTGTGCGCATTCAAGAGTAGATCTACCTATAGCAAGGCATCATGAAAGTGGCCAAGTACTCGGCGAGGTTCACGGTGCTTTCTCGATACTCCATAGACATGGGGAAATACCCTTTCTTCATGGATCGAGCCTTTGAGTATAGACTCAGGTTGGAGATCAGTGCTTTAGTGGTTTCTCTCATCAACCCTATTCAGGTGGGGTTAATGGAGTGAGCCCTTATGATGGAGAGATTCTTTGCAGAGTAGGCACTGGTAGTTAGAGTTTCCCTCAGACCCTAAGTTAAAAAGTCTTAGGCAGGCCGTAGACAACTGACATGTGGGCCCAAGTGAGTCAGGTCTTTCAGAAGATGACCCCAAGAATCATGTTTAACAGTGCGAGGATCCCAGGATTGAGGATGTCAGACGGGGGAAAGGTTTTGATTTTTGTGTGGAAGGCAGGGAAAAATGGTATGTGACTGTCCGAACCACCATATGAATGACCAGCAGACGATTGAGGGGCCTCCGAGACAGTGGAAACGGTCTGAGAAAGGAGGTCTGCAGGGCGAAAAATGTGGCAAGGGAGCTGGCCAAGCGGCATGTAGTGGGAGACGATTTGAGGTGTTACCGCCACCACCCCCAGGTGGTCCTCCCTTACCTTGGGGAGAAGGCGGACATGGGTCATCTCATCTCCAGAAAGCATATTCTTATGACCACGATTCTCAATAGATTATTAGAGGTATGATCTATGTCTATTACATCCTAGCATAAGTTTGTATAGACATAGGTTCTAGTCAATTGTTAATTTCCACAAATATCGTTTGGAGCTTGGGGATTCCAATGGATCTGTTGGCTCAATCCTTGTAATTAGAGACTCTAACTAGAGAAGATTTTATGATTACAAATTAGTGAAGACAGTGTGAACTCACTCTTGGAGGTGAGATTTTTTCTTGGATCTCCTTGTTGCAATATCAAGCCCTAACAACATCATCTTAGGTTTGGACTGGCTATCCACAATTCATGCTCAGATCCACTATTTTAGGCACAAAGTTCGGTGTGACCTTGAGTATTGGGCTACATTTTCCTTCACTGGAGATAAAGGAATCTTAGCAGTTCATAACAGACTTTCTCGAAGGTGGGTGAAGCTGATAACTCATCAGTTGGCTAGCCTTACCCTTAGAGTAGTTGACGCGAGGAGTCCAAGTTATCATGTATTGGTGGACCAGTATGCTGATATATTTCTTGATGATGTTCCGGAACTACCTCCTCAAAGAGAGGTAGACTTCTACATTGACATGTACCCTAGGATAACAAAGATATCTACACCAACATATTAAATGGCCCCCATAGAGCTTTATCATTTTAGGGTACATTTGAGAAATTTACAGGGGAAGGGTTTTGTAAAGCCCCGTGTTTCTCTTTGGGTAGCCCCGATTTTGTTCGCTAAGAAGGCAGATGAGCTTCTGAGGCTTTGTGTGGACTATAGATGCCTATACCTGGTGACCAAGAAGAACAGGTAACCTCTTCCAATGATCTATGATCTCTTCGAACAACTGAAGGGAGAACATTGGTTTTTAATGATAGACCTCAAATCAAGCTATCATCATCTCAGGGTACGAGTTGAGGACGTAGTAAAGAAAACCTTCATATTTTGATATGGCCATTATGAGTTCTTGGTGATCCCTTTCAGTGTGGGAAACACTCTGGTAGTGTTCATGGGACTCATGAATATGATCTTCCAGCCTTACCTCAATCTCATCGTGTAAAGACCCGTAAATTTCAAGGAAATTTTTTTCTTAATTTTCTTTGGAATTTTACAAGAACGCAGTTTCTGACGGCGCCTGATTCCGAGGCCCGGTGTGCCCGGAATCAATTTTCGAATTTTGGCTCGGGTACGTTCAGTGAACGAACGAGCGGGTTTTTCTAAATTTTGAACCGGTTCCCGGAATCGAATTCTGAGAGCTCCGATGAAATCGCAGCTCCGGTATTCGCTTAGAAACGCCTCTTCCGGAGTTGCGTTTTCTCGGGTGTGGTTTTTAATTTTCGGGCTTAAAGTTAAGAAATAAAATAATTTTGCTACAACTTTATTTTAATTCGCTTAAGCCACTTGGAAGCCACTTGAATCCACTTAAAGGCGGCTTGAACTGAGTTGAACTGGATAGGATGCTATCCAGAAATATCCTACCCCTTGGTAGGATATTTGTGAGGTGGGGCCCGCACGAGCCCAGCCGTTTCTTTCCGCTAAGAAATGCACCCGTGAAAACCCGTCTTAATGAAAGTCAACTGACACGTTTCTTAAAATCTTAACAGACCATTTAATTGGGCTGTTTCTTTCGTAAATTAAATGAGTTGTTTCTTTCGTTGAATTAATTCTACGAATTAATGGTTCATTTCTTATCTTTTGAAATTCAAATGTTTAGTTGTGTAAATAAAATAAGGCTTAAGATTATTTTATTTTGGGTTGAAACTTGTGGCATGGAGAGGATTTGGAGGAAAACGTTCTTCTTCGGCGAAGAACGCGAAGAACGCGAAGAACGCGAAGAACGCGAAGAACGCCAAACCTGCGGAGATCGACGACGCGAAGCCTTGTACCGCGACGCCAACGGATCTCCCTTTGCGACGCTTCTTCCGCGACGATCCAACCCCGCGACAGCCTTCAATCGACAACAACTATGGTAGGAGGTTGCGCTTCTTTTTATTTTCTTTTTGGATTTCAACAACAACATGGATTTAATTATTATTAATTAAATCCGTATGTTCTTGGTCCTCGGAGATCGTCGACGCGACGCCCTTCCGCGGTGTGATGATCACCTCCTTCTGCGACGGTCAATTCCGCGACGACCTCGCATCCGACAGCGACAACGAGGTAGGGATTTATTATGGGAATTACCCCTTTTTAATTTATTCCCATCAATGATTCTTAAAGAAATTAAAGAACCGAATTGTGAACAATTTTAATCTTCTTAAAATTGTTATTTTTCTGTGTAGAATAAAATTCTCCCGGTTGTTTATCTCTAACGCGGAGGGTGCGGGCCAAACGAACACGGCCCGACGACCCTCCGCCGTTCTTCGTTTTGTGCGGATTTGGCGGGCGACGACGGAACGTGCCGCAGCGGATGTTTGACGACTCCGCAGTAAAGAACGGATCCCAGGAGGAGTAATGGCGCAGACGGGAAGAGAATCGGACCACCGGAGCGATCCCGGTGGCCCGCGGAACTCGTCGGTGGCGCCGGCAACCGAAGGCGGCGGCGCCCCGGTGCGCGGCCGGACGAGCCCGCCGCGGCTGAAGCCGCTGCGGCGGCAGCCAACGGACCCGCGGCCGCGCGGGTCTGGTTCGCACGCGCGGGATGCGGCTCTGCCGCGTCCGCGGTTCACCAGCGCGGGCCGCGGTTTCCTCAGGCCGCGGGTCAACGCCCGCGGCGCCTGGCACTCGGCCGCCCGGCCGAGCCGAGCCAGGCCGGTCCGACCGGCCGGGCCGGACCGGGCCAACCGGGTCGGGTCGACCCGGTTCGGGCCGACCCAGGGGTGGGTCGGGCCGGGCCCGTACCCCCCCCCCTTCTTCGGACGTTTTCGTTCAAATGGCCGTATCTTGAGCTACGGGCCTCCGAACGACGCGCCGTCAGTGGCAACACGATCCTTGGATCGAGACGGTCGTTTCGGTATACTATACTCAAGGTGCATCTTCCTTTTCGGGAGCCTACGTAGTTAAAACTCCGTAGTTAAGCGTGCTTGGCCTAGAGCAGTGATCAGGATGGGTGACCTCCTGGGAAGTTTCCCAGGGTGGGTGTGAGACGGAAAGGCCAATAACTAACAGACCGGGCGTCCGATTAACGTGCTGTCTATTTCGTTGAATTCCTCTAAGTGAGACGGATCTTTTGGCATACTCCGCCTGAGGTTTGGACGCTGGTGGAGAACAGCCGGGTTGGTTTTTCCTTAAAAAAGCAACCGGGCCCCTGGGACGAAAAAGCCAATAACTCTCAGACCGGGCGTCCGATTGACGCGCCGTCTGCGACGATGAGTTCCTGTTGTCGATACGGAACTTTTGGCATCATCCTCCTGAGAATTGGATGCAGATGGATAGTGGCCGGGTTGGATCGCACCGAAATCCAACCGGGCCCCTGGAACGGAAAAGCTGATATCTTTCAAACCAGACATCCGTTTGACGAACCGTCAGCGGCGTTGGTGTTTACGTTGAGTAACGGTCCCTATGAGTATACCCTATGGGAGTTCGGGGTACAGTTGAGATACGGCCGGGATTGGTTTGCTCACGAAACCAACCGGGCCTCTAGGACGAAAAGGCTAATAACTCACAGACCGGGCGTCCGATTGACGCGCCGTCTGTTGCGTTGAGACCCCTATGATGAGGCGGTCCTTTGAGATACTTCTTCGTGGGACCTTGAGATACTTGGAGTATCGACCAGTAGCTCGTGGAGCGGACCCTCCCGGAGATGAGCGTACGGAGTACGGAGATCGTGTAGCCTGCTGAGACCTGACGACTGCTTGACCGACTCGACTTGGAGTAGGTCGACTAGCCCAGTGGACGGAGCGCCCGGTATTTGGCGATAGACCCACGGCGGACGGAGCGCCCGGTAGTTGGCTACAAACCCGCGGTACTCGACAGGAGGAGTACCTCTGTAGGCTATTGGGGGGAGCGCCCTGTATTTGGCGACAGACCCACAGCGGACAGAGAGCCCGGTAGTTGGCCGCAGACCCGCGGTACTCGACAGGAGGAGTACCTCAGCAGTCTTAGGTTAGTGAGTAGTACCTCAGAGTCGTGACAAGACCACTGTACACTCTAGAGACAGAGCTCTTCAGTAGTTACGGTTTCGATAATGAAAATCCTGGTTTGAGCTGAGACTTTTGACCTTGTGTTTACTTCATGATTGAGATGGGTCACTTGCTAACTTAGGTATATGTATGGGCATATACCCGGGTAGTGGTTATCCGTTGATTTCACAATCCTTGTGTTTCCTCATGATTGAGATAGGTTACTTGATAACTTAGGTATATGTATGGGCATATACCTAAGTAGAGGTTATCTGTTGAGATCTTCTTTGTGGTTATCCTTGTTGGTTTAGTGAGACCTTGAGGGTCTCGGGGTCCCTACTGAGTATCGTTATACTCACCCCTGCACGGGCTATGCCCGCACCTCGTTGTGTTGGTTGCAGACGACGGGTAGTGCTGACGGAGGCCGAGTGTTCGAGGACTGGACGGTACCTGGAGGTGGACTATACGACGAGATGGTACCCGGAGGAGGAACTCACGACGAGACGGTACCCAGAGGTGGACGTGACGACGAGGCGGTACCCGGAGGTGGACCACTGGGCGGGACATACTCGGAGCGGACGGCGGGACCCGAGGAGCAGAGGAGCTTTCTGTACCCACCCTTTTGGTGGGATTTCCAGTGGACAGCTCGGCGTAGCAGCTTTACTTTTCAGTTGTTGTTTTCTCTTTCGAGTTGTACTTTACAGTTGGGCTTGTATTTCCGGCCCCTTTTTACTTTCCACACTTACTGTTGTACTTAGTTTTTACTTAGTTTTTACTTCTTCCGCTTGTACTCTGTGGTGTTTTGTTACTTTTATAAAGGCAATGCCTTCCCAGTTATCAGGATTTACGCCTTTGGTGCTAGTCGCCAGCCCCTGGCCTATGGAAGGCGGGCTTGGGGTAGTCACGGCACGGGCCCCGAGGAAGGGTCGTGACAAATTGGTATCAGAGGTAGTTGGTTCTACCGCAGACTCTGATCTTTCTTTCTGTGAAGCAATAGTGTTAAGGGTACCAAGTGTGGTTTTCAGTTCAGGGAGTCCAGTGTTGGTGCGGGCGGCCGACGTATCCATACACTAGGACCCTGGAAACTGATTTCTGAATTTGTGCACGAAAACACTGATTGCGTGTGTGTTTTCAAAGGTTTCCCCCCTTAAACCAGCTCAAACCAGGTCAGCTCACCAGGTATAATCGTTTGACCGTGTTATGTTGTTTCGTTCAGTATGCCTTTTCTCGGACGACCAACTAGAGCCCAGAGGGATGTGCGTGCTGACAGCCTGTTGAGTGACGAGGCTTCGGTATAGGGCCCTCTTGCAGTTGAGGCACCAGCGGAGGCGCCAGCGGTACTACCATACGTTGGGTCACCGATGCCACCAGCCCCAGCAGTAGGCGATGCCCGCTACTTGAGCGCACTGCATGAGTTCCAGCGCCAGAGGCCACCCAGGTTCGGGGGAGATACGGACCCGCAGGCGGCTGAGGATTGGCTGGAGGCTGTGGTGGGAGTCTTCAGGCTAGTGGGGACGCCATCAGACTTCATGGTGACCTTTGCTGCCAGCCTTCTTCAGGCAGCAGCAGGCAGGTGGTGGAGCCACTTGTTCCAGTTTTGCGATGGGATGGCTTTCACATGGGAAGACTTCGGGACCTTCTTCAGGGTGGAGTTTGTGCCAGTAGCTCTACACCCCGAGCGTGTTCAGGAGCTGCTGCCTTTGCCGCGTGTTTTTCGATCAGAAGCCGAGTCATCTGTGGGAAGTAGACAGATGATGCAGAGGTCCAGGAGGACCAGACCAGCAGTTGGGCGATCTCGGGTTTTAGGACCGGTGGTGCGGGGCACCCGGGGTGGGGTCAAAGCCAGGCGTGCCAGAAGCAGACTTTGTTACTCATGCGGTGGAAAAGGGGCACCTGGCACGTGACTGTCCGACTCCACGTACAGTTGATCCATAGGCTTTTGAGGAGCCACCGAGGCAGAGGCAGCGACGAATGCTTGAGCAACAGTAGAGCAGTGGACAAGGCAGTAGAGCTCCTGGAGCAGGTGTACAGGAGCGGAACTAGTGGATACGTCTCTTGTACTTCTAGTTCCATGTTGATGTTGTTTTTGTGTCTTTGTACCATGAGCTGCAATAAAATAAAGACACTTACCTTGTGATGTTTGCTTTCCTGTCCTCTTTTGTGATGTTACTAAGTGGTCCTGGTTAAGACTGTTGACTTGACCCTCACTTTCGAAATTCCTACTGGAGGAGACCTAGTGACCTCACACTGATACCGACAGTGTGACTCGACCCTTGGAGGCGAGAGTGACAGTTGGATCTCTTAGTAGTTACGTCGAGGCCTTACGACGTCATCCATGGCATGAATGCATCCTTCATGCCAGGATTGACTGTATTAGGCAACGAATGTGGTTCATCCAGGGGATGAGACCAGATTTCTCTTATCGGCAAAGAAGAAATCATAGCAGCTCTTGTGAGACAAAAGGAGGTGCAGTTCATCGAGGAGCGGATGAAGACTACACAGTGCAGTATGAAACAAGGAACCAGTGCCAGTCTTAGAGACTCGGGCGTGATAAATGTTTCAACAAGAGGTAGCTTTAAATAGAGATGAGTCTGCGAAGCGGCAGACGTGGAGGCAAAGCTAGGAAAGCAGCATGAGGTGGTGTACATATTATCATGCTACAACCACCCGCCTTAGTTATCCTCGCCAAGCTCAGGGAGCTGGAGGGCGGTGGAAGAATGCGGCTGCATTCGGTCAAGGAGTGTGACCCAATGGCTCTAGAAATGATTCAAGGGACAGTCTATGTCAACTACTAGCTGCTTTAGTAACAGACGTCGATATGAATCATTCCTCGCTTCCACAAATCTTGTTCCAGACCTAGAGTTTCCGGTAAGCCGTGGACTTGACCCTCACGTCTGGAGATACCTTGGGAGGAGACTAGATAATCACACTTACGCCGACGGTGTGGTCAGACCCTTGAGGCGAGAGTTCTTGTTGGAATCTCTTGGTGGCAGCGTCGAGGCCTTACGACGTTAGTTTGAGTATAGAATGGGCAATAACTGTTCATACTCAAATTGACGGTTTTAGGCAAACGTTGGGATGGGTTTTCCTTGGTCGGCGGAAAAGGAAACCCCAGGCAGTGCAGGGTAACTCTTGCACAGGAGGGTGCGACCGATCATTCTTGAGTCGGTCAACCTTACCCTCCTAGCAGCAGTCATTTTGAGTTTCAGTTCCAGCAAGAATTGGAGACCTCTGGAGTTCGAGGATGACGATCACGTCCTTATATGGGTCTCACCTCGACGAGGTTACGGAGATGTGGCCAAGGCGGCAAGTTATCTCTGAGGTTCAATGGACCTTTCTCGGTCCTCAGCTGGGTAGGCGGTATGGTTTACCGCTTGTCCCATCCACTTCAGTTGCACTAGGTGCACAACGTTTTCCACGTATCCCAACTGAGGATATATGTGCTCGACCCCTTTGCATATCATCGACCATGAGGAGCTAGAGGGTGGCGATGAGTGTCTTATACGGAGGTTCCTGTGGGGATCGAGGATCGACAGGAGTGGATCCTAGGAGGATGGTCGATTCCTCTTGTGCACTTTCTTTGGCAGCACAGGAACCTCCAGGTGAGCACATGGGAGCGGAAGGCTCAGATGCGTGCTCAGTACCGCTTTGTTTCCCTAAGTTTGTGGTGAAGCTTTACGGGGACGTAAAGCCCTGTGGTGGGAGTGATGTAAAGACCCGTAAATTTCAAGGAAATTTTTTTCTTAATTTTCTTTGGAATTTTACAAGAACGCGGTTTCTGACGGCGCCTGATTCCGAGGCCCGGTGTTCCCGGAATCAATTTCTGAATTTTGGCTCGGGTACGTTCAGTGAACGGACGAGCGGGTTTTTGAAAATTTTGAACCGGTGCCCGGAATCGAATTCTGAGGGCTCCGATGAAATCGCAGCGCCGGTATTCGCTTAGAAACGCCTCTTCCGGAGTTGCGTTTGCTCGGGTGTGGTTTTTAATTTTCGGGCTTAAAGTTAAGAAATAAAATAATTTTGCTACAACTTTATTTTATTTCGCTTAAGCCACTTGGAAGCCACTTGAAGCCACTTAAAGGAGGCTTGAACTGAGTTGAACTGGATAGGATGCTATCTAGAAATATCCTACCCCTTGGTGGGATATTTGTGAGGTGGGGACCGCACGAGCCCCACCGTTTCTTTCCGCTAAGAAACGCACCCGTGAAAACCCGTCTTAATGAAAGTCAACTGACACGTTTCTTAAAATCTTAACAGACCATTTAATTGGGCTGTTTCTTTCGTAAATTAAATGAGCTGTTTCTTTCGTTGAATTCATTCTACGAATTAATGGTTCGTTTCTTATCTTTTGAAATTCAAATGTTTAGTTGTGTAAATAAAATAAGGCTTAAGCTTATTTTATTTTGGGTTGAAACTTGTGGCATGGAGAGGATTTGGAGGAAAACGTTCTTCTTCGGCGAAGAACGCGAAGAACGCGAAGAAGGCGAAGAACACGAAGAACGCGAAGAACGCGAAGAACGCCAAACCTGCGGAGATCGACGACGCGAAGCCTTGTACCGCGACGCCAACGGATCTCCCTTTGCGACGCTTCTTCTGCGACAATCCAACCCCGCGACAGCCTTCGATCGACAACAACCAAGGTAGGAGGTTGCGCTTCTTTTTATTTTCTTTTTGGATTTCAACAACAACATGGATTTAATTATTATTAATTAAATCCGTATGTTCTTAGTCCTCGGAGATCGTCGACGCGACGCCCTTCCGCGGTGTGACGATCACCTTCTTCTGCGACGGTCAATTCCGCGACGACCTCGCATCCGACAACGATGACGAGGTAGGGATTTATTATGGGAATTACCCCTTTTTAATTTATTCCCGTCAATGTTTCTTAAAGAAATTAAAGAACTGAATTGTTAACAATTTTAATCTTCTTAAAATTGTTATTTATCCGTTTGGAATAAAATTCTCCCGGTTGTTTATCTCTAACGCGGAGGGTGCGGGCCAAACGAACACGGCCCGACGACCCTCCGCCGTTCTTCGTTTTGTGCGGATTTGGCGGGCGACGACGGAACGTGCCACAGCGGATGTTTGACGATTCCGCAGTAAAGAACGGATCCCGGGAGGAGCAGTGGCGCAGACGGGAAGAGAATCGGACCACCGGAGCGATCCCGGTGGCCCGCGGGACTCGTCGGCGGCGGTGCCCCGGCGCGCCGCCGGACGAGCCCGCCGCGGCTGAAACCGCGGCGGCGGCGGCCAACGGACCCGCGGCCGTGCGGGTCTGGTTCGCCCGCGCGGCACGCGGCTCTGCCGCGTCCGCGGTTCACCAGCGCGGCCCACGTGGGCCGCAGTTTCCTCAGGCCGCGGGTCAACGCCCGCGGTGCCTGGAACTCGGCCGGGCCGGACCGGGCCCGTACCCCCCCCTTCTTCGGACGTTTTCGTTCAAATGGACGTATCTTGAGCTACGGGCCTCCGAACGACGCACCGTCAGTGGCAACACGATCCTTGGATCGAGACGGTCGTTTCGGTATACTATACTCAAGGTGCACCTTCCTTTTCGGGAGCCTACGTAGTTAAAACTCCGTAGTTAAGTGTGCTTGGCCTAGAGCAGTGATCAGGATGGGTGACCTCCTGGGAAGTTTCCCAGGGTGGGTGTGAGACGGAAAGGCCAATAACTAACATACCGGGCGTCCGATTAACGCGCCGTCTGTTTCGTTGAATTCCTCTAAGTGAGACGGATCTTTTGGCATACTCCACCCGAGGTTTGGACGCAGGTGGAGTACGGTCGTGTTGGTTTGGACTTAAAAAAGCAACCGGGCCCCTGGGACGAAAAAGCCAATAACCCTCAGACCGGGCGTCCGATTGACGCGCTCTCTGCGACGATGAGTTCCTGTTGTCGATACAGAACTTTTGGCATCATCCGCCTGAGAATTGGATGCAGATGGATAGTGGCTGGGTTGGATCGCACTGAAATCCAACCGGGCCCCTGGACGGAAAAGCTGATATCTTTCAAACCAGACGTCCGTTTGACGAACCGTCAGCGGCGTTGGTGTTTACGTTGAGTAACGGTCCCTATGAGTATACCCTATGAGAGTTCGGGGTACAGTTGAGATACGGCCGGGATTGGTTTGCTCACGAAACCAACCGGGGATCTGGGACGAAAAGGCTAATAACTCACAGACCGGGCGTCCGATTGACGCGTCGTCTGTTGCGTTGAGACCCCTATGACGAGGCGGTCCTTTGAGATACTTCTTCGTGGGACCTTGAGATACTTGGAGTATCGACCAGTAGCTCGTGGAGCGGACCCTCCCGGAGACGAGCGTACGGAGTACGGAGATCGTGTAGCCTGCTGAGACCGGACGACTGCTTGACCGACTCGACTTGGAGTAGGTCGACTAGCCCAGTGGATGGAGCGCCCGATATTTGGCGACAGACCCACGGCGGACAGAGCACCCGGTAGTTGGCCGCAAACCCGCGGTACTCGACAGGAGGAGTACCTCTGTAGGCTATTGGGGGGAGCGCCCGGTATTTGGCGACAGACCCACAGCGGACGGAGCGCCCGGTAGTTGGCCGCAGACCCGCGATACTCGACAGGAGGAGTACCTCAGCAGTCTTAGGTTAGTGAGCAGTACCTCAGAGTCATGACAGGACCACTGTACACTCTAGAGACAGAGCTCTTCAGTAGTTACAGTTTCGATAATGAAAATCCTGGTTTGAGCTGAGACTTTTGACCTTGTGTTTACTTCATGATTGATATGGGTCACTTGCTAACTTAGGTATATGTATGGGCATATACCCGGGTAGTGGTTATCCGTTGATTTCACAATCCTTGTGTTTCCTCATGATTGAGATAGGTTACTTGATAACTTAGGTATATGTATGGGCATATACCTAAGTAGAGGTTATCTGTTGAGATCATCTTTGTGGTTATCCTTGTTGGTTTAGTGAGACCTTGAGGGTCTCGGGGTCCCTACTGAGTATCGTTATACTCACCCCTGCACGGGCTATGCCCGCACCTCATTGTGTTGGTTGCAGACGACGGGCAGTGCTGACGGAGGCCGAGTGTTCGAGGACTGGACGGTACCTGGAGGTGGACTATACGACGAGATGGTACCCGGAGGAGGACCTCACGACGAGAGGGTACCCAGAGGTGGACGTGACGATGAGGCGGTACCCGGAGGTGGACCACTGGGCGGGACATACTCGGAGCGGACGGCGAGACCCGAGGAGCAGAGGAGCTATCTGTACCCACCCTTCTGGTGGGATTTCCAGTGGACAGCTCGGCGTAGCAGCTTTACTTTTCAGTTGTTGTTTTCTCTTTCGAGTTGTACTTTACAGTTGGGCTTGTATTTCCGGCCCCTTTTTACTTTCCGCACTTACTGTTGTACTCAGTTTTTACTTAGTTTTTACTTCTTCCGCTTGTACTCTGTGGTGTTTTGTTACTTTTATAAAGGCAATGCCTTCCCAGTTATCGGGATTTACGCCTTTGGTGCTAGTCGCCAGCCCCTAGCCTATGGAAGGCGGGCTTGGGGTAGTCACGGCACGGGCCCCAAGGACGGGTCGTGACAAATTGGTATCAGAGGTGGTCGGTTCTACCGCAGACTCTGATCTTTCTTTCTGTGAAGCAATAGTGTTAAGGGTACCAAGTGTGGTTTTCAGTTCAGGGAGTCCAGTGTTGGTGCGGGCGACCGGCGTATCCATACACCAGGACCCTGGAAACTGATTTCTGACTTTGTGCACGAAAACACTGATTGCGTGTGTGTTTTCAAAGGGTTCCCCCCTTAAACTAGCTCAAACCAGGTCAGCTCACTAGGTATAATCGTTTGACCGTGTTACGTTGTTTCTTTCAGTATGCCTTTTCTCAGACGACCAACTAGAGCCCAGAGGGATGTGCGTGCTGACAGCCTGTTGAGTGACGAGGCTTCGGTACAAGGCCCTCTTGCAGTTGAGGCATCAGCGGAGGTGCCAACGGTACTACCATACGTTGGGCCACCGATGCCACCAGCCCCAGCAGTAGGCGATGCCCGCTACTTGAGCGCACTGCATGAGTTCCACCGCCAGAGGCCACCCAGGTTCGGGGGAGAGACGGACCCGCAGGCGGCTGAGGATTGGCTGGAGGCTGTGGTGGGAGTCTTCAGGCTAGTGGGGACGCCATCAGACTTCATGGTGACCTTTGCTGCCATCCTTCTTCAGGCAGCAGCAGGCAGGTGGTGGAGCCACTTGTTCCAGTTTTGCGATGGGATGGATTTCACATGGGAAGACTTCGAGACCTTCTTCAGGGTGGAGTTTGTGCCAGTAGCTCTACACCCCGAGCGTGTTCAGGAGCTGCTGCCTTTGCCGCGTCTTTTTCGATCAGAAGCCGAGTCATCTGTGGGAAGTAGACAGAAGATGCAGAGGTCCAGGAGGACCAGACCAGCAGTTGGGCGATCTCGGGTTTTAGGACCGGTGGTGCGGGGCACCCGGGGTGGGGTCAGAGCCAGGCGTGCCAGAAGCAGACTTTGTTACTCGTGCGGTGGAAAAGGGGCACCTGGCACGTGATTGTCCGACTCCACGTACAGTTGATCCATAGGCTTTTGAGGAGCCACCGAGGCAGAGGTAGCGACGAATGCTTGAGCAACAGTAGAGCAGTGGACAAGGCAGTAGAGCTCCTGGAGCAGGTGGACAGGAGCTGAACTAGTGGATACGTCTCTTGTACTTCTAGTTCCATGTTGATGTTGTTTTTGTGTCTTTGTACCATGAGCTGCAATAAAATAAAGACACTTATCTTGTGATGTTTGCTTTCCTGTCCTCTTTTGTGATGTTACTAAGTGGTCCTGGTTAAGACTGTTGACTTGACCCTCACTTTCGAAATTCCTACTGGAGGAGACCCAGTGACCTCACACTGATGCCGACAGTGTGACTCGACCCTTGGAGGCGAGAGTGACAGTTGGATCTCTTAGTAGTTACGTCGAGGCCTTACGACGTCATCCATGGAATGAATGCATCCTTCATGCCAGGATTGACTGTATTAGGCAACGAATGTGGTTCATCCAGGGGATGAGACCAGATTTCTCTTATCGGCAAAGAAGAAATCATAGCAGCTCTTGTGAGACTAAAGGAGGTGCAGTTCATCGAGGAGCGGATGAAGACTGCACAGTGCAGTAAGAAACAAGGAACCAGTGCCAGTCTTAGAGACTCGGGCGTGATAAATGTTTCAAGAAGAGGTAGATTTAAATAGAGATAAGTCTGCGAAGAGGCAGATGTGGAGGCAAAGTTAGGAGAGCAGCATGAGTTGGTGTACATATTATCATGCTACAACCACCTGCCTTAGTTATCCTCGCCAAGATCAGGGAGCTGGATGGCGGTGGAAGAATGCGGCTGCATGCGGTCAAGGAGTGTGACCCAATGGCTCTAGAAATGATTCAAGGGACAGTCTATGTCAACTACTAGCTGCTGTAGTAACAGATATCGATATGAATCATTCCTCGCTTCCACAAATCTTGTTCCAGACCTACAGTTTCCGGTAAGCCGTGGACTTGACCCTCACGTCTGGAGATACCTTGGGAGGAGACTAGATAATCACACTTACACCGACGGTGTGGTCAGACCCTTGAGGCGAGAGTTCTGGTTGGAATCTCTTGGTGGCAGCGTCGAGGCCTTACGACGTTAGTTTGAGTATGGAATGGGCAATAACTGTTCATACTCAAATTGACGGTTTTAGGCAAACGTTGGGATGGGTTTTCCGTGGTCGGCGGAAAAGGAAACCCCAGGCAGTGCAGGGTAACTCTTGCACATGAGGGTGCGACCGATCATTCTTGAGTCGGTCAACCTTACCCTCATAGCAGCAGTCGTTTTGAGTTTCAATTCCAGCAAGAATTGGAGACCTCTGGAGTTCGAGGATGACGATCACGTCCTTATATGGGTCTCACCTCGACGAGGTTACGGAGATGTGGCCAAGGCGGCAAGTTATCTCCGAGGTTCAACGGACCTTTCTAGGTCCTCATCTGGGTAGGCGGTATGGTTTACCGCTTGGCCCATCCACTTCAGTTGCACTAGGTGCACGGCGTTTTCCACGTATCCCAACTGAGGAGATACGTGCTCGACCCCTTTGCATATCATCGACCATGAGGAGCTAGAGGGTGGCGATGAGTGTCTTATATGGAGGTTCCTGTGGGGATCGAGGATCGACAGGAGCGGATCCTAGGAGGATGGTCGATTCCTCTTGTGCACTTTCTTTGGCAGCGCGGGAACCTCCAGGTGAGCACATGGGAGCGGAAGGCTCAGATGCGTGCTCAGTACCGCTTTGTTTCCCTAAGTTTGTGGTGAAGCTTTACGGGGACGTAAAGCCCTGTGGTGGGAGTAATGTAAATACCCGTAAATTTCAGGAAATTTTTTTCTTAATTTTATTTGGAATTTTACAAGAACGCAGTTTCTGACGGCGCCTGATTCCGAGGCCCGGTGTGCCCGGAATCAATTTCCGAATTTTGGCTCGGGTACGTTCAGTGAACGGACGAGCGGGTTTTTCTAAATTTTGAACCGGTGCTCGGAATCGAATTCAGCGGGCTCCGATGAAATCGCAGCGCCGGTATTCGCTTAGAAATGCCTCTTCCGGAGTTGCGTTTGCTCGGGTGTGATTTTTAATTTTCGGGCTTAAAGTTAAGAAATAAAATAATTTTGCTACAACTTTATTTTATTTCGCTTAAGCCACTTGGAAGCCACTTGAAGCCACTTAAAGGCGGCTTGAACTGAGTTGAACTGGATAGGATGCTATCTAGAAATATCCTACCCCTTGGTAGGGTATTTGTGAGGTGGGGACCGCACGAGCCCCGCCGTTTCTTTCCGCTAAGAAACGCACCCGTGAAAACCCGTCCTAATGAAAGTCAACTGACACGTTTCTTAAAATCTTAACAGACCATTTAATTGGGCTGTTTCATTCGTAAATTAAATGAGCTGTTTCTTTCATTGAATTAATTCTACGAATTAATGGTTCGTTTCTTATCTTTTGATATTCAAATGTTTAGTTGTGTAAATAAAATAAGGTTTAAGCTTATTTTATTTTGGGTTGAAACTTGTGGCATGGAGAGGATTTGGAGGAAAACGTTCTTCTTCGGCGAAGAACGCGAAGAACGTGAAGAACGCGAAGAACGCCAAACCTGCGGAGATCGACGACGCGAAGCCTTGTACCGTGACGCCAACGGATCTCCCTTTGCGACGCTTCTTCCGCGACGATCCAACCCCGCGACAGCCTTCGATCGACAACAACCAAGGTAGGAGGTTGCGCTTCTTTTTATTTTCTTTTTGGATTTCAACAACAACATGGATTTAATTATTGTTAATTAAATCCGTATGTTCTTGGTCCTCGGAGATCGTCGACGCGACGCCCTTCCACGGTGTGACGATCACCTCCTTTTGCGACGGTCAATTCCGCGACGACCTCGCATCCGATAGCGACGACGAGGTAGGGATTTATTATGGGAATTACCCCTTTTTAATTTATTCTCGTCAATGTTTCTTAAAGAAATTAAAGAACCGAATTGTGAACAATTTTAATCTTCTTAAAATTGTTATTTATCCGTGTGGAATAAAATTCTCCCGGTTGTTTATCTCTAACGCGGAGGGTGCGGGCCAAACGAACACGGCCTGACGACCCTCTGACGTTCTTCGTTTTGTACGGATTTGGCGGGCGACGACGGAACGTGCCGCAGCGGATGTTTGACGATTCCGCAGTAAAGAACGGATCCCGGGAGGAGCAGTGGCGCAGACGGGAAGAGAATCGGACCACCGGAGCGATCCCGGTGGCCCGCGGAACTCGTCGGCGGCGGCGCCCCGGCGCGCCGCCGGACGAGCCCGCCGCGGCTGAAGCCGCGACGGCGGCGACCAACGGACCCGCGGTCGCGCGGGTCTGGTTCGCCCGCGCGGGACGCGGCTCTGCCGCGTCCGCGGTTCACCAGCGCGGCCCACGCGGGCCGCAGTTTCCTCAGGCCGCGGGTCAACGCCCGCGGCGCCTGACACTCGGCCGCCCGGCCGAGCCGAGCCAGGCCGGTCCGACCGGCCGGGCCGGACCGGGCCAACCAGGTCGGGTCGACCCGGTTCGGGCCGACCCAGGGGTGGGTCGGGCCGGGCCCGTACCCCCCCTTCTTCGGACGTTTTCGTTCAAATGGTCGTATCTTGAGCTACGGGCCTCCGAACGACGCGCTGTCAGTGGCAACGCGATCCTTGGATCGAGACGGTCATTTCGGTATACTATACTCAAGATGCACCTTCCTTTTCGGGAGCCTACGTAGTTAAAACTCCGTAGCTAAGCGTGCTTGGCCTAGAGCAGTGATCAGGATGGGTGACCTCCTGGGAAGTTTCCCAGGGTGGGTGTGAGACGGAAAGGCCAATAACTAACAGACCGGGCATCCGATTAACGCGTCGTCTGTTTCGTTGAATTCCTCTAAGTGAGACGGATCTTTTGGCATACTCCGCCCGAGGTTTGGACGTGGTGGAGTACGGTCGGGTTGGTTTTGCCTTAAAAAAGCAATCGGGCCCCTGGGACGAAAAAGCCAATAACTCTCAGACCGGGCGTCCGATTGACGCGCCGTCTGCGACGATGAGTTCCTGTTGTCGATACGGAACTTTTGGCATCATCCGCCTGAGAATTGGATGCAGATGGATAGTGGCCGGGTTGGATCGCAGCGAAATCCAACCGGGCCCCTGGAACAGAAAATCTGATATCTTTCAAACTAGACGTCCGTTTGACGAACCGTCAGCGGCGTTAGTGTTTACGTTGAGTAACGGTCCCTATGAGTATACCCTATGGGAGTTCGGGGTATAGTTGAGATACGGCCAGGATTGGTTTGCTCACGAAACCAACCGGGCCTCTGGGACGAAAAGGCTAATAACTCACAGACCGGGCGTCCGATTGACGCGTCGTCTGTTGCGTTGAGACCCCTATGACGAGGCGGTCCTTTGAGATACTTCTTCGTGGGACCTTGAGATACTTGGAGTATCGACCAGTAGCTCGTGGAGCGGACCCTCCCGGAGACGAGCGTACGGAGTACGGAGATCGTGTAGCCTGCTGAGACCTGACGACTGCTTGACCGACTCGACTTGGAGTAGGTCGACTAGCCCAGTGGACGGAGCTCCCGGTATTTGGCGACAGAACCACGACGGACGGAGCGCCCGGTAGTTAGCCGCAAACCCACGGTACTCGACAGGAGGAGTACCTTTGTAGGCTATTGGGGGGAGCACCCGGTATTTGGCGACAGACCCACAGCGGACGGAGCGCCCGGTAGTTGGCCGCAGACCCGCGGTACTTGACAGGAGGAGTACCTCAGCAGTCTTAGGTTAGTGAGCAGTACCTCAGAGTCGTGACAGGACCACTGTACACTCTAGAGATGGAGCTCTTCAGTAGTTACGGTTTCGATAATGAAAATCCTGGTTTGAGTTGAGACTTTTGACCTTGTGTTTACTTCATGATTGAGATGGGTCACTTGCTAACTTAGGTATATGTATGGGCATATACCCGGGTAGTGGTTATCCGTTGATTTCACAATCCTTGTGTTTCCTCATGATTGAGATAGGTTACTTGATAACTTAGGTATATGTATGGGCATATACCTAAGTAGAGGTTATCTGTTGAGATCTTCTTTGTGGTTATCCTTGTTGGTTTAGTGAGACCTTGAGGGTCTCGGGGTCCCTACTGAGTATCGTTATACTCACCCCTGCATGGGCTATGCCCGCACCTTGTTGTGTTGGTTGCAGACGACGGGCAGTACTGACGGAGGCCGAGTGTTCGAGGACTGGACGGTACCTGGAGGTGGACTATACGACGAGATGGTACTCAGAGGAGGACCTCACGACGAGATGGTACCCCGAGGTGGACGTGACGACGAGGCGGTACCCAGAGGTGGACCACTGGGCGGGACATACTCGGAGCGGACGGCGGGACCCGAGGAGCAGAGGAGCTATCTGTACCCACCCTTCTGGTGGGATTTCCAGTGGACAGCTCGGCGTAGCAGCTTTACTTTTCAGTTGCTGTTTTCTATTTCGAGTTGTACTTTACAGTTGGGCTTGTATTTCCGGCCCCTTTTTACTTTCCGCACTTACTGTTGTACTCAGTTTTTACTTAGTGTTTACTTCTTCCGCTTGTACTCTGTGGTGTTTTGTTACTTTTATAAAGGCAATGCCTTCCTAGTTATCGGGATTTACGCCTTTGGTGCTAGTCGCCATCCCCTGGCCTATGGAAGGCGGGCTTGGGGTAGTCACAACACGGGCCCCGAGGACAGGTCGTGACACATCGTGGTAGTCTTCAATGACCACATCTTGGTGTACTCGATGACGGAAGTGGAGCTTGCCACGCACATATAGATTTTTTTGGATACACTTCGAGAGAACCATCTTTATGGAAAGCTCTTGAAGTACTAATTTGGGATATAGAAAGTTCACATCCTAGGGCATGTTATCTTTGAGTATGGAGTTGTAGTGGATCTTGAAAACATAGAGGATGTGATTTCATAGAATCCACCGTGGAGTTTTTCCGAGTTGTGTAGATTCATGGGATTGTACAAGTACTATCAAAGATTTATTCCTGACTTCTATAGAGTAGAGGAACCCTTATCCGATTTGATGGAGAAGGGTTATCCTTTCTTGTTAATGGAGAAGTGTCAACTGAGTTTCCAAGATATGAGGATGAGACTGAAGAGTTCCCCCATATTGAGTCTACTAGAAGAGGGATTTGGTAATGTATTCAAATGTGATGAATCAGGGACCAGACTAGGTTGTGTCTCGATACCAGAGCAAGCATTGATCACTTAAAGATCATGGAATTTCAGATATCATGAGCAGAACTACGCTTCCCATGACCTGGAGTTAGCTGTAGTGGTCTTTGCCTTAAAGATGTGGTAGCACAACTTGATGGGTTAATGGTTTACAATCTACTCTGATTACAAGAGTATAAGTTATTTCTTCTCATAGAAGGACTTAAACCTGAGACAACAATGATGATTGAGTTTCTCTAGGACTACGACTTTGAGATAGTCTATACTTCGTGGAAGGGGAACGTAGTAGAAGACGCACTCAGTAGATGTTCTGGAATGTAGATGCTGATTGAGGTGATAGAGTAGCTAGCTGCATTGCATATATCCTTCATTAATAAAGATGGAGCATTATAACATCAGTCTATTACTTTCACTCTCACACTCTTTTAGTGAGTTCAAAAGGCTCAACTTGGGTACATTGACGGCGAGGCCCGGCGTGCTCAGATATCCCCAGGATAGTCTCCAAAAAGGTTTTATGATGGCAGGGAGCACATAATCCTCTTTAGAGGATGCACAATGTCACCAATGATGCTATGAGAGTATGTGTAAAAGGAGATACACACATCCCATTTAGACGTACATCCAGATGTGGAGAAGATGTACCAGGACCTCTGACATCAGTACTGGTGACTAGGGAAGAAGAAAGTCATTGCAGTATTCATATCACGATGCCTCACTTGTCAGAAAGTGAAGGTCGATCATCAGGTACCAGCTGTCTTAGATCAGCCACTTGAGTTGTAGAATGGATATGGTATGGTTTCTCCATGGACATTGTGACAGGGCTACCACATACGTCCAGGGTCCACGATTCCATCTGGGTGATCGTTGGCTGACTCACCAATTCGAACCACTTCCTATGAATCTGAGAGTTGGGATCTGTAAAGGGATTGGGATGTATCTACATATAGGAGATTATAAGGATTCAAGGGGTTCCATCGATGATCATCTTGGATTATGGTGCTTGTTTTTCATCCATCTTGTAGAAGGTATTTTAGGAGGCATTTGGGACTCAGCTACTCTTGAGCACCGCCTTCCACCCTCATACAGATGGTCAGATAGAGTAGACGATATAGACACTGGAGGACATGCTTTGTGCTTGTGTCTTTGATTTTGGCTATAGTTGGGAGGACAACCTTCCACTGGTGGAGTTCTCATAATAAAATAGTTATCACTCCACCATTGGTATGGCTCCATTTGAGGCCCTATACAAGTGACCATGCAAATCACCTATATACTGGACAAACGTAGAAGAGTTAGCACATATAGGTACTGAGTTGGTATGGGATACCACTAGGAAGGTACAGATCATACTAGAGTGGATGAAGACTATAAACAGCCGTCAGAAGTCTTATGTCGATAGGAGACAGATATCCTTGGAGTTCGATGTGTGAGATCATGTATTCTTTTGAGTCTCACCCCGATGAGGATTTTATATATTTTTCTAGGTTGTCAAGCTATCTCTGAGGTTCATTGGACCATTCCAGATCCCCAGCAGAGTAGGCGAGGTGGGGTACCATCTGGCTCTTCTGCCACAGATGCACCGGGTACATATTGTTTTACATGTGTTGCAGCTGAGGAGGTACGTGCATGATCCATCACACGTTATTGACTGGGGAAATCTAGGCATTGATGATGGAGAGATGTTCTTGGAGTTCCTATTGGAGATAGAGGATCAACAGGAGTGGGTCCTTTGTTGATGGTCAATCCCTGTAGTGCGAGTTCAGTGGCACCATGGAAACCTCTAAGAGAGAACGTGGCAGAGGGAGGCTCATATACGTGCTTAGTACCTCAATTTTTTTCTCTATATTTAGTTGTAAGGGTTCCACCTCATCCCTTGAAAGGTGGATTATCAAAATCAATAAAAAATGAAATGGGGAGAATGTAATGAATTAGAAATTACATGTATTTTTTTTAAATTAATTGGAATTATTATGATTCTAAAAAAACTGACGACACGTGATTTTGACCTGGAACAAAATTTTGATCTTTCTTAAAGGTACATTCAGTAAATGAGTTGGCATGGATTTCTATCTTTCGAACCGGTGATCAGATTAAAAATCCAAGGGTACCGTTGAATCAATAGCATCGTGATTATATTATGGAAAGCGTAACATCAACTAGTAAGGATCAGTGGAAAAAGTTAATTTTTCAACATTACAAAAAAATAATAAAATAACTCAATGAGTTATTTTATTATTTTCTAGTAATTTTTGAGCAGCGGTGGCGAGACCATTGATTCATCAAACCATTTAATGGTCGGTTACAATTTGTTGTGTAACTGCACGATTTGGAGAATTAATAGGATCATTAATTAAATTTATTAATGAACCCCATTAATTGTGTGGTTTATTTATCTCCTCTCCTATTATATTTAAACAATGATTGGGCATGAGTTTTTTTACTGAAGGGTGGAACCTATGACAAAACGCCGATGATATCCCGGTCTGACGAAGAATGGTGATTGAGTGACAGTCGTCAGTGGAATCGACAGATGATGATAAGTGCGGACGAACACCTTCATATGCATAACCTAATTTCTCATCTGGAGCACCTTCCATGGGAAACAAGGTAGGGGTAATGTGCTTAATTCCTCCATTTTCCACATTCTTTAATATTATGAAAAACACGGATCAACTGACCAATGGGTTTATCTTCTTTTTGTTCTATAATGCAGGTGGATAATGCAGGGTTTCTTTATGAGAGATTTTATGATTAAATAATCCTTCCCATGATATAATGCTAATGAAGAGGGGGCGTTCCAAGTCGAACAAGGCCCAGAACCTACTCTAATCTCGGGATGGTGGAATTATATGTTGGCGATCAAAAAATATGGTTGTAAAAAAAACATCGGGCTGCACAGTATTGGTGGCACCCCAGGAGGCTTGTAGGGATAGAGAAGAAAGAAAACAAACCCTTGGAGTTTCTCCGGTGGCCTGTAGAAGCATCGCTAGCTCCATGGAAGTATAAACCATAGGAGGTGGTGTTCGGCTACATCAGCCGCAAAAAGAAGGTGGCACCCGAAGGTGCCGCAATGGAAAAAGGGGCTACCAGAATGCGTTGGCCACGTCAGAACATGGTGGCACATTGGGGAGGCACACCGCAGAGGAATACATCACCTTCAAGCTGTGGCAGAGGGCGGACTCACACCCGCAGGTCTGTAACGATCTAGTCCACATAGACCGGCTAGGAAGTGCGGTGAAATCTAGTGATGCGGCTTGAATACTCGAACGTGTGAAGCCATTTAGGAGGGGAGTGGAGCCCCCCACCCCAATGGTCGACCAACTGAACGAGAAATTTCGCTGCCCAAAGGGATGCGCCCTGCCTTGTGGGCCAGGCGGGACCCATGTTCCAGTGGGCCAAGCCCACGGCCCATCAGGCCAATCCCGCGGCCCAGTACGCCAGACCCGGCCCCGTCGTCCCGGGCCGAGCCCAACCCCTTTAGGCTGGGTCCACCAGGCTGCGTCTTGTCTGTCTGACTGGGTCAGACTGTACCCTGACCCTTTTTTTCCCATTTACGATTAAACAGGTGTATCTCCAAAACCAGATGTTCGTTTGATTAACCTTCTATGGCGCCAGAACCCTTTGGATGTGGAGGTCCTCTTATGATACTCCACGAGAGACTCATAGAATGTTGGAGAATTTCATGGTTAAATCATACTATAATCTAACTGGGGCCTCAACATTAAAATTCTTATAACTTACAGACCGATAATTTGGTTGACGCACCATCTGTTGCAGTGGAACCCTTATGAAATGGAAGATCATCGAGTTACTTCTTCAAGGGTCTTCGTTCTAGTTTAAATATGACCGATGGATTGAGGATTGGTTCTCCCAAACACGCTATGGGCAAAACCCTGTGATTGGCTAATACTTGAAGACTACTAACTTTCGACTCTATGTGACTCGATGGCCCAGTGGGAAGCACCTCTGTGTGACTTTGTAGGCCCACAGTGGGGAGTGCCTCTGTGTGACCCGGAAGTCCCATGGTACTCGATAGGAGGAGTACCTCAACAATACGCAGTGGGAAGTGGCTCTGTATGACCTGAAAACCCCACGGTACACGATGAGGAGGAGTACCTAAGTAGTTCACGGTTAGTGGAAAGCACCTCTGTGTGTCTTGGTAGGCCCACTGTACTCGATAGATGAGGAGTTCTCCTGCAACCCAGGTGTTCGATGATGTTACTGGTGACGCTATTGTTACTAACCTAGAATATAGATGGTGTGAGCTGTCTTTTTCTTTGTGCTATGTGATTGAGATTGAGATTTGTGGTTTTTCCTTTATGAAATTCTGAGAGTCCTTCGGGGGTCTCAGGGTCCCTACATGGGTTTTTTATTCTCACCTATGCATGCGCTTCACCCAAACCATGTTGTGTCTTGTGGAGATGATGAGAAACTTTGATTGAGTCTTGAGAATCAAGCACTTGACGGTATACGAAGGTGACTGGTGGACGTGGAGAGCCGTAAGGACGAGTTGTACCTACCCTTCATGTAGGATATTTGGAAGATGACATTAGTTGTTGTTTTCCATTTTTTCTATATTTCCATTTCAGTTGTGCTTGAATAATGGACCCTTTACTCTAGTACTTACTTTTATACTTTGTGGTGGTTTTTAGTTGTGGTTGTACCTTTCTCCTTCTGTTTTGTTTTACGTGTGCACAGTGTGCCCTTTTTGTGTGTGCACAGGTTTTAAAGAAATGCCTTCCCATTATAGAGAAATGCATCTTTGGTGCAAGTCTCTATCCCCTGGCCTATGGAAGGCGGGCTTGGGGTAGTCATGGGACATACCCCAGGAAGAAGGGTCATGACAATATCCGTGCACATCAATCTTGGTTCTTTATACACCCCCACCCCCTCATCGATTTCTTGATCTTGTGTTTTCACAAAAAAGGATTCTCCTACTATTTTGACAATTATCATAGCCATGAAGACCAGTTCATTAGATTGTATGATATTTATAATCCAAATAATATATCCATCCTATTATTCCAAGGACCTCAGGTCTTTTTTTTATTCCATGGAAATTCTAGGGTAGCATCCTGATCTATTTTCATGCGTGGATACACACATCTTCACCCAATTCATACCCATTGTATTCTTACATTGACAAGGTTTAAATGAAAAAACTAGTTGTTATTCAATACAACCAAACACCTTTGACCAGAAAAATAATCTCACAAATTGTACACGGTTAATTTAATCAAAAATAAAATTCATTTTATTTAAACATAAGTGTTTCCAACAAGTATAATCCATAAATAATATTGAAGGTGTAATTTTTTAAAACTTATCCAGAATTAGGTATTCATTTAATTAAATTATCAATAATTTATTTGAATACCATAAAAAATATGAATATATATAACTAAAAACAGTGGATTAATTAAATAATTTTTTAAAAATATATCTAATAAATATGTTTTATCTTCCTTACATAGTAATTTTAAATAACTAATTTATATTTTAATTTCATAATAATATAGATAAATTAAAAAACCCTTAAATTATATTAGTTTATGAAAAAAAATATACTTCCTTACATCCCCATTCTTCTCAACCTATCTCTGGATAAAGACTATATTGATTAATTAATTAATTAAGTGATCATATTATAATGATTATAAAAAATTGAGTACAGGAAACTATAAAAAATTACATGAAAATTTAAATATAAATTCAATATAAATCAAATAATTTATAAATATAAATTTATAAAACATTTAAATAATATAAATAATTTATTAAATAAAAATAAATTCATAATAAAGATACAAGTTATTAATAATTAAAATTAAAAAAAAAATAATTAATGAAACATAGATTCACTTTTTTTATAAAAAATATGGGATAGCTAATAAATAGTTTTTAGAAGAAAATTGCACATAGTTGTTGAATATTAAAATCCAATGTAACATATATAAAATGGTATAACATTATTTTTATATTTTAAAAAATATTTAGTAAGGTTCATATTTAGAGTATTTATATCTTTACAAATATAACACTACCTTCTTCAAATAATTATTATTCCATTTAATCCAATTATTCTTATTATTCAAAATTGTTTCAGTTTATATTATTTTAATGTTAAGTAAAAAAAATTAGTCTTAAAATAATTAATGATGCCTTGATATTAAATTTATTATTTTATCGATTCTTAAATATTTTGCATAATTAATTCTTATTTTCAGTTTTTTATCAGTTTTTCATATTGGTTGTGTCTAAATAGCATAATTCTACCTGAATGTTCAATATAAATCTTCAACTTATTATTTTAATCATTATTCTTGTAGTATTAATCTATTATAAATCATTTTTGTTTTCCCCCATTAACCTCAATTTATGTTTTTTGACATTTAACCATAGTAAAACTTAATTATTCTCCTTTGTATCCTTTTTAACTATATTGACCCTAGTATAACATCAGTTATTATTTTTATTATCAGAAAACATTACTAATTATATATGATCATAATTTATCTATTTCTAGACATATTTATCAAAAGTATCTATCATTTTAGGATGATTATTAGTAATAATCTTGATTTTAGGGTTTTTTGTTGACAACAAGGCTCTTTAAAACATAATTTTGAAATTATTATCTTTTTTATATTGTCTTTTAATGGTATATAGTCACTAGAGATAAATTTTACGTAGGTGTAAATAATTTTAATATTTGAATATACAATTTCACATAATTTTCATTAAAAATGTCATTTATAAAAACTGTAAAACATTTAAATAAACATAACATAAAAAATGGTATATGAACATTAAATGTTTAAATTAATAAAAAAATTAACTAGACAAAAATATAACAAAAAATCCGAACATTATCAGTTTTATTACAATGAATAGGAAGATATATTTATCCTTATCTTAAATCCAATTTAATTTTCCTTTTTCTATCAATGAAATATGATAATATCTACCCACTAAAAATTTAGATATCCTAATTCTTTTTTCAATTACTTATTAATGAAAATATATTTGCATAAAACAATTCGGCAATGTTCATCCATCATGTTAAACTCATCTTTTCGGTAACAAAAATTTGATGAAAACTTGAATAAAACACATCATGAATGGTTCATATACATATTTAGAAATTATATTAACTTGAATTAATTAAATAAAAGTGATAACCTTCTTCTTTATTCACATCACACACTAGAGACGTCAATTTATTTGGTTATTTAGAATGTTGTTTTCCATATCATTAGTTCATTTATAATTTTCATGAAATAATTTACATTTAAACACATTGAATCATTTACTGTTAAAGTCCTTGGATTTATATAACATTTTTTATACATATCAGTTATTATGTGTTTTAAAGGGTGTATTTTCACCAATAATAAATCTTTTTTAGATTATAAAAAATTGGAAATTTTTTCCCAATTTATCTATTTGTCACCCATACTCTTTGATAATAAAATTATGGTTCTAATTTCCAATAATATATTTTTTCTTTTCATTGTTAAAAATATTCACATCAAATTTCATTTAGTTTGAATATTTTTCATCAAATAATATAAATTATATTTTCTTTTTAAGGAAATATAACAATTTTAACATTCAATCAAAGTGCGTAAAATTTAATAATTTTAATTTGAATTAATCACATCTCATTTATAACCCATATAAAACTACATGTTATCAATTCTTCATCACTCAGGTTTACAATTCAACTTTTTATATGCATAAACAGGCTTATTTCCATTATTTGAGTTATTGAAATTTTTTTAATGTATAAAACAAATAAATGGGTGAAATTACCCTATAATTAGCCCATAAATCCCTAAAAAATATGAAAACCTAAAAATAAATTATAAAGGATAAAACAAAAATCAACAAATAATATTATAAAAATTTGATAGGGATGTATATCAATCATCTAAAACAAAATCATAATAGATAAATGATTAAAGAATGTATCCAAAAATCCCAAAAGTATCCCTAATAAAAAAACCATGAAATGGGAAATATTATGGTCCATAAAACTCTTATATAAATTTAATATTGTTATTTTCTCTCTAAAAAGTCTTTTCAGGCTGTATAATATTTTATTTCTTGACTCCCTCAGTAATATATATAGAAAATAAATATTCAAAATAATAAATATATAGGTAAGTAATTTTACTTGTTAGATTCACCCCAAAACAATGATATAAAAAAAATAAATGTGAATAAAACTTGTTAACACACACATTAATATTGTCATGGGATTAAATCATTGATTACAACTTGTAAAAGTATGGTTAATTAATTCTAGTTTTACCCCCTATTTAAGTATAAGTAATCTCACTAAATCCCATCATGCTTGTAATGTATATATAACACCCCAATATTTTAAAATAAAAATAAAAAAATCAATATCATTTTATAACATGAAACATAAATTTTAGATGAAATTATAATATTAGTGACTTTACAAAATATTTCTTTATAAATAATGTTTATCTCTTTGATAGATTGCAGAACATAAAACCCTGATTTGAAATGAATCATAACACATTATACTATAAATCATATACATTAAGTAGGTAGGTATGAATATTAATAACTAAACTATTAAAATTATGTTTATTTATAAATTATAATTAAAATAAGATTCATTTTAAAGAAAATATAATGCTTTTTAAAAAATTGTATTTTTTAATACTGTATAATAACACTTTGAGCACATAATATAAAAATAATATTTACCAAATTTATAATATTTTTTTGATAAAATAATTTCTATTTTTAAATTCATAATATAAAAAATATGTAAGGGTGTATTTTTTGTTTTTTTGAAATTTTCTTTTGATGAGTCGTGAAAAAAAACAGAATTTTATTTAAAAAATGTCATTTCATTTAAATTATTTATAAAGATAAATAATATTTCTTATTGGTTTTAAAAGTAGAATTATTTTAATTATATATTTATTAATGTAATTTAGTTTTCTGTAATTATTTTTATATCTAATTTTGATAAAAAAACATTGTAAACTTTTGATCATTTTCTCTTTGAAAAATCACTTTCTTATCATGTTTTCGGGTTTAATAATAACTTTTTTCCCACTTTTAAGAATGAAACTCGAAAAAATACATTCCATATTTTTATAATAATAATAAAGGTTTTTTAATATATCCAACATATTTTTAAAAAATAATTAATAGTGAAGAAAGTAAAAGATAATTATCATAAATAAGGTTAAAATGGATTTACTAGGGGATTAAACTAATAATATATGGCTTAATTTGACCTAAAAATAGGAGTAAAATATATTTCATAGACATATCTAATCCATTTTGTGAATAATTTTGGGCAATACACTATTTTATACTCTTTTACATGTGAAAAACATGTGTATACCATTTCCTTTCCCAAAATTACAGTTTTGCTTCTCACCTCACTTATAAATGGTCACTCCCTCTCAATTATTCTTCCCACGTTCACATCCTATTGGTTCAGCAAATAACCACCCAAATAAATTTCTTAATTATATAACCTTATACTATAATAATTATTTTTGGAATAAATATATCCATGGAAGGATTCTATGGAAGCCGAATGAGGTTACCTGAAGAAGAGGTAACATTATTCAATAAGAATTTTTATTTTTATTTCTTCCTCCACCTCATTAAATTATTATTAAAACATGATTATATACTAATATAAAAATATTAAATATACTGATATACCTTTTTAATAAGTTAATTGCCTATAATCATCCCCACTACAAGAATATGGGTTATAAAATCGTCATTTGTGTGTATGATAGACTACTACCACACTAACCGATGTCATTTGATTTTTCATTAGCACATATCATGGTTGGGAATGGTGATGAATATAAAGTATATATATATATATATAATATTATTAATATAATTATACATATAGGGAAATTATAAAATATAAACCATTTTTTATTTCCATTATATAGGTGATACAATAACGCTACTCGTGTGTACGACAGACTACCGCTTCACGGAGGGATGCATTATGTTTTTCACTAAGGCTTTACATAGAAGGTAATAAGGACAATGTTAATGAATATATAAGATATAAATGAAATTATTATTATATTTATCACCTATTTTATCATTATTAATAGATAATATATAATTTTTTTACACAACAATACGATAACTTCATTCATGTATGTGAGGGCTATTGCCTTCACGAAGCGATGTGACTCTCTTTCACCACCACAAAAAATGGATGATATATATAATTATATTTACATAAATAAAATGGTATAAATTATATTATTATCAATATGTAAATATAAAATATTAGTTAATATCTTTCTATAATGATATTTGAAAAAAAGAGACATTATTTATGCATGTGTACAGCCTACCATTTCTATGATTGTAATGTAGTCCATTTTTCATATCCGCATTATATCGTTGGTTTGAAAATTTTAATTGATATATAAATAATATAATTATATCATGAATATTTTTTTTAATATCATGGAACTATATAATATGTGAAATAAATAGATCATTAATGATAAAATAGACATGAAAAAACATTACAATTAACACAAAATACAATGAGAATAATGAGAGATTGTTAACAAACGAGATATAAGATATTATGAAAGGAACATTTATGAAATTATAAATATTAATATGGTTCTATAATAATTTAATAACATGTTCAAAACCACTATATAGGTGTTTAAATAACCTTCAACCAGAATGTATCATGTTGTAAGGGTTTCTCGTCTCACATTTACTTATGCGAGACATATGCAATATTAAACACCCATTTCTTTTGTGTGGTGTATATAATTAAAATTTTGTATGATATATCATAAATTAATTTATATTCATTTTATTTAATTTTTCATTTAATATTATTCCATTCAAGGGTCTTATTACACAAAAAATTCCAAAGTGGTAAGGGTTTATTTTACAATCTCATCATTATTCAGGGTTGTTTTTGTTTAAGACTCCCCTGAGTGAATTGTTAGAAATTTATATCTTAAAATAAATAAATATTATTGTAAATTTTTTATTCATAAACATTTTTTTGTAATTGTAAAATTTTCCTCTATTGGTTACATAAAATTATTAAGAAATTTTTTTAAAGATAATTTGACTTTATTTATCTCTTTGGTCGAAAATCCATTTTCTTCTAAAAAAATGTTTTAAAAAAAGTTTTAAAATTATTCAAAATATTTATTAATTAAATTTTTACACATTTTTTAATTTTTATAATATATTTTGAAAATTATCTTATTTTAATTTTCTTAATGATGAATTTTTTAAACCTTTATACAATGAAAATAGATTTTTTTTAATTTTTAAGAAATTTATAGAGTTACCCATCATTATGACCTTCATTTCCATAAATATTCCTTTGATGTTATAAAAGTTTATTTTTAATTTTTATCCCAATATTCAGTAAATTATTACATTTTAGTTTTGATTTAAAAAAAGTATTTTGTATTTTATTATGAATTTTCTATTTTTAATATAAAAATGGTGAGTTTAGAAGAAAGGTTAATTTTCTTCAGGAAATGTTATAAGTGATATTTAAAAATAATTTTACATATAATAAGAAATTATTTTAGGTTACTTATGCTTTAATGTAGATATACACTAATGATACCACCCTTATTATTTCTCTAGATAATTTTTGATCATACTGATTAAGGATGTACTATGCTGATACCATTCATTTTACTATGGGTGGTTTATGATTATATTTATTTATTAAGGAATGTATATAAATTTCATATCCTATTTTATATAATAATGTTTTTTTATTATGTTTCTCAAATTTTATCTGTGGAATGAATTAGAATTTTTATGGGATGGTTGGTGGCCGCTATACCCCTTGATGCATCGATATATCTAATGACGCAAACTAGATATGGGTTTGGATGAGGCCTTACCCTTTTATATAAATGTATTTGAATAATTTTCAATTCTATCAGATGTCTTGGATCAATCATACATGGTATTAGATGTATTGGTACAAGCCACAAAGGTATCTTTTAGATTTCCATTAGTACATATTCTATCATTATGAACTCAATTATCAATATTCCATGTGATTATTAAACTTGTTAGAATATCCATTGTTATTTTTCAGGCTCATGTGATTATTTATATGGAATTATTAGATCATCATTTATTTCTACCATATTATTATGATTTTATTTACTAAATAGAATGCGTTTTAGTTATTTACCATTCCATATTAATTATTCCTTATTTGTTCATAGCTTTTTCTATATGGTTACCCTTACATAGCATCTGATCCCACCCCTTTATTTTGTTTTATTTTCCCCCATATAATAGATTGTATTTTTTGACTGATATGGAAGGATATAATATGTGTAATAATATCATTATCAAAAAAAAAATTCATTATGTATTCTATGTTTTAAAATGATATGTGAGTTTAATGTATGTTACTTTTTTACCAAGATTACTAAACTATTCATTCATTTGGCATGTGATTCTTTATATCTTATTCCAATTCAATAAAGCATACACTAGATCTAGGCTACGTGGGTTTGGGTCCTTATGGTTGGTATTAGAGTAATTTTAGTAGAAACTTTGGGGCAATATTTATGAAAACATGTATTAGGGAACAAAACAGTATAATATAATTTGAGGATAAATATAGAATAACGTAATAATGTTTTAGTAATGAAGATATTATGTGGGTTTTCAAATAAATTACATCTATTTCTAGATATTACAAGTGGGTGTGGTGTGGATTTATCACATAATTTCTTAGGGTTAATAAATATGAAAAGGGAACAATGGGATTAGCTTGATCATCCTCTGGTGAAACAAAACATGCTTCACTATGCACCTGGTTTGGAACTCCTTATGAAATGCTTTAGATAAATAACATTTACATTAAAAACCATTATGAAGGATTTGAAAAAATATATAATCCAAAATAAAACAATTTTATTATTATAATATTATCTATGATAATTTTTTCACTTGATTTGGGATTATACATGGATCAATGCACGTATCCCAAAAAGGTATTGCACTCTTGGAAAATATATTGAAGCGGGAGTGGGATATTGTCATGAACCCCTCCCTCTAAATATTCCCCTCTTTAGATGGAAATAGATAAAGAGAGAAAATTACCCCTATGTCATGGGTCTAGTATACCTCAGGGTGGGGACCAACACTATTGGTATAAAAATCTCACAAAATGGGAGGCATTACCCTTTTTATAGTAACCAGGATTAGGATATAAGATATACCATACTAAAAAAACTCCAATATATATATATATATATATATATATATATAAGAAAATAAAAACAATCACACATGAATGCTCAAAATGAAACTGATACAAAAGAAAAAGTCTTTAATGTAAATACCAAAAGAAAAGATAAGAAGCGACAAAACAGTTGTCCCCAACACGAGAGATAGTACTACCCAACACATTCCATGTAGACCCCATGGAATCCTAAAAATAGTTTTATATATGTGGGATGATAATACATTTATACTCAGTATGAAAATCCAAAATCTATATTACACAGGGGGGGAGATAGAAAAATTCCCTTGTGAGAAAGAAATAAATACCAAAAACACCTATCAAGGTAAACTAACCACCCCAACCTCACCAAAGGAATTCTTACAAAATAACACAAGTCAAGTAAAGTAATACACTATGAAACTCAATGATAGGTTACCCCACACCACTTCCCACTAGTTAACATATCTTATCTACCGATAGACGTCCTCACACTACCGCACTCTTCCTCAAGACCTAGTGTCAGAACCTGCCCACAAACACCTGGGACACAAACCACAACACATCCTACTCGCAAACACATAGTCAACAAACTCAACCTAATTCTACCCAAAAACAACTAAGAATCATCTTGATGACACCTTGGAAAGAACAGCTCTCTTGAAGACACCTGGGCCTCACAACCACACCACAACATTCCCGATGAATCTTGGGATACCAAGAACATGAAGAGGGTGAAGATAAGAGGCAATAACCATCCATATATCCCCCCATCGAGATGTTAGAAAAGACACACTCCCCTATAAAATGGTGGTCTTTGGTAAAAATTTCTCAACTAGAGTGGGGTGCATATAGAAATAATGAGAAACTACATGTATATACATAGGTATCAAAAACTCATCCCATCTAATGGGTTTTCCAAACAATAACCAGTCCACAAAACTACCCACATTCAGCATCCTCTAAATGCACCACCACACAACATTCATAACGCAAACCATAACCCCCATAGAACTAATTTAACCAATTACTATTCATCATTAAAAATATTATTTATCCCATCCCTACATAAGAAACTACCAACCAAAATAGAAGAAAAAGCTACACAAACAGCCATAAAACACACCAGGAAGAAGGACCAAGGTAAAACAACCCACTGCACAAAACTAGCCACACAACCAGTATAATTCCCAGTAGCCTGACTACATACACACTACACCCAGCAAACATAACACAACCCAGATGTAGTCCCACTTCCCCCACAAGTTCTTCCATTCCATAATCAATAGTACCCAACCAGAGGTTCCATTACACTAGATGTACCACCCCTTACATGAAACCCAAAACAACCATCACCAATTTTGCATCCCTACTGCACAAATATACCCCACCATTCCCACAGATTCAACCCCCTATCCACCCCTTTTATCATAATCACACTTCCTACCATTGCACCAAACAACCCACACAAGGAATAAAAACCAAAAAAACCATACCCCACATACATTCATTCCTATCAAACATAATGTATTCAGATATATCCAATAATCATTCTTTAATTACACATTCATTATTCTAGTGTGATCATAGAACAAGGTAAATCCTTTGGAATATATTTATTTAACATATTATATGTGATTAGTTATATTATCATATTCATGTCCATGTAACTTAGGGTCAACTATACATATAAACCGTCTCCAATGGGAAAGAAAAGACCACCAACAACCATTATTTTTTCGGAGGCTTAAAACCCATAAAGGAAGAACAACATGGATCCGGGATAGGAGATAAAAAACACATTCATTATCATCATATTACTCGCCCCTCATTTTTTACTATGGTGACAAACACCATTATCATAATAAGTTCTATTATCATTTAAAATAGGGTTTATTGTCGTTTTAATAGCCTTAATTAAATTTGATATTCGACTGTATTGACAAAGAGACATCTACTTAACCACCCCACATGATGCACAAAATAAATTGATACAGAAGAATACTTACCTCGAAGATTTAGAGACCAAAAATTCATTCTTACGCCTAAATAAAGGGTCACACAAGTAGTAGGAAAGACTCCAAGAAAAAACTCAATGGTGTCTACAACACTGATGTGATTTCTCATGGAAGAAAGGTTCTAATCAAACCAAGAGAAATTCAAAACACATGGGGAAGAGAATATCTCAGCTAAGAGGAACCAAATCCAATATCAATGAAAGGGAGATGGTTTCAATGTACATAATATTTAGATCGTGGTCAAGCAATGATATTTGTTCATTTAAAATTCTCATAGGTATTAGGTTATTAAATATATAATAATTATCCTCGAAGATGGACAAATTGTATTAAAAAACAGTCGAACATGATAGGTAACTCATTTAATCTCAAAGAGGCGAGAAAATGAAAAAACATGAGAGAATTGGAAATTTAGGAAAACTATCAAAATAAGTCACTGATGGCAGAGGCGAAGACACTGATCTATCGAAGTTGAGCCATCGATATTGATCCACCAATGGTGAGTCACTGACATGACTCACCGATGTGACCAACCAATAGAGATTCACCGATGTGAGCTACTGATAACACCTACTGAAAGCTAGTCATTAATGTGACCCACCGACACCTGCCTCATCGACGAGATTCACCAAAGACCGACCAACCGAAGCCCAAGTCACCAACTCCCGACCTACTGATGATCGACCTACTGATGCCAAACCTACCGATGCTCAACCTACAAATTCCTAACCTACTAAATCATGACCTGTCGTTGCCCGAAAAATTGTTTCCTGACCTAACAACACCCAATCTACCGTTGGAAAACTGGATTTCTTAAAAACTATTAAAGTTGGTAACTGATACTCCCTAGAACACCTCAAACGCATGATTTTTACAAAGGAATGGACAGGAGGGGTTCGGGCCCCTAACATTAGACACCTCTCAAACTATTCTATTCCTTAAGAATTCAAACCCAAATTAAAAGAAAGTGGGGTCTGAACACCCACCCCATGAGATACCACTCAAGGATATTGATATGCTTAAAACACTGCTACTAACTAATCACACCAACGTTTAATGATAAAACACCTTTTTTTGTTTGAAATTTTGAGTGAAACCTAAAAATCCAACAACACCTCCTTCGAGATCTACCATCCAAAACAACCAAAATACATACCACATTGGCACCCAAAGTCACACTACCAGAACAACAAAATCAGATAAATTATTCCTCTATGTTAATATGTGATCCACTTTGGGAAGTATTGACCTGCCTGAAATAGTTTAATTGCATCCACATTAATCAATCATGATTAGGGATCAGGTCCTCCCTTCTTCATATTTCAAGAATTTATCTCACATTTAAGAACAACGAAACAACTCATCTCATATAAAATAAGATAAAATCATTATATAAGAATAAATAAAAATGAAGAACTCAAAAAAAACTCTAGGTACTAGGCACACATCTATCCTTATCAATCTGAACAAATATCTTTCAGGCCACCGTGCCTCTACAACACATGAACAAAGGGATTGTTCCCCACATGAAGAACCTTCTGCTGACAATCCCAGATCTCCACTAGCTACTCCACAAATGTTGTATTGACCTCAATATCCATCTCTCTATAGTCAATGACATGTGACTAATTGTGTAGCTACCGATGAATTTGAGAGATATGAACGGTGGCATGGACCCTCTCTAACTATGGAGCCAATTCAAACTAATATGCCACCTCAGAAACTCATGCCATAACCTCGAAGGGTCAGATGAACATGTGAGAAACCTTACTCCCTCAACCAAACATATACTTCCAACATCGAGGAGAATCTTTCATAAACATGTGGTCTCCAAAATCAAACTCCAAGGGTCTCATACTATGATCAGCATATGACTTATTCAGATCATCAGATACATTCATCCTATCATGGACACACAAAATAATATTTTTCATTCTCTAATCTAAATCAGAGCTAAGAACAACTATCGCCCCAGCCTCTTTCTGACACAAAGGTGAATGACACGACTTTCGTACAAAGCTTTAAATGGATCTATGCCAATGTAATAGTGATAGGTATTACTATATGATAAATATACTAAAGGAAAGTTTCAAACCCAATAATGAAAAAATTCCAAGACATATGCCTGCAACATGTCCTCCAATTTATGGATTTTCTGTTCTATATGCCCATATTTCTAAGGGTGGAAAGCAGTGAAGAGGAGTAACTGAGTTCCAAAATCATGCTACAACCCCCTCTAGACTCGCATGGTCAAAAACGTATCTCAATCAAAGACAATGTATCTAGTAACTCCACACATCTACACCACCTCATCCATATACCTCTATTATAATGCATTCACTGCACCTACCTCCTTATTTGATAAGAAGTGAGCCTATTTCATCATCCAATCCACCGCTACCTTTGATAAAATCACACCCTCCCTGATCCTTGATTAGTCATATGATGAAATCCATAAATATTTATTCCTAAAATAACTTGATGAAATTTAAGGGATGCAAAAACCTCCAAGATCATTGTTCTCATCCTTCACCTATTGGAACACTAGGTACTTTTCCAAAAACACTGCCACATCCTACATCACCCTGGGAAACTAAAACTACTCTTTCAATCCATGATACATTTTGGAAACTCCAGTGTGTACTACTAAGGGGGATATGGTTAACTCACATATAACTTCCTTGTGTATTTCCACAGGGACAAACAGATTTCCACAAAAAACATTTGATTATGACCATCCTACGACCATCCATCCAAAGCATCACCCCAGTAAATGTGATCATGCATCTCCTCTACCTCTGAATCTCCCAATTCAGATTCCTCCACCCGCTACATCAAATATGATTGCACTTTCATCTGAAACAGACCACCTCTTTCACCATCTACTATTGCATCTAGGTGCAAGGCATCGAACTCCTTGGTCGTTATCCAAGCACCTTCAGATTCTCGAACTACCCCACTTTATGATTTTCTACTCAGCTCATTAGCTACAACAATTCCCTTTCTTAAGGTGTAAGAGATATCAAAGTCATTGTACAAAAGAAACTCCATCCACCTCCCCAATCACAAGTTTAAATCTCAATGGGCAATGATATTCCTCAAGGTCTTGTGATCTATGAAAACCAAAATTTGTAAACCAATGAGATTATTCCACTACCAAATTAGAATAAACATGTCCTCTAATAGATCTATATTATGGGTGGTTTTGTTATTTTCATTGGTACAAAACTGACTAGACCCATAGAAGATCACCTCCAATGGCCGCATCAACACACACCCCAAGACTAAATGGGATTCATCTCAAAACACTTCAAACATAACCTCTTCCTCTAGTAATTGGAGAAATATAGTACTAACCAACATCCCATTAAGATAGATGCATACTACCTGACACTGCTCACCTTAACCAAAGTCTTGTACCTTTTTGGTCAGAGCCATCAGAAAAATTGTAAATCGAGAAAAAATCATGAATAAATTTCCACTAGTAGCCTTCTACCCATTACATTCTAGGGTGATTCCCATGAAATAATTTCCTCGACCTTTGACAAGTCTAAAGATACACCCTACTGATACACCAAATGTCCAAGAAAATGTACCTTCCATGTCTAGAACATTCACTTAGACAAAATATTGTGGATCGGGAGTCACTGAAGAACATCCAAGATAGTCCAGAGATGCCAAGTATTCACCTACTCAGATTTCAAGTAGATTAGAATGTCATCACTGAATATGGTAAAGAATTAAGCTACAAAATAATGAAAAACAGAGTAAAAAATTCTCATGAACATGGCTGGTGCATCCGTAACACAGAACTTCATAACAATGAACTTGATGTTCCCATACCTACACCTGAAATACGTTTTCAAGATATCGCCTTTCTTCACCCTCACCTGATGATACCTAGACCACTAATCAATCTCATAGAACCAACATGATCACATCATCAATTCAAACAAATTGTATATTCATTGTATAGGGTAACAGTTCTTGACTGATACCTAATTCAACCTCTGATCATCTATGCACAGTTTCATACCACTATCTTCCTTCGTTGTGAACAAGACTATATCACCCCATTATGGAATACTAGACTATATAAATCCCTTATTCATTATATCATTTATCTGAATCCTCAAATCCAAAAGTTATGAAGGTGTCATCTGATAGTGAGCCATTGGAATCAGAGAGGTGACATGTTTCAGGTCTATCCCTAACTCAACATCCCATCGAGGGGGTAGATTCATAAGCTCCTCAAGAAATACTTCTAAGAACTATATGACATCTCCTAGAACCTCTACTATTTTATCATCCACTAATTCCACTAGAAGCTCAACCTACAAGGAAATGAGAGGCCCTAAACACCATCTTCCCACCTAATAACACTGCTTACCAATGAAAGAAACTTGTTATAAATATATATCTATAAACATGACTCTTATATAGAAGTGGTAGATAATATCATACACAAGAAACAACTAGTCAATGACATGTATAAAATTGTATGGATGCATCCAAATAAGAAAGAGATACCCAATAGACTGATGCAGACCCAATATCAGTCTATATCCATAAAAAATATCAAACATGCTGTTCTGGCCTCCAACTAGGGTTCCTAACACCAGGGGCATAGAAAGCCTCTCTATTTATAGTCTAAGAGAATGTTCTAGACCGAGTGAAACAATGGAGTGCGAAGCTCACGAATTGAACAAAGAACCTAAAATATTACTGAACAAACTAATCATACCATGAACGATATCTGTACCTATTAGAACTACTACCTATTATGGGTGTAACTAACCATACCCATCTCTTCTTCCCTCTGTTGATGACCGCCTCCTCAACCATGCGCAGGTTGGGGTCCTTGGGGATCACACAGAGGTACACACAGAGGTCATCCTCTACCTGCTCTATCACCCCTCGGTGGAGCCGAAACCTACAATACCTGCTGCTGAAATATCTTGGCCGACAACAGCTAGTGATGTGGGAATTGAACCTCACCACCTCCACCATATTGAGATCAAACTATGAACTAATTCTTAAGTTGTTCGCAACCTCCACAAGAGAAACTCCTCAGTTTCAATCCAATGGGAAAAAGAGGAAGATAAGGTTGAAACTGAAACTACTGAGGCCGAGCCCCCACTAGAGGAAACATTAATGTCCCTGGAACCTGACATGTGTTGTGGGAAGCCATTCCCTTCGTATAACATTGTTGGATCTGCAATCATGGTAGACCTCCCCCAGGAGTTCATTCTCTAAACCATATACTCTTTCTTTTGGACCTCTAGGTATGTCTTCAACATGAAGGGAGTAACTTATTACTAGAGGGAAGCACAGAGTTCCTCTTCTAAGAATCTTGCAAGATACTTCTTATCTGGAAAAATATCAGGATAAAAGGAGAATAGATCCTTGAACATGATCCCCAACTCTTTTACAAACATACTTTCCTGATGGAGGAAGAGTAACTCTTGCCTATTCTCGGACATCAAGGTTGAAGAAAGGAATTCCTCTTAGAACACCTTATGAAAATAGACCCAAATAACATTGGTCTACATTCTATCCCCCAGGTAAAACATCCACCACATATGTATAGATACCCACATTTGAATAACTGTTAATGAAATGAAGATCTATGTCGAATCCTAGATCAAGCTGAAGGTGATCTCAATATCCTTAATCCAGCTCTCTGTCTCTAAATCTGACACACTTCCCTCGTATATTCCCAATATTTTCCGCTAAACATCACATAGTGTTATTTTCCATCAGTTGTCCTTCTCCACTAGATCAACCCACCATCGATCAGCTAGATTAGCCTGATGAGCCTCCGCTGCCTGATCCACTCGTTGACCATGACCAGGTTCCATAGCTGAAACGTAAATAAGTGATTTCTAATCTAGAGTAGTATGAAATTTATTTTGTATTATTTTTAACTAATTATGTTTTTAAATTCCATGAAACCAATAATTAAAACAAGAATACATTTCATTATGATGAAATAACCTTCCCTATGGTCTCTACCCTAGAATCAATGTAGCCTTACTTGGCCATTTGGGAGGCTCAATGTAACGACCCAATGTTTTTCAAAGGAAATTCCTTTCTTATAAATGTGTTATTAAATCACATCATAATTAACTACTAGTGCTACGTAACCTTTAAACGTATTTTTTTCACTTCTATATTTGAAAATTTAAAAATCTGACACTCACAGTTTCCATCAATATGTTATTGGAGTTCAATAAGAAAAACATAATTTTGGTGAATAGTAACATAACCTTATGAATATGAACATACTATTATGAATAGTAATATACCCCGATAAATAGTAAACTTACCTATGATAATATATGAATAATATTCAAGTTCAAAGTACGATATACCTATATTTTAGAATTATAAAATGAATGGTTTTTTATAATAAATTATGATTATAATTAAATATAAAAATAATCATATTTAGAAAATTATTTTTGAAAAATGGACTTCATTTTTTGATTCTACAAGTTGAAAAATAGTTACGGTGAATGTTTGAGATTTTTCTGAAATACTTGAATTTTTAGTGAATAGGGAAATACATTAATTTACTGTATAAATACAGTATAGTGAAAATACATTATTCCTGACATCACAAGTGTTTTAAGAACCCAAATCTCGAACTCACAAGAATTTATTACTGTTATTGATCATGTAATAAAAACAATTCCTTGTCTTGTGATGAAATAATAAATTAGTGATTAAAACATTATGAAAAACCTCCTCACATCAACTATAAAACTCCCCTTCACTCCCTTTTCTCTTCACTCCTCTCAAACAATTTACCTTACCAATATTCTTCCCAAATCTCTCCCCAAGATCCTCCCCCATGTCGAAATTCTCCCAGACTCTTAAAAATACCAGAACCTCTCTCTTAAGAGGTTCTCAAAGGAGGAAGTCTCAAGAGGTAAATTCCACTTTCCAATTCCTTCTTTTCTTTTAAGTTGTTTTATTTTTGTTTCTTTCCTCACCTCCATTCACCCAAATAGTAATATATCTACAGTAACATACATGTAGTGTAATTATTTTATTCCAATGAGACATTTTGTTATCTTCTTTCCTTTCCATACCATTTATTTGAAAGAAATGAAAGCACCATTTGAGATGTGCTAATTTAGCTTATTTAAGGACAACTGACTATAAATTTTTATTATTATATTTAATTGTGGTCATGAAACCATTTGTGTTTTGGTTGAAACATATTTTTATATATTTAATATATCATATTTTTTGTTCTATAATCCTTTTGTACAAATGTTATAAAGAAAAACATGTTCTTTTTAATCAAACCCACTGATTAACAAAAATGGTTCTCACTATGTTTTAATATAACAATTTGACTTCACTCTACGTAACCAAATGAAATTTATAACCATGTAATCTCTGGGATGTGAACTAATAGAATATAAATTCAATTCCCCACAAAAACTTCATTCTTACATGTTTATCAAAACAGGAATATAAATGAACCGTTCATTAAAAAAAGTAAACAAATGAGACCGAACAGTGAAATTGAATCTCATAACCCGTCAAAATGGTAAAAAATGAACATAAAATTATTATACTAGAACAATTAAATAAATAAAAGTTGTTTAATTATTAATTAATAAACCAAATTTGTTTATTCAGGTCTTTAATAACAAGTGGAGAACACCAAGAGATTTAAGGTGAGGGATCCTCTCTATTTCACTCTTAAATCAAGATTGTCCTCTATGACATGAAATTTTATGTGTAACCCCTAATGAGGTGGTATTTTTTTTACACCTCACCCATAACTCCCTCATGTTGTATAATTTTTTAGAATCCCCTTATATCTTAGATTAATCCCTCTTACGTGCACCCGACACCATGCCAATAATCCCTAACAAATTTTACTTGAACTCCATTGTTCTTTCTGGTTGCCTTATCTTTATTTATATCAAAATAGAGTTATCTTATCTTTTTTTTTTCATCTTATAATTTATGTTTAGTTTTACAAAATTATTTTATGATAACCCTTTCATAACTCTCTTTTGGGGATATACATATTTCTAAAATATTCCCTCCTTAAAACTTTTTTATAAGCAAACCTCTTTTAAGGGAACATCCCAACTTTTTACCCAATTGAAAGTGAACTCTATCCCATTTTAAGCCACCATTATCTTTATAAAATCATTAATTTTTTATGGAAAAGGTTTTGGTTCAATTTGGGTTTTATATAAAATATTTTATTTAATTCTAGTTTAAAATCTATATAGAATCTTCCTTAAAACTACAAAAAAATGATTTAATGCTAGTGTTACTCAAATACATTTAATATAAGTTGTCCCTTTTATTTGAAACCACATACCATGTTATATTCCTATTTTCCCCTTTGAATTTCGATGTATGTTCTAATCCTTTTCTTTCATAGACACTTTCATGATACGCCCATTGGTTATGATTTATCTCATGTTTGTGGTACACAATTCTTTCCATGGGTACCCTTATGTTTATGTATGGTTGATTATGTATAATTATTTATGTGGAAAAAATATTTATGTGGTATCAATATTTATGTGGAATGAATATTCATGAAAATATTGAGATGTATGTGCCTAGATAGCACTACGATGCATTGGGTATAGTTAAGTATCTTGAGATGTGATGTGAAACGGGATTAGAGGTTATCCTTGACACATACTAAAGAATTGTTTTATGATTATGCCACATTTATATGATTACATTTTTATATTATCCCATTCTTATATAATATGATTTCATATGTTCCATGATTTTGATATCATTATGCCATGCCTCCTAACTCTTATGCTTAAGATATGTCCTTATGTTCATTCCTTTACTGGGATTTTTAGCTCAACCCTTTGTTCATGTGTTATATAGGGTACCCCATACAGATTTAATGGCTCAAAGTAATTTAGGAACTCATTATGGAGATTAAATAAAGAATTGTTTTTATCCCATTGATTTATGTTTTATGAATCTAATCTTCAAAGATACTAGACTTAACGATCCTTGGCTTGTACTCTGGTGATTAATTATGCTTAAAATCATGAAATGTATTATGTAAAAGGATTGGGTCACTATAGTTGTTATCGGAGGCATGTCCTATTGATTTTTGGAGATTAGGAATAGATCAAATTATTGAGAACCTTATGGATGAGAATAAGTAAAGAAAAAATTTCTAAATTTTGGTTAGTATTGAGTGAGGGATTTATCAAGAAAATACATCCCTGTCAGGATATGAGTAGGTAGAGGCGGCTCTAGAAAATATGTACCTAGGAGTGAAAACTCTGATAAGGAGTTTCAAGCATGACCTGGGGTATCGTGGTACATGACAATGGTCTTTACTACACTATTGGTTACGACACTCCCATGGGATATGCTTTGGTAGATTCACGAGTTTATTAAAAACCACTATTAAAGAAAAAACTCATAAGAATATATTTATAAAAATTGATTGAGGATAACATATATTTAGTCCTAGGGAATCACATGTTAAGATGTAATTCTTCTTTATAAGTTTATCCTTTTATGTTTAATTTTTCCTTTTTATGCTCAATAGTTATGTATTTAAGACCTCTAATTATAAGTTATTTTTCTTATATAAAGGCAGGAAATAGAAGAACAGGTTCCAACAACCAATGTGATAGGAAATTTGACGATTTCCCAAATTATATGCCTAATATGACAAGAGCGGCTGCTCAAATCTTCATGACAGTACTTTATCAGCGGGCTCAAGTTATGAATAATAACATGAATTAGGCAGAATTTTATCTTACTCCAAGGAAAGAGCACTTTTTCATAGAATCAATCATTCAGAAAAGGCCTCCCATGTTTAGAGGATCCTCTGATCCCCTCCTTGTGTAACAATGGATTAACTCCACTAGAAATACATTCTTTATCCTCTAGTGCTCGGAAGAAGATAAGGTTGTACTTATAGTCTATTTTTTTGGTGGGGAAGCTGATCAGTGGTGGACACTGATCAAGAATACAGAGTCCCATGAGGAAATTTATTCCATGGATTGGGGGGAATTCAAGATGATGTTTTTAACAAATATTTTCCTTGAACCCTCTGTCTCAAAATTGAAAGAGTGTTCCTTGGGCTCAAGTTGAAGGAAGATGAGTCCATTGGGTTGTGTGAAGAAATCATTTCAAGGATTTCAAGGTATGCATGTGTCTTTGTCATGACCACCAAAAGCAAGGTGGATTGCTTCTTTCGTTGACTAAAGCCGACTCTACGAAGAGTGTTTTCAATTCGAGACCTCGATAGTTATAAGAATATTGTTCATTGTACCCTAAAGGTTGAAATGGAGATTAGAGAATCTCAATGGTCTTGTAGTCCTAGTGACAAGAATCATTAAATGGAAAACAACATGGGTGGTTCATCGAACAAATATCATGATAGAAAGAAGCTTGAAAAATATTTTCATGTACTGAAAGGGATAAAAGTTTCATGTAATTTTATCAACTCTTATGATATCTAAAATGTTTTTCATTGATTCAAAACAATAAATATTATGAGGAAATATAAGTCATGGATTGGAAGGATTGCATTGTAATATTCATGGGAAAATATTTTACTCATGATAAATGAGATGAAATGGAAAAAAAATTCTTGAGACTAAGATAGATAGAAGAGGAAAATGGTTCTCTGTATGAATTAAATTTAAAAGGTTAGAAAGACATGTTGCAGACTACAAAACATAATTCCAAGAGAAAGATTGGGTATTTCATTGATGAGACTAAACCAATCCTCTGAACAAAACTAGTCTTTAAAACATTCTCATCATATGAATATATAGTATCTTGTGTTATCAATATGAAGAAATAATTATCCAACTTTTATGGATTAAAAGTGATGCAAGTGAATAAGAGGATGAAAAAAAGTAAAAACTAGATAAAGGGTAGAAGGGAAAGAAGAAATTAACAAAAAATATATCATGTGGATGAAAATAATTTATATGCCTAAATTAAAAGAAATTTTATTCATTTGTAGATAAAAATTCCATAATGATCATGTATATAATGGAAATAAAAAACAGTTCAATGTATAATGCTCCACGGTAAGGATATGGAGAAATACACAAATTAATTCCTCAGGCATCAAAGAAAAATACCTCATAATGAGATAAGTGGTAAAGGCCATGCTATACATGTTACTATAATCTATGTTTAATGATTATTTGGATTTTGTATTTATTTCCATGAAATAACTTGTAAAAGTAATTTATTAATGGACTTCTCATAATTTATATCGATTGTAATATATTAATTTTTCATCAAATTTAAGAAAGTGTATGTTAAACTGTACAGATAACCAAGAAAAATTATTCAGTGGAAAATTGAACTTCATGGAAAACACATGATTTTGGGAAATATAACACTTTTATAGTCCTATTGGTGAGATAGTGATGTTGGAAAAAAGATATGATTGATATGGATAAAGTAAACTGGATAGTACTAACTACCTTGGAACTGATTAAGGAGAAGTTAATTTTGGAAATTTAGTGAACTTGTTTCTAAAGTTATGGATCCTAATATTTTAGAACGACCATAATATTAAGCATTTATGAAATGGTTTATGTTGAAAATTGGATTAAATTTTATAAATTAATGAATTACATCACCATAAGGATATTCATGCATATTAGAAGACCTGTTCTAACCATTTTTTCATAATAATAACTAGGGATTGAAGGGATGAATTATAATTATATTATGGATATTATGATACATTAAAATGGAATTTTAGTTATTAAAATATTCAAAATATATATTTGTATATTCATTTCATTGGTTGAGGAATTATAAATTGATCGAAGCACAAAGGATGAAACTTTTCTTATGATATAGAAATGTATCAAGAATGTATATTTCATTATAATAATAGATATTAAAACAATTCATGTACTTTTGGAAAAGAATCACGAAACTAAAAATTTATCCTTTTTCTTTCATATATAATGAATCATATATTTTTTAAATTATCAAAGTGTTATGGTTTAGTGTTCCTTATCTTTCCATTGATCATTGAGTTTATTATGATCAATAACCTATATCACTATATGTAATTGTTTATGATTTTATTCTATTAACATGTTTTCATTTCCCACCTACGTTCTCCTACTTGGAAATCTAGTTCAATGCTATTATAGATGAAATTAGTACTTCATATTATCTTTTATTAAGTGGATGTGTTATTAACCCTTTTATGATGTGGGTTATTAAATAATGGTATTTCCGAATATAAAACCCAGGATTACTGAGATCATGTTTAAATTATGAGAACACAATTTATTTAAGGAGAGGAGAATGTAACACCCATATATTTTAAAAGAAGGAAATTATTATTGATTGATTTTATGACTATAAGGCCCCACCCTTAAACCTTACGTAATCATGAGTTATTATAAGATTACACATTGAGGATCTTTTCGGGTTTAGAGTTTTAGATAATTAGATCATAAAACTTGCATTACATTACACATATAAACAAAGTGGTTACATAAATATAGTATTATTTTTTCCCATCAATGGAAACATATTTAAAATAAAACATGGATTCATTCTTGACACTTCCTTGACACTATCATCATATCTTGTACCTTTCCCTTGACCTGTGAAAAACATTTCAAAAAAACAAGGGATGAGCATAAAAAGCTCAGTAAGGGATATAAAAATATAGAAAGGAAACATGGGTACTTATATACATATGAATGAAATCACATTTTACCCATAAAACATAATCACTTTAACATACCTCATAAAATCATGAATAAATCATAGAAATCATAAGACATAAAGGTAACTTGAGGCATTCATAACATTCTTACGTAGGGAGTAACCCTCTTGGTTACATTTGGAATACCCATCACAGTATATTCCCTAAATCTCTTAGGAGAAACCTTAACATTTCAGTCCTTCGCGTTACCCAATGCATTGGAGATCTATATCGGGCACACCCACCCTTAGTTTATCACGGAACCACCCGTCTTCATAATAATACCCAAGAACCTCAACATAATCATATCACATAAAACATGCAAAAAGGAAACATAACATTTCCACCTTTCAATCACAAGATATAAATACAACTCATTGATATAAAAACATTATGAAAACCATTTTCAATACCAAAACAAAAGAAAAGTAAAACATGGAATTTATTTTTCATTAAAAAAAGGTATGGCTTGTAGAGGAAGCTGAAACCCGAATAATGGTCATGGCGGCAGAGAAGTCGTTGTCGCCACATACGTACGACAAAAAAGTACGTTTTTTCCTTTAGTAAACGCTTCTTATAAAAAATATTCCTTTTGAATAAACGTAAAATTCAAAGGGCTTTATACACCGTATAAAAGAAGGTTGTGTATAAAACAAAATATGCCTCAATGAAAGGAGATTGAGACGAAGTCCCATACCTCGGCTCCAACTTGACTCGGTTGTTCTTTAATCTACTGAATAATAAACTTGAGTTAATTTCTACTTGTTTAAGAACCATTTTCAAGTTCATTATTCCTTTTATATCACTTATTTCCATGTAATGACCACTATGTAATTATTTAAGTTAATAACGGTCGTTTTAATGATCATTGGAACTTAAGTAAAAAATAAACCCTTTATAATTACAAGTTGTTCATGTATCCATTATATCCAGAATGTTATTCATTATGAAGATATCATATATGTCATTTATATCCAGTACATGCATGCATTTATAATATTACATAATTATTTAGAGGTAAGAAATGAAATGCACCGTTCATTGAGACGGTAAGCCGTATGTACGCATGACCGCTACTTTCATTTCTATTTCATATTTTATATAATGGAATCATAATGATATAAATGTATATTATAATTCCAGTGTAATATCATATATAATATCTTAACTCCATACTTTATACATCCCACATATGGTATTAACGAATCAAATCATTTTGAAGGGGTGGTAGTCCGCACTTCCTTAAATGAAGATATCGCGTTTACCCATATTGGAAACCATAAAGGTATCCCCAAAATGAAAAATACAGAAGCCTAAGGAAAACATAAACATATTATATATCATATATAAATATAGTGTCATCATAATGGCCACCTTTTAAGGTGTTAAAAGAATGTTGAATAATCATTGTTTCGCGAGGCCGAAATTCGTCACCCACGGAAACAGTATGTTCTTTAACCATTAGATTTAGGTGTGTGTAAGTTTAGCTCGAATACTTATTATAACAAACTACTAGTATATTGAATATACTGTAGTTGTTACAAAATAAATGAATAAAAATAGTTTAGGGGGTTGGAGAAGGAAAATAAAACAAAAGGACTCAAGTGAAGATATTACCTTAAAATCGGGTAACTCCCTTTGGTTTGAGCTCAAAGGCTTACTTGGGAAGACTTATCCTAAAGTGAGGCTTCAAGGAGTAAGAGAGGGAAGTGGAGAGACAAAATGATCAGGGGTTGGCCGAGACAAAGGCTTTGAAAGTGTGGGTAAGGAGGTAGAGGTGGGGGCCTTTTATAAGAGGAGTGGAGGGGCACTCTTGGAAAGTAAAGAAATGTTACTTTATTTTAAAATGAGTTTTGGATTCAAAAGGTCCCACATTGATATAATTCGAGGGTAAGGTGATAAGGGTTCTAAATCCACCCATACAATAGGTTTTGGAAATGTTTAGGTCATAGATTTTACATTATCATTTCATTTTATTAAAATCCTTTATTAATGAGGTAATCGCTCCATCATCATGATGTCATAAATAATTTAATTTATTTAAAGTCTAAAAATTATGAAAAAATACTATGATGTTGGAAATCTCTTTATATTTCCAATGAATATTTATAGTCTAAAATATCATCTATGTAGACAAAATTATAAATGTTTTAATCAGGTGATACATTCTAGTTATATTTAATTTCTTTAAAAAAATAAAAAGATAACAAGTCACTTTCCACAGAAGTGATTCCATGGGGTCCCCATGTTTTGCACAAGGCATCCCATGGTCGGCCATGAATCAACCAGTAGAATTAGGACACATGTTGGTGTCATTTTTTTTATTATGATATTATTTTATTATCCTTAACTACCCGATTACTCATTAATCAAGATAATTAAATATAATTACCGTCGTTACTATTCATAATGTCTAAAAACAAAAGAGTCTTGATTACATAATTTGTACCTTCTGATTCCAAATATTTAATCCATTTTAACAAATTTCAAACACAGAAATTGAAATAATTTATTTAAAAATAATTCTCGTTGTCAAAACAAATTGCGGGTTTTTTTGAAACAATATCTATGAAAAGTTTGGCATTAGTTTATGCCCAATTCCAAAGTTAAATTAATCTTAATGACCACAATTGGATTAAATGGTAAAAATATATTCTAATTTAACTTTAAAACCAATTAAAAAGATAATTTAATCAAATAAATAAATTAGATTTAAAAGCAGGTTTGATGTAAAATGCAGTATTTTTCACTATTCATGAAAAATGAACATTGTCAGAAAAATACCAAAAATTCACACAAACTAAATTTTGATGTCCCAATCTTAAAGAATAAGTTTATTTTGAAAAAAATAGCTTATAAAATTGTCAAAATATAGATTTAAAAATGGTTTTCCATCAAAAGGCAGTAAAACAATCTTTTAAAAATATTAGCGTATTCCATACTTAAGATTGGATTTATTTTCATTTTAAGCCTCTAAAACACTATCTAATTCATTAATAGACATAGATAAAAATTTATATTATTCATTACTTACTTGGGATGTTTCATCCTTCCCCCCTTTAGAAAATTTTTTCCCCACAATTTATTTACTTATCGAATAAATGGGGGTACTTATCCTTCATTGCATTTTTAGATTCCCATGTTGCCTCTTCCATCATGTGGTTTTTCCACAAGACCATTACCCGATTAATCACCTTATTCTGTAACACTTTCTCCCTGTGGTCAAGAATCTGGACCGGTTGTTCCTCATAAGATAGGTTCTATTCGAGCTGAACTACCTCTGGACTCAAAACATGAGATGGATCTGGCATATACTTTCTCAACATCGAAACGTGAAAAACATTGTGTACCTGAGATAAACTAGGAGGTAAAGCCACCCGGTATGAAACTGATCCAACTCTCTCCAGAATTTCATATGGTCCAATGAACCTTAAAATCAGCTTTCCTTTCTTACCAAATCGCATCACACTTTTCCATGGTGAGACTTTGAGAAAAACATGATCACCTACCTCCAAAGATAGATCCTTCCTCCTGTTGTCTGCATAACTCTTCTGCCTACTCTGAGCTGTTCTCATGTTTTTCTGAATCAGCTGAACTTTTTCTGCCATATCTTCTACCAATTCTGGTCCCATCAACTTCCTTTCACCCACTTCATCCCAGAAAGCTGGAGTTCGACACCGCTTCCCATATAACGCCTCAAATGGTGCCATCTGTATACTGGAATGAAAACTGTTATTATATGAAAATTCAACCAAAGAAAGATGTTGGTCCCAACTTCCCTGATAGTACATAGAGAAAGAACGTAGCATGTCATCCAATATCTGAATTTTTTGTTCTGACTGCCCATCTGATTGAGGATGAAATGTTGTACTAAAATTTAATTTAGTACCCAATGACTTCTGAAGGCCCTTCCAAAAGTTAGAAGTAAACCTGGGATCACAATCAGATACAATGGAGAGAGGAACTCCATGTAACCTGACTATCTCTTTAAGATACAAACGGGAAAGTTGATCTAGAGAGAAAGTATATCGTATAGCAAATAAATGAGTAGATTTGGTCAATCGATCAACAATAACCTAGATTGCATTATTACCTCAAGATGTATTCGGTAATCCCACATCAAAGTCCATGGATATATTCTCCCTTTTCCACTCTGGCACTGGTAAAGGCTGAAGCATCCCTTTCAGTAGCTGCCGCTCTTCTTTAACCTATTGACAAGTCAAACACTTCACAGTAAAATCACTAATATCTCTTTTCATTCCATCCCACCAGTAATACTCCTGCAGATCTCTGTACATCTTAGTACTGCCAGGATGAACTGAAAACAGAGAACTATGAGATTCACATAACAACTCTCTCTTCAACTGTGAATCACAAGGCACACACAATATCTTCCAAAATCTCAAAACGAAATCATTATCAATGTTGAATTTAGGCAACTTACCTTTCCGAACCATCTCTACCTTTTTCTGCAACTCACTGTCTTGCTTCTCTGCTTTCTTGATTTTGTCTGATAGAGATGATCTCACTGATACCTGGATCAAAACAGAATAACTTCCTGCACCAACAACTTCTATTCCAAAGTTCATCAAATCAAAAACCAAAGGATCGCGTTCCAAACGCAGCATTGTTAATGAATCATTATGTTTTCGACTAAAAGCATCATCCACTTTATTTTCTTTTCCCGGATGGTAATGAATTGTACAATCATAATCCTTGATTAATTTCAGCCATCTCCTCTGTCTCATGTTTAACTCTTTCTGAGTGAATATATACTTTAAAATTTTGTGATCAGTATATATTTCACACTTTACTCCATACAAATGATGCCTCCAAATTTTTAAAGTGAAAACAACAGAACCTAATTCCAAATCATGTGTAGGGTAATTTACCTCATGATTTTTCAATTGTCGTGAAGCATATGCAATAACCTGATCATTCTACATTAGGACAGAACCAAGTCCTTTCAATGAAGCATCACTGTATATAACAAACTCACCATTCCTGGAAGGAAGTGCCAAAACTAGAGCATTCACCAATCTTCTTTTCAATTCAGGAAAACAATCATCACATTATTTTGTCTAGATAAACTTAACACCCTTCCGAGTTATCTTAGTCATTAGACTAGATAATCTTGAAAAATTTCTAACAAACCTTCGGTAATATCCTTCCAAACCAAGGAAACTACGAATCTCTATTACATTTGTGGGTCTTGGCCATTCTTCAACAACCTTTGTTTTTGCAGGATCAACGGTTATCCCATATTTAGAAACAATGTGACCACGGAAAGACATTTGTTGCAACCAAAACTCACACTTGCTGAATTTCCCATACAATTTCTTTTCTTTTAAGGTTTGAAAACTAACCCTTAAATGTCTTTCATGCTCCTCTTTACTTTTAGAAAACACCAAAATATCATCAATGAAAACAACCACAAACTTATCCAAGAACTCATGGAAAATTCTATTCATTAAGTCCATGAATATAGCAGGTGCATTGGTTAGCCCAAAATCCATTACTACAAATTCATAATGGCCATATCTTGTATGAAACACAGTCTTCGGAACATCTGCTTCCTTTACCTTCAACTGATGGTACCCCGATATGAGGTCAATCTTTTAAAAATACTGAGCTCCCTGGAGCTGATCAAACAAATCATAGATATGAGGCAAATGATATTTGTTCTTAACAGTGATGTTATTCAAGGATCTATAATCAATGCAAAGTCTAATAGAACCATCTTTCTTTTTAACAAATAAAACAGGAGCACCCCATGGTGACGTGCTAGGTCGAATGAAACCTTTCTCTAATAAATCATGCAATTGCTCCTTCAACTCTAAAAGATCAATTTGAGCCATTCGATAAGGGGGTTTTGAAATTGGCTTAGCATCAAGAACTAAGTCAATATTAAACTCAACTTCCCGATCTGGTATTATTCTAGGCAACTCATCAGGAAAAACGTCAGGATACTCATTTACCACTGGCACATCATTAATCTGAATAGTTCCTTTATTTTCAACGATTTGTGCAAGGTAACATTCATTTCCATCTTTCACAAGTTTCTCGGCCTCTTGATATGTTATCAACAGTAAGGGTTCATTCTTGTACACAAACTGAAAGTATTTCTGAAAAGAAACTTCTTTAGCTCTACAGTCAATCTTAGCATGGTAAATAGAGAGCCAATCCATACCCAGGATAACATCAAACTCTACTGGAGGTAGAACAATAAGGTTTTCAAGTAGGTTCTTTCCACAGATAAGGATAGGAAGATTCTTATAAATTCTTTTTGCCTCAAAATTTCCCCCAGGTGTTTTTACCACAAGTTCAGGAGTCATTTCTTGAGATGGTATTCCCATTTTACTAGAAAAGGTTTCAGAGATGAAAGAATGTGTAGACCCCGAATCAAACAACACACTGGCATAATCTGAAAAAATAAACAAAGTACCTGATACAACTTCATTTGATGGCCCAACATCTGCTGAAGTAGTTTCCAAGGATTTCACCACCCCTTTCTGCTTATAGTCTAACTGCTTCCCATCACTCAAGCTCTTTGTCGGACACTCGTTTGCATAGTGACCCATCTCATTGCACTTAAAACATTTCACTAACTATAAATCAAATTTGGACTTACCATCACCTTGATCTTTTTCAGTGCAATCATGAGCCTTATGTCCCATCTTACCACATTGGTAGCACTTTCCAGAATTCAGAAGACATTCCCCAGCATGCCTTTTACCACATTTATCACAAACTGGAAACTTAGATTTCTTACCATCATACCTTTTTAAAGAATTCATCCCTTTCTCCTGCCACCTCGGTCTCTTCTTCTAACAGTTGTTATAGAACACTTGATCACCGACAAACTCCATTTCCACCTTCTCAGCACATCGAACAAGCTTTTCATAACTTTTAAACTCACGAGAAGCTAATGACCTTCGATATTTTGGCTTTAATCCTGAGTAAAAATGATTGATTTTACTATCAAGGACTCGGATAAAATTTGGAGCATACCTTTCCATTCGAGTGAACCTTTCTTCATAGGTAGCCACTGAGTCTTCCTCTTACCTCAATTCCAAGAATTGATTTTCCATCCTAAGTCGAACAGCCTTAGGAAAATACTTCTCAAGAAACATACCCTTGAATTCATCCCAGTCAAGAGAATCAATCTCATCGGCGTCCATGATATTTTTAACCATCGACCACCACTGATCTGCTTCACCCTCCATACGGTAAATAGTAAGACTAACCTTTTGATTGTTTGAACACCCCATGACATCAAAAATCTTCTCTAGTGCTTTAATCCACCCTTCAGCTAGCACAGGGTCAGATGATCCTCTGAATGATGGGGGATGTTGCCTCATGAAATGTTCCACCACTGACATGTTCCTCTATGGTTGATCTGGGTGATCTCATGCATGGATACCACCACCATTTATCGCTTGAGTCAACTGCGCCATTACTGCAACAAACTGTTCAGTTCCAATTCCGACCATCTCAGGATGCTGATTCGGAAGGTTATTTCCTTCTGTATTCCTTCCTAGCACTGCTTCCCTGTTTCCTCTGCAGAAAAACATTCTGAACAAACATGTCTTAGATGAAGCAACATGGTAATCTTCAAATGATATATCAATTCAAAAAAAAATATTTTTGGATAATCATTTAATAGAATTATAACTCCTAATGATATCTAAACTGACCTTTGATACCAACTATAAGGCCCCAGCCTTAAACCTTACTTAATCTTGAGTTATTACAAGATTACACATTGGGGATCTTTTCGGGTTTAGAGTTCTAGAGAATTAGATCATAAAACATGCATTACATTCCACATATAAACAAAGTGGTTACATAAAGATAGTATTATTTTTTCCCATCAATGGAAACATATTTAAAATAAAACATGGATTCATTCTTGACACTTCCTTGACACTATAATCATATCATGTACCTTTCCCTTGACCTATGAAAAACATTTCAAAAAAACATGGGATGAACATAAAATGCTCAGTAAGGGATATAAAAATATTGAAATGAAACATGGGTACGTATATACATAAGAATGAAATCATACTTTACCCATAAAAAATAAGGACTTTAACATACCTCATAAAATCATGAATAAATCATAGAAATCATAAGACATAAAGGTAACTTGAGGCATTCATAACATTCTTACGTAGGGAGTAACCCTCTTGGTTATGTTTGGAATACCCATCACAGTATATTCCCTAAATCTCTTCGGAGAAACCTTAAAGTTTCACTCCTTCGCATTACCCAATGCATTGGAGAGCTATATCGAGCTCACCCGCCCTTAGTTTATCACGGAACCACCTGTCTTCATAATAATGCCCAAGAACCTCAACATAATCGTATCACATAAAACATGCATAAAGGAAACATAATATTTACACATTTCAATCACAAGTTATAAATAAAACTCATTGATATAAAAACATTATTAAAACCATTTTCAATACCAAAAAAAATGAAAAGTAAAACATGTTATTTATTTTTCTTTAAAAAAAGGTATGTCTTGTAGAGGAAGCTGAAACTCAAATAATGGTCACGACGGCGGAGAAGTTTTTGTCGCCGCATACGTACAAAAAAAAACATTCCCTTTTGTCATTTATTAAACGCTTCGTATAAAAAAGATTCATTTTGAATAAACATAAAAGTCAAAAGGGTTTATACACAGTATTGAAGAAGGTTGTGTATAAAACAAAATATGCCTCAATGAAAGGAGATTGAGACGAAGTCCCATACCTCGGGTCCGACTTCACTCGGTCGTTCTTTAATCTCCTGAATAATAAACTTGAGTTAATTTCTACTTGTTTAAGAACCTTTTTCAAGTTCATTATTCCTTTTATATCACTTATTTCCATGTCATGAACACTATGTAATTATTTAATTTAATAACGGTCATTTTAACGATCATTGGTACCTGAGTAAAAAATAAACCCTTTATAATTACAAGTTGTTCGTGTATCCATTATATCCGGAATGGTATTCATGATGTAGATATCATATATGTCATATATATCCTGTACATTCATGCATTTATAGTATTACATAATCATTTAGAGGTTTGAAATGAAATGCACCGTTCATGGAGACGGTAAGTCGTATGTACGCATGAACGCTACTTTCATTTCTATTTCAAATTTTATAGAATGGAATCATAATGATATAAAGGTATATTAAAATTCAGTGTAATATCATATATAATATCATAACTCCATCCTTTATACGTCCCACTTATGGTATTAACGAATCAAACCACTTTGAGGGGGCGGTAGTCCGCACTTCCTTAAATGATGATATCGCGTTTACCCATAATGGAAACCATAAAGGTTTGACCAAAATGAAAAATACAGAAGCTTAAGGAAAACATAAACATATTATATATCATATATAAATATAGTTTCATCTTAATAGCCACCTTTAAAGGTGTTAAAAGAGTGTTGAACAATCATCGTTTCGGGAGGCCAAAATTCGCCATCCACAGAAACAGTATGTTCTTTTACCACTAGATGTCGGTGTGTTTAAGTGTAGCTCTAATACTTCTTATAAAAACATCCTAGTATATTGAATATACTTTATTTTTTACAAAAGAAAAGAATAAAAGGAGTTTAGGGGGTTGGAGAAGAAAAATAAAACAAAAGGACTCAAGTGAAGACATTACCTTAAAATCGGGTAACTCCCTTTGGTTTGATCTCAAAGGCTTCCTTGGGAAGACTTCTGCCCAAAGTGAGGCTTCAAGGAGTAAGAGAGTGAAGTGGAAGGACAAAATGGGCTGGGGTTGGCCGAGCCAAAGGCTTTGGAAGTGTGGGTAAGGAGGTAGAGGTGGGGGCCTTTTATAAGAGGAGAGGAGGGGCACTCTTGGAAAGTAAAGAAATGTTACTTTATTTTAAAATGATTTTCGGATTCAAAAGGTCCCACATTTATATACATAGAGGGTAAGGTGATAAGGGTTCTAAATCCACCCATCCAATAGGTTTTGTACATGTGTAGGTCATATATTTTACATTACCATTTCATTTTATTTAAATCCTTTATTAATAAGGTAATCGCTGCATCATCATAATGTCATAAATAATTTAATTTATTTAAAGTCTAAAAATTATGAAAAAAATACTATTATGTAGGAAATATTTTTATATTTCCAATTAATTTTTATAGTCTAAAATATCATCTATGTAGACAAAATTAAAAAAAATTTAATCAGGTGATACATTCTTGTTAAATTTACTTTCTTTAAAAAAAAATAAAAAGATAACAAGTCACTTTCCACAAAAGTTATTCCATGGGGTCCCCAAGTTTGGGACAGGACATCCCATGGTCGGCCATGAGACAACCAGTAGAATTAGGACACATGTTGGGGTCATTTGTTTTATTATGATATTATTTTATTATCCTTAACTACCCGATTACTCATTAATCAAGATAATTAAAGATAATTACCGTCGTTACTATTCATAATGTCCAAAAACAAAAGAGCATTGATTAAATAATTTGGACCTTCTGATTCCAAATATGTAATCCATTTTACCAAATTCCAATCACAGAAATTGCAATTATTTATTTAAAAATAATTCCCGTTGTCAAAAGAAATAGCAAGGTTTTTTGAAACAATATCTATGAAAAGTTTGGCATTAGTTTATGCCCAATTCCAAAGTGAAATTAATCATAATGACCAAAATTGGATTAAATGGTAAAAATATATTCTAATTTCACTTTAAAACCAATTCAAAAGATAATCTAATCATACAAATAAATTAGATTAAAAAGCAGTTTTAATGTAAAATGCAGTATTTTTCACTATTCATTAAAAAACAAACATTGTCAGAAAAATACTAAAAATTCACACAAAGTAAATTTTGATGTCCCAATCCTAAATAATAAGTTTATTTTTACAAACATAGCTTTTAAAATTGTCAAAAGATAGATTTAAAAATGGTTTTCCATCAAAAGGCAGTAAAACAATCTTTTAAAAATATTAGTGTATTCCATGCTTAAGATTGGATTTAATTTAATTTTAAGCCTCTAAAACAATATCTAATTCATTAATATACATAGATAAAAATATCTATTATTCATTAATTACTTGTGATATTACAATTACATGAACCAGTAATATTATCATAAAATATATCACTTGAGACTTTAAGAAATTATTCTTTTAAAATAAATTTATTGTATTCGATAGCTTCCAAAACACGCAACCCAGAGTCGAAATGAACCAAAAGATAGTATAAAATTATAACGTATCCATTTAGTTGTTGGGTATGAATAATAATAAATAAATTATGATAATTATGGATAACTATTGATTGAAACTAAAATATGAATAACTGGAAACAAAAAATAAATGTTTTCTAATGAAACTTTATTCTTTTCAAAGATAGTTTAGTTGTACTTTAATCACGTAATTTAAAATAAATTTCTACCAAATTTATAAAAAAATTTAAAAAATACTATAAATTTTTTAAAACATAATATCAGATTTATCTTATAGTGAATTTTTGTAATTTTTCTAAAATGTTTCAGTTTTTGACAAATAGTTAAAAATACCGAATATTAATTTATAAAATCCTTTTAATTTAAATTATTTAAAAAGGTTTATTATAGTTTGAATAAGTTTTAATGAAAAATTAGTTCAATTTTATATCTATTAATCCAATTTATCTCATTTTAATCATTTTCATAATAGATTTTTATATACATACTTGGTAAACTTTTGATCATTTTTATTTTGAAAACTCGCATACTCATCCCATCTAGGAGATTAATTTTATATTAAAATTTTAGAATTATATGAATGGAATTCGAGAAAATAGTTTCATTATTTAAAATCATCATAATTTATATTTTTATAACAATTTGAACTATATTTTTGACAAAAAATAAGAGTGAAAAAGTAAAAAATAATTACCTTGGTTTAGGAAAAAATGGATTTATGGGTCGGTTAACCTAAAAAGATAACGATTAAATTGCCCTAAGAAATCTATAAAATATAATTTATGGCCATATTTTGACAATATAATTAATAATTATGTATAATAATATATTTTATAACCATATGGAATTTGAATAACGTGGTTACACATTTTTATTTCCAAAAATGACAATTCCGCCACTAACCTCACCTATAAAAGGCCACCCCTATCCACTATTCTTCAAACATTCACACCATTTAAAATTGTATAATACCTAAAAAATATGACTTCCAAACATACCTCATCTAATACTAGAATCCTTATTTTATGATGAAAACAACATTTGGAAGGATTAGGTGTAAACCTAAGGAGGCTAACCGAAGATGAAGTAACGTTCTTCAATGAGTGTTTTAATATTATTTCTTCCACCATATCATAAAATTATTATTAAATCATGCTGATTTAATAACTGAAGTATCTAACATATAATTATATATTATTATTATATGTTCATGATCTACATTCATCCTCACTTCTATCAAAAGTGTTATGAAATCATCATTCGTGTGTACGGCAGACTACCGTCTCGTAAATCGATGTCATTTATTTTTTTTCATTCCAAACTATCAAGGATGTGTATAATGATGGATATAAATTAAATATTTAATATTTATAATATAATTATACATATATATTCATTATATCATATATAAAATTTTACTTTTCATTCCATAGGGGATATTATAGCGTTGTTCGTGTGTGCGGCGGACAATCGCCTTGTGGAGCGATGTGATACATTTGTCAATAACACATTACATAGAAGGTAATAAGGGAATATTTCGTAAATATATTTAAAATAAATGAAATAATTTATATATTTATTATTCTTAAATTTTAATATATCATTTTCGTTTTTACATTGTAAAAGGATAACGTTTTTTGTGTACGTGTGGACTACCACCTTTAAGAAGCGATGAAAATATCTTTCAGCACTATAAAACATTGATGATATGTATAATTATACATAAATAAATACTAAGGTATGTGTTATATATTGATCATTATTTAAGGATAAAATATTATTTAACTTCATTCCATTATGGACATTGAAAAGATGGAAACGTTATTCATGCGTATGTACGACCTACCATCTCCATGATTGAATGGTAGTTCATTATTCATAAACATAATTCATGATTTGTTTTAAAAATATAATTTATGTATAAATTTGATATTTATTTTATTATTATTATTCTAGAGATAATATAACTATATAATAAGTTAAATAACTGGATCATTCAAGACCAAACACACATGAGAAAACAAGACAATTAATAAAAATAAATGAGAATAATGAATGATTATTAACGAACAGGTGATAAGATGTGATAATAGGATAATATATGATATTATAAATATTAATATGGTTCTTTAAAAAGTTAATAACATTCTTAAAACTATTATACATGAGTTTAAATTATGGTTAACTAAAAGGACGCATGAGGTAAGGGTTCTTGTCTGAAATTTACTTCCGTGAGACATACGCCATATTCACTACTTACTCATTTTTGTGGTGTATATAATAATTTTTTTGAATGTTATATCCTTAATTAATTTATTTTCATGGTATTAAATGTTTTAATTAATTTTATTTCATCCATGGGTCTACTGAGTTATTTTATCATTGTGTTAATGGATTATTTTACAATCTCATCATTATTTTGGATTTTCATAGATTAAGTATCTATTGGGTGTATTATTTGATATAAATATCATAAAATAAATATAGTTTATTATAATATGATTATTCATAAACTATTTTAATTAATTTTACCATTTTCATCTTTTTGTTAATTAAAATGATAAGAAAAATGCTTTTCTGATAATATGAATTTTCTCCCATCTGTCAAAAATCATATTTCTTACAGAGCCATGTTTTCTAAAAATATATTATAATTTTTTTATCATTTTACAAATGTTTAGTTAAACATATATTTACTAATTTTTTAATTATTGATTTTTTTTTTGAAAATAATCTTCTTGTAATTTTCTGAATGAGACACTTTTATATCCTTTTTATAGTGCAAAAGAAATGTCTTTTTAACTTCAACAGCATGCATGGAATTACAAACCCACATGACCATAATTTAATTGAATATTAATTTTTAGGTTTAAAAGTTTATTTTTAAAGAATTTTCTTCCTAATATTGTGGATATTCTTATTCTTTAAAAGTGATTTTCAAATAAAATTATTTTTAAAATATTTTATGAATTTTATTATTTTAAAATAAAACGGGTGATTTTTAGAAAAGCTTGTTTTCTTCAAGAGGTGTTCCAAGTGATAATTAAAAATAACTTTTCCATATAATAATAAATTCTATTTTGTAACTTATTCATTAATGGTAATATCATCTAATGATACTATCCTTATTATTTCTCCAAATGATGTATGATCAGTTTGACTGGGTATGTACTATTATGATACCATTTATTTTCATATGGATGGTTCATGATTATGTTTATTGATTCCAAAAAATACTTACATCTCATATACTAGTCTAAATATGAATGTTTATGTTGATTATGTTTGACCCCCTTCATATGAGTAATGCATTGGACTTTGTATGTGATGGGTGGGGACCACTATAGCTCCTTGATGCATCGATAGGTCTCATGAGACAATCTAGATACAGTTTATGTTGAGCCCTTACAAATTTATATTAATTTCTTATAACATGACTAATGATATTGTATATCCTGGAATAAGCCTCGACAGTATTAGATGTCTTGTAACAAGCATCAACAATATGTTTCTGATGTCTAGCATTACACATTATGTTATTATGAATTCTAGTGTTTTTAATCCATGTGATTATTCGATTAGTTAAAATACCCATTATTATGTTTTAAATCCCATGTGATTTTTTATATAGCATTATTTTATCATTATTTATTTTAGCCTTATTATTCTGAAGTTATCAATTAAATGGAATGTGTTTTATCTGTTTAACTTTTCAAATAGATTATTCCAATTTATTCGTAGCATCCATTGTACACATACCCTAACTAAGCATCTGATATCACCCCATTATTATGATTAATTTTCCATAGGATAAGAGGATGTATTTTTTGATTGATATATCCGGATACACTAAGGGGGAAAATGAAATTACTAATGAAAATTACTCGTTTATTTGAGTTTATAAATTTTAATTTTAATTTACAGTATATATATAGTTTAAAAATACTACTAAACTATTTATTACTCTTTGATTTTATTCCTTTTATTATATGGAAATGTAATAAATTAGACACTTTCTTTCAGCTATTGGGGTTAGGGTCACTATAATATAAGATGCCAACCCTCACCCAAAACGTAGTACTTTAAAAACCAATAAATAATAACTCCTATATATAAATCACATAAAACATATATGGTGATGGGAAACAATTATACTCATGTTATCAACCAATCTATAACTCACTTATTATATGAATGTCAAAATTTTATTTTCATAATAAGTGATGGACATATAACTGTATGATATAATACCCTACGTCACTCAAATCACATATCATATAAATACAATTCATCCAAAACTAATATGATGAAAATTTTATTATCCATAGTCAATTCTACATTATTGATTCATTATCAAGATAAAATAAATCAAGGGATAGTGGTAACCCCATGGCAATGAAAGATCAATCCTAAACTCATTAGTAATTGGGCAAAAATGGTCCAGTGCTAATGAAACATGTACTGAAATAAAATATAAATAATTACCCATTATTAGAAGGATAATATTAATGGATCTCAAACTATTATGGAGTCACTACAACCTCCCTATATACAATATCGAATGATATTAATCTTAATAAATCCTGATATTCAAAAAAAAATTACACTCAACCAATGAAAAATTATTTCTGAAGGGGGTATACGGAAAAATTATTCATGTATCTCATAAATTCATTATATTATAGGTTATACAGAAATGGATTATGAACCCATGAAACCTGAAATGTATGAAAAATAATGCATCACATCACATGAAACATCCAACACATATATAACAAATATAACTAATATGTGGTTCGATATTAGAAGCACATTAAATATAATGCAACAATTGATGTTCTAGTAATGAAACCTATAGTTGAAGAGTAAACCTATGATTATAAAGAATAGAAATTCCAATATTTTTTACTTAATATATATTGTGATCGTAATAATAAAAATATAATTTAAGGGGAAGTATATTGTATCCTTGTGACAATACATCCCCACTTGTTGGATATTGGGTTCTCAATGTTTCCACACTGAGTTTAACTTGGATCCAATTGGTTACTCAATATATATTGAAGGAATAATAAAAATTTATAATATTTCTTCCTTATATGGATCCAAAGATAAATCTTAGTCCATTTAAAATTAAAACCCAATTGTATATATTCAATAAATTTTTCCATAATATTTTAGATATTTAAAAATTATTAAATAGAAGGTAATTATGAATATTATGCTTCAAAACTGATTTTAAATCAAGAAAAATAATGAAATAAAACATATAATTCTACATTAATCACTTATCCACTTAATCAAATATTTTATGAAAAATAATTAAAGATTTAGCAGAGTGTTAACACATATTCTCATAAAATTTATACATTCATAATTATATTGTTTCAATAAAGACTTGTTTTATTCATTGAATTATTAAAATTAAAAAAAACTTCTATAAATAATAATTTAATATATTTTATGAAAATTTGATTTAAAATATATTTAAAAGGAAACAAACAATAGTTTATATATTATTCAATATCAATTATAGTTAATAAATATTAAATTAATTGATGGAGAACATCTTCAAAATCCATTATAGTAAAATTCATAATAAATAATACGTGATCAATGATTTTCCACCATGAATGCGATTTAATTTATCATCAATAACAATTTAGTTAAATAGACATATCAAAGGGGAATAGGTCAGCCATTTCTAGGGCTATTGTGTTATGGGATAATGATTTATTAGTAATGATATATTTATATAAAAACTCTATAATCACTGTGAGTCAACTTATGCAGCTAAAAATAAAGTGTGTTAAAATAAAATTATATTCAAATATCCCTTGAAAATTTCCAACATTACATAAATGGTTATATTTAAATTCATTATCAATATCAACATAAATATTTTTCCTTAGGGTTAAAAATAAACAAATTTCCCTTATGGATTTATAAACAAAAAAATTATGATTCGTTTAATCTCTATATCCTACCAAAATTCAAAAAAAAATTATTTAAAATTACATCATACTTTATATAAAACATGTATATATAATAAAATTAAATTATAATCAATATAGATTACACTAAACAAATATCAATGAAGCATCCACAAGATTATAGAATGTTGTATAAGCTGTAGAGAAAGGGAAACTAAAAAATAATGATGGTATTTTTCACTTATCTGAGAATATATAAACTTGGAAAACACCTATCTTCTATCATAATTAAATAATAATCACATTAATATAATGAAATTCACACACATAACATGTTCTGTAGGGTCTTGAATCTCTGTAGTATCCTACAAAAATGATTCACTTTGTTAAAAATTAAGGCTGAACAATTCTGCTACATGAGAATGATCATGAAAATACTTATGGAGATAAATACATGAAAAAATCATGACCTTTCTTTATATAAGGTATATGAATAAATTAATATATCCTTCTTCCAATTTTCTCAATATCCATAATGGTCACTATTAACCATCAAGAAAAAATTATTCTTCTATCAAACATGTTCTAATCTCTTCATTTGGAAAACATCATAAATATATGTTATACCAACTGAAAACCAATTTAACTCCACTTCTGATCATAATAAGACATAATTGGACTCTACACCACATTTATCCGTCCTTGATTCATATAAACACAATTAAACAAGATTCAAACTAAATTAGTCTTGATAATGATGTTCTCACCAATATTAAACCAATATAACCTTGAAATAACTACTAACATGTAAAATACCTTCCAAAGATCTGATTTTATAGAAAAAATATTAATTTATTATATTTTCTCTAATTAAAAGGAATTTATTTTACCCAAAATACACAATTTTTTTTTGAAATCTATAGAACAAGACCATGAGAATATAATGTTTTTTCTCAAACTATTTATGTATTTTTATATGAATAGAAGTGCCCATAAAATATTAGATAATTAATGGGCATATAAATATTCTAAAAGTACAAGATAAAAGTTGAGTAAAATAATTTAATATAATCATTTGAGTAAGTAAATGAAACTGAAACACCTTTAACACCTATTTTTTTAAAATCCCCTATTAAAATTTACTTCTCCATCAAAAGAAAATGTTTTGAATTCATAGACTAATCAATCATAATCCAAATAAAATAATAATCCCTATCATAAGAGAAACTAAAATCATTACCTATATGGATATTTCCAACTACTTATATTGTGGAATAATTAAAATTTTTATAAAATAAGTTTGAATTCAATTATATTTCATTTATAAATGACAAGTGTTAAATCAAACAAAAATCACTACCATTAAACACATAATTATTGATGAAAAATGTATTTATTAGTCTATTGTACATATTTTTTATATCTATATGTACCATTAATAAATATTATTTATCAACCATAACACCAAAAAAAATTTAATCCATGAAATAGGAAATCATCCCAAATAGAAGATCTATATCACTCAGCCTTCTTGGGAACCATCATGCACATCTATAAAAATTATTAAGCATATCCATATATCACAAATTATATTAGTGATATAAAAAACTCAAACTTGACCCAATAATTATGAATATATAAATATATTCTCTGAATAAGATCAATCAATATCCTTTTATTGGATGAAATACATTGACACTAGTGGTTATATCATCCACCACTAGTCATCTGCCTCTTGGGATAGATCTTTATATTAATTTATGAATAATTAATTAAGGAAAACTTTAAACTTATCCATGGTTCATTATATCCTAGAATTATAATCCTAAAATAACTCAAACCAATTTCTCTTTTATAAATATACATCTTGTTAAAAAAATATATAAAAAACGCTTATGATATTTAAAAACCAGAAATATCTATGATATAAAATATTATATCCAAGGTTTAAATTAATATACTAGAAATATAAAACATGACAATCATAGGGTGGTAAAAGGAAACTTATTTTCCATGTGGAGCATAGTGGCTAACCAAGGTCGTCTTTCATGAATAGATTCTTAGTTTGTTCACCTACTTAATCTAAATCTCCAAAACTATTTCATTATTGTTGTTTTGATTTTATTATGAAAAAATGGTAAATATTTTTTTACTTTTTATTTTTATTATATAAAATAATTAAATGAAATGAAAAAATTATAATTTAAAATAAACTATCATGAAACTCTAAACAAAATGAGTTAGAAAGAACTTGCATGGTCATAGGTTTGGTTTTGGGTTAAATCATTATTCGTCTTTATTAATTTTATTTTAGATTGATCATCCAAACATGAACTCTCATGATGGATTATGATTCTTTTTATTTAGAAATTATGGAATATTTTAATGCCAAAGAAATCTAAATTCCACCTCCTCGTGTAATCAACATTGATGACAGTCCTTGGTGTAGGGTGTGTCATCTGCCCAGACCTGTCTCTATCGATGTTGTTTCATCCATTAATCAACTCAAATCTATCGTGGAAAGAGTTATCCAATGAATAGAGGAAGACAATTTTTGAAAAAATAATAGAAATATATTGGTTTTCATGTCATGGGGGATAGTCACCACATCAGGTACATTTTACACAACCATACATGATAACCATATCTATCAAAAATTTAAAATAAACATTAAGAAAAATTCAATAATACCTAAAACTCCTCTGGGCCAAGACTCAAGAAATCCCCTCATTTTCGAGGGTAAGAGATCACTTTGGTGGAATGAGAAGAAGAGAATAATTTAAAATAAAATTGAAAGAAAATTGAGAGAATAAATGTAAAATATAAGTGAAATAAAATAAATAGAATAAAATAAAAAAAATACATATGAGAGAGAGAAGAAAATATTAATAAATTAGAAGATAATAACATTTAGAAGAATAATTAAAGTAATCAAATGGAATAAAATAAATATATATAAGTGTGTTAAAAGAATAAGATAATAACATAACAGAAGAAGGAGGTTTAGAATTTTGAAGAAGAAGAAGGGGTGGAACACAATTTTAGAAAAAATGTATGGATTTTATTTTATTAAAATACAAATTAATTTAAAATTAAATAGAATCAAAAAAATTATAAAAGTAAAATGAAAATATGAATATATAGCTAGCAGAAGCAAATCCCGATTGGATTCCTTCCTTGAGTATTTTATCAACTTATATGCTTGTGGTACCTACTTTTTATAGGTAGTGAGGATCATTTATCATAGACACACTCATGAGACCGGGTTGTATCACATTAATAATTGGGAAAAAATTACATTATTTGGGTCTTTTAATGTTTTTGCATGGACTGGAATCCACGAGGGGTGTTCCATTTTGGATTGAATGGATTTGGAATATTGGTTGTGCATCGTTGTATACAGTAGTGAGTCCAATGAAGCATGGTGAATTTTTCATGAGAAGTGGGGAATAATGGTGCACGACATCATGGAGGAATCAGAGCTTCTTGGAGTCTCCATCATACTTTATTATTCATTGTGGATAGAGGAAGAATTGAAATGTGATCATGGTTATTTTTTTATATTTTTAGGTAATCAGTGGAGCTCTCATCCATTGAAAGTGGTGACGGGCTCGAGCTTGAGCTTAGGCGGTGGCCACAGTGCTATTCCCCAGTGATCACAAGTGGTGGCAAGGTGACGTCGAGAAGTGAAGAACAGTGGAGGAAGGTGGTTACTGATAGAACTGGGTGTTTTAGGTGTGATATTTATAAATATAGAAAATCAATGTCAATTTTGTTAAAAACCGATTAATTTTTGTTCCCATAAAAAAACACACCAGAAGGGAGTGAGTGTTTATAAACAATGTCATGGATCTACTACAACAATGAAGTCACATTGGGTTCAAGTGATCCCTACACTCCACCGCAGACTTCTACATCCCAATAATGATCTGATCTCGATGCCTCATAGAGTTTCCCTAAGGACATCCACTCATTTCATATGATATCCATGAACCAATGGGACTGACCGCCCACTATCTTCTAATGCAAAGGATTGATCCATCGTGCATTGTTGGCTTAAGTTGGTCTCTCCAGGGTGGTTGTGGGAAGGACATACGTCTTGGATTTTCCATGTGGTTAATGGACACTGGTTGAGGGACTTCATGGGCTAGGCCTATTTTATTTAGAAAAACACACTAAAAAGAGTTTGGAAATTTTTACAAGGTTTAAATAAATTCCATCGATTCCCAAAAAAAATTCTAATTTAAAATTCACCAACCTTTTTCCCAATTAAATCTATTTTAATTCCACAATTAAAATTTCACCCAATTTATTAAAACACTGATATAAAAGGGTAGTTATATTATAAATTCATTAATAACACTAAATGTTGATTAAAAATATACACTAAAAATGTCTTTATCAAATAATCCCACACATAATCTATGCTCGTCCTCATGAAAAAAATCTCAACATAGAAGATCAGAGGTCATCGATGTTCTCTAAAATAAATTTTTTTTGTTTTAAAATCTAAATTTATTAATTTAAAATCAAACATTCAATTGTCTCAAAAAATATCAAATCAATTTCCCATTTTTCAAAGAAATGACTCAATCAAGTATTTTACTTTCTCCATTATTAATATAATGATACTTATCTTCTAATTTATTAAGTGGTTTAATTCATTATTATTTAAAAATACCAAATCCTGATTTCACTCACTTTTGAATATTTTCATTCATCCTTCATGATAAATTTCAATTATATTTATGCTCATATCATGATAACAAGATTTGTATCTATTATATTTTAATGGAACTAATTTATCCACTTTTTAAATACAAAAGACACATAAAATCATAAGTGCTTTCATTCATGTTTAAATTACTCTAATTCTTATGGTTGTTATAAATTAATATTTAAAAATTTCTACTCAAAGAAGAGTATTATAACTTCAGTATAGTTCATGACAAAAAAAATAAAAGTTCAATAGAATTATACCGATCAAATTATAACAACTCCTAACATCCATAAAACACAACGTACTTATCATTATGAAATTAATCAAAATGAATGATATGTATAACCCCTTTAAATTCTCACTACTTTTTTTACATTTTCAAAGAACTTTTTCTTTTATTTTTTATTTTTCAAAAGTAATTCTTGGAATAAACATCACACCCACCACCTAATCACATATTATAAAAATAGTAGGTCCACTAATGGGGATTTTGGGTTTTCCCATATCACAACCCATTTTTCTTATTTTTTTGTTCTTTTTCTCATTCCCCCAATTTTCATGAGGGGAAAATTGAATTATCATAAATGAATAAACAACCTTAATTTATTCCTAAATTAATCACCCCACAATTTTTCCTTAATTTTTATTTCATCCCCTCAACCATTATACCTTCACCCCAACAATTTTACATAAAAATACCCTAAAAATACTAAGAGAAGGGTAGGAATTTAAAAAATAGACTTGAAACTTGGATAATACCAAACAAGGTCATTCATGGTTTATAAGGGGTAAATAAGGATTGATGTAAAGGTGGTATTTTAAGTATATAGGATTTTCAGAATATGCCTCAATCATTTTAAATGTGGTTTTGTACAATCCTATATTTGACAAGTTAAAATGAATATTCTAGAAGGGGGAATGACCCATGATCACTCAAGAAATATACTCAATAATAAATAGGAAGAAATTGGTATAGAAATCCTCTCTGGAATGGAAATTTTATATTTGAAAATCACACAAGGTATCATTAATAATAAAAAATAAATTCCCATGAATTTCAGAAACTCAAAACATGAATTTTTATGAGAAATTTTATCTATATGAATCAATTTCACACACATACTTCTTATCGAGGTATGTTTTTAATTATTATTTTTATCCCATAATTTAATTTTCTATTTTAAAAATTTCTTGCTGGAATGTGGGCCGAGACCAACATGAGTCGTGTACTTTGGCGCTGATAAATGAGCTTCATCTTTACATTGTCTGACCTGCAGGCAGGGCACGAGTGAAGCTGTGTTGCTTCGCCAGTCTAACATGGGGCCGACCTAGTGCGTGAATTATTAAATAACCAAATTAAAATAAAATTTATTATAATTATATTTATTTTTATTATTAAGGTTATGTTTATCATTATTATTATTGTTATTATTAGTTTAGGTTATAATTTATCTCTATATTTTATTTTATTTTTATTTTCCCATCTCTTTATTTTTTTATTTTCATTTTATCCCTTATTATATTTTATTTTTATTCCCTATTATTTTATTTTCTTCATCTTTATATTCTTTACTTTTTTTCCATCATTTCTTCTTTCCCCCCCCCCCCCGTCGCTGGTACTGCTCACTCAAAAAATCCTAGTCACGCTGCCCTTTCTTCCCTCCTCATTAGACTACTCTCCTAATTCTCTCGTCTGGACACCGTGCCACCATGACTCCCTCTCCGGACAGCCATGCACTATGATCTTCTTTTTTCACTGACCCGGTAAGCCACTGCACACCATCCGCGCACCACCCCTACTCACCATCCGCGCACTGCCCCTGTTAGTTGTAAACCTTCCACTATGACGCCTCCTCTCTTGTTCTGCCTTAAAAGCAGTGCAAAAGTAATCACTCCATCATGCACCGCCGGCCTCTCCTCGTGCAACCTTGTGTTGCACACCCCACATCGGTTGGATCTCCGGTGCGACCACCTTCCATTTAGGCTGGATTATTCGGTATAGCGTTCCTCCAGCAGCCCCAATTTGCTCGGTTAATCTCCCACATCCATGCTGCAGGTGAGTTTCACCTAGTTTTTTCGTTTCTCCCTTTTGATAGAATTTTTAGGTTAGGGTTTCATGTTGGTTGGGGTCCAATTTTGATTTTTTTGGTTCAGTCTACTGTTTTAGGGTCTAATTAGTTCTCTACATTGTGAGTTTGGGGTGAAATTTAGGTTGCCCAACAATTTTGAGAAGATTTCAACATACCGGTAGGTGCTTCCACACACAATTATTGTCTAATGATATATTTCATTCTTGTTTAATTAATATAGCACCTTGTTAATTAGTTTCATGCTAAAAAAATTAATTGTGATCAAGTTTTTAATGTGCATTTAATTTGATGGAAGTGTGTCCAAGTGAATTCGTCCAATGTTTTATTTTGAGATCCCACCTTGAACTGTCTTTCAATGTTTTTTGAATTGGGAAGTTTGTGTATTCAGGAGTGATGATGATGCAGTTTATGTTTTTTCATGGTGTAAAAATGTATTTTTCTCTGAAAAAGGTTTTGAGTGATATTTTGACCTTAATGATCATGTTTCATATTGGAAACATTTTAATAAATTCTTTTAGTGGTTTGCTTAATTATCAAATTGTTTTTTTAAACTATGTATCTAGTTAATTTAATGTGTAAGCAGTGAAGATTAAGTTTAAAAATATTTTGGTTTGCATATGATTTTAAAAGAGTATTGCGGTGTGTAAATGTTGTGTTTTGTGCGCAAGCACCCTGTTTTTATATTATGTAATAATGTGACGTGTAATGTGATATTGTAATTTAAATGAGCACAAAGAGGGAGCCTAGGGTATTTGGTGTGGGAAACTAGGACTAGTGAGCTAGTGTTCTGGAGATGGCTTGGCCAGGTTTCATTGACAGGATTGACGATTGCAACACTAACTAAACATATGTTGACTAAGAGTTCTGGCCTTCAAAGCCATGTCTTCTGAGGGCCACGTTCTTCTAAGCCATGTTTTCGTATGGTCGTGGTTTCTAGGCCATGTTTCACCAAAACACGGCGTTCTAGGGTCCCACCTATTTTTAGTACCCATAGGGATTCTCCCATCCTTTGGTGCTACCAGTTACATTGCGCACATCGATGATACATGATATGTCACTTGTGTTACTACCCAAACATGTGTTTTCTTTAATCTTATTTTCTTTAAGGTCTCTTTATGAAAAACTATTTTCACTAATGTTGTTAATCATTTCTTACCTTCTTTTATTTATCATTGAAAATGTAATTGAATTTTAATGCTTGTGCGTGGAATATTTTCTTTGTGACATACTAATGGGTGATTTCTCACACCCTACATACACCTTTGGGTGTATGCAGATTTGTTTATGTCTGATACAGGTAAGAGTCCAGTTTTTGGGAGTGGTGGTTTAGGTTGTTAGAAGACCTCTTATAGTGGTATTGTGGTGGAATATTGAGGGTGGTGTCCTCACGTCGGGCGACCGTTTTTGGTTGGTTTTTTGGTCACCATAATTTTAGTGTTGATTGGGTTTTGGTTTTACATATGACCCAAAAATGTGGTTTTGGTGAGAGGCTTGTTTGGGTGCGACTATTACATTTGGTTGGGTTTATTTTTTTGGTTACTTTTTATTTTTTGGTTCGGGAAAAATCATTCCCAAAGTGTATTTTGATACCCAGGTACATGTACCAGCCTGTGGGGATCAGGAACGTCCTTCGGGCCTTGCCGCGGGCTGGGTCAGGCATCGGTTCAGAGGGTGTCCCGACTTGGTACGTGAAAAATTGGTATCAGAGGGAGGTTTGGTTTAAGCTATTTGGTTATTTTATTTAGGATGAGTCTTGTTAGAAAAAATCTAGGAATTTCGGGGCACAGAATCCTAGTTTCGAGTAAGGTTCCTGGCCAGCACACCTCGTGACAGACCCTGAGACACCATGGTATGTTAGTATGCTTGTTTGACTTCTCTTCCAGGTGGGATGTGCAGGCTGTAGACTGTGTGTTGACATCGGGTGTGGAAGAATATTATAGACATGATGTTACTTTTGCATGTTTGTTTTACTTATGATTACTTATCTTTCTGGATATTTGATTTCTCTTTAGATTTGATATGTTAGTGATGTTATTTAATTATTGTTTATATTTGCAGCAAGATGCCTCCCCATAGAGCTTATATGAACCCACAGGAGGAAGACAGATATATGTCTCCCTCATCGCTTGATCAACGATTGGTAGAAGCCATGGCCCGAGCTATTCAGGATTTAAGAAAAGGGGAGACTACTTCCCCTGCCCCTATTCCATTAAGAGGAGATGAGTCTGGCTCCAAGAGAGATAAAGCAAAAGAATTTCTAAAGAATAAACTTTCTTCATTCCGAGGTAGCTCAAAAACTCAAGAGGAAGAGGAATGGATTGAAAAGATAGAGCGTATGTTCGAGTTCCTTGACATGCCAATGGAAGTCAGGGTAAAGTGTGTCTCATTCCAGCTAGGGGTTCCACTCTCAAGTGGTGGGAATAAGTAATTCGGGTTGGGAGGCATGAGGATATGAGTTGGAAGGATTTCAATGCCATCGTTGATGAGAAGTACTATCCTGAGTTCCTTGCCTATGCCAGATCCCATGAGTTCATGTGTCTTTCACAAGGGGATCAGATAGTGATGGAGTATGCAAACTGCTTTACTGAACTAGTGAGGTACACGCCTGAGATTGTTTCAAGTGAATAGTTGAAAGCATAGAAGTTTGAGTAGGGTCTTCAACCATAAATCCATTGTCAAGTTTTCTGGTTCAAGATGGGAACTTATGACGAGGTGTTTGATCATGCTTGCATGGTAGAGTTTGACCACAGAATAAAGTCAGGGTTTTTTCAGATTAGTGTCATGGTTTGGCAGTGGTAGTATATCCAAGATGAAGAGGAAGTGTGATGAGCAATTGATGAAGTGTGGTTCCAGATCAGGTTATCTTTTCAGGCAGACATTATCTAGGGCTTTTGGTGAAGGTTCTGTGGTGTTCCATTAATGCGTAAGGGTAGGGCACATCTGACATTCATCTCCATACCCTCCTAGACCTTTCCATGGGTGTGGAGTTGTGGGACATCTACCTTACATTTTTAGGACTGCATGCCCTTACCAGAGTGGGACTGGATCTGTGGCTTCCAGAGAGGTATCAGTTTAGTCAGAGCCAACTAGGGAAATAAGATCTCGGTTCAGTGTCCATGGAAATGTGACCGGATCGTCATTGGGGTAGATCCAAATCAGAGTAGAGCCTAAGGAAAGCGGTCGTTATCTTGTAGGGACCAGACATTTTCATGCTGTAGATGAGGCACCAACGGGATCTGATGCAGGACCATTGACTATTCGAGATACCATTCTGATTGCGTCTTATATAGCTACAATTTTATTTGATACTGGTGCTTTAATTTCTTTTATATCTACCCATCTTGTGAACCTGCTGAACCTAACAACTGATCTATTATCTTTTTCCATGGATTTAGAAAAACCTTTGGGGAAAAAGAGAGAGAAAGGTCATAGGAGCCCATCTTGCGCACTCTCTGTGTTAGGAGTCGAGATTGAGTGGGATTTCTTGGTCCTTGATATGGATGTATTTGATATGATCCTCAGCATGGACTGGATGGTGCACTATCAAGATCATATTGACTGATATCTAGGCCGAGTCATCTTTATGGCACCAGATGGAAGTCCTCAGTTATTTCATGGAGAATGGGATCCTCAGTAGGTTCGCACAGGACCTCCACTCTATGAGTTGGGGAATCTTGCATATCAGTTTTTACCACTCGCACTAGAGGACGATGATGGTGTTTCTCAAGGTGGGTAACCTCATTTAGTGAATGTTTTCCCAAAGGTCTTCCCAGATGATTTTTAGGATTACCCCCAGACCAGGATTTGGAGTTCTCGATTGACTTGGCACAGGGAAGACAACCTATATCTCTTCCCTCATTTCTCATGGCCCCCACCGAATTGAGGGAATTAAAGATACATATGGATGATTTGGAATCCAAAGGATTTATTTTTCTGAGCATATCTCCTTGGGCCGACCCTATTTTATTCGCGAAGAAAGCCAATGTAACCCTCCGTTTTGCATCGATTACCAGAAATTGAATAAGGTGACCATCAAGAATAAATACCCTTTTCCCCTGATTGAAAATTTGTTCAACCCGCTGAAGGGGAGAAAATGGTTCTCCAAAATTGACTTGCGGTCAGGTTACCACCAACTCAGGGTGAGAGAAGTATACATTCCAAAGAGGGCATTATAAAGCAGGTATGGTCACTTCGAGTATCTAGTCATGCCTTTCAGATTGACGAATGCTCCAGCAGTTTTCATGGAACTCATGAATTGGGTGTTCACCAATATCTCCAATATTTTGTCATGGTATTTGTGGACGACATTTTGGTTTATTCTGGATCTGAAGAGGAACATTAGCAACACCTACATATTGTTTAGGTCACTTTGCGGGACCACTTCCTATAAGAAAAACACTCTAAGTGCACATTATGGATCATGGAAGTGACGTTTCTGGGGAATGTCATCTTAGAAGAAGGGGTTTCAGTGGATCCTAAGAATATCAGTGTTGTTATGTCATCGGAACAGCTGAGGAATGAGTTTGATATCAAGAGTTTTAATGGCCTAGCATGTTATTACAATTGTTTTATTCAGGATTTCTCACGGCTTTCCTCCTCTATGACTACACTCACCCGGAGAGGGGTGATGTTTGAATGGAGTCCACAGTGCCAGGCGTACTTTGAGGTGTTGAAGCGGCGGATTACCACCACACATATGTTGATCTTACCAAATCCTGGTAATGGCTATTTGGTTTACTGTGATGCATCAGGTATGGTCCTCGGGTGTGTACTCATGTAGGATAACCATGTGTTGGCTTATGGTTCTCGCCTGCTCCGGTAGCATGTCACGACCCGCCCTCGGGGTCCGTGCCGTGACTACCCCAAGCCCGCCTTCCATAGGCCAGGGGCTGGCGACTAGCACCAAGGCGTAAATCCCAGTAAAAAGGGAAGGCATTGCCTTTGAAAAGTAACCAACTCCACAGAGTAAGCAAGCGGAAAGTAAACACTAAACAAGCAGAGTACAACTGAAAGTGCGGAAAAGTAAATGGGCCAGAATACAAACCCAAACTGAAAGTAAAGTACAACTCGAAAAGGGAAAAACAACAACTGTAATGTAAAAGCCGCTACTCCGAGCTGTCCACCGGAAATCCCACCTGAAGGGTGGGTACAGATAGCTCCTCTGCTCCACGGGTCCCGCCGTCCGCTCCGTGCACGTCCCGCCCAGTGGTCCACCTCCGGGTACCGTCCCGCTCTACAAGCCTCAGCTAAGTCAACGCTGTCCGTCGTCTGCAACCAACACAACGTAGTGCGGGCGAAGCCCGTGCAGGGGTGAGTATAAGCTACTCAGTAGGGACCCCGAGACCCCTGAAGGTCTCTCAAATCCACAAAGGATAAACCACAAAGAAAAGTACAATCACGAAGTAACAACCGACACTGCTTAGGTATATGCCCATACATATACCTAAGTCATCAATTCAGATACGCTCCAACCTCCGAGCCCAAGTACAACTCAGTCCACGCAGGAAAGTATACGTAATCCACAAAGGGAAGCAAAATATAATCCACACAGGATTGCACAACACAATCCACACAGGAAAACAACAGGATTCAGCTCACACAGGTATACTTCTTCAAGGACGATAAAGATGATCACTGATCCATCTAAGTCGTCGGACCCACGAAGGATCGATAGGTAACTAACCCCCGCAGAAGACCCACACAGGATCGGGCTCACACAGAACCTGTAGGCGCTGGCTCACACAGAACCGCTGAGCGCAAGGACCCACACAGGATCGGGCTCACACAGAACCTGTAGCACTGATCCACGTAGGATCGCTGAGTGCTGTAGTCATCGTCGTCGAATCCACACAGGATCTCTTTACTGTCGTCGTCCAATCCACACAGGATCTCTGTACTGTCGTCGTCAAATCCACACAGAATCTCTGTACTGTCGTCGTCAAATCCACACAGGATCTCTGTACTGTCGTCGTCGCAGTCACAGTAGCAGTCGTAGCAGTAGAACAGTCGCAGCCAGCACTAGGGTTCCCGCACACAGCAAGCTCGTACGGAGGATCCGCTCCACGAGCCGAGAGGCTGATACATCAACTGTCACGAAGACCGAAGTTGATGTATCCAAAAGTTCCGTATCGTCAACAGGAACTCAACGCAACAGACGGCGCGTCGATCGGACGCCCGGTCTGAGAGTTATAGGCATTTTCGTCTCCGGGGCCCGGTTGGTTTTTAAGGCAAAACCAACCCGACCGTACTCCACCTGCGTCCGAACCTCGGGCGGAGTATGCCAAAAGATCCGTCTCACTAAGAGGAACACTACGCGACTGACGGCACGTCAATCGGACGTCCGTAGCTCAAGATATGAGCGTTTCCGCTCCGAAGGCCCGGTTGGTTTCGTGAACGAACCAACCCGGCCGAACTCAAAGTAAACCGAAACCTTGAGTGCGATATACCGAAACGACCGTCTCGATCCAAGGATCGCGTTGCCGCAGACGGTTCGTCATTCGGAGGTCCGAGGCTCAAGTTATGAGCCAAAAACCGAAACTGGTCCGAAACGGGGGGGTCCGGGTCCGGGCCGACCCGGCCCGACCCCCCCCCCCCCCCCCCCCCCCCCCCGGGGCCGGCGGCGGCGGCGGCGCGGCGGCGCGGCGGCGGCGGGCCGCGGGGGCGGCGGCGGCGGCGGCGGGCCGCGGTGGCGGCGGCGGCGGGCCGCGGTGGCGGCGCTTGGCGCCGCACGTGGGTCACGCGGGGGCAATCAAGCCCCCCCTGTTTGTGAAGGCGGCACGGCTTTGAGCCGTGCCTTTGCAAAAAAAAACAGCCCCCCGCAAGTGGGGGCCGGCTGGACGAACCGGGGGGCTGTTGCCCCCCCTCCTTAAATGAACCGCCCCCCTCATTAAGAGGGGGGTTTGATGAACCAGCCGGGGGATTTATTCCCCCGGTTTTATGACATCCGGCCGGCCCGCTGGCCGGCCGGTTTTTTTACCAACGGGACCGGAAATTCCGGTCCCGCCCTCGTCTTCCGACGCCGGCGGCCCGGCCGCCGGTCTTTCCTTCCGCCGCGGCCCGGAACCGGCCGCGGTCTCCTCGTCCCGCCGCGGCCCGGAACCGGCCGCGGTCTTCTCGTCCCGCCGCGGCCCGGAACCGGCCGCGTCGTTCGTCATCCGGCACGGTGCGACGGCACCGCGTCCCTTCGCCGTGCTTTGATAATATTCAACGCGGCGCGACGGCGTCGTGTTCTTGTTGTTTCTTCAAAGGTGCGTGCGACGGCATCACATAAGATATTCGCACGTTCATCCGCGTGGTGCGACGACACCACGCCACTTTCTTTCCTCCGCAAAATAATTAAACAAGAACGATGGAGGGGGTTCGGCCGTGTTCGTGCGGTCCGGCCCCCCTCACGTTAAAATAAAAACGCAACTTAAAATAAATCAAGTCACACGTTAGTCTTGATAGAATAACAATCAAGAATAAAATAAGAAAACCAAAAGAAAACGACAACCCCTACCTCGGGTTTAAGATTCAAAGGTTCGGCTACGCTCCGCGGAAGACGGCGTCGCGGAGGTCGGGTGTCGCGGAAGCCGTTCGTCAAATCTGATGACGAAGGGATGCGTTCGAAGAGTCACGTCGTTGGCGAAACTTGTACGCCGACGAAGATGGTCCGAGGAGGAAGCGGCGTTCCCTCTCGTTGACACCGAGGACGAAGAAGAGAGGTGTCGTTCTTCGTTCTTCGTCAGAGTTTGAGCGTTCTTCGTTCTTCGTTCTTCGTCAGAGTTGAAGATGAAGAGGAATGCTCTCAAAAGCTCTCAAGGGAACAAACGAACAACCCATAAACAAATAAGATTACATCTTATTTTATTAACACATAACTCAAAAGAATTTCAAATGTTTGAAATTCAAAAGAGTTAACTCCCAAAATTAATTAAGAGTAACATAGGCCAATTAATTAGGGGTTAAGTACGTTGAGAGAATTTGAAAAGCAAAGGGGTTCGTGTGGGCCCCACCACACTTAATCCTCCCAAGGGAGGTTAAGTGGGTGTGGGTCCCACTTCCAACCACCTTTGATAGGTTTTTAAATAAGTTAAAATAAAATTTGTCTTACACAAATTTTTATTTAACTTAACTGAAAAACCCCAAAACGTAACTATCAATCCGCAACAAACGCAACTCCCGAAAAGGTCTCATTAAGCGAAAATCGGTGCTGTGAGTTCATCGGTGCCCTCGGTTTTCAATTCCGAGCACCGGATCAAAAGTTAGGAATTCCCGCTCGTTCGTTCACTGAACGTACCCGAGCCCAAACTTCGGAAATTAATTCCGGGCACTCCGGGCCTCGGAATCAGGTGCCGTCTGAAACCGCGCTCTTGTAAAATTCCAAAGAAAATTAAGAAAAAAATTCCCTTGAATTTTACGGGTCTTTACATTACTCCCACCTCAGGGCTTTACGTCCCCGTAAAGATACAACAAAAACTAGGGAAACAAATGAGGGTACTGAGCACGCATCTGAGTCTCCCGCTCCCATGTGCTTTCCTAGAGGTTCCCGTGCCGCCATCTGTTGCGCACAAGAGGAATCGATCGCCCATGTAGGACCCGCTCCTGGATGACATGGACCTCCTCTGACGTGGCCCGGACCATCACCGGTCCCACCAGAGCTGCAAGATTTCTCTTTTGCCGAAAAGAGAAATCTGGTCTCATCCCCTGGATGAACCACATTCTTTGCCTAAAACAGTCAATCCTAACATGGATGATACTAATCCATACTAAGGATGACGTCGTAAGGCCTCGACGCTACTACTAAGAGATTCAACCGTTACTCTCGCCTCCAAGGGTTGAGTCACACTGTCGGCACCAGTGCGTAATCGTCGAGTCTGCTCCCGTAGGAGTCTCTAGCCGTAAGGATCGAGCCAACGGCTCTGTCGGAATCTCCGAGCTCCGAACAAGGGCAGCGGCTATGAAAGAGTGACTCGCTCCTGTGTCTATAAGAACTGCAGCAAGGGTGGAATAGACACAGATAGTACCTCGAATCATCTCAGGTGCGCCGTGGTCGTAGGCCTCTGCTGCCTGGAGCTGTGCCTGTCGCTGCCCGCCAGCTCCCTGTGGTCGGGGTGGACCTCCTGGTGGTGGTGGTGGTAGAGCCTCAAAGCGTCGGCCACCACCTGCTGCTCGTCCAGCTCCTCTGCCTCGTCCGCCTCCTCCCTGCGGACCGCCACGGTCGACCCTCTGCCTCTGCCTCGGTGGTCCATCAACTGACTGCTGCTCCTCGGCACGGCGGGTCGGGCAGTCGCGAGCCATGTGGCCCTGCCCGCCGCACGAGTAGCACTGTCTGCCACTCGAAAGACTGGCTCCGCGTTGTGTGCCCTGCACTGCTGAGCCAGTGCCCTGAGGTCTGGTCTGTCTGGACCCCTGAGTCATTCGTCGGCTGCCAGCTGTAGATGACTCTGCCACGTGCCGTCCTGCGGTGGGTCTCTGTGCTGGTGTAGACTCAGCAAGGAAGCTCTCGATCAGAAGGGCCCGCTCCAGTACTCCTGTCTGAGTCGGTATGCTGAGGGAGATCAGCGATGCCCTGATCTCGTGTCTCAAACCCTGCTCGAAGGTCCGGGCCCGGAAGAATGGGTCCCGTACCATGTCGGTCGAGTAGCGCGAGAGATCGGTAAATCTCGCCGAGTACTGAGCGACCGTCATGCTGCCCTGCCGCAGCTGTAGAAGCTCCTGGATGCGCACCGCACGAAGGGTGGCTGGGACGAACTCCGAGCGGAAGATGCTCTCAAAGTCCGTCCAAAGAAGAGATGCCTCATCGTGCACCTGGAGCATCAAGCTCCACCATCGTCCTGCTGCTGCGTGTAGTAGGCTCGCAGCGAGGATCACCATGAGGTCTGCTGGTGTCCTCACTAGCCTAAACACTCGAACCACTGCCTCCAGCCAGTCCTCTGCTGCCTGGGGATCCGTCTCCCCGCGAAACCTGGGCGGTCGCTGGCGCTGAAACTCATGCAGTGCGCTGAGGCGACGTGCATCGTCAGCGGCTGCTGCTGGAAGCATCGGGGGATCGGCGGGTAAAGCTACTGCCGGTGCCACTGCTGACAAAGGGCCCTGCACCGAAGCCTCGTCACTCGGTGGGCTGTCGTCTCGCTCGACTCTCGGAACCCTAGCTGGCTGCCGTCGTGGGGCCATCCTGAAAAGGAAACAGGTGCGCCACGGTTAGAACAGTATACCTGGTGAGCTGGCACAAGTAATCACAAGGAAAACATGAGACTTTCATAAAGCAGATCAGTATACCCGGTGAGCTGACACAAGTAATCACAAAGAAAACTTGAAACACACACGCAATCAATGTTTTCGTGCATTAAGTCGGAAATCAGAAGTCAGGGTCCTGGTGTACGGATACGTCGGCCGCCGCACCAACACTGGACTCCCTGGACTGATAACCACACTCAATACGCTAAACATTGTTGCTTCACATAGAAAAGATCAGAGTTCGCGGTAGAACCGAACTCCTCTGATACCAATTTGTCACGACCCGCCCTCGGGGTCCGTGCCGTGACTACCCCAAGCCCGCCTTCCATAGGCCAGGGGCTGGCGACTAGCACCAAGGCGTAAATCCCAGTAAAAAGGGAAGGCATTGCCTTTGAAAAGTAACCAACTCCACAGAGTAAGCAAGCGGAAAGTAAACACTAAACAAGCAGAGTACAACTGAAAGTGCGGAAAAGTAAATGGGCCAGAATACAAACCCAAACTGAAAGTAAAGTACAACTCGAAAAGGGAAAAACAGCAACTGTAAAGTAAAAGCCGCTACTCCGAGCTGTCCACCGGAAATCCCACCTGAAGGGTGGGTACAGATAGCTCCTCTGCTCCACGGGTCCCGCCGTCCGCTCCGTGCACGTCCCGCCCAGTGGTCCACCTCCGGGTACCGTCCCGCTCTACAAGCCTCAGCTAAGTCAACGTTGTCCGTCGTCTGCAACCAACACAACGTAGTGCGGGCGAAGCCCGTGCAGGGGTGAGTATAAGCTACTCAGTAGGGACCCCGAGACCCCTGAAGGTCTCTCAAATCCACAAAGGATAAACCACAAAGAAAAGTACAATCACGAAGTAACAACCGACACTGCTTAGGTATATGCCCATACATATACCTAAGTCATCAATTCAGATACGCTCCAACCTCCGAGCCCAAGTACAACTCAGTCCACGCAGGAAAGTATACGTAATCCACAAAGGGAAGCAAAATATAATCCACACAGGATTGCACAACACAATCCACACAGGAAAACAACAGGATTCAGCTCACACAGGTATACTTCTTCAAGGACGATAAAGATGATCACTGATCCATCTAAGTCGTCGGACCCACGAAGGATCGATAGGTAACTAACCCCCGCAGAAGACCCACACAGGATCGGGCTCACACAGAACCTGTAGGCGCTGGCTCACACAGAACCGCTGAGCGCAAGGACCCACACAGGATCGGGCTCACACAGAACCTGTAGCACTGATCCACGTAGGATCACTGAGTGCTGTAGTCATCGTCGTCGAATCCACACAGGATCTCTGTACTGTCGTCGTCCAATCCACACAGGATCTCTGTACTGTCGTCGTCAAATCCACACAGGATCTCTGTACTGTCGTCGTCAAATCCACACAGGATCTCTGTACTGTCGTCGTCGCAGTCACAGTAGCAGTCGTAGCAGTAGAACAGTCGCAGCCAGCACTAGGGTTCCCGCACACAGCAAGCTCGTACGGAGGATCCGCTCCACGAGCCGAGAGGCTGATACATCAACTGTCACGAAGACCGAAGTTGATGTATCCAAAAGTTCCGTATCGTCAACAGGAACTCAACGCAACAGACGACGCGTCGATCGGACGCCCGGTCTGAGAGTTATAGGCATTTTCGTCTCCGGGGCCCGGTTGGTTTTTAAGGCAAAACCAACCCGACCGTACTCCACCTGCGTCCGAACCTCGGGCGGAGTATGCCAAAAGATCCGTCTCACTAAGAGGAACACTACGCGACTGACGGCACGTCAATCGGACGTCCGTAGCTCAAGATATGAGCGTTTCCGCTCCGAAGGCCCGGTTGGTTTCGTGAACGAACCAACCCGGCCGAACTCAAAGTAAACCGAAACCTTGAGTGCGATATACCGAAACGACCGTCTCGATCCAAGGATCGCGTTGCCGCAGACGGTTCGTCATTCGGAGGTCCGAGGCTCAAGTTATGAGCCAAAAACCGAAACTGGTCCGAAACGGGGGGGTCCGGGTCCGGGCCGACCCGGCCCGACCCCCCCCCCCCCCCCCGGGGGCGGCGCGGCGGCGGCGCGGCGGCGGCGGGCCGCGGTGGCGGCGGCGGCGGCGGCGGGCCGCGGGGGCGGCGGCGGCGGGCCGCGGTGGCGGCGCTTGGCGCCGCACGTGGGTCACGCGGGGGGCAATCAAGCCCCCCCTGTTTGTGAAGGCGGCACGGCTTTGAGCCGTGCCTTTGCAAAAAAAACGGCCCCCCGCAAGTGGGGGCCGGCTGGACGAACCGGGGGGCTGTTGCCCCCCCTCCTTAAATGAACCGCCCCCCTCATTAAGAGGGGGGTTTGATGAACCAGCCGGGGGATTTATTCCCCCGGTTTTATGACATCCGGCCGGCCCGCTGGCCGACCGGTTTTTTTTACCAACGGGACCGGAAATTCCGGTCCCGCCCTCGTCTTCCGACGCCTGCGGCCCGGCCGCCGGTCTTTCCTTCCGCCGCGGCCCGGAACCGGCCGCGGTCTCCTCGTCCCGCCGCGGCCCGGAACCGGCCGCGGTCTTCTCGTCCCGCCGCGGCCCGGAACCGGCCGCGGTCTTCTCGTCCCGCCGCGGCCCGGAACCGGCCGCGGCGTTCGTCATCCGGCACGGTGCGACGGCACCGCGTCCCTTCGCCGTGCTTTGATAATATTCAACGCGGCGCGACGGCGTCGTGTTCTTGTTGTTTCTTCAAAGGTGCGTGCGACGGCATCGCATAAGATATTCGCACGTTCATCCGCGTGGTGCGACGGCACCACGCCACTTGCTTTCCTCCGCAAAATAATTAAACAAGAACGATGGAGGGGGTTCGGCCGTTTTCGTGCGGTCCGGCCCCCCTCACGTTAAAATAAAAACGCAACTTAAAATAAATCAAGTCACACGTTAGTCTTGATAGAATCACGATCAAGAATAAAATAAGAAAACCAAAAGAAAACGACAACCCCTACCTCGGGTTTAAGATTCAAAGGTTCGGCTACGCTCCGCGGAAGACGGCGTCGCGGAGGTCGGGTGTCGCGGAAGCCGTTCGTCAAATCCGATGACGAAGGGATGCGTTCGAAGAGTCACGTCGTTGGCGAAACTTGTACGCCGACGAAGATGGTCCGAGGAGGAAGCGGCGTTCCCTCTCGTTGACACCGAGGACGAAGAAGAGAGGCGTCGTTCTTCGTTCTTCGTCAGAGTTTGAGCGTTCTTCGTTCTTCGTTCTTCGTCAGAGTTGAAGATGAAGAGGAATGCTCTCAAAAGCTCTCAAGGGAACAAACGAACAACCCATAAACAAATAAGATTACATCTTATTTTATTAACACATAACTCAAAAGAATTTCAAATGTTTGAAATTCAAAAGAGTTAACTCCCAAAATTAATTAAGAGTAACATAGGCCAATTAATTAGGGGTTAAGTACGTTGAGAGAATTTGAAAAGCAAAGGGGTTCGTGTGGGCCCCACCACACTTAATCCTCCCAAGGGAGGTTAAGTGGGTGTGGGTCCCACTTCCAACCACCTTTGATAGGTTTTTAAATAAGTTAAAATAAAATTTGTCTTACACAAATTTTTATTTAACTTAACTGAAAAACCCCAAAACGTAACTATCAACCCGCAACAAACGCAACTCCCGAAAAGGTCTCATTAAGCGAAAATCGGTGCTGCGAGTTCATCGGTGCCCTCGGTTTTCAATTCCGAGCACCGGATCAAAAGTTAGGAATTCCCGCTCGTTCGTTCACTGAACGTACCCGAGCCCAAACTTCGGAAATTAATTCCGGGCACTCCGGGCCTCGGAATCAGGTGCCGTCTGAAACCGCGCTCTTGTAAAATTCCAAAGAAAATTAAGAAAAAAATTCCCTTGAATTTTACGGGTCTTTACATAGCATGAGAATAATTATTTGACTCATGACATTCAGTTTTCAGTAGTGATGAACACCTTAAAGGCTTGGCGTCACTACCTCTTTGAGGAGAAATTTGTGGTCTATTCTGACCCTAGGAGCCATGCCTACATTTTCTCTCAGAAGGATCTCATTCTGAGGCAGCACCATTGGATCGAGAACCTATAGGGATTTGACATTGACATTGTCTATACCCTAAGAAAGGGTAATGTGGTGGCCAATTCTTTGAGCAGGAAAGTACTAGTGCATGCATTGATGAATTCTAGTGATGAGTTGACTTTGATGGGGCTCTTCGCCTCGATGAACTTGGAGTGCATGGAGTATAGCAGAGGTACTTTCTTGGATAGCATTCTGTTGACACTTTCTCTTCTGTAGTTGATTGAGCGGGAGAATCCTAGTGATGAGATGTGTCAGTGATCTATGTAGTTTCTTCATGGTGGGGAGACCCCTTCTAATTGGTTTTTGTCTCCCAAGAGGATCTTGTGCTTCAAGGGCTGTGCAGTGGTGCTGTTGTCTTTGCGGAAGGTGGTGATGCAAGATAGCCACCATTATTAGTGGGTCATCCATCCTGGTACTACCAAGATGTATTGTGGTGTTCATCGCCAGTTCTGGTGGCCAAGTATGAGATGAGACCAAACCGACTTTGTATCGAGATGCTACACTTGTCAGCATTTGAAAGCAGAGCATTAAAGACCATCTGGACTGCTTCATCAGTTACCCATTTCTATCTGGAAGTGGTACATGGTTTCCATGGACTTCATTGTTGTATTGCCTCTTACACCTCAAGGAAGGAGGTATAATTGGTTAGTGATTAATCGTTTTCCCAAGTCAGCTCACTTTATCCAGTTTATAAACACAACGAAGGTGGAGGAGCTGGGCCGTTTATATATTCAAGAAGTGGTTAGACTTCACGGTGTGTCGTCAGCAGTTGTTTTGGAAAGGGACCCCTAATTTACATATTGGTTTTGGGGAGGCATCTAGAGGGGTTTGGGGTCACAAATTAAGATGAGAACGGCATACCATCCTCAGATGGATAGCCAGACGGAGTGAGAAAATCATATTTTGGAGGGCATGCTTCGCATATGTGTGTTAGATTTCAGAGGTTCATGGGATATCCGTTTGGGATTGGTCTGGTTTTCTTATAATAATAGTTACCAATCCTCTATTATGATGGCCCACTTTGAGATGCTCTACGGTCAGCCTTCTCGGTCTCCTTTGTGTTTGGATGAGGTAGGCGATATCTCACTATTGGGACCGAGCCTTGTTCAGAAGACGTCTGAGAGGGTAAAGTTGATTAGACAGTAGTTGTTGATAGCTTAGAGTCAACAAAAATATTATGTAGATCATAGTTGTTGGGATCTTGAGTTTTTAGTGTGGGAAAGAGTGTTCTTGAAGGTGGACCCTCGTTTAGGTCACCGCCACTTAGGGAAGTAGGGCAAGCTGACACTGAGGTATGTTGGGACTTTCAAGATTACCAAGCGAATTGGAAAGGTGGAATACAGGTTAGCATTCCTATCTTAGTTTACATCGATTTATGATGTATTTCATGTCTCCCAACTAAAAACGTATAATCCTGATCTGTCACATGTGTTGAATTGGGAGGAGTTAGAGACTGAGCCAGACTTATCAGTGTTTGAGCGGCCGATGTGGATAGTGGATTCTCAGGAGAAGGTGCATCATGGAATGTATATTCTTTTGGTTTTTATTCTTTGGAAACACGAGAATGATGAGAATGAGACTTGGGAGTGGATGTATTGGGTTGAGAAGGAGTCCCCATTTCTATTCTCTCATCAGGCTTCTAATTGACTTTCTGAGGGCGAAAAGTTTTCATAGTGGGGATAATTTTCACACCCGAACTATGTATCGAGATGTGTTTTGGCCACAATAATTTTAGTTTTATTTTGGTTTTATTTTTACATGTGTCCCAAAAATCTGGTTTTGGTTAGAGGCTTGTTTGGTTGTGACTCTTACTTTTGGTTGGGTTTATTTTGTTGGTTGTTTTGTATTTGTTTGTTTGGTTAAAATAGTTCCCAAAGTTTATTTTGATACCTAGGAAATTGTGCCAGACCGTGTGGATCGAGAATGCCCTTTGGGCCTTGCCGCGAGCCAGGTTGGGATTCGGTTCGGATGGTGACCCGACTTGGTTCATGACAATTAACCCATTACCTTAAATCATTATTCATAATTTTATTATCCATGATTTATTTTAATGATTCAATATATTATTTTAATAATTAAATTATTCATTTTAATCATTCAATTTCAATTCCATTGGATTCTAGAACCTAGAATCATAAGATTCATATGATACTCATATCTTCTAGATTAGTAAATCATAATTCATCCATGGGCATGCAATTATAGTTTAAATCTCAAAACATGTTGTTGGAAAAAAAATTAGAGAGTATAAAAGATAAATATTAAAAGGTAACTAAATTTCACATGAACTTTATTTCTCCTACCTCCTTCACTTTTCGGGCTCCCTTCTTCCATCATGGTCCCAAAAAGGATAATTAATCAAATAAGAATATAGATTTTTCTATTTCATCTCAAAAATAATACAGGTAGTGGGGATTCATGTAGGAATAATAAAACTCAAATCCTAAAAAGTGGGTAAATTTAAATCTTTTTATGATCCCCCAAGTGGGCCCTGAATATTAACTACTTCTAGAGGGAAGTTACCATCTATTAACCAAAGTTATCTGTTTTATAAATCATCTATGATTTGAACCACCACATTTGTGTTTTCCTAACTTTTACTTTTTTCCTTCATCGAGAGGAATGATCCATGGATAGAGGATACTAGATCATGTCCCTTCACAATTAGGTAAAGATTGAAAAGTAGGGGTAAGATGTAGTATGCATCAGCCTCTTATTTGGTTGCTATTTGTGAAACTCCTTATTCTTTTCCAATTCTGGAACTACATGGGATGCATGAATTTAATGATTAAAATAAAGTAATTTGGTATTTTTACTTGAAAAATATAAAAATTTAAATTTTTAATAAATACATCCCCTCTTTAAATATGTGTATCATCTGCCCTAATTTCCTTAGGATCATCTTCTCAGATTTCATGATGGGGCTTCTGAAAAGTATGTTCATAAATATGTGGGAGCCCAATTTTTACCTCAATAGTTGTATGTTTGGTTTCTTCATCTTTCTATAAGGCATGTAAATAATTGACCAAATATAAAAATTCAAAATAACACGAAGTGATACTCAAATCAGATTGATTAAAATCATATAGAAAATAGTTCAAAGAAATGCCATCTCCTTAAGCTGTGTTTGGGTCAACCACTACCTAAGTGTTAAGTTCCCTTAGAAGGTGGATCTCAATGTATGCAGACCGGTAGTTGGGATTCTTTTATCCTTAATTGAAATTTAAAAACATCGGTGGTGTATTCCTTTATTGGTTTTCGGTCTTATCATTTGAAAAGTATGGGGTGATCAAGTAGTTCCTCACATTAGTTCCAAGATTAATAAATATCTTTTGGATCTCCCACATGTATCTCAGTATAAAATTCTTCCTCCATGGTCTCCCATGGGTAATAAGGGAATACATGTGGATCATCTTCTAGTTTTTATCTATATTTCTCTAACAATGGTTTGGAATTTGTAGTCATCTAATCCATGTTTCTTTGTATATATTGAACAATATCTTCAAGAACATGAATATGGTATTTGAGATTTTATTTACCCACTATCTCTTAGAATTATTCATGGTGATATTCTATAAAAATGTTGTGAGGGAATAAGAAGCACTCTTCTTGGGTCGTGGACACATATAGTTGTATGTTAATATTTGAATATTTTACACATCTAAAATTAATCTAAACAACTTTTAAGAAATAATTATCTCTAACATTATTTTATTTAATTGATATATCAACCTCCATTATAATATTAAAAATCAGAATGAAACTTCCATGAATAGAAGTTATATTTTTGAGAGCATCCCTTATAAGTAATATTCCAAAAGCATCTCTAAAACCACATTGGGAAGATCAATGTGATGATATGAAAAACACAAACATACTAAAATATCATTAATGAACATTACCAAAAACTAATCTATATATTCATTGAAAACTTATTTCATCATCCTTATAAAAACAGATAGTGTATTGATTAATCAAAAAAATATAATCATATACTCATAATGCCTATGTTGGCATTAAAACCCCATATTTTATAAATCCTCATCTAATATCAATAAATTTTGATGAAATAACATAATATAAATACGTGAAAAAATCTCATCCGTTTAATGATCAAACAAAAATTATTAATCCTTAATAATATGTATTTTTTGTATAATACTTGATTCATCTTAAAATAGTAAATATATATCAATACTTTATTTAAAAAAATCATTTTAAATAAAATTGTTTAACCCCACAATGACAATCATAGTTAAAATAAATAAATATTTATATATATATATAGGATCATCAATTTAATATATCCTAATGATTAAATGGTTATACCCCGTATTTGTTTTGAAAGATTAAAAACAACCCCTAGATATAACAAGGTGAAGCTTGCTACATTTTTTCTAAATATAAGAAGATAAAATCATCTATATTAATATTAGTTGTATTTAAAAAACCCACATAAGTATCCTTGATATCTAACTTAACTGAACGTAGTGAAAAACCCAACAATATTATTTGTAATCATTTGTGTGTATATTTGATAAAGGGTTTTCATATAGAATCTAGTTCCTATAAACACCAATAACTCACTAATATGACTCATGTAAATAATTATTCATTCAATTAAAACTCCAAATTATTGACCAATGATAACATTTCCATGTTAAAAAATATTTTTATGGTCATATCTATAGTATTATAAAATCTGAATATTGGATATGTTTCCCAATATCAATATTATTGTCACAACAAACATTGAACCATAATATAATCTATCAAACTAGCATTAATAAATTCAGAATCCATTAAATTCTATTTATAGAAATACCCAACTCCTGAATAATGTTATAAGTCATAAATAAATGTAGAAACCATGTGATTACTATCACAAAAGATAAGGTAGAATAGACGACATGAAGTTCCAAAGGATCAAATAACAAATAAGAGGGGGGGGGGGGGGGGTTGAATCAGTTTCTCTCTTTGTATGTGTGTCAAATGTTTTTTAAACGTAACCCATGAAACCTAGTAATATTTATTTTCATATCAACTTTTTGTAAATACTTTATCATGAAAAATTAGTAAATTAGGTAAATCACACAATATTTAAAAGGTTCTTCTTCATTGTGAGAACCTAAATCTATGTTGTAGCCACTCTTGTTGGTCTATAAAAATACACTATTATTAAGATGTGAATACAAATTTTTCAAAATCCCATTTGACACAATCTGTCTCCTAGTAGGAATGATTATACGAACTCCAACTAATTTAGAATTTTTTCTTATAATATATTTTCTCTATGAAAATGAATAAATACTTTGTTGAAACCAATTAACAATTCGTCATTCTAAATCCTTGGTCTGATTTGGATGGATATGATTTTATCAATCTAAAGTGTCTGTATCGGATTCTCTATTTATAATGATTTTGGATCTGATTCACTCATTAAGATGAGTCTAGAACTGATTCTCTCAAAAAAATGAGTCTGGATCAGAATCTGTCAATATGATGAGTTTGGATTTGATTTTCTCAACATGACAGACTTCAAAATGATTAACCCATTCTCAATCTAAAAAACTCAAATTCTGTAAAAATTATCAATATAATATTTCATAGTCTGATTGAATAAAAATGATCTTCTCAATATTATCTTACTCAATATAGTAAACAAACACAAAGATATCTTATCTTCCCCATAGGATCACTAGCCGAAAATGACATTCACTTGATTTCTCCAGTGCTCCTCTATTTCTTCTTGAATAAAAAGTCAGGAATGAATCAATGATCTGAGAAACTATTTACAGGAGACTCAAAAAAGAATGTGTGAAAAACTTGAAAACATTTATGGCATCTTCTTATTTCAAAAACTACAAAAATCCCTCTCATTTAAACTTAAAATTTTTACTTCTTCAATCATCCTCATATTTCTTTGAGATTTATGAAAAAATGAATTACAATTTTGTCATTTTAAACTATTCATTAAAACTTTTGGAATCTTTTTTTTGATCCTTATTCATAATCAAGTCATTATGAATCTATTTTCTTCAAGATCATTATGAATCTATATCATTCTCATATAATTAAGAATTTGTTTCCGACTCAATGATTATGAATTATATATCCTTCTCAGTGATTACAAATTTTGTATCCTTCTTATTGGTTATTAATTCTATTTCCTTCTCATATCATTATGATATACCTTTATCCTTTATAGTTAGTCAGATGTACTTTCCTTATCAGATTCTGTCTGATGGATTCCTCATTACAATGGAAATATCAATACTATGGAATTACTATTAAGATGGATTTTACCCTTATAAAGTGAACCCAAAACAATTATTTTCCATAATAATGGAAAATATACAATGATAAATCCAATTAGAAACACTGAACTTCTTCAGAATTCATCAGTGTCACACATTATTACTTCTTGATATGATCTTATGCAAAAAAAATTCTGAATATGATGATGTATTTATCTTGATAACTAGACTCAATTCAATAATTACTACTCCTCTATTTCTATAAAATCTTTTATCATGATAGTTTTCTTGATTTTTTAGATCTCCATTATCAGCAAATAATCATTTGAATTAGGTTATAAAGTATGAAATCATTCTAACTCTTGATTTTACAATCACCATTCAAAACTCTCCAGCAGTAATAATCATTATTCACCAAAAAACTTCGTATTTTTTTAATTATATAATAGAAAAAACCTCAAGCAATAAACAATTTCTTCCTCTAATTATTTTGGATCTAATGATCTTCAACTTCATGTCGATGGAACTAAATACAATTAAATATCTATAAAAAAATAGATTTCTTTAAAACAAAACTAATCACAACCTTTATAATTGGGTTCAAACTTTCAGTAACATTCAACAAGAATCATTATAATGGACTGAGATCAATTCCTAAAAAACAAAATCATTCTTATAAAAAAGGAAAATTTTCAAAAAATACTAAACACTGTTAAAAAATTGATAACAAATTTTCTTCAATCTCCCCCTTTGTATTTTTTGAAACCCCACATTAACAACTTATCCAACTCTGATTTTTTTTTTTCAAAACTCATCTTTTGAAAAAAAAACTCATGATTTTGACGTTTATCAAAACATAGCATTTATCAAAAGAAAGTGTCCAGACACCACATTATTGGGTAAAGTAATTTGTCTGAAGGAATTTCATCCCTCACTAATATGAAAATATTGTGGACATGCAAGTAAAAACTCCTCCTCACATTTATCTTTATCTCTCTTACATTTATTTTTCTTTCACCCATTATATGATAGTCACAACTTCATATTCATTTAATAAAGATACATAAAAACTTAATAAAAATGAAATTTTTTTACCGTATCTCCCCCTTTGTCAACATAATACAAAGAACAATGTGATTTATTCCTGATGAGGTTTAATAAGCCATGGGAGGAGGATTAACTTGATGTTTTGACCTCAATTATACAAACCTTTCGTTCAACATTTATTTTGTAATGATATCAGTAATATGATACTTTTTTGAAAATTATTCCTATAAAACATCTCCATAAACAATATTATCTTTTATAAATTTATTCTTTATATCAATGTTTTTTATATTGAATATTGGAATGGATTATTAGAAATATCAATTTCACCCTAATTATCATAAAGTATCTTCAATGGATTAAAAAATTTTACTTTCAAATATTACTACTAAAAATTCATCTGCATCATTTGATTATAAGATATAGTAGATGCAACATATTTGGATTCGTCTTTTATAACTGTTACTGAACGTCATTTCCTACTATAGAAAATCACACAACAGTCACCCAAGAAAAATTTTCATTATGGGGTTGATTTATATCGTTACAACATCTAGAGCAATCGACATTAGTATAACCATGAAATTTCATCTCACAATTTCTTTTGTATAAAAAAATTTGTGAAGTTGTACCTTTGAAATATCTCTGAATTATTTTTCCTACAAATATATGTGATTCTTTTGGATTACATTGATACAAGGTACAAAATGTCCTAGCATTAAAAATATCAGGTATTATGGATATAAGGTAAACTAGACTTCATATTAGCTTCCAAAAATCATTCTAATTCACACTTTTTCTGGATTTATCTTTACGCTACATTGTATTCATTGAAATAGGAGTCGAAAATTATTTGGATTCATTCATTCCAAACTAATTTAACAATTCACTGTCATTCATTTCTTTAGATAAGAAATTGTATATTTCTTTATTTTGAACTTGAAAGCCAAGGAATAATGTTAATTAGACCGATGTTGACATTTCAAAATTCTTCTTCATTTATTTAGAAAATGTTTTATGAACATCTTATCTATACCTAGAAAAAAATTATATCATCCACATAAACAATTACAACTAGAGCACCAGAGTAAAAAAAATCACATATATGTTGTTATGAACATTTACTTTTGAAAATTATAACATTCTCAAACAATGTCATGTTTTGAATACAAAGAACATGGATCTTGTTTTATCCCATAAAATCAGTTCTTCAGTTTACAAACATTGTTCTCATCCTCATCAAGTATAAATCCATAATGTTATTAAACTTTATCTTATTCCTTAATCTCACCATTTATGAAAGCTGAATTTACATTCATCTGATAATCATTGTAAATCTAATTTGTGGACACTAAAGGAAACATTTTAATAGTTTCTAATTTTTCAACTGGGGAACCAGTTTCTTCAAAATCCACAACTTCAACTTATGCATATCCTTTAAAAATAGGCCTAGATTTGTTTCGTGAAACTTATTCATGTTCATCTAACATGTGTCTATAAACCCGCTTGGTTTTGAAAAAATTTTATTTTCTGGTCATGAAACAAGATACCAAGTTTCATTCATCTCAATCAGATCGTACTATTCGTTCATAAAATCCACCCATTGTTTTTGTTGAATAGCTTATGAAAATTATTCCAGACCAACATTTAAGATAAGTGAAGTTTCATTATCTAATGTCATATTTATTCTTCTCTAAACTAGATTATTATGATTTAAATAAAATTTTTTGATCTCAACATGTTTTTTAAATTATGAAATTTCAATGTTTCTTTCCCAACTGAAATTTCCCCATAACATGAATTTTATGAATCTTGAAAAGACTGTTTTGAATTACAATCACTATTGGTGGAAATCTCTAGCTTATCCTACCCATCATTCTCAAAAACTATGGTTATGGAATTTTTATTCTAGTTGGTGAATATCCCATAAAATTTCCTTCCTCACCTTCCTCATCAAATATTCCAAAATCTGTATTTTTTATTTTTAGAAAACATGTGATTCAAAAATAATTGAGGTAATTCAATGAAGGTTTTCTTATGCCACATTTCATAAAATATCATATTGGTTTTTGATCCAAAAAAAATCTATTTTGAACATGTACAATAATACTAACCGCTTCTATAAAATAGAACATTGAATGTTTGTATTGTACTAACATACTTCATTCCATTGCCACCAAAATTCTTTTTATTCTTTATGTTTCTCTATTTCATTATAGAGTATAGGAAGCACTATAATGATGTTTGATACCATGAATTATTAGATACATTTCGAAATATAAATCTTGTGCATTCAGTATAATTATATATTCTCAATCGCTTATGGAAAACCCCATTCTTTCTCAACATCCTTTCTAAGAAATTGGAACTTTTTAGTTGCCTCAGACTTATTCTTTAAAATAATGATGTTTTTCATCCAACTAAAGTCATCAGTAATGGTGTTAAAGTATAAATCCTCTTCTATTGACTGATTTCTCATCATTTCACATAAATTGGAATGAATAATCTCATGTGGTCTGGTAGATTGAATCTCAACTCTTTTATGACTTTTGTCAGTAATCTACCTTTTTTGATAAGTTACACAAACATCATATTCTCTACATTTCAATTATGGATAGTTTCGAATGGAATAAACATTTGAGAGTATGTTCATATGTTTATATCCAAGGTGACTAATTCTTTGATTCCACAATTTGTTTTTCTCATAAGCACTCATGTAACAGTATTTGTTGAATTCTCCTATTTAAAAGAGATTCCCACTGGTGTTTTTGCCTTTTGTAATTACTTTTCCTTCTTTGACACTTTTGATGAAACAAAAATATTTTCTAAAAAAAATAATATTTCATCATAAAAAGGTTGACTTACAATAAGTAAGTTATGTTTTAACCCATCAAAATATAAAACGTACATAGATTTCTACTTTTCTACGTCAATCTCAGCCATTCAAATTCCTAGAACTTTTAAGGAACTACCATTACCAAAAAAAACTTCTCTTCCATCATGAATCTAAACATGGTTCAATATTTTGGTATAACCTTCCATATGTTAACAAAAAATACTACCAAGTATTCATGATTTTTTCCTTTTACTTGTTTTCAAGGCTGTCTCAACAATAATGCTCGTTCCATAACTTTATTCTCTCCAACATAATTTTCATTTACATTCTATGAAACTTCTTTTAGATGGTGTTCCATACATTTTTTGGCGTGATTACCAGTCTTATCACATATTCCACAAACATCTTCCAGAAATTAAAATTAATCTCTTGTTGGAATGTTCCTATCACCTTGAGAATTATATTTTTCAACTTTATGTATGGTAGGAATGTTACTCATTCTACTTTCAATATTTATTACACTTTTTGAAAACCATATTATAGTTAAGGATAAGTTTTCTAAAAATTATATGAATCATACCTATATACTCAACAACACCAACAATAACCATCAAATCTTTATTTTTTTAATGAAATATGATATTTATCTATTGAATCATTACTGAGGTTGATAGCTTTATTATACTCAATCTTACTCAGGATGTGGGCCATCATTCCTTAAGAGTGGGTATTAATATTTTGTAGTTGTGATAGAATTATCACATACTTCTTCGAATAAAACTTTCTTAATACTTTTCTAGAACCCGAAATGTCATAAAATCATATGACACATTATTTTTGGTGGATGAAGATTTCAACTGATTCTTATTTTGATCATTTATAGAAACATTAGAAGTCTAAACTTTTACTTACAAGTATTTGTTAAAGTTTTCATTCATCTTCCTCAAGGTATTTTTTGACTCACAATTTTTTTATTGAATCTTTTAAACTACTTTTTCTTGGATTTTAGCTTACTATTGAGATATTAAATCTCCGTTCCATATTCATTAATTCATAGTTTGTAACTTAATATCTCATGAATGTATTAATCATCCTTATTGATGAAATATTTTATTCCATCAACAACTTATTGCCAATATTTTTTCATTAATATAATTTATTTCCTGAGAGTTTTGTTTTTATCAAGACATGAAACCATAGTTTTGTTCTGAAATAACACTCTTTATAAGATTCTTCTCCACCTTCTTCACTATCTAAGGAATCATCTGTTTTCCCAACTTTTTCAATAAACATTTTTTACTTTTCTGAACATTCATCTTCAGAATAATTGTTGTTAGTTGAGTCTGATTCAAATTTGTTACTCAACATACTCATTTTACTACCAATAAACTTCTTCTTGTATTTGTTGGATGAATTTTATTCATTATCATTTTTGTTCCTATTCTCACATTGATTTTTTTCATGGAAGTTATCATGATATTCTTAAACATTATTTTTTGGGAAATTCATTATAGAGTGTGTAATTCCACCACACAAAAAATATTTGAGAGTAATTTTAATTCCATATTTTCTTCTTCCTCACCAATAGTTTTTAGATATAAGAGACATTATTTTATCATTCAAATCACCCTATTTATTATCTTCATAATCCCATGGATCAGTTTATATAACATTATAGATTTTTATATATCACATAGCTCTAAAAGGAATTTCATCTTTCATATTATTTTTAAACATTAGAGATTTCCTTTTTTCATAAGAAAGAAAAATTTTATGCAATTTATCAAGAGATAAATAATAGTTATCTTCAGAAGTGGAAATTTTAGAATCAAGGTAGTCTGGGAAGATTTACATATGATTTTCCGCAGTTGTAGAATCATCTTGGATATCTCCAAATCATCTAGTGTTGCACAAAATTTAATTTACTATGGTGATTTATTCATCAATAGTCTCTTTATCTCTCGTTCTATTGTATTTATAATGACTACACCATATTTTTATATTTTCATCATTCAGTTGAATATTCTCTTTGAATATAATTTATAGATTTAGCCACATACTTTTGGAAGTATTGAGACCCATCGTCTTCTAATATAATTTATCTGATAAGGACATAAGGATTTAATTTATTTTCATTCCATCAACTTCAATATTTGTCTTATTAGCAAAAGTTATAGTAGAATCTTTCTTAGTATGTAGAAATCCAATAGAAGTAGCATTAATAACTTTTAGGCTAAGATATAGGAGATAATGAATCATCCTATTTTTCCATCCATAATAATTTCTGGAATCAAATGATGGAATTATTCAACTATTGATTAAATTTATAGGATCCATGATAAGGATTAAATAAGGTATTATTCCCTCAGAAACCAATTGAATTTACAGAGGATCAAATAAAAACTGGGGGGGGGGTTAAATTAGTTGATTTCTTTTTATGATATTAAAATATTTTAGAAACATAACCCCAGATACCTGTTAATATTTATTTCATTATCTACATTTACTAAATAATCATCCATGAAGAAGTAGAAATGTAGGTAAATAAAACATGTTTTAAAATGTTTGGCCTTAGTGTGAGAACCTAAATCCTTTCTATAGACACTCCTATAGGTCTATAGAAATCCAAAATTATAAAAAAGTGAATAAAAATTGTGTCAACTCTCATTAGACACCTTCAATAACCCAATAGGAATGATTATACGGGATCCATTCATTTTACAATGTTTTCTTATAAAAAAATTGATCAAAAAAACAATAAATACATTTTTGAAACTACTAAACAATTTCTCAGTCTAAATCCTCAGTTCGAATTGGATGAATCTGATTTTCTCAAACTAATGAGTTAGGAGACGATTCTCTCACTATGATGAGTCTGGATCTGATTCTCTATATAGGATGAGTCTAGATCTTATTCTCTCAATTTGATGAGTCTAGATCTCATTCTATCAACACGATGAGTCTGGATTTGATTGCCTCAATATGATGAAATTCAATATGTGGAACCCATTCTCAATATAAAAAAATAAATCTCTCCTGAAATACAAAATATGATCTTTCTCTGTCCGAACGACTCAATACGATCTTCTCAATACGATTTGGCTCAATATGGTAAACAAACATTCAGTAGTATAATCTTCCTCATGATATCTCTAGCTGAAAATTAATTTCCCTTGATATCTTTAGCGCTCTGCCTTTTCCATTGGCAACAAAATTCATGAATTAATGAATTATTTGAGCATGTATTTATAGGTGACTCAAAAAACCAAGTGAAAGAAACTTGAAATAATTCCCCACATCCTAAAATTTCAAAAACTCTAAAAATATCTCGCATTTAAGCTTCAATTTTGGAATAATCCTTCATGTTATGAACTCTTCCATAATAGAACAAATTAATCCACATATTATTAAATAACCCTAGAAACCCATTTTTTACCATCTCCAAATATCTTATTCACTCATGATCTGCATGGGAAACAATAATTAGAAAATTTTCCTCAACCTAATCCTCTATGAATTTTTTAACCCCTTAGATATAATTCTTATTGTTACTACTATTAAGGACACTAAATTTAATGGTTATGTTTAACTATTATCCCATTGACCATAGTTACAATTTCATATCCACTTTATAAAATACTTCACATAATATAATATTGGGAACATATATATATATATATTAATAAAATATAATCCAGTTCCTTCATTTAGAATGATGTGAACTATTAACACCCAAAACTTGTTCTTATTCTTATATTTAAAACTCATGATCATAGAACACTATAAATGAAATAATCTCTAATTTTTTACTCCATCCCACCCATGAACACTACTCTGAAAGACCAATTTTGAAGGAAAATATATCTTGTTAAACACACCTTCAACAATGATGAACCATTATAAAATCATTGAATATTTAATCTTTAAAAATAAAATTATTTGTAAATAAATCTCCTACTTCATAATAAATGAATTATTCTAAGACTATAAATTTTTATTATATATTATTTGAAAATAAAATTTAAAATAATTAATGGGTCATGTTGCAACTCCTACATGGTTAACTCACCATAAATATTAATTAATTGATATTGTTAGAGATCCAATAAAAGTACCACACAGATACAATTTTAGAAAAAAACAATATTCAAAATACATCCAAAAATATTAATTATTACTTGATATGGAATATATTTAGTGAATACTCACTACTATTACATGGTCGAAAAATGAAATATGTTCATAGATAATGGTACTCCTAAATTTTTGCATGTCTAAAAAAACAAGAATATTATATAGGAAATATAATAAATATTTTTAAATTGGTAAATATTATATACACAATGATTTAAATATCAAATAAAAATATTTTATAATATGTTAAAATTTTTAAATAAAAAATATATAGTCATTGTAATGTTAAAAAATAAAAGTATATAATAAATTAAAAGAAACATTATGACTAGGAGTTTGAAATTAAACAAAGGGATATCCTGAATATGTATCATGGTTATCAAAATCAAAATCATAAGGAAGAACAATAGTAGAAATTTAAAAAGTATTTTTTGTAAGATGGATAAATATTTGAAAGAGAAAAAATTAATGAGAAATTTTATTCTAGATACTAGTGTTTGGAAAGAATTATGGTATGTAATAATGATACAATTTTCGCTGAATAACCATTTAAAAGGATATGGCATAATTTATATGATAGTTGATATGGTATACATTAGATATTATTTTTGAAAATAGTCTGTATAATTAAGAGTAATGAAATTTTAAATTCTTTATAGAAAATAAGAAATATGTGATTGAGTAGTGGAAACATCCATTATGAAGTAAAGTTATCCAATAAATAAATATAGACAAAATATAAAACCATGGTGTAGTGGTATTAACCACTTAGGGTTTTTTTGTAGAAAACCACATCATTGTGAATGTTACCATATCATGCTTTTATGCATGGTAGTTCATGTGCTATATAATAATGCATTCTAAATTATTGTTTCTCCTACAGTAAGATATCATTATTGATTAAAACACTATGAGATTATGCTTAAGTGATCTAAAACATGCATAATTATTGTTTAAATGATAAATAAATCATTAAAGTATTAAATAACACATTTTAGTTATTTAAAATATTTTTAATTATTTTTAGAATATTTTACCTATATTTAAAAGTATTTGAGATGATTGGGAGTTCAAAGAGTGTCTTTTCAGAACATAGACATTCTTTTCAGGAATGTTTTTCCTTTTTATGGTGTTTTTGAGAAAAGAAGAGTTTTTTGAAATTTTTGAAGTACAGGCCAGGTACTTTCTGAGTACACGTTGTGTAGTTTGTTGCCACTTGAGGCCGTGTGTTGGCCGTGTCATGGCCACACACATGGATATATAGGGGTGACAAGGAGGCCACCTAAAGCGGAGTACAGAAAAACCTAGTATACGCCATGTACTCAGAAAGTACACGTCATGTACTTTTTTTCATTAAACGGACCGGGGCCGCGTCTTAACCCAAGAACTGTCTTCTTCTCCATCTTCTTCAACTGAGGTCATCACGTATATCTGAAAATCTCTTTAGAGACCCCAAGCCTCCATCCGTTCTCCGAGTTGACCGCCGTCGATTGCGTTGGAACCGCAGCGGTAAGCTCTTCTATCTCCTAGAGCTTCGTTTCCCAATTCCTCCTCTTTCTCAAGCTATCATGGGTTGATTGTTTTAGATGTTTTCATAGATCTATGAAATTCAAAAGATGTTCAAGATTCAAGGTTCGAGTATATCAATCTCCTAAAATCGAGGTAGGTGGTTTGTGCCTTTCTAAAGGAAGTTTTTGAGTATTTGTGCAAATTCCACCAATACCCTTGAACGGGGTATTGAGTGTTTCATGTTTTTCCCATGTTGTTTTCCTACATTTCATATATTCCTGAGTAGAGGTTATTGTTTGTAGATAGGGTAATTTATTGTGCTTTGGATGTTTTTCCCATGCATATTTTCCTGTTTGTGACCTTTTGGTCTAGTTTTTCCTGTTATGATTTTTTTCAGTACGATGCCTAGTTGTAGGATGGTATGACTATTATTCCATGTTATGATGTTGTAGATGTTATCCAAGTAGTTCTTGATGATACTTTGGCCGTTAGGTGATGCAATACTTGTTGACTTTACACAGGGTTGTGAGAACCTATTATAGTAGACCATAGAGAGAATGGACATAAGAGCTTCTCTAGAGTGTATTTAATTTACGATGCGAGACCATAGGGGGAATTGACATTGAGTGATAACTCAGAGAGTCTTTAGTTCCTCTACATGGAACACAGGGGGAATGATATGTTGAGTGCTTCCCTAGAGCCCCTTTAGTACGATATGAGACTGTAGGGGGATTTGACAGTGAGTGCTTTCCCAGAGAGTCTATTTATTTAGCTGAACTAGAGGGGTGAGACTGTGTGTGCCTCCCAGAATGTTAATAGTGCTTGTAGGGTGAACCATAGGGGTTAGGCTATGAGAAATACCCAGAGGGTTTCCTAGTTGTTTCTCTAGTTTGTGTGGCTGAATATCTGTTTGTAAATTATATGCTATGAACTTTGGATTGTTGCTATTGTGTACTTCCCTGTTTATAGTTTTCTATACATTTACATACCTTATATTACCTGACTATTAGGCACAGATCTTCAGGTGGTTGCCTACTAGGATTTTTATCTCACACCCTATTTGGGTCATTCTTTTGGGCCCAAACAGATTATATTGTTGCAGGTATAGATAAGGTAAAGCGCCCTTCTACTTCATGTTATTGATTTCACTGGAACTAGAGAGCATGGGACCTAGCTGAGGATTTTGATGTTGAGGAGTTGCTCATGTGTTGTTTTTCTTTTGTACATTTGGTTCGTACTTTATTCAGAATTGTGACTTGTTTGGTTGTATTCCTTTAAATAAGTATATCACGCATTATTTATATAGATGGGAGATCCTGGCTAGAAGCCATGATGGCAATCTTCGAGCATCTGGAGACGCCTTCAGAGAGGCGGGTCAAGCTCGCTACCTACATGCTATGAGACTTCGCCAAGAGGTGGTGGGACATGATCTCACATGCGGTTCATCAGCACTTTATGGCGTGGGAGGAGTTTTAGCACGTCTTTTACGACTACTTCTATCCAGATACATTGAAGGCTGACCGAGCCCATGAGTTCATGAGCCCAGAGTAGGGTACTCTTTCTATGATGTAGTATTCCTCTTGTTTAACCGAGCTTCAGAACTTCACACCCCTCCCGAGCACAGATGGGTTGTTCTTGGAAAAGATGTTTGAGGATGGTCTTAGATGGGAGATCCGCTCACAGGTGAATATCTTCTAGCTGATTTTCAACGCTTCCATAGTCAACCAGGCACTGATTACAGAGCAAAATCTGAGAGATTCCAGAGTTGATAGCCAGGGCGGTTCTTCTTCCAGAGTTAGTGCTTCACCAGCTGATAGTAGGATGCACCATAGGGAGTCTACGCACGTTGATCTGAGGCAGCGAGGCACCTCTTCAAGTAGCCGGGTAGTATGCTACCAGTGTGGAAGGGCTGTGCATACGAGGCCGCAGTGCTAGAGAGACCCAGTTGAGTGACAATCTTGTAGCATGATGGGTCACCTTCAGTGCATCTATCAGGTTTTCTCACTAGTAACTGGTGACAGCGGTTCTTCTATAACTCCTTGTTCAGGGGCAGTGCCTGCAGTTTCTCACCAGTCTAGGAACTAGAGCTCTTTCGGCCGTTCGGGGTGAGGTGGAGGTCGAGGATGTGGTCGTCAGTCCCTGATCTTTCAGAAAAAGCAGGGTGGATCATCTCAGAGTGGTCAGGAAGGGTCATAGTGCCATGGTACTGGTTATAATTCTGCAGCGGATCAGACCCAGCCGGAGTAGGATCCAAGACACTCTACAGTTCGAGGTACGATCTTAGTAGCCTCAGTTTTATCTAATGCTCTTTTAGATACTATTGTTACACATAGCTTTATCTCTATTGTTATTGTGGAGAGCCTTGTTCTATGTATCTTTTCTTCTCCCGACATGTTGTCACTAGATACACCATTGGGGACTAGGACGACTAGTGTACGTCAGTGCAAGGAATTCCCTCTTGAGGTTGCAGGGTGTCACTTCTTATGGGACCTCTCTTTCCTAGAGATGATAGGCTATGATGTCATTATTAGAATGGACTAGCTAGTTCCCTTCTAGGCAGTCGTCGACTGTTATCTCCACAAGGGGAGTTTCATATCACCAAAGGGTGGATCTTTTCTTCATCGGGGCGAGTGAGATGTCTAGCCGAGTATAACAGGACCCGAGCATCATGGGCTAGGTGGAGTTACAGATCAGATTGCTAGTCTGTATCTGGATGATTAGTGGAATTCACATTTAGACTTTCCTCTAGTGGTGGATCATTTCATGTATGTATTTCCAGAGGAATTTTTCGGTTTGCCTCCAAAGCGTGAGGTAGACTTATCGATTGAGCTCGTGATAGGAGTAGCACCGGTGTCCATTCCTCTTTACAGGATTTCAACACCGGAGTAGCAGGAGCTCAAGAAGCAGTTGGATAAGATGCTTGAAAAGGGTTTTATCTAACCCATTACTTATCCTTGGGGTTTGCCTATCCTGTTTGTGATGAAGGCAGACGACACCCTTCGGCTTTGTGTGGATTATCGGAAGCTGATCCAGTTGACGGTCAAGAACCGATATCCCTTGCCTAGGTTTGATGACCTCTTTGATCAGCATCGAGGATCCTGGGTGTTATCGAAGATCTATTTGAGGTCCGGTTATCATTAGTTGCACGTTAGACCATTTGATATAACTCTTAGAGCTTTCCGGAGCAGGTATAGTCTATACGAGTATATGGTTATGCTGTTCGGCCTCACAAACGTGCCTATAGTTTTCATGGAACTAATGGACCTAGTGTTCCATCCATACTTATAATCTTTCATGGTGGTCTTCATGGACGTTATATTGGTGTACTCTCACACTCGACATGACCATGATACTCATCTTGAGATTTTTTTGAGTACACTGAGGGAACATCAGTTATATGCTAAGCTCTCAAAGTGCCACATTTGGATGGATTAGATTCAATTTTTGGGCCATGTTATCTCAGAGACATGAGTATCAGTGGACCTAGAGAATGTGAGAGCTGTAGTTTCCTGGGAGAAGCCAAAAAATTCATTTGAGGTGTGGATTTTCTAGGGTAGGCTGGATACTACATACGTTTCATACAAGACTTTTCTTGCTTAGCAGCACTATTGAAAAGTCTGACCATGAAGGGTGTGAAGTTCTTATAGTCAGATTCTTGTGAGACATACTTTTAGAAGCTGAAATGGAGGTTGACTTCAGCACGATTACTAGTCTTTCCAGAATCGGGCAAGAGCTATAATGTTTACTGCGATGATGTATGTATTGGGCTGGGAGCTGTGCTTATGTAGGGAGATGGAGTCAATGCGTATGGGTCTCAGCAGTTGAGGCCACATGAGAGGAACTACCCGACACACGATCTCGAGTTGGTGACATTTGTTCATGACATAAGATTTTGGAGACATTATCTTATGGGAGAGCACTTTGTGGTTTTCACTGACCACAAGAGTCTCAAGTACATATTCACACAACTTGACCTGAATTTGAGACAGCATAGGTGGGTTGAGTATCTTCAGTCCATTGACTTTGAGAATGCCTATACGCCAGAAAAGGACTACATAGTGGCTGATCCATTGAGCATGAGGACTTAGATACAGGAAGTTCAGAAGGCTGGTAGTGAGTAGCATCTTATGGCCTGGTTCTCTGAGATGCATTTGGAGGTGCACGACAGATAGAGGAAGACTTTTATATCTTCTTTAGCTATTACATCTACACTTTTTGATCGGTTACGAATGAGGCAACTATCAGATTCTGAAGGACTAGTCCTACAGGAAAGCGTGTCAGGAGAGGAACCTATTCCTGGATGGACAGTAGGTGAGGATGATATCTTGCGTTTCCAGGGACGCAAATGGGTTCCAGAAGACATACGCGAGGAGCTGATGTGGGACTTCCATTCCTCAGTTTAGGCAGTTCATCCTGGCATCACCAAGATGTATCTTGATCTACATCGCCAGTATTGGTGGTCAAGTATAAAGAGAGATGTTGCAGGTTTTGTCATGAGGTGTTTAACTTGTCAGTAGGTGAAAGTGGAACATCAGCGACCAACAGGTCTTTTATAGTAGTTACCCATTTTCGAGTTGACGTTTAATGACATCTCGATGGACTTTGTGATCGGTTTTCCGAATCGCCTCGAGGGAATGATGTTGTTGGGTTGTCATCGACAGGCTTACGAAGGTTTCTCACTTCTTGACGATCAAGGATACTTACAGTGTTGACAAGATGGGGCAGTTGTACATCCGAGAGATTGTACATCTGCATGGAGTACCACACTCCATTGTTTTAGACAGAGATGCACGCTTTACTTTTTGGTTCTAGAAGAGGCTTTAGAGGGATTTGGGTACACAGGTACTTTTGAGTAGATCATACAATCCTCAGTCAGATGGCTAATTCTATCGTACTATTCAGGTGTTTGAGGATATGCTCTGAGATTGCATTCTAGACTTTGGAGGTTTTTGGGAGAAGCATATACCTCTTGTGGAGTTCGCCTACAAAAAAACTTTTTAGATGAATATTCATATGGAACCATACGAGGCTCTCTACAGTTGGCCATACCGATCACCTTTATGCGGGCTAGAGGTGGGAGAGGCAGCTTTGCTGGGACCTCATCTTGTTTAGGATACATTAGAGCAGATATAGTTGATTCAGAAGAGGATGGCTACAACGCAATCTCTATAGAATTTTTATGAAAAACAGTGGAGACGACCTCTAGAGTTTGAGGTCAGGGATTAGGCTTTCCTACGTGTCTCTCTGAGGTTGGGACACAAGAGGATTCTAAGATAGGGTAAGCTTTCACCACGATACGTCGGTCTATTTGAGGTGTTGGAGAGAGGTGGGATGGTTTCCTATCGGCTGTAGTTACCTCAGAGGTACCGAGATATGCATGATGTCTTCCACGTTTCACAGCTCCTACATTACTTTTCAGACCCATCTCATGTCCTCCAACATGATGAGGTTGAACTTGAAGGGGATGCATCATTTGAGGAGCATCCTATCCGGATTGTTGATCACAGTACGAAAGTTCTCCATGGTTGGTCAATTCCTCTGGTACTGGTGCTATGGCAGCATTCATGAGTACAGGATGAGACATGGGAGAGGGAGTCCGAACTATGATCGCAGTGGCTGGAGCTTTTTGGGTTTCTTCTTCTATGCCTTTCTAGGGAAATTCGGGGACAAATTTCTGTAAGGTGGGATGTTTGTATGAACCCAGACCTTCTTTTCATGTATGTTTTTCCTTTTTTTTTTGTAGTTTTTGAAAAAATTTGAGTTTCTAGAAATTTTTGAAGAACATGCCATGTACTTTATGAGTACATTTCGTGTACTTTAATTCTACTCGAGGCCATGTGCTGGTCGTGTCATAGCCACACACACGACCATGTAGGGGTGACATGGAGGCCGCCTAAAGTGGAGTACAGAAAATCCTAGTACACGTCGTGTACTCAGAATGTACACGCCCTATACTTTCTTTTTTTCATTAAATAGACCGGGGTCACGTCTTAACCCCAGAACCATCTTCTTCAATAGCTTCTTCGACCAAGGGCATCCCGTATGGCCAAGAATCTCTTCCGAGACCCCGACCCTTCGTCTGTTCTCTAAATCAGCTGCTGTCAATTGTGTTGGCACCGTAGTGGTAATCTCTTCCTTCTCCTAGAGATTCATTTCCCAGTTCATCCTCTTTCTCAAGTTATCGTGGGTTGATAATTTTGGATGTTTCCTTAGATCTACGACGTTTAAAGGATGTTAAAAATTCAAGGTTCAAGTATATCAATCTCCTAACATCAAGTTAGGTGGTTTGTGCCTTTCTGTATGAAGTCTTTGAGTGTTTGTGAAAATTCCACCAATACCCTTGAATGGGGTATTGCATGTTTTCTATTTTTCCCTTGTTGTTTTCCTACATTTCTTATATGCCTGATTAGATGTTATTATTTTTGGATAAGGTAATTTATTGTTCATTGGATGTTTTTCCCATGCATGTTTGCCTCTTTGTGACCATTTGGACTTGTTTTTCATGTTAGGCTTTTTCCAGTTCCATGACTAGTTTTAGGATGGTATGATTGTTCTTCCATGTTAAGATGCTATAGATTCTAGCCAAGTAGTTCTTGAGGATACCTTAGTTGTTACACGATGCGATACTTGTTGACATTACATAGGGCTATTAGAACATAGTGTAGTAGACCATGGGGAGAATTAATGTAAGGGATTCTCTAGAGTTTATTTAATTTATGATGCGAGACCATAGGGGGAATTGACGTTGAGTGCTCCCTCAGAGAGTCTGTAGTTCCTAGACATGGGCAACAGGGGGAATGAGATGTTTAGTGCTTCCCCAGAGTTCCTTTAGTACGATACAAGACTATAGGGGGAATTGACAGTGAGTGTTTCCCCAGAGAGTCTATTTCATTAGCTGAACTAGAGGGGTGAGACTGTGTGTTCCACCTAGAGGGTTTCTAGTGCTTGTAGGTTGAATCATATGGGTTAGGCTGTGAGAACTACCCAGAGGGTTACCTGGTTGTTTCACTTGCTTGTGTGGCTGCTTATCTTTTTGTAAATTATATGCTAGGATCTTTGGATTGTTGCTACTCTGTACTTTCCTGTTTACGGTTTTCTATACTTTCACTGGCCTTATATTCACTGACTGTTAGGCACATTTCATTGGGTGGTTGCCTACTGGGATTTTTATCTCACACCATGTTTGGGTGATGCTTTTGGGCCCAAACAGATTATATTGTTGTAGGTATAGATAAGGGAAAGTGCCATTCTACTTTAGGTTCTTGATTGCATTGGAGCTGGAGAGTATGGGACCAAGCTGAGGATTGCGATGCTGAGGAGTGACTCATCTGTTGTTTTTTATTTATAATTTGATTTAGTAATGTATTCATCATTCTGAATTGTTTGTCTATTTTCCTAGACATATGTGTATCATGCATCATTTACATATATTTCTTCTCCAGTTTTTTGTTTATCAGTCTTCTACTGTTACTGTTGTTTGGTATTTACTGCTTCTGCTGTTGTATGTATTTGTGTACATCCACTGTGTACTCTACCAATGGGGGCATAGTTTCCCCACTATCATACCCAAGGCCCTTGCTACTAGTCAAAAGGATCTGGCATTCTGGGAAATGTGCTTGAGGCCTTGTGACCAACTGGGTATAGGGTGCCTCTGGGTGGCTTCCAGATCCAGGACGTTACATCTTTTGAGGCCTATATAAAATTTTTTAATCCTTTTTCAATGGTTTTATGAGATCTATTTGATATTTATTTTTTAAAATATAAGGTTAAATATAATATTCTATCTTACCATTAATTCTAAAGTTCTAGTAGACCATGATTACGAATATAATATTTCCTAGGAATTTTGAGATTGAAAATATCTTACTTCTTACTATCAGTTAATGGATACTTTTTTTCTATTATTATACTCCTAAAATATCATCTATAAGAACTGGGGTTGATCAAATTTACTAGATTATGAGGTGTGTTCTTCATTTATGTTTTATTAAATTTAAAATAATTATTATATATTCTAGAAAATCGGTTTTTGGTATGATTATATTGTATTTAGACAATGTTTTCATCAACAAAACCTAATATTATTTTCAAAGTAAAATTAGTTATATTTTCATTGTGGTTTAAAGAGATAATTAATTTGGAGGAATGATTTTATCCTAGATAATGAATTTTATATAAAAAAAGTCATGGTTCATAATTATATACAAAACCATGATGTTGTTATAATAAAAATGGTAGAGGTTAATAAAAAATTATATAAGAGCATACTTTTTTAGGAAAATGGGTCATGAAAATTATTTTCTTGTAATAGATTATTAAAAAATATGATTTCACGTCATTTTTTAGATAAAAATATAAATGGTTTAATGGGAATGATAATTACATAGAAAAACATGGTGTATTTAATAAAATACATTAGGATTTCGAATTTATGAATTTTAGAGGCTCCAACTACAATGTACTCTATAAAGAAAAAAATCATGATTATTTTGGAAACATATATCACCAATGAAAAAAATATAGATTTATAATCAAAATATCTATATTTTTGTTTTTTCTACAATAATTGTTTTTATATTAAATTTCAAAAAAAAATCATCAGCATTGTCTTATAGGGCCCATAAAAAAACTAAATTGAAATTTTGACTATAAAAAAAATATTTTATGATGTGATTTTGGTATAAAATTGATTTACATGGTATATTATTTTTTAAAAATTTATTAATTATGAAATCAAATAAATTAATAATGTGCTTATATCAAAATATAGATTTCATTATTAAAATACCTTATTTGGACATGTATAAAAACCATACCAAAAAATAGTTTTAGTGGATTTTATTGAGAATTAATAAAATAAAATATTTTCTATGGAGATTATTTAAAAAGTTAGTATAATATGTAAAATATCCAATAATATATAAATGGGATTATATTATAATAAAAATAAAAAAATAATTTAATTGATATTATTTTGAATTCAATGTAAAAAGATTTTATAAAATATTACATAGAATTAAATTCTAAATGTTAATGCTTATTTGTTTGTATAATTTTTAAAAATAATTTCATAAATTATTATGTTTTTATAATTAACTAGTTTATTAATTGTTTATAAATGTTTTTTCTAATGTTTATATATTTAGAAATTTATATTCATTAAATTATTCCTTGTTTAGTTATATTTATGAATATTAATATTATATTTTATAAATATGTGTATAATTTAGTTAAAAGAATTAAATATCTTCTCATAAATTATTTAGAATCCATATTAGGGATTACATGCTAAGTTCTGCATAATATTTGGTTATATTCCAAAAATACTATGATGTTGTATTAGTTATGAACCTGATGGTAAGGGTTTTTTATGAGTTGTACATATAATCGATTAATATTTTATTATAATTAAAGAATCTATTGAGTATTGATCTTTGAATAGGGAATTTTTTGATTGGATTCCAATTACAATGAGTGCTTTTGAACTTTTTGGAAATGTTGGGGTCGTAAATTTATCACACCATAATTTATCTTGTTCGTATTTATTAAATTATATGATTCAGAAGATATACATGAAAGGGTTTCATGTACGTTCTATATATGATTCATCTTAATATAATTTTGTTTTGTTTTTAGGAAATTAGCATAAATCATGAGGCGAAGGTCGCGTCAGCATGGCAGATTTAGGAGGCTTTTTTTGAAGGTTTTTTCCGGTTGTTGCCTGCCCCTGGTTCGAGGTCGTCTTGGTGTGGTGCTTTTTTCTCTTATGACGACAATGTTCTATGGATGGCACATTACAACAGTGATCGACTTAGGTGAGAATGGGTTGCATGCAGGGTGGTTCTTTGACCTCGATTGGATGTTTTTTGAATGATGAAATTTGAATTTGTTGTATCTGGCGGATGTTTGGTCTTCGGTATGGGTGGGATTTGTGGGATTGGCGGTATATGGTGTTTTGTTTGCCTGATGGTATCTGGTTGGATTTGTACTAGGTTCACACTTTCCCATTAAAAGGGTCTTTTAAAATAGAACAAAATATTGATTTTGGATGATTTGTTCAAAATGTTATACAAAAATATATTTTAAAAATATTGATTTTTTTGAAGGTATAAATACATTAACTAAATTATTAAATAAATGCATTCATAAAGGGAATACATGAGATATGGTGATGATATTTTAAAAACCCCTTATGATTTATATGTTCTAGATTCCATCTAAATGAAACATGTATCAATAACCTGATCATCAAAAAAATTATAATTTAGAAAGGAAAGTTGCCCATGTATTATCTTGTATAAGGAAAATAAAATACTGGTGACTCAAATAATATTAGGTGAATGTATAAAACTTAATATTTGTGTCAAAAATTGCTGAGACACCCTCAAAGTTAGTACATTATAGAAATATAGTCGGGATAATCTATAAGATAGATTTGGGAAATTATGTTTCAATTCAACTATAAAAGAGTCAAGTATGATATAATTACCCTGATTCTCAACATAATTAGCTAATTGATTATATAAATTACAAAAAAAATTAAATAATTTAGTATAATATGGATATGAAACCACCAATAGATATGATTAAATTAAAATGGGTCATTATTTTAGTGGAAGTCCAGTTGAAACAATTCCATATAAAATAAATTTAAAACATGATACTAACAAAATAAAACTTTTAATTTTGATAATATTGAATAATAATTATTATAAATGACCTTAAGATAAATCTTAACAAAGTATAAGTTTAATATAAGTATCTTATTGTACTAGTATAAAAATATAATAATATTTATTTGAAAAGAAAAAATGTTTTTTTGTTAGAGAAATTTCTTCATAATAGATGACTGACCAATTTATACTACAAGTTTATTTAAATGTTAAAATTAATCATATGAAATATTATCATTATGGTTTTGAAGATTATTATTTAGATAAAAAATTATGGATGAAACATCAATATTAATACTAGAATTCAATAAGATTTTATTTGTCAATGGATTGTAGAAATTCAGATCTCTCCCATTGTTAGAATAGATATTGAATTCATTATACCATCATTTTCAAAAAAGTTTTTACAATTTAATAGAAAATATAATATGAATGAGTTTAAAAAAATTCTACCAAAAATTCTATATATATTGATGATACCTAGTCATAAATTGGAATATCTAGGATATAGTGTCATGATAATAGTAAAAAACGGGTAATGTTTTGTTCCAAAATAATAAATTAGAAGGTCCAATAGTTACCATAGGTCCTTGAGACCTAATGGAGCTATTAACAATGACGGAAGTTTTATCTACTGTAATGCACCAAATCACATAAGGATGAATTTTCTTGAATAATTGAAGGGGTATGTGAAACTCTATAGAGAGTCCATGTCATGTATTATTGTTATATAAATAAATTCTCTAATTTTAGTGTATATAATACCTAACGTCTATTTTATAATTATTATAAAAATATATTAATTTAAAAACTATGGAAATATTTAGGAATATTGGTTTTTTATTTAAATAATGTTTCAAATGTTGCTACAATAAATATTTTTAATGGAAAATAGAACTTAATACATAAATGATTAACAAATTATTAAATATGTGTATTTTTCTTCTCTTTGTATATAAATTTATAAGAGATTTTTTTTAAATAGTGGGTATCAATAAATTATATGATGATTTTTATACACATGGTGTAACGTCCCCTGATTCACCACTCTCTCACGTGACCCAGAAGGGTTGGTTACAAGATCTCTAGTGTACCGACCTATATTATAGAGGATTCAGACTAGCAGTGAGGGTGTGAAATATATGGTGGAGAGACTATACCCACAAGTACGAAGTGTTAAAGAAAATTAAATAAATCATATAAACAAAAGAAATAAAATTATAGACATAGAGGAAAAAACATTAATATCAAATTGAATAATCTAATAAATATTCGAGGAATAATTTAATGATGTGATGTTATGTATGTAATTTTCATACAAGAAATAATACAAGTAAAATACAAGAAGACACAAATAAAGACTCAAAATTCCCCAGCCCCGAACCACATTTTGGTCCAACCTCCAGAATTCATCCCTCCTTCAAGAAAACAATCAAGAGTAAGGTCCTTTACACTTTTCTAAACCTGCATCCACATAATCTTCCCTGTTACCAAATGGTAGCCTTAATATCATGTGAGTATAACTAGTAGTCCGACACCACCATGACTGAACTGACTAGTCCAATATGAAGTGTATGAAATAAAGCAAAACCAAGTGTATTAATTAAATAAATAATTAATAAAATAAAACAACAACCTGATTTTTCTCCATTCCAAAATACCTCTAAGAATGTCTTAAAATCATCCCAACCACAACCATATAACCATGCTAAAGTAACCAACATTGGTGACATTCCAGAATATCTCTGATCATGTATTACGACCATTACAACCATTTCCATATCACCATTGTATAGTCATAACTGTCTATCTTTAAGCACTATAATCATTATAGAATCTGGGTCAAAACACTATATTCATTATAACATAGGACTAGGAAGAGAATGCTCACTATAAGAATTACAACCTGGGATTAAGACTAGATTGGTCGATATTATCATTATAACAAATAAGTGTGTATGTTTTAGGGACAAGTCTGATATATAATAATTTCAACATGGAACAATGGTTCTAACATACAGTATGTATATCACAGTATCACATCATAAATCTTAGTGGTTAATTATGAAAATTACCATTTATCTTTCATATACCACATTGAATTAAATCACAATTGATTAAAAATCACAAAAATAAGAAATAATCCACAATATAGAGATTCTATACCAACCATTCACATAATGTCTCATGTCATGATAATAATTATTTAAGCCATTAGACAATTCATTTTTATTCATGGTTTTCTCACCCAAAAGGTAACCATATTCTAGGTTATAAGAATCCTGAAAACAAATGACTCTAAAGAGTGATCCAATTCACTATCTAATTGATTTGGGAGTAGACTATGTTGGTGATATCATAATATTTCATAAACATAGAAATTATCAAACCTTATGATTATTATTTAGACCACCTACCATTAACTTAAGATCTAACAAAGATTTTAACTTCAAAATCCAATGACAAAAATGTGGGGATGAGTGAAATGAGGATACTATATCAAACTAACAATGGAAAAAACCAACAATGTGTGTGGTAAAAAATTCCATCATAATTGTTGGATAACAAAGGAAGATAAGTGAGAAATTGGACCAAAATAACTTATTTCGTATCAAAGTTGTTATTATGATGTCTGGAAGGAAGGTTGGCACTCCAAATTCACTTGGAGGTTCACCCTAGGTCATAGGAAGTAGAGCTTTAGAGAATTATCCTGAAATTCAAACACACAAAAATATTTAAAATAGAAGGTCATGGAATTACATAGTGTGTAATGTAGTTACACTTCATGTAAATCCATTTAGTGGGATATGCAGAAAAACCTCTCACCGTGGATTATTTTATTAAAACAACTAAACATTAGATGATGTGTAATTCATTTTCATAATGTGAAAATGTTTTTCATTTTGTTTTTCATCCCATATTCCCTTTGAACAACCCAAAACCCCTTTAATTTCTCTCAACATACCAAGAACCCATGAAATACCTAACTCATTTATACCCATACTCGATTAATTCAAAAAAAAATTACATCCATGAACATTAACTAATTTTTACAGTTAATATCTCTATGAGGACCCTCTATGGGATTCCCATGATTTTTTAAAGAAGAGGAAAAATACACGTGGAAGAAAATTTAACAAAAAACTCAAAGACAAACATACATGAAAAAATAAAAGATCTTACAACCTCCACACCATATAACAACTCATCCCTAAGATTCTCCAAGCATCACTATGAGGTATTTATGATCAATTAAAGCCAGTTTATTCACATATCATAATCCCTCTCCCATGTCTCCTCTTGAACTTTCCCATACTTCCACTTCACTTGAACCAAAACTATAGTCCTACCCTAAATATATTTGTCACTACTACCCACAACTAGAATCAGATTCTCCAAAAAGGATTCCTAATCACAATTCATGATTTCTACCTCATCTATCAAATGGGAAAGGTTTGGATGATATCTATATTTGAGACAAATGGAAGACGTCTTGTATGGAACTGTAGCATGGTGGAAGTCTAAACAGTATTCCACTAGATCAAACCTTCCCATGAGCTCAAATGACCCAACAAATCAGGGCACTAGCTTTCCCTATATTCTGATCAGGGTTTCCCGCAACCTAGGTGACATCTAATGGAAAATATTATGACCAAACATGAATTAAATAGGAAGTATTTGATGTTCAGACAACAACTTCTACCATTTTTTCATTCTCACCAACCGCTGTCTAAACAAAAAAAATATGCTCAGATATCTCTTGCACAAGACATGGCCCAACAAGTGTTGACTCACTTGCCTCCAACCTACAGTGAGGAGAATAGAATAGCATTATATAAAAGGTCCCAAAAGGTTTCATTTGGATTTCTGAGAATATGTTATTAATACATGAAAAATCAAATACTATTATTTTTTTCTCCCAAGAACCTCCAAAATCCAAAACATAAGCTCATAACAGAACATTAAGAACCTAAATAGTCCACTCAAATTAACAGTCATTATATGGATGATAGAGTGTGCATAAAATAATCCACGATCATAGAGCGTTGTAAGTAAAATTATAGAAACATGATGTGAAACAAGGATCTCTTTCTAAAACAGTACTCCTCAGAACACCATGCAAGAAAACTACCTTTCACATGTAAGGACTACACATATCATCAACTATGAAGGATTCCCTACTAGGTAAGAAGTGGGATACCTTGTTCTGATGATCCATAGTCACCCATAAAACATCATTCTTTTGGGTTGTCCTGGGTAATATTGTCACAAAATCTATTGTATCTTCATCCCATTTCCACTGAGCAATGGGTAATGGATACAAAATCCCAAATAAACTCTGATACTCACCTTTCAGCTTTTGTTAAGTGAATCATATATCCATGATGACTTCCATATCCTTATTTATTCATTAACACAAGTACTTTCTATGGATATCTCAATATATCTTTGTTAAACAAATATTCAGTTCTCATCTAGATGTATGAAAATTACTCATCAAATCCTCTTGTAAGCCCATATGACCCCATAATATGACAAGAAAATATATAGAATTTCTACTTCTAGGAGACTAACCTGATGGTTCTCCCCACCATATAATTTACCTCTCAGAAATGATCCCTCTAGATTAGATAACTGCTCATTCTAAATATGGTCAAAAATCACATGTATAATAGATGTCGAATTCATTGCTATCCATTCATGAGACTTTCGAACATTTATATGCATTTTTGGAAAAAGGGGCATTACCTTCCACACATCACAAGACTCTTATACTACCTAGGTTTGTGTATTTCAGCTCAAATTATTAGAAACAACCTTTCTATTTCATTGTGTATAATCCAATACAATGTCAAAATACCTTAGATAACTGATGGACCTCATCGGGAAATGGTGTATGTCTCCCTATGAAAAGTTGTACCTAAGCATCCTATGGTCCGTGTATACCAAAAACCACTCTTATAGAAGAAAGTTTCTCCAACATCTCAGCGCATGTAACACTGATGATAACTCCAGATCATATGTAGGGTAATTTCTATCATGTGGTCTTAGCCACCAGAATCCATAAGAAGCCACTCAATTATCTAATATTAAAACTACTTTGTGTCCAACTCTAAAATCATTAAAATATACGGTATATGATTTACATATCACATGTAAAGTGGGGATCGGTGCTCAGGTCAGGCTACCTTTTAAATCATTAAAATATCAATCACAAGCATCAGAACAAAAAAAAATTCACCCCTTTATTTCTTAACCGAGGCATTTGTGCTTCAAAATGAGAGAAATCATAGGTAAAGTGCCGATAATATCCTGATAAACCAAGAAAACACTGAATCCTAAAACTTTTCTTAGGGTTTTTCCATGATACCATTTATATAAATTTCTCTAGGTCCACTGAAACTCTTTCATATGAGATGAATTGTCCTAAAAAGTTCACATTTTGAATCCATATATTATATTAGTTTATATTTTCATAAATATGAGGATATCTCACTGTAATCTGGATCATCTCAAGATGTTTGGCATGCTCATATGTAGACTAAGAGAAACTAAGATATCATCCTAAAAAACACCACAAACTGGTCCATAAAATGCTAAAATATCCTATTCATTATGGCCATGAATACTACTAGTGTGTTATTCAACCCAAACTGGATCACTGTAAATTCATACAAGCCATACCTACTCCTAAAAAAAGTTTGTGGTATGTCTGATGGAGTCATCCATAAATGGTTGTACCCTGATCTCAAATAAATCTTAGAGAACAAATTATCACCCCTCAAATAATCGAAAAGATCATCAATGTGGGGAAGAGGATACTTTTTCTTGACCTTCATCTGTTTCAACCTCTCATAATCCACACAATAGTAAAAATATCCATTAGTATTATATACAAAGAGAACTAAAGATCTCCAAGGAAATGAATGAGGCAGTATGAAGAAATTATATTTTATGTCTTCCAACTGAAATTTCCAATCATAAAGATCTACTTGTTACATTTTGTAAGGATGGATTGAAACAGGCTCTTTACTCATCACAACATTGATCATAAACCTGATATATTTCTCATTTGGTAAGCCATAGAAATCTCCATAAAGTATATCCCAAAAATGGACTACCACTATAGTAAAAGAATCATTCTTCTTTCCATGATCACCTAGATAATGACTGGCTATCTGATCTGTAAGACAATCTAATATTCACTAAATTAGTCTTGCATGAAAAAACTAAATATCCCAGTCACTATTGTGTGATTAACTACCTCCTTTTGGGAATATAATGGTAACTCTCCTCCTATAAAAGTCTATATGAGCATGGTATAAAAATAACAAATAAATACTAATAATCAATTCGAATCTTATCATTTCGAGTAGAAACATTTCCCAAATAAAAAGATAACCACCAATATCTAGAGAATAGACCTTGAAACATTTGAAATTCACTAACCGCACTCCGAATGGTATGTAAATGGTCACAGAACCATCCAATATTTCAAAATATAATCCCAACCCATTTGTAAAATAAGAATATAGAAAATAATGTGATACAATAGTATGAATAACACAATTTATCATACATGACAAAAGAATTGTACCTCTAAGAGTAGATGTACATGAATAAAAAATATCTAAAGTAGTCTTAATAACATGAAACTACCTTTTCCCTCTGCACTGGGCTTCAGTATAAGTACCCTGATCTATTTTCCTTTTTTGTTATTACTTCTCATGAATTGGGGTACCACTCCCCCTAACTTAGTTTGAATGGCTAATGGAACTCTATCTACCACCCTTTTGAGGGATAACTATGAACCTTAATGACTTAGGTGCCTATCCTGATCCTCTACCACATGTTTTATGTATAAATTTCACAATGAAAAACTGAAGATGAACCATTCTTCCACATATATGTAACTAAATAGCGCCGTAAGAAAATTGTGGGTTCTTGTGGCCAAAATTTCTTCATTTATATCATTCGAATAAAACATAGTATTGAGAAGGTTTTTCAGAGACTTGTGTTTTCTTCCCACTACATACCTTGCAGAAACTATCATAGAATTGCTTCCTTCCACTCAATAAATAGCTCCAAGATCTCTGTACTGAAATATCCCAGCCTCTACATAGGGCCTCTCTTTGATTCCCTTATGTAATGAGTGTATATCTCACCATATCCTCAAACTGATCAAGCCAAAAAAATTACTTGTCACTTGATCTCATAGAGAATACCATCCCAAAAAAATATTTCCCTAGAGATCTCAGCAACTGTCAAAGAAGTCACAAATCAATGTCGGTTAGTGAAACGCCTCGCACAGTCCATCAATGATATACCCTCTTATTTCAGAAGTATGAACACACAATATTTTTCTTCCCTCAACATCTATGGATAGAAATGGTTTATGAAATTTGTCCCTTAGTCCTTCCAAGATGGATCATAATGCTTCAATGCTTCCTCTTAAATATCACCCCAATGCTTGGTAGGTCCATGAAGAATATCTGCAGCAATATTTAACCTCTCATCTGTGGGAGTCTTGAGATTTATGAAGATCTTCTTGACTGGCTCGATCTTGGATTTTGATAACATGGGTGCTACTTTATTATTAAACATTGGTGTTTGCTGTAAAAGAAACTCTATTTTCATATTATACATCGAAGTAATAATACGAACAGTATCCCTTTCCATATATCACATGAACCTTAGAAAGCTATCATAATGTTGAGAATCCATATGATCTATAGAAACAACAATAATATCTTGTTCAATAATGTTAGGAGTGGGATGATTTCCAATATCCTAAATATCATGTCAAATATGAGGAGGATGAATTTTTTCTATAAGGAAAATACACACCTTAGAGAACATACTAACTACAAGGTCAACCTTAATAGGTGATTATGATTTAGACCCACCGACTCATGGTCTCTTTAAACATGGACTATTAGTGTTTTATAATGACACCCAAAATCATTTCATTTATCTAGGGAAAAATATATCTCATATCATAGTTCAAGAGAAAAGTATATATCGAATGAAAAAATAAATATCCCCCTATCGTGAACAATGCATGTCAATATATCCCAATGTTCATGCTATGATGCTTGAATTATCATCTCACACAAAATTTGGCCATGCGTAGAAAATATAAATAAATAATAAAATCATAAAATGATAACCTCACACAACATTTGAGTCACCTAAGGTGAAATAACAGGAATTGTAATAAACACACAACACAAGATGCAATCCCATCCTTGGGTTGTCAGATATACCCCTATGAATGGGTTAGCAACTCTCATGAACAATCTCATTACCATGTCTTGACATAGCCTAGTAACCCCTTCAATCATTATTAAATATTAAATAATAATTAATGAAAACATACTCCTTTAATACCATTTTGTAACATCCCTCAAGCCAGAACTCTCTCACTTGTTAGAAAAGGGTGTGTTAAGAGACCTCAAGCATGACTCCTTGTATGCTAGAGGTTTTCAACTAGTAGAAGGGGTGTGAAATATATGTTTGAGAGACTATACCCACTAGAATAAAGATTCATTGTAGAAGAAATAAACAATATAAATAAAATAAATAAATGTATGTACTCAGAGGAAAAAAATAATGATCCAACTAAATAATCCAATAAATAATAAACGAATAATGTAATGATGTACTATAATGTAAAAAAAATCCATTATAGAAACATCATGAGTGAAATAATATCAAGATCAAATAAAGACTCAAACATCCTCAGTCCCAAACCCCACATCAGTCCCACCTCCATATTCATTCCCATATATCAATCTAACAATCAACAACAAGGTCCTTTTCACTTCTCCAAATATGAGTCGACATAATATTTCTCAATACCAAACTATGAGCTGAATAGGATGTGATTATAACTTTGTAGTTCAATAATACCTTGTATAAACATACCAGTTAGATAATAAGGTGATGAAATAAAGTGATAAACATGTGCAATAAATAATTCTATAACTAATAAAATATAACAAAACCTACTTCAGCTCCATACCGAAATATCTCGGGTCATGTATTACAAAATTGTCAACCAAAACCATAAAACCATGGTAAAATAACCTATTTCAACACCATGATAAAATATATCAGATAAAGTCTTACGATCGTGCCAACCAATACCATATAACCATTGTAGAGTCACCAAAATCAAGGTCAAACCCATAGAAGCATTATAGCGTCAAGGTGAAAGCTCTATAAGAATTACATCATGGGAATAGGAAGATATCACACATTATAATAATTATAACATTGGACTAGGAAAATCCAACTCAATATCAAGATTAACGCATATATGGGTGAATGTGCCAGGTCTAATATTAATATATACGAATTTCTAGCATGGAACATAAGTCTTGTCATTCAACATGGATATAAAAATATTACATAATGAATCTCTGTAGTTAATTATGGTAATTACCATTTTACATTCATATACTACATTAAATTAAATCTTAATTTATTATAAGTTATAAAAATAATAAGCAAAGCGAAATTTATGGTTTCTATACCTTGAAATCAAATAAGGTCTCATGTTATGATAAAGACACTAAAAGAAATTATGCAATCCAATTATTTTTATGGTTCACTCACCTAATAAGTAACCATAAGTTAGGTCAAATTCTAATTGAAAAAAGGACTCCATGTAATGATACGATTGATTACATACTTGATTTTTGAACATAGAAGGCGGGAACAATCATAAAAAATGAATAAACCTTGAAATTAACAAACTATAGGGTTATGATTTAGACCCCCTAAATTTTAATGGTGAACAAACAATGATTTCAATAGAAAAGATACACAAACATGAAGGTGTGGATGATCACAATGATTGTCCAAGAAAAAACCGGCCAAGTTAAAAAAAATAGCATACATTTTCAAATGATTTCAACAGAATGGTTGGAGAACTGAAGTAGTGAAGGGTAAAAATATATCCAAAAAACATACCAAGGATCAATGAAGTTATCGGGGTGTCAAGAAAAATGTTTGTCCCAATAAATTCACCTAGACAGTCATCCTATTTTAAGGGGAGAATAGTTTTAGCTATTTAAAATTAAATTCAAGCACATAACATACATTAAAATAGCACATTAGATATTTACATGGCCTGCAATTTAGTAACACGTCATGTAAATACTTTTAATGGGATATGCTGAAAAACACATAAAATAATATTCTTTTATTAAAAGCACCAAAACATTACATGATGTTTAATCCATTTACACAATATGTTAATATTCTATGGATGGGTTTTCATCCTAGTTGTCATTTAGACAACTAAACCCCCTTTAAAGATTCTCATATTACCAATAAAATGTGAATAACTTAACCCATTTATACCCAAAATCCATTAATTCAAAAAAAAAACATACATCCATGAATATTAATTCATTTTCCCTAATAATGTTTTTCTATATGGACAGTCTCATGTTTTCCCAAGTTGGGTTCAAAGAAGAGGAAAAATTTAGCCAGAATAAAATATATTGAAAAACCAAGAGGGAGACAAACCATAAAGAATATGTGATCTTAAACAATATTTATATCTTAATATTTTAAATACCATTATTGGAGAGAAATTAAATATAATTTTTATATAAAGGATAATATAGTTTATCAAATTTATTTTTATAATATGAGGAATACGATCCTTCCCCAATAGCAACATATTTTAAAGATTCAAATATGTTTCTAAAATATTCATATAAATGCATTGAAAATCATGTGAGATAAGATTTTTAATATTTATTTATTAAATATTATTAGAAGACATGTAAGATTCATTTTTATCCCTAAATATTTTATATCTGGGAAATATATTTCGGAGAAAATATATTTTCCCAATGGAAAGTGGGAGTATATTCAAACATGGGGAAGTTAAAAGTGTATTATGTAAATAATAATACTAGTATAATGAAAATTGAGTGTAATTTTACATCCCAAATTAGTTTAGGATAATTTTTTAAAATATCATAATTTAAATATTTACATTTAAAATTTCAAAAAAAATAATCCAAAAGATAATTTCAATGTAAAAGTTCCAATAGGTTAATGATAAACATAGAATGTTTTATAAAACAATTATTTAATAGATGATATTAATATGATACCTTTGGGTATTTGATGTAAATATATTTAAAGGTTCTGTTTAAAGAGTTTAATATGAGGAATATTGATCTTAATTTCACTATTATTCAAATAATATATTTTTAGCATTGTTAAACAACCAAATAAGTTTAGTGGTAGGATTTATTATAAGGTTACATAGATATATGGAATAAAATACATAGTGATGTAATGAGTTTAACAGAATCATAAAATTATAATAAACATAAGGCTTTTATGTTGAAACTTTTTATGTGATAAAATAAGACTAGTACTTCAGTAAAAAAATTAATATTTTTAAAAAATTTAGCAATATATAAAGTATATCACATTATAAACAATTAATATCTTATTTAGCATGATTTTTGTATTGGATAAATGTGATATTTAAATTAAAATGATAATTAACATCTCAAATTATAACATAGAGATATCCCTAATCGATATTCATCATGTATTATTATAGGTTTAAATGACATGAAAAGATTAATGTTTTTTGGGTTTTGAATAGTGTATTAAAATTCACTAATGATACACAAGAAGAGTTTCTTTCACTATATGGCCCACAACGTATGCCATATAATGTGTCATGTAATATATTTTTGGTATACTAGGGGTAAATATTTCATATTTAATCCCCATTACCTTGTGTTTATGAAACCTAGCTTAAAAAAATCATAATTTAATACAGTTTTTTACACTAAATTTTAAAATTATCAAATAAGATGGTGGTTAGAAATGTTTTCGATGATGTTGTCATTGTATTTTTAACTAATACATGATTTACCTCTAATATGATGAGTACAAAATTTGGTACCTTACATAAGATAAAATGAGGAAGTCTACGACCACACATATATGAGAGAAATTTGATGTGATTATATATTTTAATGAGGTGAATGTGATATAATCATCCATCTAAAATAATTATTCTTATAGAATAAAGAATTTATAAGTTGTCTATTTAGGATTGACATAATTTATTTCTTGTGGTAACTCGATGTCTTAGATAAAGGAATTATATGATTATGTATTCTATATGTAGGTGTAAATAGGCATGTGGATTTATATGTTAGATAAATAACAACAACATCCATTTATAGCATGTACATCACAACTATTTTTCTTGATTCAACTCATTACTTACAATTATGGATTAGATAACTCATTGTTTCTATAAACAATAAAAATGCTAGTTAGGTTACACATTATGGTTGTTTGAATGGTGATTATGTTTTTAGTGATTATTTATATTAAAATTTTAGGGTAATCCAATATTTTTAGATGTATATTAAAAAATGGTTTTGGATGGATATTCAAAATTTGTTACATATGATGTAACATGTCGTAAACATTTATGAAAGCTTTTCTAAAATGTTTTTTAGGATATTCAAAATAAGGTTTGTTGATTTTTTTTATAATTTGATACATATGATGTGACAAAATGTAATGTCCTGGAAATTCCATGTAATATTTTTTAAAATTAAATGGAATTATTATGAGTTTGGGAAAAATGACTGCACGAGATTCCATGGCACGGAGAGCCCAAGATGGAATTTTGATATTTTTAAGGTGTGTTCATTAAATGTATGGGCGGTATTATCTATCTTTTGAACCAGTGCTCAGAATTTAAATCCGAGGGCACTATTGATCTCGTAGAGCAGGGATTTTATTAAGGGAGGATTAACATCGACCATAGATAGTTAGGTGAAAAAGTCTATTTTACGGAATTTTTTAAAGAATACGAAAATAACAGAATATGTTATTTTATTATTCTACCACCACATTGGAGATGGTGGTAGGGTCCATGGAGGTGTTCTGGAATTTAAATATGGACATTAAATGCTCGGTTACACATAGGTCATAAAACCACCCCTCGAATACTTAATAAGGATCAATAATTACACTAATTAATAATGAATTAATTGAAAGGAGAATTAAAATCTTAACATATCCTTTATATTATTGAAATTTTTTGGAAACGAGATTTTCATAATCGTGGGAAATTATAGATGAATAATTAAAGAACAAACTTCCCCTCCGATGTAGAATGAAGGCTTAAATGACAATGTTAGAGGAATCAGTCCCAGAATGAAGAATTCTGATAGCTTCAATGAACGTTGATTCTTCTCCCACAACTGCAACATCACCTAAAAATCTGATATAGTGGTTTTTGTTTAAATTCAAGTGATTTGTTTCAATATATCATCCTTGAAAAATATGACGAATGTGGATTAACGAAAATTAAATAATCCGTGATTCGTATGAAATTGAAGGTAGTTGTTGTGGGAGATTTGAATGGGGTTTAGTCTTCTCTCGATGATTTTTGAACTCTCACCCTTGTCATATTGCTAAGATAGAGGGTACATGACAATTGAACAAGGCCCGAACCCTCCAATTTTATTACATTGATTTATTTCTTAATGGGGAACTAGAAAAAATGGAATAATGATAAATATGGGAGCTATGCAGTGTTGGCAAAATCCTGAGAGGCTCGTAGGCACAATCGGAAGGGAAAATGGACCACTAGAGCTCACCCAGCGGCCCGTGGATGCCCCTCCTGTGTGACACCGGTGCCGACATGTGACAACGGGGGCCAGCTCTCACAATCTACGGGGGATGGTGGCTCCCAAAAGTGCCACGGTGGACAGCATGGGAGGCTGGCCCTTGGTCGGCCGCATTGGCAGTGGGCGGTGCGCCGTCACGCACCACGAATGGAGGACCTATCTTCGAGCTGCGAGAGAGGGTGAGCCTACCCCATGGGTCCCGCTAATAGTTTGGTCAACACCACGTGGTTCCACCGTTGCAAACTGAGTGCATGAATGTCCATTTGGGAAGGGATCCGACCCCCAAGTGACCTTCGGGTCGAGCCGGTCCACGGCCTAGCGGGTTGAGCCCGCTGCGGCCCAGCTCGCTCAGCTGACCTAGTTGGTTCCAGATAAGTCGGGTCAGACACAATTTAGACCCGAACTGGGTCTGGTCGACCCGAACCAGATCGGGTCAGCCCTGATCGGGGTGGGTCAGGTCGGTCCGGCCAGGTCAGACAGGACCCAAACCCTTTCCAACCCAATTTTGCTTAAATGGTTGTATCTCACAAACCATACATTTTTTTGGCGACTAGACTATGGAACTGGAATCCTTGGAACATAAAAGTACATTTAAAATAATCCACCAATGTTTTGGAGAATGTTTGAGTACGGCCTAGTGGGATCGAACCCGAATCCAACCAGGGCCTTGGTACTAAAATGATTATAACTCCCAGACTGGGCGTCTGATTGACGCGTCATCTATCACATTGGAACCCTTACAACACAAAGGTCCTTTGGAATACTCTTTTGTGAAAATTTGTGGAAGTTAAGGCATGAATGATATCTAGAAAATAATATCCTATGGATCTCAAGCGCACCAAGTGTGGGGTATCTTTTGGCTGAGTAATAATTGGAGAGAAGATCTGTGTGGATCAGCATCATAGAGACCCTATGTGGATCAACATCATAACAACCCTGTCTGTATCAGCATCATAGAAACTCTGTGTGGATCAACATTATAGTGACCATGTGTGCATCAGCATCATAGAAACCCTCTGTGGATTAGCATCCTAGAGACCGAATGTGGATCTGCAGTGCACGACCCGATGAGGACCATCCTTAGAGAGGCCCGTCATGGACCAACGACATACGACCCTGTGTGGATCGAAAATGGAACAACTTCTTCATGGTTTAGTTGTGGTACTTCCTACTTGAATAAAATGATATATCTTATGACTAATCATCTTTATTCTTGATCTCTAATTTGTATACCTAATGTGATTTTACATTATTTCATTTCTTCTGTTTAAGGTCATTCTTTGTGGTTTTTTACTTTATAAAATTATGGTAGACCTTCAGGGGTATCGGGGTCCCTAATGGTTATTGTTATACTCAACTCTACCCGAGATTCGCCCGCACCTTTTCATGTCTTGTGCAGATGACGAGCAGCCTTGATGAGACTTTAGGGAGCTAGGACCAGGCGGTACACATATGTTACTGGTTGATGTGAAGAGATATAGATACGATTTAAACCTACCCTTCAGATAGGATCCTTTGTGGATGATCTCACTAGATGTTTTCTATTTTAGTTTTATCTTTAAGTTGGGCTTTATTCTGACCTCTTTTACTTTCAGTACAAAATTTTTCTACTTCAATTTTATTATGTGGTTTTCATATTTTAGTGTTCTTGGTTTGAGTTTTTGAAGGCTTAAAGTTAATTCCTTACTAATGTTAGGAAAATGTATTTTTGATTCTAGTCTCCAACCCCATTCCTATGGAAGGCGGTCATGGGGTAGTATCTATACGGGCCCCTGAATATGGGTGTGAAAAAATGGTGTCAGATGATTCGGTTCTACTAGAGAAATATGACTATGATATTTCTAATGGAGTGATAGTGTTAACTGTTTTGAGTGTGGTTTTTAGTTTGAGGTTTCCAATGTTTGTGCGACAACTTACATTTCCATACACTAGGACCCTGAATTTTAATTTCCATCTCGGTGCATGAAAACACTAATTGCGTGTGTTTTGAAAATGTTTTACATTTGATCTATATTCATTAAGCTCACCAGGTATAACTTATTGACCGTCACACACCTATTTTTTTTTCAGGATGACTCCATGTAGACAACCAGCTAGGATTCCAGAGAGAGTTCACAGTGACGGCCCACCGAGTGATGAGGCTTTGGTGTAGGGCCCTCTTAAGGTGATAACACATTCGGGTGCCGCACTAGCAGCACCACTGCCCATTGGGCAGGAGTTTCCACCAGCCCCACAAGTACACGATGCAAGACGAAGGAGCACGTAGCACATGTTACAATGGAAGAGGCCTATTAGATTTCGAGGCAAGGTGGATCTACAGGCAGCTGAGGACTGGCTAGAGGCTGTGGGTAGAGTTTTCTGCCTAGTTGGGACACCATCAAAGAATATGGTGATCCTATATGCTATTCTTTTCTAGGGCATGGTAGAGAGATGGTGGAGCCTGACGCTCCAGTTAAATGATGAGGAAACCCTCACCTGGAAGAAATTTGAGAGCCTCTTCAGGGTGGAGTTAGTTGTAGCGACACTACACTCTGTGTGTATTCTAGAGCTCTTACACTTACATAAGGGAGGCCTGATAGGAGAACATCACTCTGTGAGATTCACTAAATTCTCTCACTACTCCACCGACATGGTATGAGAACCTTTCATCTAGGAATAGACCTTTGAGAAGGGTCTCCGATGAGAGATCAGTGTGTCGATGATATCACTCAATATCCTAACCCAAGCATGATTACTCATGTAACCATTATTGGTGGAGAGATTCTTAGCTGAGCAGGACCCAATGGTGAAATCCACCGCCGTATGACAGGTAGCTGAGTCATTTATTGTAGACAATAGTCATATGATGTTGAGGTCCAAGAAGGTTAGACCTTACAGAGGATGACCCCAGGATGTAGGGTCGGAGGTGCGGAACTCATGAGGTAGTTCATGCTAGTAGAAGAATAGACTTTGATTAATGTGCAGTGGGCAGGGGAACATGGCTTGCGATTGCCCGAACTGCCATACCGATGATCAACAGACAGTAAAGGGTCTTCCAAGGCATAGGTTGAGATTCAAGTGAGGAGATTTGTAGTTTGAAAGATGTGTAAGAGGAGTAGGATACGCATCAGGTGATATGTGGCGATTTGAGGTTCTACTTCCACCACTTCCAAGTGGTCCACCATGACCTAAGAGAGCTGGAGGAAAGGAACGATCTCAGATTCAGGGAACTGATGCATATGGCTACGGTTCTCCCTATATTATTCGAGTTATGATCTATTTCTACTCCACCCTATCTTCAGTACTTATAGACACTGATACCTATCACTCATTCATTATCATGGATCTCGTTTGGATATCAGATCTTCTGATAGACCCATTGGCACAATCCTTATGATTTGAGACTCCTACAATTGGGGATTAGATGATTACACACAGGTGTTGATAGTGTGATCTTACTCTCGGAGGTGAGAGCTTTGGCTAGGATCTCTTATTAGTAGCATCAAGGCCTTAAGATTTCATCTTTGGGTATGACTGGTTATCCACGTTCCATGCTCTGATTGACTAATTGAGGCACAAAGTGCAGTGTGTCTGCAAGGTTGGAACCCGTTTTTCCTTCACCAACGAGAAGGGATCCATTGTAGCTTAGAATGAAATTTCCCAGAGGATGATGTAGCTGATCACACATCAGTTGGAAAGCCTTACTCTCAAAGTAGTTGATAATAAGAGTATGAGCTATCATGTAGTGGTGGACCAGTATGTTGATGTCATTCATGAGGATGTTTTAGGACTACTTCATCGTAGAGAGGTAGACTTCTACATCGACTTATACTCCAGGATGACACCAATATATACTCTATTATATCTGATGGCTCCCACGGAGCTTCATGAGTTGAGGGTGCAGCTGGAGGACTTGTAGAAGAAATGGGTTTATACAGATCAGTTTTTCTCCATGGGAATCCTAGATTCTGTTCTCCATGAAGGCAGATGAGAAATTGATGTTTTGCATGGAATATCAGTGACTAAATCTGGTGATCGTGAAGAACAAGTATCAACTCTCAAGGATTGATGGTCTCTTTGACCAACTGAAGGGAGATCGATAGGTTTCAAAGATAGACCTCAGATTAGGCTATCATTATATTAGGGTATGAGATAAGGACGTACCGAAGACTGCCTTCATATGCCTGTATGGCCACATTGAGTTCTAGGTAATGCCTTTCGGTGCGACCAATGCCACAGAAGTGTTCAAGGGACTTATGAGATCTTCTATCCTTACATTGATGGCTTCATTGGGGTCTTAATCAATAAAATATTGGATTACTCAGTGACAGATGAGGAGCTTGCCACTCACTTAAAGACAGTTTTGGATACACTCCGAGAGGACGAAATTTTATGGTAAGATCTCAAAGTGAGAGTTCAAGATACGAGAGGACTTTTTTGGGACTAATTATCTTGGAGGCAGGAGTTGCTGTTGATTCGGTGAAGATAGAAGAAATATTATCTTGGGAACCCCCCAGAGTGTGACTGAGGAGCAGAGTTTCTTGGGGTTTTTAGGGTACTACTTGAGGTTAGTACACGACTTTTACAGAGTTTCAACACCATCATCAGCCTTGACTAGGAAGGGACAACGCTTTGTGTGGATGTAGAGATTCCAGTATAGTCATCAAGAGTAGAGGAAAATAATAACAAGTTCCCCCTTCTTAAGGTTACTAAAATAGGGTGTTGGTTATGTTGTCTACTGTGATGCATTAGGGACTAGAATAGGATGTGTCCTGAAGAAGGAGTGAGTGCTGATCGACTATAGCTCACATCATCTGAGACAACATGAGTATAACTATGCTACCCACACCTGGAGTTAGTAGTAGTGGTATTCTCCTTGATGATGTGGAGAGACTACGTGATGGGTGAACAATTTACTATCAACTCAGATCACAAGAATCTCATGTATATGTTCACAGAAAATTACATTAACCCAAGATAGAAATGATGGATACAGTTCCTCCCAAACTATGACTTTGAGATAGTCTAAACTCATGGGAAGGGGAACGTGGTGGCAGATGCACTCAGTAGGAGGTCTGGTCTACAATTGCTGAGTGAGGTGATAGAGTAGCTATCCACTTTGTAGTTATCCTTTGTGGATAGTGAAGGAGTATCTTACTTCAAGTCTATGAAGGTTACTCCCCCACTCCTTGAGTGAGTCAAGGAGGCACTTCTTGGGGATGTAGACCACAAGGATCGGCATGCTCAGATATCCTCAGGACATGTTCTTGATGAATTTTATGACGGTGGGAAGCACTTCATCCTCTTCAAAGGATACACCATGATAATAGTGATTTTACAAAAGGAGGTGTTGTGATATTTTAATACACCCCCGTTGGAGGTACATACTTGTGTGGAAAATATGTACCAGGACCTCTAATGTTTGTACTGGTGGCCAGGGATAAAGACAATAGTGGCAGAGTTTATATTGTGATGCCTCACTTGTCAACAAGTGAATACTAAGCATTAGGTTCTAGAAATATTAGAACAACCACTTGAGGTACCAGAGATGATGTGGGATGGTATCTCCATTGACTTTGTGACAGGGCTAAATCGTACGTATAGGGGCCATGATTCCATCTAGGTGATCGTAGACCGACTCACCATGTTGGTGCACTTCCTACCCATCCAATATCAGGGATCAATATATGGATTTAGATGTGTCTATGTGAATGGAATTGTATGATTTTATGGGGTTCCATCAATGGCTGACTCAGTTCACGATGCCCGTTTTAAATCCCGTTTGTGGAAGGGATTATTTAATGTGTTCCGGAATCTGCTACGTTTGAGAACCGCCATCCTTCTTCTAACTGATGGTCCAGAGGATTGGACCAGATAGACACTCAAGGACATGGTTTGTGCTTGTGTACTTGATTTTTTCCAAATTTGGGAGGACCACCTTTCATTGGTTGAGTTCTCATACAACATGAGTTATCACTCCACCATCAGCATGGCTCCGTTTGAGGCCCGGTATGGGCAACCATGAAGATCAACTCTATGCTGGATAGACCCAGGGGAGTCAACACTTATGGGTCAAGTGTTGGTATGGGCTTCCACTGAGAAGGTGAAGATCATCAAGGAGAGGACGAAGACTACATAGATATGGCATAAGTCTTATACCGACAATAGACAGAGACCCTTGGAGTTCAAGAGGGAAATCATGTCATCCTGTGGGTCTCACCCAGAGGGGGATTGCAGTGATTTTTCTGGGGTTGAAAGTTGTCCATGAGGTTCATCAGACCTTTCCAGATCCTCATCAGCATAGTCAGGGTAGTGTACCATCTAGCTCTTCCCCAACAGATGAACCATGTGCATAACATTTTCCATGTGTCGATACTAAGGAGATGTGCATGATCCATTGCACGTTATTGACTTGGGTGAGCTGGACATTGACTATGGGGTGAGGTTAAAATATTTCTTGATGAAGAGAGAGGATCGACCAGAGTAGGTCCTATGTTGGTGGTCTATTACTCTGTCCTGAGTTTGGTGGCAAGAAAGGAACCTCAAGGAGAGTACATGGGAGTGGGAGGTTCAGATACGTGGTCAGTTCCCCCATTTGTTTCCATATATTTTTTAGTACATTTCGGGAAATAAAATACTTATTTTTGGGAGAATGTAAAGAATCATAAATCCCATGTAAATTTGTTTTAAATTTAGTGGAATCATTACATATATGCCAAAATTGACGGCATTATATTCTTGGGCTTGGAGAGCCTAGAATGGTATTTTTAACTTTTTTTAATGTTCGTTCAGTAAACGTATGAGAAGCATTTCCTATCCTCTGAATAGATGCCTAGAATTCTAATCTAAGGGCACCATTGAGCTCGCAGCATTGAGATTCACTTAAAACAGGATTAACATCAATCGTAGAAGGTCAGGTGAAAAATATTGTTTTTCGGACTTTTTGAAAGAATAATAAAATAAAATAATATTTTTTTTATTTTTATACCACCTCTTGGGTGACATTGGTGGGGACCACATAGGTGGTCAGGAATTTAAAGACGGACATTAAATGCCCAGTTACACATAGGTTGTGTAACCACCCCTCGTATAGTTAATAAAGATCGTTAATTACCCCAATTAATGAACCATTAATTGAACGGAGAGTTAAACAATTAACTTACCGTATTGATTATTGTAGTGGTGGGGAAAAGAGAATTGTGGAATCATGGGAGAATTCTTGTTTAAGACCTGAAGAATGAACATTCCCACCATTGAAGAACAAAGGTTTAAATGACAATGTTGGAGGAATCAATCCAGAAATGATGAACACCAACAGATTCAATGAACATGTATTCTTCTCCCAAAATCGCGACTTCCACTATGAATTTGAGCTAAGGGTGTTTTTTTAAATTCATGTAATTTTTTTTTCAATCCGTCATCCTTGACAAACATGACGAACATTGATTAACCAAAATAAGTTAATCTACGATTCGTACGAAATTGTGGGTGGTTGTAGTGGGATTTTTGAATGGAGTTTAGTCTTCTTTCGATGATTTTTGAACTCTAGACCTTGTTATATTGCTAACCTAGAGGGTTTGGGCCAACTGAACAAGGCCCGGACCCTCCGTATTTGTTCTATGATTGTGTTCTTTGTAGAAAATCAAAAAATATGGTGGCAAGATGAATCTGGGAGCCACGCAGTGTTGGAAGAATCTCGGGAGGTCCATAGGTGCAATGAGAAGGGAAAAAGGACCACCAAAACTCCCTCAATGGCCCACAGAAGCCCAACTGGTGGGGCACCAGCACCGGGGGATGATAGCGGTGGTCCGCTCTTGCTGGTCCTGGAGGAAGGCGGCACCCAAAGGCACCATAGTGGACAACAGGAGAAGACGACCCTTGGCTAGATGCATCAGCAGTGGCCAGCATGCTGTCACGCACACCGGAGGGAGGTTGCGACCTTATGTCGTGGCGTAGGAGGACCTGTGCCCCGCGGGTCCCGCTAATAGAGGGGGTAGTGCTACGTGGTGTTTTTGTTGCAAACTGAATGGAGGAATGTCCATTCAGGAAGAGAGATGACCCCCTCGTGGTCCGATGGGTTGTTCAAGCCACGACCCGGTGGGTCACACCAGTCCCGGCCCAGCTCGCTCGTCCGACCTAGCCGGTTCGGGCTGGGACAAGTTGGGTCGAGCCAGACCCAGACCTTCTTTGACCATGTTTCGCTTAAAAGGCCATACCATACAAACCAGATGTCTGTTTAATGGACCATCTATGGAGTAGGAATCCTTATAACTAGACAGTCATTTTGAGATAATCCACCAGATTTTTGGACAATTTTGGAGTACGACCAGTTTGGATCGAACCCAAATCCAACCGGGCCCTCGGTAGTAAAACACTTATAACTCACAGACCAGGCATCTGATTGATGCGTCCTCTGTCGCATTGGAACCCTTACGACATGAAAGTCCTTTGGGTAAATCATTTGTGAAAATTCGTGGATGATGAGGCAAGACCTATATCTTGAGGAGCAGATTCAACGGAACTCAAGTGCATTGATTGCAGGGAATCCTGTGGCTGTCTATCAATTGGAAAGCCACCCATTGTGGATCAACATCATAGCGACCCTGTGTAGATCAGCATCATATCCACCATTTGTGGATTAGAATCATAGATAACATGTATGGAGTATAATCATATAAACCATGTGTGTATCAGTACCATAGAAACCCAGTGTGGATCACCATCCTAGAGACCCTCTTTGGATCAGTAGTGCATGACCCGAAGAGGACTAGCCTTAGAGAATCCCATCATGGATCAGCAACATACGACCCTATGAGTATTGGAAATTGAACAAATTCTTCATGTTGTAGTTGTGGAACCTCCAAATGGACGAACTAATATTGATTAGTACTAATAATATTTATTCCTAATCTCTGAGTTTTATACCTGGTGTAAGATGTCATTATTTCGTGCTTTGTGTTTGAGGTCATGCTTTGTGTTTTTTCCTTTGTGGAATTTTGGGAGACCTTTTGGGGTCTCTAGGTCCCTACTGGGTATTATTATACTCACCCCTATATGGGATTCATCCACACCTAGTTGTTTATTGAGAAGGCGATGAGCAGCTTGGCTGAGACTTTAGGGATCCATGACCTAGTGGTACATGGAGGTGACTGGTTGACGTGGAGAACTGTGGAGACAAGTTATACCTACCCTTCAGGTAGAATCCTTGGTGGATGATATCAGGAGCTGTTTTCTATTGTAGTTGTATCTTTTAGTTGGTCTTTTATTCTATCCCCCTTTACTTTCAGTACACACTATTACTACTGCAATTTTACTACATTGTTTGAATCTTTTCGTGTTCTTGGTTTGTGTGTTTGTAGGCTTAAATTCAATTCCATCCCAATTTTAGTGAACTTTATTTTCGATTCTTCTTGCCAATCCCTAGCCTATGGAATGCGGGCTTAGGTTAGTATTAGCACAAGCCCCGAGGGACGGGTCGTGACACAAAAGGTTAAATGTCATTAATTCCCTAAGTATTTGGTGCCAATGGAATATTATTATAAATATACACTAATGATAAAACAATATCATGGTGGTATAAACATTGAATTGGTTTATGGTAGAGAAAACCACTTAATGGTGAAGGTCACAACATTGTGGTTTTGTGCATGGACATTCCTATGTTACATAATAATTCATGATTTTTTATTATTTATCCCACTATAATCTATCATAACTGGTTAAAATAGAACGAAACTATGTTTAAGAAGTTTCAAAAGTCCATAATTATTATTAAAACATTATAATATAGATGTAATAATTAATCCACATGTTACAATGATTTATGAGCTTTGAAAACAATTTTAAAACATTTCAAATGAGTCTAAATATACTTGATATATTTGAGAGTCTATAGAGTTTCCTTAATGTCCTATATTAATATATTAAATCCTTATATAATTATTTGGGATCTATTTGATAATTTCTGTGAAACTCCAAATATGATTCTCTCATTCTCTCTTCTATTTAACTCTAAAGATCTAGAAGTCCATGAAAAATACAAGATTCCTCTCAAAGAATTATAAGACTCATAAAATAATATGGATTACCCGTAGAAGATGGATACTTTTGTCTATGATGGATCTTCATCACAGATATATAGATGTTCTTGGAAATATTTTTTTCACAAAAGAAAATATATGTAGTTTATTTATGTTTTATTCATTCGAAATGACTGGTTGGATCTTATAAGAACAGTTATAACACAAGAATAGTGATATTAATAATATTCTATAGAAACCCAAGGAGGAGGGATACTTTTTACTATTACAATAATTCAATAATCTCATGTGGATGATCATGTACAAATCTGTTCCTATATGAACTTTCTTCCGTCTGGTCCTTGTTTTTTAGTGACATTTGAATTTTAAATTTAGTAGATGCTATTTTCTCTAAACCGGGACATACAATGGCATTAAAAGTGTTTTATCATACTAAATAATCTATTTTAGAAATGGAATAAGGATCAAGGGTATTATTGAGGTTTAAGAGAGCATCAGAAAGTCCCTTGTGTCTGGAGTAGCTGTTTTCCAGCAGCAACTGATCACTGGCCCGCCGGTGAATCCTTTATCTAGTTCTTGAAGATTACCAACATGATGGTCATGATTTTGATGGGTAAAATTTACCAAATTAACCCCCTTAGGTTTTTAATATGGCTGAACCCCCACCCCATTTTAATGCATGACATCCCCCTCTCCCTCCATTTTTCTCATTCAAACCACCAGGTTTTGGTGTGTTTTGTAGAGGTTTTTCAAGATTCAAGGTTTTTTCAAACTTTTTTAACCTCCATTATTACTTTCTATATTTAATTCTATATTTAGATTCTATATATAGTAATTTTGTTCAAAATTTCAGCAATGTATGGTGAAATAGTCTTATTCTCATTGGGATTTTTTGAAACCTAGTGAGAGGGTTAATCGAGACCACGCCCCTAATTCGTTGTATTTAGATTCAGTGAGGTATGTCATAAGAGTGAATTTTATGATCCTTTTCCTATAAATAAATAAATTTGATAAATTAATAGATGTTTGGTGTATAAGGATTTATCCTAGGATAATATGAGGAGTACATTATAGACTTCCCATTGGTGATTGTTCAAGGTTCTAAGGTGATGAAATCACCCTCTGAATTATTATCCATTATTCATATTTTGAATATAATTGTTTAATTAATTATAAATTTATTAATTAAATAATTAAGGATGTTTTAAATTATTTATAAGAATGAATGTGATTTTTGAGGTTGGTTCAATCATGGATTATCCATCAATAATTCTTGAAAAGAGCATTTAAACTATGTTAAAATGAAAAAATTGATTTTTTTAATGTAGGTGGTCCTTTAAACATGACCCTTTTGTTTTATGGATATTTAGGGATGTGTGTGATGTGTGTTCCCTCTATTAAAAGTGATATAAATTTTTAAATTTAATTAATTTTTTAACAGAAAAGTGAAGTTCCTAGTTAAACTGAACAAAGTAGCAAGTCCATGAGGCTCCTTAGTAATGGAATGATTTCATCAGGCACTACTGAATAAGGCCTTGATTATGATCCCATATTCCAAATTTAATTGAGATACCATGAGATGGTTCATTAAATATTATGAATGTGGTACAATGACCCTAATAGTGGGATCCAATAAATACATCCAGTTATATATTACTGACAGTCTGTGATGAATGGCTTAGGGGTTATCCATGTGAAAGATAAGAGACATGTTTATGACATCATCCTAGTCAGATGCTCATGTGGGGTTCTTCCAACACTGAGTTGTAGTGACCTAGGTAGTTTTACCATGATGAGATGACTGGATAGGTTTGGTGTCTGGACAAAGCTATAATGATTTGTAAAGGGGATTGGCTTGAGTCTATCACCATTGTGATAAATTCCTAGGAGGAAAGTGTGGCCTCTCTAATGTTTATTGATGTTTAGAAATGTTATGACTTTGATTTATAGGTCTTGTCCATGATGATGTACTTGATATTTAGAGACCCCTATGAGGTTACCTAATAGTGATGTGACTTTGAGCACCTGATGGATAACCTAGAGATATCTGACCATATATAGTGGATGTATATAATATTGGTTAGTGTTGATCCTGAGTGTCACATTAGAAATCAGATTGATTATTGGAGAATAATATTTATTTGATGAGTTGGGTCAGGATCTTGATATTCAATATGTGGTTTTCATAATAGTTGGTAATATGACCACTCATGTTTATGAAACATGATATATAAATATATATTGATGCACGCTATGGCATATGATTTTGGATTAGTCTGTAAAAGCTCTTATGAAAATCATGGGAAGATATGTTATATGTTCATTGATTGGTTGGAAAATGGAATCCTGATGGCCAGGAAAAGAAATTCTATACACTCTTGGAGTTATCATAGAATTCCATTAGATTGTTCATGACCTGATATTGTATACACTCATAGCATAATCTAGAAAATGCTCATGGAGTATTCATTATGCTTTATGATTATTTATACCTTATCCTTAAATGTACAGTAAAGGGGTGTGATCCCCCAAAAATATTGGCATTCAATGAATTTCTCCATGGATCTTCAGGTAGGGGTTGTGACCACAATCAAAATGTTGTATACTGACATTTAACCTAATTAATAGATATTTATTGATCATGATATTAGTTGGAACTATTACATAAAGTGATAAGAGACACCCTGACAATGTCTGAAATAGGTATGATGTAGGATTTTAGTTCTAGGGAAGGGAATATTCCCTATGTGTGGTTATTATTCATGGAATGATTGTAGGACATTATCAAAGACACTCTATTACTGGATGAAGTTGGTATAACTATCCTCTTGAGTCACTATGGAATCAAAGGGTTAGTGATATATTTTTATTTAAGTTCAATAATTATTTATTTATTATAATAAATTTACATGTGTGTACACTATATTTAATAGACATGTACTAGAACACATTGGCAGTTTCCTAATGAGTTATACTCAAACTCCGCTTAGGCGGCCATGGAACATGTGTTCCCAAGAAACCTCACTTGTTGTACGTTTTTTGTTGGGATGAGGCCCATAATTGAATGGTTCAGTTGGAGAAGTTTGATTTGCATTGGAGACTGGTATGTGGTATATCATTTTGTTATTGGATAGTTTGAATGTATTTTTATTCTTATTTCATTTGTATACATGATAATCTTGATAGATGATCATTACTATATGACTATGTGATTTTGCAACATGTATTAGTATTGATGGTTGTATTTTTAGGCTTCTTCTCACTACAATAGATGGTTATGATTTATGTATGATGTTTGGATATTTTTTTATTGTTTTTTTCACACAAATATGTTTCCATTTTCTCCACTTGGTGACATCCTAGACCCCTATTGCTAGACATCTCCCTCTAGCTTATGGGGAGGCATGCTAGAGATCTAGTTGCCTTTGATATGGTTTCTATTTAGAGTGAACTACAATGTATTTTGATAATTTTGTATTAGATCATTTTAGTGAATAGTATCATATATTTTTAATAGAGTATATTTTATTTCATCTTACTGATGGGGAGATAGTATACATTTGATATAGGAATTTGTCAAATCTGGCGATGGATAACATATCGGTGTGTTGTGAACACCATTCCTAGTGGGAAGTCTAGGTGACCAGGGGAATAGAATTTTTTTCTTGTTATTTTATTTTATAGTTGACTAATATTTCTTTTGTGACACCCTAGGGTGATTTATAATTATGATTTCTAGTTTATGGTGTATGGAGTTTTTTCATCTGAGGCTTTTTTCAAGAGGCTAGATATTTTATAGGGATCTTGGAACATCATTCTATGAGGAATCTTCTAGAATCGTATTTTTTAAATAGGATTCACAAGAAATATTTTTTCATTTATTGGATCTGTATTACTTAATTTGAGAGTTAAACTATTTATTGTTTCAAAAAAAATTACAATTTTTCCCATTTTAACTTCTTGGTGGAACTCTATTCAGCTCAACCAAGAAATTTATTTTTTCTAATGTAAGGTCATGTGTATCTATATAGGCATACTCCCTGATGATAGTGATACATTCCCTTATGTCAGGGATGCAAAACAATCCTATTAGGTTGAAATAGGAATACTATTTTCTTGGGTATGGTTATTATTTGGGTTCATTTACTTAAAGTGTTAATGAAAACTAATATAGATTGTCCTATATATATTATAATGAAAGTATACTTAACCAAACATTAGTTATGATTTACTTGATATACATTTTCACAAGGTGATTCTAGTTGTATATGTATTTGTCTACTAATGTGCCCTGATACTTCAGAGAGTAGTCTGTTGTACAGATACATTAGGAGGGTGGGTTCCCGAGGAGTGTGTTGTGATTTTTGAACATTATGTTATTTATGTGGATATGGGTGACTGGGGATGGATGTGTTTTAATGTGAGTGGAATTTATATTTTATATGTGTTCGTGAATTATTCTCAATGGATTTTGACATATGTGATACCTGATTTATAGTTTGGGTGAGATACCCTAGCGACCATTGATATTTTACATGGGACTTTTGAGAGTTTATGCCTAGTGATGAGTGTGGGGTAACTATAAGATATGGTTTAACACATTATTTTGATTACCATTGTTGTAGGAAGAGTGTTTGGAATCTATCTTTTTTATTCTTATACAAGGGATGTTCTATAGGAACTGTGATTCAATCATGTAAATTCCTTGAGGGTATTTGATAAAAGAGGGGTGTACATGGGAGATGTGTTTGAATTGATCATGATATTCTCAGAGGACGGGAATACCCTTGGAGGGTTTTTAAATTGGCAAGGTGATAATTCCATGGGTTTATGGGTTAATAAATATTGAGTATCAGTGCTTTGGTACTGAGGAAATATTTTAAGGGAAGGAACAATAATGTTCATAACCCTATTGATACAAGATGATCTTCTGAGCATGTTTAGAGACTGAGTAGGCACCTATGATTTTAGAATGATTCCATAGTAAACCAATTATCATATGATAGATCATTTCACAATTGAATTTCTTAATTTTTAAAGGGTTTCCTGAGGGTACTCTTGGTAAAATGATATTGACCTACACATGAGAAAAATATATGTTTTAGGTACACGATATAAGTTTTAATGTGTAACATCCCAAGTAAGTAATGAGTAATATATATTTTTATCTATGTCTATTAATGAATTAGATAGTGTTTTAGAGGCCTAAAAATAAAATAAATCTAATCATATGCATGGAATACCCTAATATTCTTAAAAGATTGTTTTACTGCCTTTTGATGGCAAACCCTTTTTAAATCTATCTTTTGACAATTTTATAAGCTATGTTTGTCAAAATAAACTTATTCTTTATTATTGGGACATCAAAATTTACTTTGTGTGAATTTTTGGTATTTTTCAGACAATGTTAATTTTTTAATGAATAGTGAAAAATACTGCATTTTACATCAAAACTGCTTTTTAATATAATTTATTTATATGATTAGATTATCTTTTGAATTGGTTTTGAAGGGAAATTAGAATATATTTTTACCATTTAATCCAATGGTGTTCATTGGAATAAATTTCAGTTTGAAATTGGACTTAAACTGGTATCAATCTTTTGATACTTATTTTTTCATAAAAACACGCTATTTGTCATGACAACGGGAATTAATTATTAAATAAATTAATGTGACTTATATGTTTTGAATTTTTCAAAATAGACTTCATTTTTGAATTCGTAATATCAAATATAGCTTAGGTTGAATTTTTGGTAATTTTCTGAAAAACTTCAATTTTTGATGAATAGTGAAACCACTAAGTGGTAATTATAAAAACTGATTTTTCCGTTTAAATGAAATTTTGCCATCATTGTGTTTTGAATTTCAAAAATCCAACAAACATGGTTGTCATTAATAAGTAAAATGTGGCTCAATGGGATTAAAATAATTTTTTGGTGAATAGTAACTTATTAAGTTCTTAATCGCGATTAGAGGTAATTAGTGTAGTTTAAGGTAAAAATAATGCTTTAATAAAATGAGATGAGCTTGACACATGTCCTACCCTCATTTTTTGTGTCATGGATGACCAAGACAAGCCATGGGTCAACTTGGGGACCCCATGGAGCCACTTTGGTTGGGAAATGACATAAACAACTTTTCATTTAATATTAATGTAAAAATGACACAAACATGAGTTTTGTTACTAAAACAATTTTTACATGGGGTTATACAAGTCATATTTTTGACAATAAATATTCATTATAAATATAAAAATCATTCCTAAATCATAGTATTTTTTTATAATTTTTCGACATTAAATAAATTAAATTATTTATGACATCATGATGATACAGCGATGACCTCATTATTTAACGATTTAAATAAAATGGAAAGATAATGTAATATCTAAGACCTACACATGTAAAAAACATATTGGATGAGTGTATTTAGAACCCTTATCACCTTATCTTGAATTATATCAATGTGGGTCTTTTTGAATCTGAAAATCATTTTAAAATAAAGTAACTTATCTTTACGTTCCAAGAGTGACCCTCCTCTCCTCTTATAAAAGGCCCCCACCTCTACCTCCTTACCCACACATAAAAAGCCTTTGGTTCGGCCACATCTGCCCATTTTTTCTCTCCACTTCCCTCTCTTACTTCTTGAAGCCTGACTTTGGGCAGAAGTCTTCCCAAGGAAGCCTTTGATCTCAAACCAAAGGGAGTTACCCGATTTTAAGGTAATGTATTCTTTTGAGTCCTTTTGTTTTATTTTGCTTCTCCAACCCCCTAAACTCTTTTTATTCTTTTCTTTTGTAATAACTACAGTATCCTCAATATACTAGGATGTTGTTATAATAAGTATTCTAGCTACACATACACACACCTACATCTAATGGTTAACGAACATACTGTTTCTGTGGATGATGAATTTATGCCTCCTGAAACGATGATTGTTCAACATTCTTTTTAACACCTTCAAGGGTGTCTATTAAGATGTCACTATATTTATATATGATATATAATATGTTTATGTTTTCCTTAAGTTTCTGTATTTTCCTTTTTGGTCATACCTTTATGGTTTCCATTATGGGTGAACGCGATATCTCCATTTAAGGAAGTGCGGACTACCGCCCCCTCAAAGTGATTTGATTCGTTAAATACCATATGTGGGACGTATAAAGGATGGAACTATGATATTATATATGATATTATATTGGAATTATAATATACCTTTATATCATTATGATTCCATTCTCTAAAATACAAAATATAACTGAATGTAGCGTTCATGCGTACGTACGGCTTACCGTCTCCATGAACGGTGCATTTCATTTCTTACCTCTAAATGATTATGTAATATTATAAATGCATGGATGTACTGGATATATATGAAATATATGATATCTACATCATTAATACCATTCTGGATATAATGGATACACGAACAACTTGTAATTATAATGGGTTTATTTTTGACTCAAGTACCAATGATCGTTAAAATGACTGTTATTAACTTAAATAATTACATAGTGTTCATGACATGGTAATAAGTGATATAAAATGAATAATGAACTTGAAAAAGGTTCTTAAGAAAGTATAAATTAACTCAAGTTTATTATTTAGGACATTAAAGAACGATCGAGTCAAGTCGGACCCGAGGTATGGGACTTCGTCTCAATCTCCTTTCATTGAGGCATATTTTGTTTTATACACAACCTTCTTTTATACGGTGTATAAACCCCTTTGGATTTTACGTTTATCCAAAAGGAATATTTTTTATATGAAGCGTTTACTAAACGACAAAAGGGAATGTTTTTGCCGTATGTACGCGGCGACAACGACTTCTCCACCGCCGTGACCATTATTTGAGTTTCGGCTTCCTCTACAAGCCATACATTTTTTAAAGAAAAATAAATACCATGTTTTACTTTCTTTTATTTTGGTATTGAAAATGGTTTTCATAATGTTTTTTTAACAATTTGTTGTATTGATATCTTGTGATTGAAAGGTGGAAATGTTATGTTTCCTTTATGCATGTTTTATGTGATATGATTATGTTGAGGTTCTTGGGAATTATTATGAAGACGGGTAGTTCCGTAATAAACTAAGGGCGGGTGAGCCCGATATAGCTCTCAAATGCATTGGGTAACGCGAAGGAGTGAAACCTCAAGGTTTCTCCGAAGAAATTTAGGGAATATACTATGATGGGTATTACAAACGCAACCAAGAGGGTTACTCCCTACGTAAGAATGTTATGAATGCCTCAAGTTACCTTTATGTCTTATGATTTCTATGATTTATTCACGATTTGATGAGGTATGTTAAAGTGCTTATGTTTTATGGGTAAAGTATGATTTCATTCTTATGTATATATGTACCCATGTTTCCTTTCCATATTTTTATATCCCTTACTGAGATTTTTATGCTCATCCCAAGTTTTTTTGAAATGTTTTTCACAGGTCAAGGGAAAGGTACATGATATGATAATAGTGTCAAGGAAGTGTCATGAAATAATCCATGTTTTATTTTAAATATGTTTCCATTGATGGGAAAGAAGAATACTATCTTTATGTAACCACTTTGTTTACATGTGGAATGTAATGCAAGTTTTATGATCTAATTCTCTAAAACTCTAAACCCGAAAAGATCCTCAATGTGTAATCTTGTAATAACTCAAGATTATGTATGGTTTAAGGCTAGGGCCTTATAGTTGGAATAAAATGTCAGTTTTGATAACTTTAGGAGTTAGAATTCTATTAAATGATTATCCAAAAATATTTTTTTTGAAATGATATAGCATTTGAAGATTACCATGTTGCTTCATCTAAAACATGTTTGTTCAGAATGGTTTTCCGTAGAGGAAATAGGGAAGCCGTGCTAGGAAGGCATGCAGAAGGAAATAAACTTCCGAATCAACATCCTGAGATGGTCGGAATTGGAACTGAATAGTTTGTTGAAGTAATGGCGCAGTTGACTCAAGCGATAAATGGCGATGGTATCCATGCACGAGATCAGTCAGATCAACCGCAGAGGAACATGTCAGTGGTGGAACATTTCATGAGGCAACATCCCCCATCATTCAGAGGATCATCTGACCCTGTGTTAGCTGAAGGGTGGATTAAAGCACTGGAGAAGATTTTTGATGTCATGGGGTGTTCGGACAATCAAAAGGATAGTCTTGCTATTTACCGTTTGGAGGGTGAGGTAGATCAGTGGTGGTCTATGGTTAAAAATATCAGGGATGCTGATGAGATTGATGCTCTCGACTGGGATGAATTCAAAGGTATGTTTCTTGAGAAGTATTTTCCTAAGGCTGTTCGACTTAGGATGGAAATGCAATTCTTGGAATTGAGGCAAGAGGAAGACTCAGTGGATACCTATGAAGAAAGGTTCACTCGATTGGCAAAGTATGCTCCAAATTTTATCCGAGACCTTGATAGTAAAATCAATCGTTTTTACTCAGGATTAAAGCCAAAATATCGAAGGGCATTAGCTTCTAGTGAGTTTAAAAGTTATGAAAATCTTGTTCGATGTGCTGAGAAGGTGGAAATGGAGTTTTCCGATGACCAAGTGTTCTATAACAACCAGCAGAAGAAGAGACCGAGGTGGCAGGAGAAAGGTAAGAATTCATCAAAAAAGTCTGATGGTAAGAAAACTATGTTTCCAGTTTGTGATAAATGTGGCAAAAGGCATGTTGGGGAATGTCTTCTGAATTCTGGATAGTGCTACCGATGTGGTAAGATGGGACATAAGGCTCGTGATTGCACTGAAAATGATCAAGGTGAAGGTAATACCAAATTTGATTTACAGTTAGTGAAATGTTATAAGTGCAATGAGATGGGTCACAATGCAAATGAGTTTCCAACAAAGAGCTTGAGTGATGGGAAGCAGTTAGACTACAAGAAGAAAGGGGTGGTGAAATCCTTTGAAATTACTTCAGCAGATGTCGGGCCATCAAATAAAGTTGTATCAGGTACTTTGTTTGTTTTTTCATATTATGCCAGTGTGTTGTTTGATTCGGGGTCTACACATTCTTTCATCTCTGAAACCTTTTCTAATAAAATGGGAATAACATCTCAAGAAACGAATCCTGAACTTTTGGTAAAAACACCTGGGGGAAATGTTGAGGCAAAAAGAATTTATAAGAATCTTCCTATCCTTATATGTGGAAAGAACCTACTTGCAAACCTTATTGTTCTACCTCTAGTAGAGTTTGATGTTATCCTAGGTATGGAATGACTCTCTATTTACCATGCTAAGATTGACTATAGAGCTAAAGAAGTTTCTTTTCAGAAAGACTTTCAGTTTGTTTACATGAATGAACCCTTAATTTTGATAACTTATCAAGAGGCTGAGAAACTTGTAAAAGATGTAAATGAATGTTAACTTGCACACATCGTTGAAAATAAAGGAACTATTCAGATTAATGATGTGCCAGTGGTAAATGAGTGTCCTGATGTTTTTCCTGATAAGTTTCCTGGAATAATACCAGATCGGGAAGTTGAGTTTACTGTTGACATAGTTCCTGATGCTAAGCCAATTTCAAAACCCCCTTATCGAATGGCTCAAATTGAACTTTTAGAGTTGAAGGAGAAATTGCAAGATTTATTAGAGAAAGGTTTCATTCAACCTATCACATCACCATGGGGTGCTCCTGTTTTATTTGTTAAAAAGAATGATGGTTCTATGAGACTTTTTATTGATTATAGAGCCTTGAATAACATCACTGTTAAGAACAAATATCCTTTGCCTCATATAGATGATTTTTTTGATCATATCCAGGGAGCTTAGTTTTTTTTCAAAGATTGACTTGAGATCGGGGGTACCATCAGCTGAAGGTAAAAGAGGCAGATATTCTGAAGACCGCGTTCCGTACGAGATATGGCCATTATGAATTTGTATTAATGCCTTTTGGGATAACCAATGCACCTGCTATATTCATGGACTTAATGAATAGAATTTTCCATGAGTTCTTGGATATGTTTGTGGTGGTTTTCATTGATGATATTTTGGTGTTTTCTAAAAGTAAAGAGGAGCATGAAAGACATTTAAGGGTTATCTTGCAAACCTTAAAAGAAAAGAAACTGTATGGAAAATTTAGAAAGTGTGAGTTTTGGTTGCAACAAATTTCTTTCCTTGGTCATATTGTTTCTAATGATGGCATAACCGTTGATCCTGCAAAAACAAAAGTTGTTGAAGAATGGACAAGACCCACAAATGTAACTGATATTCGTAGCTTTCTTGGTTTGGAAGTCTATTACAGAAGGTTTGTTAGAAATTTTTCACGGTTATCTAGTCCAATGACTAAGATAACTCGGAAGGGTGTTAAGTTTATCTAGACAAAGGAATGTGATGATTGTTTTCAGGAATTGAAAAGAAGATTGGTGAATGCTCCAGTTTTGGCACTACCTTCCAGGAATGGTGAGTTTGTTATATACAGTGATGCTTCATTGAAAGGACTTGGTTGCGTCCTAATGCAGAATGATCAGGTAATTGCTTATGCTTCACGACAGTTGAAAACTCAAGAGGTAAATTACCCTACACATGATTTGGAATTAGCTATTGTTGTTTTTGCTTAAAAAATTTGGAGGCATAATTTGTATGGAGTAAAGTGTGAAATATATACCGATAACAAATGTTTAAAGTATATATTCACTCATAAATAATTGAACATGAGACAAAGGATATGGCTAGAATTAATCAAGGATTATGATTGTACAATTCATTACCATCCGGGAAAAGCAAATAAAGTGGTTGATGCTTTGAGTCGAAAAAGTAATGCTTCATTAGCAATATTGCATTTGGAACGTGATCCATTGGTTAAGGATTTGATGAACTTTGGCATAGAAGTTTTTGGTGCAGGAAGTTCTTCTGTTTTGTTTCAGGTATCAGTGAGATCATCTCTATCAGATAGAATCAATCAAGCACAGAAGCAAGACAGTGAGTTGCAGAAAAAGGTAGAGCTGGTTCAGAAAGGTAAGTTGCCTGAATTCAACATTGATAATGATTGTGTTTTGAGATTTGGGAAGAGACTGTGTGTGCCTTCTGATTTACAGTTGAAGAGAGAGTTGTTATGTGAAGCTCATAGTTCTCCGTTTTCAGTTCATCCAGGCAGTACTAATATGTATAGAGATCTGTGGGAGTATTACTGGTGGGATGGAATGAAAAGAGATATTACTGATTTTACTGTGAAGTTTTTGACATGTCAATAGGTTAAAGCAGAGCGGAAGTTACCGAAAGGGATGCTTCAGCCTTTACCAGTTCCAGAGTGGAAATGGGAGAATATATCCATGGACTTTGTTGTGGGATTACCGAAGACATCTCGAGGTAATAATGCAATCTGGGGTATTGTTGATCGCTTGACCAAATCTGCTTATTTCCTTGCTATACGAGATACTTTTTCCCTGGATCAACTTTCCCGTTTGTATCTTAAAGAGATAGTCAGGTTACATGGAGTTCCCCTCTCCATTTTATCTGATCGTGATCCTAGGTTCACTTCTAACTTTTGGAAAGGCCTTCAGAAGTCGTTGGGTACTGAAATAAATTTTAGTACAGCTTTTCATCCTCAATCAGATGGGCAGTCAGAACGAAAAATTCAGACCTTGGAGGATATGCTATGTTCTTTCTCTATGGATTATCAGAGAAGTTGGTACCAACATCTTTCTTTGGTTGAATTTTCATATAATAATTGTTTTCATTATAGTATACAGATGGCACCATTTGAGGTGTTATATGAGAAGCGGTGTCAAACTCCAGCTTTCTAGGATGAAGTGGGTGAATGGAAGTTGATGGGACCCGAATTGGTAGAAGAGATGGCAGAAAAAGTTCAGCTGATTCAGAAGAACATGAGAACAGCTCAGAGTAGGTAGAAGAGTTATGCAGACAACATGAGGAAGGATCTAACTTTTGAGGTAGGTGATCATGTTTTTCTCAAAGTATCACCATGGAAAAGTGTGATGCGATTTGGTAAGAAAGGAAAGCTGAGTCCAAGGTTTATTGGACCATATGAAATTCTGGAGAGAGTTGGATCAGTTTCATACTGGGTGGGTTTACCTCCGAGTTTATCTCTGGTACACAATGTTTTTCACGTTTCGATGTTGACAAAGTATATGCCAGATCCATCTCATGTTTTGAGTCCAGAGGTAGTTCACCTGGAAGAGAACCTATCTTATGAGGAACAACCGGTCCAGATTCTTGACCACAGGGAGAAAGTGTTACGGAATAAGGTGATTAATCAGGTAAGGGTTTTGTGGAAAAACCACATGATGGAAGAGGCAACATGGGAATCTGAAAATGCAATGAGGGATAAGTACCCCCATTTATTCGATAAGTAAATAAATTACGGGGACACAATTTTCAAAAGGGGGGAAGGATGTAACATCCCAAGTAAGTAATGAGTAATATATATTTTTATCTATGTCTATTAATGAATTAGATAGTGTTTTAGAGGCTTAAAATGAAAATAAATCCAATCTTATGCATGGAATACACTAATATTCTTAAAAGATTATTTTACTGCCTTTTGATGGAAAACCCTTTTTAAATCTATCTTTTGACAATTTTATAAGCTATGTTTGTCAAAATAAATTTATTATTTATGATTGGGACATCAAAATTTACATTGTGTGAATTTTTGGTATTTTTCAGACAACGTTCATTTTTTAATGAATAGTGAAAAATACTGCATTTTACATCAAAACTGCTTTTTAATCTAATATATTTATATGATTATACTATCTTTTGAATTGGTTTTGAAGTGAAATTAGAATATATTTTTACCATTTAATCCAATGGTGGTCATTGGAATAAATTTCACTTTGAAATTGGACTTAAACTAGTATCAATCTTTTGATACTTATTGTTTCATAAAAACACGCTATTTGTCATGACAGCGGGAATTAATTATTAAATTAATTAATGTGACTTATATGTTTTTAATATTTCAAAATAGACTACATTTTTTAATTCGGAATATCAAATATAGCTCGGGGTGATTTTTTGGTAATTTTATGAAAAACATCAATTTTTGATGAATAGTGAAACCACTAAGTGGTACTTATAAAAACTGATTTTTCCATTTAAATGAAATTTTGCCATCATTGTGTTTTTAATTTCAAAAATACAACATACATGGTTTTCATTAAGAAGTAAAATGTGGTTCAATGGGATTAAAATCATTTTTTGGTGAATAGTAACTTATTAAGTTCTTAATCGCGATTAGAGGTAATTAGTGTAGTTTAAGGTAAAAATAATGCTTTAATAAAATGAGATGAGATTTACACATGTCCTACCATCATTGGTTGTGTCATGGCCGACCAAGAAAAGCCATGGGTCAACTTGGGGACCCCATGGAGCCACTTTGGTTGGGAAATGACATAAACAACTTTTTATTTAATATTAAAGTTAAAATGACACAAACATGAGTTATTTTACTAAACCAATTTTTACATGGGGTTATACAGGTCATATTTTTTACTATAAATATTCATTAGAAATATAAAAATATTTCCTACATCATAGTATTTTTTTTATAATTTTTAGACATTAAATAAATTAAATTATTTATGACATCATGATGATGCAGCGATGACCTCATTATTTAACGATTTAAATAAAATGGAAAGATAATGTAATATCTAAGACCTACATGTCCAAAACCTATTGTATGAGTTTATTTCGAACCCTTATCACCTTATCCTAGAATTATATCAATGTGGGACCTTTTTAATTGGAAACTCATTTTAAAATAAAGTAACTTATCTTTACTTTACAAGAGTGTCACTCCTCTCCTCTTATAAAAGGCCCCACCTCTACCTCCTTACCCACACATTCAAAGACATTGGCTCGGCCAACCCTGGCCCATGTTGTCTCTCCACATCCTGCTCTTACTCCTTGAAGCCTCACTTTGGGCATAAGTCTTCCCAAGGAAGCCTTTGAGCTCAAACCAAAGGGAGTTACCCGATTTTAAGGTAATGTCTTCTTTTGAGTCCTTTTGTTTTATTTTGCTTCTTCAACCCAATAAACTACTTTTATTATTTTCTTTTGTAACAAATCCAGTATCCTAAATATACTAGGATGTTGTTATAATAAGTATTCTAGCTACACTTACACACACCTACATCTAATGGTTAACGAACATACTTTTTCCGTGGATGGTGAATTTATGCCTCCCGAAACGATGATTGTTCAACATTCTTTTAACACCTTAAAAGGTGGAAATTAAGATGTCACTATATTTATATTTGATATATAATATGTATATGTTTTCCTTAATATTCGGTATTTTCCTTTTTGGTCATACCTTTATGGTTTCCATTATGGGTGAACACGATATCTTCATTTAAGGAAGTGCGGACTACCGCCCCCTCAATGTGATTTGATTCGTTAAATACCATATATGGGACTTATAAAGGATGGAACTATGATATTATATATTATATTATACTGGAATTATAATATACCTTTATATCATTATGATTCCATTCTATAAAATACGAAATAGAAATGAAAGTAGCGTTCATGCGTACGTACGACTTACCGTCTCCATGAACGGTGCATTTCATTTCTTACCTCTAAATGATTATGTAATATTATAAATGCATGAATGTAATGGATATATATGAAATATATGATATCTACATCATGAATACCATTCTGGATATAATGGATACAGAAAAACTTGTAATTATAAAGGGATTATTTTTGACTCAAGTACCAATGATCGTTAAAATGACCGTTATTAACTTAAATAATTACATAGTGTTCATGACATGGTAATAAGTGATATAAAAGGAATAATGAACTTGAAAAAGGTTCTTAAGAAAGTAGAAATTAACTCAAGTTTATTATTCAAGACATTAAAGAAAGATCGAGTCAAGTCGGACCCGAGGTATGGGACTTCGTCTCAATCTCCTTTCATTGAGGCATATTTTGTTTTATACACAACCTTCTTTTATACGGTGTATAAACCCCTTTGACTTTTATGTTTATCCAAAAGGAATCTTTTTTATACGAAGTGTTTACTAAACGAAAAAAGGGAATGTTTTTTCCGTACGTACGCGGCGACAATGACTTCTCCACCGCCGTGACCATTATTTGAGTTTCGGCTTCCTCTACAAGCCATACTTTTTTTTAAATAAAAATAAATACCATGTTTTACTTTTCTTTTATTTTGGTATTGAAAATGGGTTTCATAATGTTTTTATATCAATGTGTTGTATTGATATCTTTTGATTGAAATGTGGAAATGTTATGTTTCCTTTATGCATGTCTTATGTGATACGATTATGTTGAGGATCTTGGGCATTATTATGAAGACGGGTGGTTCTGTGATAAACTAAGGGCGGGTGAGCCCGATATAGCTCTCCAATGCATTGGGTAACACGAAGGAGTGAAACATTATGGTCTCTCCGAAGAGATTTTGGGAATATACTGTGATGGGTATTCCAAACGTAACCAAGAGGGTTACTCCCTACGTAAGAATGTTATGAATGCCTCAAGTTACCTTTATGTCTTATGATTTCTATGATTTATTCATGATTTGATGAGGTATGTTAAAGTGCTTATGTTTTATGGGTAAAGTATGATTTCATTCTTATGTATATATGTACCCATGTTTCCTTTCCATATTTTTATATCCCTTACTGGGCTTTTTATGCTCATCCCATGTTTTTTTGAAATGTTTTTCACAGGTCAAGGGAAAGGTACATGATATGATGATAGTGTCAAGGAAGTGTTAAGAAAGAATCCATGTTTTATTTTAAATATGTTTCCATTGATGGGAAAGAATAATACTATCTTTATGTAACCACTTTGTTTACATGTGGAATGTAATGCAAGTTTTATGATCTAATTCTCTAAAACTCTAAACCAAAAAGGATCCTCAATGTGTAATCTTGTAATAACTCAAGATTATGTAAGGTTTAAGGCTGGGGCCTTATATAATGAGATGTGACTCATAGGCTCATGATTTTGGTTTTATGATTTGGTGGTACTTTAGTGTTTGCCCATTATTTTAGAAGGAATCAAGTCATTATTCATTAGATATTCATGGTACTAGTTGAATTATAAATCAGTAAATGGCCATATGTTAGCCTAACTGAGGGGGTTGATGAAAATTTTATGGGAATGGTTTCCTAGAGCATGAGATGGGAATGAGGGGAATGACCTATATAATAAAAGGTGATATCATGAGTGGATTATTTCTAGGTTTATAGTGTAGATGAGTGTGGTTATAGAGGATTGGGACATTTTGTTTAGTAGTGAAAACCTATTGAGGTTTCAATAGATGAGTGGTATGTGAGAAGTAGGATGGTTGGGAGTGAACCAAAAATTATTGAGGGATGTGACCCTTATTGTTGAAGAGAATACGATTAATTTCTTTGATGTTGTTTCCATGAGAAATGAATAGTAATTGTTTGAAATTTTGAGTTATGATTAGGTTTGAATGAGATTGGATATGTTTGACCATCAGGTTTGGTAATGAATATATTATGGCATACGGGGATATAGATTGTGATATCGTAATGTTATTATAATAAACATCTTATGGTATGGAGATTCACACAAGTCTTGGTAATCTGACCCACTGGTCAAAAGGGTAACAGAGATGTGATATTTCTCATTGGGCAGTCGTGATGACACTGGATACCAATGCAAGTATAAATAGAATTTAAAAAATATTTCATCTTGAATGACGTATCAGAGTCAGGATATAATGCTGGATGGAGTATGCATTTATGAGATAGACTCAGGATAAACATTAGATTATTCGAGTGTTCTTCATGTTTGCGGAATTTCGGTGCTCACGATATGTCAGGATAAAAATTTTGGTTGGTTGAGCATTCATCTAGGAATTAAATTGAGGATTGATTATAGAATACAGTGAATGGGTTCAAGGTGACCAAGTGATGTATCAAAAATTTAAGGGATCATGATTTGGTAAATGGATAGTGATTTGATGGATAAATATGAGTGTATTATGGGAATAGATGGCCATAAAAGATGTGCTAATCATTTTTTACTATGATTAGATTCAACATATTATTAAAATAATTTGATATGTCGTATTGGTTATGATAGGTGCTCTTTGAGGATTGGTAGGGGATTTTGGGGGACATTCTACGTATTTAAGACCCATGTGTATGGGTAAGGAGACTCAACTAAATCTCTCTAGAGTTACGGAATGTGGATTAGTATTTCATTATCACTAGTGTTTTCAAGTATGTTTTTCGTACTGTGGGATTGAAATTTCACCATGAAAATTGGTAGATGTTAGAGGCGTATTTTTGGTAGGGGATTCCAATGTTGGGGAGCACTATACTAGCAATAATATATTATGAGAAGAGTTGTATGGTTGGGAGTACAAAAACACTATTGGTTAATGTTATTCTCATACTTGGGTGTCTCGAGATGGATGGGCTCCATGGAGTGTCATATTGATGTTTTAGTACTGTTGAATAAATGTGTCAGGAAATTTGGTTCTTGGTTCACAATGTTTTTCATGTTTTATCAAGGAAGAGTATTGTGAATATGTGAATGTGATGCACCCTTTTTTAATTAAATTGGTTAACAATGCAAGTCAGTATGTGCAGCTCAATGGCCATAGAGGATTCATGAGGATGAGAAGTGTTATGACACAGATGTTGTAATAACCTGCATATATACAGGACATGTTTCTCAAAATAGAATTTGAATTTTTGTTTTTTTGGATAGTATAATTTTAGAACCAGTACTTAAAATAGTATTTTGAGAGTATTTTCATCCAAAAGGATGTGTTTTGGATGCAGAATATGGTTTAAGAGGTTTCTCAGAGGCTTGATAGATCTTCAAGAATGACCTGGGTAGTTAGAGATGTGGTTTTTTGGTAGAATCCAATAACAGCCAACCAGTTGGAGGCCATCAGCTTACCATTGGGATGTCGATGACTTTAAACCACTACCATTTCCACCATCTGGTGGTAAACATTGTACAAGATGGCTAGTGAAGCCATTAGCTCACCAGTGAATCCTTCCAGCTATCCGGTGGTGATTTTAATGGGGAAAATTGTCTAAATTATCCCCTAGGATATTTAATATAGGATATACTACTTTTTAACTATGGGAACATGAAAACCCCCTACCCATCCTTAATACTCATTTAACCCTCCTTGTTTTTAGGGTGTTTTTCTACATATTTCCAATGATTCAAGGTATGTTTCATCTGATGTTTTCCTATATTATTTATCCAACCTATTTATTTATAATATTTAGATTCTCTGTATTGGAATTTTAATGAAAATTTCATTGGATTATGAAGCAATCATCCCATTATATTGGGGTTTCTTGGCATCCAAGATATAAATAATCCCAAGACTATGTTCTCACATCATCAGGCATCATTTCAATGAGGTGTGTTGTTGGAGTGAAGTTAAAGATATTTTTTCCATATATTAAATTAAATTTTTAATTAAATTGATGTCATGTGTTATATATTTTTTCTGATTCTATGAGTTTTTTATAGATCACCTCCATGTGTTTAGTCATGATTTTTTTGTGGAATAAGAGTTGAGTGAGTTTTTAGCCATTTTTTCTCTTTAGAATTTAATTTTTTAATTAATTTTAAATGTTAAAATTTATTAATTAAGGATTATATCCATGAATTAGGAGATCATGTGTGATTTTGATCTTGGGTTGATCATGGATGGTCCTTTTATGACTTTTAGATAGATAATATTAGAAAATTTAATAATTGGAAATGACTTGTTTATGTTAGGACATACTTTAAACATAATCCTTTTATATTATTCATGTTTATGGTTTTGTGTGATGTGTGTATAACCATTGAAGTTTGTCATCCTTATTTAAATTAAGTAATTTTTTTTAAGAAAAAATGAAGTGTCTGGTTAATCTAAACAATGTTTCAAGGCCATGAGGGTCCTTCCAACATTCTTGATTTCCGTAGCCACTGATGATCGAGGCATTTATTATTATTTTTTATACCTTGTACCCTGAGATGGAATAAGGGGGTTTATTAAATTTGATTATTGTATCATAGTATACCAAGTAGTATTAAGCATTATATACCTCAAGGTAGATGTCAGTGATGAGTTGAAATGAATGGTATATGTTCTTCTATGTGAAACCTAAAATATTATTTTATGACTTTGGGAAAGTGAGATGATCATGGAGTTTTATTCCCGTACCATAATGTAGTGACCTAGTTGGGTGGACCATAATGAAATTAATGGATAGTTTTCGTGTTTGGACTTACCTAGAGTGATTTAGAAAAGTGATGATCCTTATTCCATTACACTTGTGATACATTCCTTGTAATCCCAATATGCCTCAATAATATTTGATAATGCCATGAATTGTTATGTCTTTGAGTGATGAGAGTTGAACTAAATGATGTACATGAGATTTATGGAACCTTATGTGGTTTATTATCTCTTGTGACATATTTAGGACATGATGGGAACCCTAGGGATATTTAACTACAGTGAGAGGTTGTATACAGGAATGGGAAGCGAGGAGTTCAGGTGTAACCATAGAACCTGGATCCATCATTTGAGTCTGATACAACAGTTCTGAGTATATTAAAGCTCTAGGGAGTTTGAATGTTGTTTTAATGATTATTTGGTATATTTCCACCAATGCTTATGATATATATATATATATATATATATCAGTGCATGATATAGTATGCACTCTTGGAGTGGTTTTTAAATGCCCTTTGGGCAGTCATGAAATGATATGGTATATTTTATTTCATTTTTTGGTAAACACCCTCGGGTTGACAGTGACATAATATGGTATACACTATTGGAGTAGTTGGTAAAATTCCTATATATGGTCAAGAAATGATATTGTATATACTCATGGAGTGGACTATAAAACACTCATGGATAGGCCATTATGCATTGGGTTTCCTTAGACATGATCCCTGGATCCATAGGTAGGGTATCTAGCCCTCTACATACCATTGGATTCCTTATAAATTTTATTTGTTGGTATAATGTAGCGATGAAAAAATCATCCATGTTGTGGTGAGTTGGAAATTTTAAAAATTATTTTAATTTTAAAGTTACATCTGATTTATTAAGTTAGTAAATCATAAATATAAAAGGATGGTGGAATAAATTTTTATAGTGGTATAGATATAACAGATCCTAGTACACTATTCACTCCTATCTTGAACTGAGAGAGATATAACCCAATATAACCACTATAATTCCATCTTATAATGAATTTTTCACACCTGGATTCACAATCAATTAAAAATCCCTTTTTACTAGTAGGAGTAAATCGAAAAAAATATTACCTTTTTCTACATGGGCGTACAACCCAAAAAATCTTTTTTTCCCAGCATAGAGGCACAACCCAATGTCTAAATATTATTAAGGATTCACCATCCATAATAATACCTTTTAATTGGTATTATAACCCACTAAAAAATGCACATTAAAAAATAAAAGGAAATATAAAATCTATATAATCATATAAACAGTTGACAGTATAACTGTCGAGGTAGCATAAAATTCCCCAGAAGAAAAAATAATAAAATAATTTTAGTTCAATTGGGAGAAATATTTTATCACTAAAAAAATTAGCCACTTATTGAAATTTATAAAATACCCACCTTTTATTTGTATTTCTTGTTTTGTATGTTATTTCAACACTATGTATATAGAGTATTTTTACACCGACTCTTTTAAATATGAAATCTGTGGCATCTTTCCTTTCCCAACTAACTTCTTTAGAGTCTTCCAAGTGTGTCTCTCAGTTATTATTCCATGTTTAAAAAATTTATAAATCCAAAAAATATTTATGTATGACTTCTTAGATATCATATAAAATAAATAATAACATGTAATGTGTAACATTTTTGAAAAATTAATATAGTGGTGAATAAAAAACCTTAATATCCATGTAACACTTACTTATTATTATTTAGGTAGACTCTTCATATTTTATTATATTTGAATTTGGATATTTCCCATTCCAAAATTTTAATGTGAATAATAATATATCTAAATATCATGAATATATCATTTAATTTATCATAAAATAATTTAAAATATGTTATCATACATTGTAAATATTTAATAAGTAATTTTATAATAATTATAAGATTAATAATGTTCTTAAAAAAATTATATCAAGTGAAAATATGTAGAATAATGAAAAACGTAAAAAAAATTATGTTTATAGATTTTTTTAGAAATTACCATAGGTTTTTTCATTACCCTTTCAATAAACCATAGCCTTATTGTATGTGTAATTGATTTTTAACCTTATGTGGAATTTTATCCTTGTGTGTCTATTGAAATAAACTGCTTAACTTTATGTGTGGATTACCCTTAAGTGAGCCTTATATTACCCTTAAATGGGTATTGAATAATTTCCAGAACTCTTATACCTATTATGCGTAAACCATAAGAAAGCAATGTAGATTACTGAAACCTTCACCAAACTATGATTTACCATTATGAAAGGCTTATATTATAGGGGTTACCTACATGTATGTATTTGAGTAACATTATGAAACTATTGAAAAGAACAACATACTCTAATGTAAACTATATAAAATTAAGGTTTATTTATCATATATATTGGAAGTTAATGTTTACCTTTACATTACACATGTAAACTCAATGTTACATTACCAAACGAACTTAATTTGATGGTTACCTTACATAACTAATAGAAAGTTATTGTTAGTATTACATAACATATAGAAATTAAATGTTAAATTTATAAATTTTCATAAAAATAACCTTTACCCTTTCATGATGAATATAAATAATAGTATAACTTTTAAAACTAAAAAAAACAGACTCTACCCTTATGTAACATATTAAAATAATAGGTCACCCTTACGTAACTCAATAAAAACATGTAAAAAGGTTATTTAATGTTCTAAATGATAACTATATCCTAGGAAATTAATATGAAAATCATATAACAAGTTATAAAAAATTAATACACGAAATATGAATATATTTTAATAGAGTAAAATAAGATATAATAAAATTTTAACATACATATCAATTAATATACCAAATAACAAGACAAATTCAATACTCAATAAAGGTGGGAAATTATAATAGATCATTAAAATAATATTAGTTAATTATAAAAACATAATTAAATAAATGAGATCCAAGGATTGCTTAAAAATTATATTCTTTATTTGATAATTTGAAAACAAATTATAATTTCTAAAACATACCCACCCATTTTGAAATTATAAAAAAGATAAAGTTGTAATATAAATCATTCAACTTTGAAATAATAAGTTTTCTCACTCTATTTATTTATCATAGTGTTAAACACATCTTATATTTCATAAAAATGAATATAAATAGTGTATAAATTGTATTTCATATCTTTCATAAACATTCATATTACAAAAAAAATTGTTAAAGAGACATTTAAATAAATTCTTGTGTTATATAGTGAGAATAATTTTCAAAATTGTTTTTGAAAAATAATTAGAATCCATTCATAAAAAACCATTTATGCAAACTAAATGAGTAAGTAACAATTTTACATCATTTCGAATGCATGAGAAGACTTGAAATAATAATATAAAAAAATGTATATAGTAATTAAACATTAATAATATGAAAAATAGTCTTTATATTTTATAGATTTCATGTAAATACGAAAATTTTAGTATTTAAAGACACTAAAATTAACCATAAATACATGCTAGGTAAATTTGAATTTAAATCTCCATTATATGAAGTTCAAATTATATTTTACAAAATAAACTAAAATATTGTAGCTCAGTAAAGATATCAGTAGGATGTTGTTTAGTTGAAATAAATTCTAAAATTATATTTCCTTTTTAAACATAATTTCTATGAAAATGAAACTTAACATCAATTTGATTAGTCATAGAGAATTTTATGATATATTTAGAAATAGGAATAGTAGAATTATTAACATAGAAAATAAAAATCATATCAAAATTAAAACCAAAATTAAAATATATTTTTTAATCAATAATGATTGGAAATAAAATCATACTGTAGATTAATATTCAGGTTTATCATTTGAAATAGAAATAGATTTTTTTTTAATTGATTCCTAAGAAACAAAATATTTTCTGAAAAATGACACATACCTGATGTTATTTTTCAATCTATATTGCATCATCCAAAATCAGAATCTAGATAAAATTTCAAATCAATGTTAGTTTTAGCTGGTTAACATAATCCAGGATTCGGAGATATATTAAAATAAATAATAATCTTTTTATCATATTTAATATGGATTTCCTTTGGGTAACTTATAAATATAGATTTCATGAAAATTGAAAACTTTAAATGAGGCTTAAAATCGGTTAAATAAAACAAAATTCCAACCATGCCTCTAATTGTTTTAATATTAACTGATTTTCCAAATTTATAACTATCCAATCCAAATATCTGAACTAAAAATTTAGAATAATTAGATTTATTGAGAGAAAAATCATCATTTATTTTTAATATTAGTAAATAATGAAAGAATTTAAATTCCCCCAGAAAATTCATATCAAATACAGAAGTCATAAATTCTAAAAATTCATTATAATTATTTTCCCATGAATATAAAAGAATAATATAATTAGTATAAATTTTCAAAATAATTATATCATTATATGTTTTCGTAATAAATATTGTAGGTGAAACATTTCCCTTATCAAATTTGTTTCAAAATATAACCTTGTACAAAAACCTCTTGGATCTTTATTCAAACAATATAAATACTAATAAAATTTCAAAACATGATCAAGATTATTTTAATTTTCAAAACTAGGGTTTTTATAAAATATACTTCTTTATAAATATAACCATTTTGAAAACCAGTTCTGAAATCCATATGAAAATATTTATATCCATGAAATGAAATATAACCTAATAATATTATAATTGTGTGCAATCCAGAAATATGTGAAAAATAATCATCAAAATAAATACCTTCTTCTTAAGAATATCCTTGGTCAAATAATATTTTTTTATTTTTTATTTCATTTCGAGATTCACCACTTTTTTTTTCTGGAGATCCAATTTTTTCCAATAACATGAGACTCATTTGGTGGAATAACAAAATTCCAAACATTATTCATAGTAAAATTATATACCTAATAATTAATATAAAATATAAAATTTGGATAATTTAAAACCTAAAATATATTTATATGTACAAAATTAGAAATGAAATTCTTATATCAAATAATAATCATAGAATATTTTATAATTTGAACATTTGATTCAATATTTCCAATCACAATAACTGTAACATGGTCTCTATGAGTTTTCCAAGATACTTCATGAACAATTTCATATTGAGACGTAATACTACCCCAACTAATATTTTTATATATTTTTTGAGGTTATCCTTCTTCAAAATTAAAATCTATAAACATAACCTCAAGTTGATCAATATAAATATAATTTTTAATTCAAATATTTTTCATCAAAAATTAAATGAATTTATTATTCAATGACTATGGTTAATTTATTGTATACTCTATGTGTCTTAATATAATTGTAATATCAAAATAAATTACTTTTAATGTATTTTACATTAAATTTATCTAATACATACTTAGTATTGATAATGAAATATTTATATCCAAAGACTCTAAAATAGAAAATTCGTGGTTTTCTACCCTTAACAAGTGTAAAAGGGGTTTTTACACAATTTTATTAAAATAATTCTATTTTTCAGATAAAAATATGTCTTCAAAAACATTTACAAAAAAGTATTTACTTACACTAATCTCATTTAATATGGTCCATTAGATTTCATGAAGTGTTATACTGCCCCATTAAACTACACCATTTTTTATGATGTCATAGGGTATGAAAATTTATGAAAATACATTTTTTAATTCTAAAACTATATAAATTTTAGATTCTATAATTCACCACCATAATTTATTCTAATTGATTTAATTAAAATTCATTTCTCATTTTGAACCAACTTAAAAAAATTAGTAAACGTAGATAAATATTCACATTTGAGTGTAAGAAAATAAAACCATGTGAATCTAGTAAAATCATCACTAAAAAATAGAATCTCTTATAATCCATACTAGAATGTTTGAAATGAAAACATAAATAAAAATGATGGAGGTTAAGAGGACTAATAGTTTTTACTTCGTTAATTGACTTGAAACTACTTCTATGTTTACCTTTCAAGAAAGATTCACAAAGGTGTTGTCTACTATAAATTGCACCATCTATAGAACTATTTGGATCTTGGAATGCTTGGGAATTAATCAGAAATTATAACATAAAGACCTTTTATTCCAATTTTTTTTTTATCAAATTATAAATAATTTAAAATTTTAGTATTTTTATTAGCTAATTCAGAAAACATAATTCAATAAATGTCAGATATTTTATTTTCATAAAACAAAATAGATTTAACTTTTAAAAAATTAATTTATTAATTTGAAATTTAGAAAACATTCCATTATCACGTAGTTTTGAAATTATTAATAAATTATGTGTAAATACTACAACATATAAAATTTTATAAATACTTTCATAAATTAAAATTTCAACCTCCCCAAAACCATTTACATTTTCTTTAGAGTTACCACCAAAAGTAACATTTCCACCACCACATTTACTGAATGATATAATGTTTGATATATCACCATTCATGTGTCTTTAGTTTCCAATATCCATGTACTAGACATTATTTTTTTATTCTTCAAATAAATACATAATACAAAAATTGATTTAAGAATGATTTGGTACCCATGAAAAGTTGGGTCGAATGGGTTTAGCACTTGAATTATAATAAATTCAAACAAATTTTAGACATTATTTTTTTAGAAATAAAGAAGATAAATATTAATAAATAAATTCCTTAGTAGATCCAAGAGATTATTTAAATCTCAATGAAAAGTAATTTTTATCATGACCTTACATTTGATATCTAAAACATGTAGTAATAGATATACATCCATCAATGCTTCTAACCATGGAATCCTTGAAATTTTTGGACAAATTTTTATCATAACCATTATTGATTTTATTCCATTTTATTAAAACTCTTTATTTTATCAAATTTTTATCTACCTTGAACAAAAAGGAATATATTTGACATTAAACATTCAATTTCATTTTTGAGCTACTCATACTTCTTTAGAACATTATCAAAATTTCTTATTTCACCTTCATGGTAGTTTGATATGAAATCAATTTCATTTTTTGATTTTTCATTTTCAAGAAGAACAATTTGTATATTTTCTTATGAATTTTCCAATTCTATATGTATAGAATTAAAATATATACTTTCAGAATTTATATATTCCTAGATAGATTACTTCAGATCTTTTTTCTCATTTAGATCATCTCTATGTTGTCTCATAATGTTATTATATAAACTAGTTAACATTTCAAAATTTGTATGAAGTGTTTCATCCTCTTAAATAAATTCCTATATATTGTGTTTTTCATATACATATTCATAGGATGACTAAAAGTGTATTCATTATCTTGATTTTATGAATCCATTAATCAAAACATTTTGAAAACCTTTTTGGACCATATTCATAAATAGAACATCAATCAGTAGTGAAAATCTATCTAAATTCCATTGAATTATTTTTGAACATGTATTTCTTCCTCTTATTTTTTTCCTTTTTAAATTTTGAGAAATCAGGCTTGATGTGCCTTCTTTTTTGCATGAAAACAATTTTATCTTGACTATCACTATAACAGAAATTAACTTCTTTCTTCTTCTGGTGATCTTATTTAGGTTATTAGTTATGATATCTACATGGACTTCATTTCTTCTTTATGTATCCTCCTTTTGTATCATATGCGTTATCATTATTTTCACTACATCGTAACACAAAATTGGAAGAGTAAGTAAAAACATTTTATTTAAAAGTAATTCCATTATTTGTTGAATTATCTTCTTCAATAATATTTTTATGTTCCAAAATATATTTAAATAATAATACAATAATCTTATAAAGTGTATATTTCTTTAATTTTCATAGTTTCATATATTAAAAACATTTGAGCAAGACACTTATTAGGAATTTATATAAGTACTCTTTCAACAAGAACATTATTTTTTTAGTGGTTATACAAAATAACTCTATCAACTTCCAATTCAAGTAAAATTATGGACCATATAATTTATATTTTCAACTTCAACAAATTAAAAATCTTTATATTCAGATCATAACATTCCCAACATAGTTCCAATACAATATTTTGATCCAAAATGTGTAACATGAAATTTTTTTCATATGTCATATGAAGTATTTCATGATAATACATGACTAATTATTTTTCACAATATAAACTATTAACCCCTTGTAATTCAACACATACTTTAACACATAATTTATAACTATTTATTTAGGTTCACCTTTTGTAAAAACACCAACTCTAGTAACCCAAATCCAGTTTCAACTTTATTTTTTTGGAATAATATATAACTGATCTCATCCTAAAAGACTAATCAATTTTTTAATCATGAATAACCAGATACAAATTTGATTCCCATTTTACATTGAAAATATAATATGAATATTTACAAGAAAATGATTGGAATCCTTAATAACAATTCAATGATTTATTATTCAAATCCTAGGGAAATGAATAAAATGAGGGTGAGAACAAATTCTTAGTAAGGGATAAGAATAATGGAATCTATTATGATTTAAAAGGGCATAATCAATATGGTTATGTAATTAACAAGAAAAACATTCCATTTAATCAATAACATGAGAATTAAACTAATCCATTTATAATATAAATGTATTAATTTCATGGATAATAAAAAATTTATAATTAATCATGGAAATTATTAATATTGTACATCATGATCTCACGCTTTACAATATCTTCAACACTAACACCTTATTCTATGATAGTTTAATCTATGTGTAGGCATACACCAAAAACAAATTCAATAAATCTAGATAACTAATTTTTCTAATGATACATGTTGATGCATCATGGGGATATATAATTGCATGCTTCACATGTCACTACATTTCCAACAAGTTACTCATATTTTGAATGATTATTTAATTCATAAAAAATATATATTATTAAAAAAAATATTGAGTAAAGAATACAGAATATTAATATTTCTGAAGTTTATAAAATATATTTAAATGTAGAACACCATTTGAAAAAATTGAAATATGTTTTAAGTAATAAAAATATAAATGATACAGAAAATATATATATTTAAGAAAAATGAAGTTTTCGATGAAATATGATCATAATAAATTGGTTTTTTCAACAGAAATTAAATGACAAGAAAATAAATCAAGATATGATATATGATCATCAATTCATTTGAAAAGTATATTTTGTATTAAAATCAAGCCTTTAAAATAATATATTGAAATTGAAACAAAACATTTAAAAAAATATTTCATAAATAATTTTCTTTGTAAAATCATTGAAAATTTGTATAAAAATCTAACAATGTCAAACAGATATGGCTTTGGTAATTTCATTAATGTCATATATATTAAAAAGAAATCATTATTTTGAATTTTACAAAGATAGTAAAAAATGGACCTTTCAGTAAGCATTAAAAATAATATGTTACAACCTTATAAAAAGTCATTTATAACTTATAATCTTCTTAATAAATCATTTTAGTGATAAAATTACTTTTTTAAATCAATTTTGAAGAAAATTTACATTGAAGAAAAATGTACATGATTTAAAAGAGAAGTAAGAATTGATTTTATTTTAATCATTTCGTTAATTGATTAAAGTGAAAAAAGAGAGGAAGAAATTCAATAAAATAATTATTTTTTTAAATATTTATAGCACAATAAACTATATGGATTTTAAGAAGTATGTGTTAAAATATTCCATTAATGGAAATAATATAAATCCCAAAAATGATATTGTAAAATTAATTCTTACCTCTTTGGTAACATTTGAATTTTAACATCTTAAAAGAGTGAAGATTAATTAAAAATTTAATCAAAATTAACAAATATTTATTTATGTTAAACACATAAAATTGGATGTATATACACTATATAAAATTAAATAGGTACATAATATAAAATATGTCTAAATGGAGTGGAAATTGAGATGAAATCTTGTAGAAAGATCATATCACTAAAGTGAATACTAATAGATGGAGTGATTATGTGTAATAGTTATAAATTCACATAAAATAAGTGGGAAAAAAAATAATCTAAGGTAGTTACACAAATCATATTACCATAATGGAGACAATGAATAAGTAATATAACCCAAAAAATTGAATTTAGTTATAAACCTCCTTGCATCACATTTAGCCATTATTAAACATGATTTTAACTTTTGTAAAATGGATTCAAACATGTTATTAATTTATAATATAACCATATTAATATTTTTAATACCATATATGATGACATTATAACATTTTATCACCCTTTCATTAAAAAATTACATTATTATCATTATTTTGGGTGTAAACTATTTTTCTCCTCGGGCATGTTTTGTCAAAAATGTTTATAGATTTGTACCTTGATTATGGTTACATCATATCAAATATGATAATAATGATATAAATATCTTATATATTCATTAAAACTATCATTTTTTACTTTCCATGTAATTCTTGAATGAAAAATGGATCACATCACATAATGATAGTGGTAATCCATATATACACAAGAGGAACATTATTATTTTACAAAAAATTAAAATTTAAAAAGGTATATAATATATTATAAATAAAAAATAAAAATAATGTCATAAATAACAAATATATTCTTTATTTACATTATTATATATCAAAAATCATCCCAAATACTCGAGAACTGTAGTACTCAAATTGGCCTTGACATAGCCCAAAGACAATTCCCAATCCCCATGAGTTAGGGAAAAGTACCTGATATCAACTAAGAGTCTGAGAGAATAGTTTTAATATAAGAAAAACCCCTTTAATATATAATTATGGAATATAAAACAATTAAAAACTATCATTGAAAACAATCCTCATGGATAAAAGTAACATTAGAGGGTAGATAAATATCCAAAGTAATACATCATTCAAAAGACCACACACCATCTATTAATAAAACATCTCACAATAATTATGTTAAAAGTGGACCATAGCTCCATCAGTCACCACTATCAATCAAGGGTCTTGTTCTAAAGTATATTTGATTCATTCAAGTAGAATTATCCCTTTTTATAGTCTTGGAAGAACATAATCTAAAAACACCTAAAGTTAAATGTAGGGCATGAAAAAAACTAGTAAAATTCCACTAAATATTCCATAAATACTTATAAAACAAATAATACATTTTTTATTCAATTTTAAAAATCTGAATACATGAAGAATTATTTTCATATTTAACAGTCAAAACATGCTCCCAAATCAAGTAAATGGTAGGTATAAAAAATTGTGTTAAATTATTTTTTTTATAAATAACTAGAATAGAAAAATACCACTATAATTACTGGAATGTATTAATAAATTCAAAATCAAGAAACATGATTATAAACACATATTTCATTTTTTTCTAGCTAATAAATCCTTACAATAATCAACCAATAAACAGAACTCAAGTGTGTGCACACATCCCTATGGCTCAATCCATATGTATAAAAACAATCAACACCCCATTTGAGGAAAAATCATATCAAAATTAATTTAGTTACTATTTTCATTTCCAATCCATTTATATGGAGTTATAGTCTTTCTATGTTTTTTCTAGTTACCCATTAACTACTCAAAATCAGATGTGCTTTAATCAATCAATCAATCATTCTCAAATAATTCAATTCAATTTGATTCATTATTCATAGTTAAAATGAAAAATTTCACATTTCAATAGGCCATTTAAATTTCAAAACATAATCAGGAGGTTTCATTACATTCATTCCTTTTAAATAAACTTTCATTTAAATATATTTTTCTTATTAATCACCATAAAATCATTTGAAGCCATTTTTTCTAAAAATACCATCATTTTTTCAAATCCAATTCCTTTGAAATCTATCATCAAATCATCATAATTCATGGTTTATAAAAAAATGCAGTAAATTTCAATTTAATAATGAAATTAATGTTTTGATTATAGAGAAAATCCTTATGAAACAACATATATTTAATCACATAATCAAATGATCGATCACCTGAGATAGGAATCATCAATATAGAATTGAAGGTGATGAAGATAAATGATAAATCCATAGAATAATAATCTATAAAATCAAAGATCTAATCCATCAACAACAAGAGGATTCGTCACTCTCAAGGGAGGGGAGAAGAGAGTTAAAGGAAATAAAAATGAAGGATAAATCACTTTTCAGAGAGATATCAAATGAATCCATAAAAATTTAAATCTAAGAAGAAATGAGTTTAGAGTATCCAATTAACCTCTTCTATGACTCCAAAAGCTAAAGGATCAGATTATGGTTGAAGGGGATGTGTTAGGTTTTATAATTGAGGTAAGGGATTTTGAATTTAATTTTTAGGGCATTCAAAAACTATTACATGGGTTTATTACGTCAGGCCTCTAAGTTAATAAAATATATTCACCTAACAGTATGACCTCACAAGGCTTATATAAAGGGAACATGGTTTGGACACATGGTTATACTAACTCTTTTCCAACCATACGCACCCCTATTATTCAAGGTTTTGTAGTTTGGATGGGAGTTACTGTTGTTTGGACTAACCATTCACCACCCTCCAAACTATCACATAGGTCATTGTTTGCAGGGATGAACTACACAATTTTCCCAAAATGGTCACCAATAGCAAATAACCCCTAAAACATCCAAAAATCATAAAAATTCCCCACAAATACCAAGAATATATATAAATAATATATGGTCAAAAAAGGACCAATAAGTACTATAATGTTGTTAAAATTATACTACAATCTCCCCACCATAAACACAATTTCCCTATAAATCCAATCTACAAGAATCTCTATCAATGATTTGAGGTCTCTACACTCTCATTAGTGCATCACCCCCCATGTCTCATAAAAATTTGAATGTGCTTTCCAAATAATAAAAACAAATGACATGGGAGTACCATGAAAAACATTTATCTCAAAATCAACAATCATTATAGGCTACTCATTCATTGATAAATAAGGTTCTACATCAAGGTCCTCCTAGATCAAAACATGAGATGAATCAAAGAGATACTTCTAAGGTTGTGACACATGAAACACATTATGAATAAAAATCAAATAGGGAATCAAATTCAATTTGTAAGCCATCCTTCCAATCTGTTAAAAAATATCAAATAGTCCCGCATATCTCAGAGAAATATTTACCAATTTTCTATGATATTATTGATCCAATCGAGGTAAAACTCTCAAACACAAATTTTCACGAACCAATTACTATAAAAATTTATAACTATGACCAGCAGAAGATTTATATTTTCTCTATCTAATCCCCTTTCTATGATGATTCAACTTAACATTTATTTCCATATCATGGAATAAAAATTTCCCAACCGGGGAAGTTTCACCCTTCTCTGACCAACATAATGATAATTTAAATAGATGGACATACAATGCCTCAATGGGGGCCATCAATATGTATTATTGGTAAATTTGTATTGTAGGAAAATTCAATCGGTCCTAAGTGGTTATATCAAGATCCACCAAAGATGTGAATGCCAGGATGAAGCATGTATTTAAGAGCCTATATTGATCATTTTGTCTGGTCATCATTCTATGGATTATATGGTATTGTCCACATAATGTATGATACCATTCACTCCTCGAGAACTCTATAAAAATGTGTACAAAAATGAGGGACCCTATTAGAAACCATATTTTGAGAAACTTCCTGTAACTTGATGATCTCATAAAAAAAATAAAATTTCCATGTTCTCAACATTAGTTGAATCTTAAAGGGGTATATTTTGAGCTGAATTGGTCATTCAATCCATCTGTACCCATATTTCATTCTTCCCTCGAGGGGTATGAGCCAAACCAAACACAGAATCTATCTAAATCCAATCCCACTTCCAAGTCAAGACCAAAAAGTAAGGAAGAAAACCTACAGGTTTTTCGTTCATAGACCTATCTTGTTGACATGTATAACAATGAGAAATGAAATTTGAGATATACCATCTTATATATAGACACCGTAATTATTTCCATATGTCCTAGACTATCTTTAGGGTTCCAAGGTTTACTAACCACTATGAATTTTGAGAATCCCTCATCACATATTTTCTCATGAGCAATGGTATAACATATTAGTCATAAAACATAACATTTACTCATAACATAGTGAATAATCATCTTTAGTATCCCTTATATAATGAGAATCCACCATTCCATAGAATTATTCATCATGATCCTTCTCCTAAGGAATCGTCTCGAGAAAAGTGGAGGTCAACTGAATTCTTTCTTAAGAAAACCTGGTCTCATCATCACAAACTACCAAATGAATAAAAATAAAGAGATCGATTAAGTTCCACTCCAATGATGATTATTTCAAATCCATGTTAAATGTTTCTAACCGATTGAAAGAGTAATAACATTCCCCTTCCCAAGATTATAGGAATTTTCAAAATTAATAAATTTTCTGCACTCCACCCATCATCTTTGATGGAGGTCCAAATATTTTTTAGAGAAGATATAAGTCAATATTTTGGGAATAGAATAAATGGTAAAACATCCTCTAAAAAGTTAATAAAATTAATTCTTAAGATCATGAATCATAGTTTTCGGTTTAATATCCTAAATAGTATAGTTCTTCTAATGTGGTATATGTTATCAAGAACTATAGGTCACCACATGATCACTCTATTTGAGAGCATATCCCAAACCCAAACATAATACATCACAAAAGACTACATAGCCCTAACCAACATATAAAAGAGTCAATATTGGTTTATAAGTCAAAAGTCAATTCAACTCATTAAAATAAAATTAACATTTCAAATATCATAAAAACATTACTCCCTTTCAAGTGAGAGAATTCATTGGAGAATCTATCATTGAGAAATATTTATTGGACTAGTGATAATACATTGTTAAAGCTAAGTAGCTCTAGATATCAAAATCCGAATATTGTTGTTCAAATTTTGTAACAGCCTTCACATTTTCAAGAATAACTTATATTCTGTATTCTAAGACCACGTGTCCCAAAAAAATTACTTCCATGATCTAGAAATCATATGTTTATATCATGGCCTAAAGTCAATTACGTCTCTAGATTTATATAATTGTAATCAAATGACACACATGTTCCTCACCAGCTTTAGAGTAAATCAATGTGTCATCATTAAATACCACGATGAATGAGTCAACATAATTATGGTATATCTTATTCATCGACAACATAAAAAATATTTGAAATTTGTTTATATCAAAACTAAACAAAAAAGATAATCATAATTTCCATACCTAATCTAAAATGTGATATGTGGAATATTATATTATATGACTCTTAACTAGTGATAACCATACCAATAATCAATATTTTACAACCTCTTCACCCCTTTAAAATTGTCACACCAATCATCACTCTATGGAAATGGATAATATTTATTTATTGTTACTAAATTATGTTTCTAGTAATCAACACAAAGTTGTAGTGTCCAATCTGTTTTCTTTTTGAATAGAATAAGTACCATCTATGTAGAAAAATAACGAGTATAAAAAATTTATCAAATAATTCATCCAATTGGGTCCTAAACTATATAATATCCATTATTTGGAAATGTTTATAAGGAATATATATATTAAGTACCTAGTAACAAGTCAATAGAGAACTCAATTTCCCTCACCAATGGTATACCAGAAAAGTTAGATGTAAACACATTGGGAAGCTCGATGACTAGTGTAAGAAGATCTCTATTCAAATATTCACAATCCAGAAACAAATAAAACACTAATATTGCCTCACCCAACATTGGAAGAGGTGGTCTACCTTTACTTGACCTCAGGTCTCATTCTCATTGGAAAACACATCACACCCCATTAAGCACATAAATGAGACCACCATAGATAATAGTAAATATAGTATTTATAAGTGATCAAAGCATCAATCATGAGAAATAAATTTTAATTTTTCATGTTTAGGCCAAGAAAATTCCATGTGAGATCAATCATCAATAAATTGAGGATGCAAGAAAGAAATCCAAGACCATTCTCTCTCTTTGTTTTGACGGTTGCAGGAATATCAATAATATATGACATAAATGTTATAAAAATGTTTATCCAATTCACAATACAAGTAAATAATAATGAATGATGTGCACAATTATTAAATATTGTATCCACTAAATAGAAATTTATAGAGATAATATAACTTACAATCATTGGACCCACATTTTCTTTATTTATAGACTCTTCCACTATTAGAAGAATCTTCATTCTAGATGACTACAAATGGAATCCATTAGTTCTGGAAGAACATGATTTCATTATAGTGACTTTTGGTTTATATGTTGTAGTGACACTATATAGGGAAGAAAATATATCACCAAATGTATAACGGATTCCTAAACATTTTCACGAACCATAGATATTTAGAGCCTCTATAAAAATTCAATTTGAATATATGGCCTTTCTCCACTAGAAGAGAGACAAAGGAAAACTTATAGAGACAATATGAGTTTTATAAAATTAAAACCATTGAAATAAAACATGAGACTCATCATTATTTATATTTATTTAAAGGATCCAATAAAATTTTCACAGGGAGTAAGATGAACTTCCTTCAAAACTGACATACCATTTATGTCTAGATGAGCCATAAATAATAAATCTAGCATGTATACAATAGATTTGAGATTTAGTAAGAAAAAAGGGATAAATTATTAGATCAAAGTCTCATATTTAATATTGGAGCCTTTATATTATCATTCATCACCACCTCAAGAGAAAACTGAATGAATTTAGAAAAATGATTTGCATATAGTGTCATAGTTCTGTCATCTTGATGGAGACTAAGAAAATCTATATAATGTTATGAAACCATCGATTCTAAATAGATATATATTAATTGAATAGAGATATAAAGTCTTTCCACGATAAACCCTTATGTTTTTTCATTGTAACCAACACATCCCACCATATCCTACTAGGACCTTAACGCTTGAAGGTATAACACTTTACCTATATTTGATCTAGAATTTCCATGAAATAAAATTGAAAATCAATATTTTTCAAGAAATACATTACCTGTTGAGGATTAATCTGGCCTCAAAAATATGAAATCTTCTTATGATGAAACTCCTAAGTAAGATATCTAAATTCATAAATTCTATGATCAACTACTAGTGCATGAATGGAAATGGGTAAGAAATAAATATGATAGATTGAAAAATACACACAACTATCACAATAGGGATCTAATGAACTAAAGGGTTCACTTTATGTGTTTCATCAGTAGATCTATCATGTAGTTTAATCAAAATTTTTCTTCGGGGTATAGTTTTACACAACATCAATAGCCAACACAAAAACATTAGAACTGATACTTAGATCCTCAATTCAATCATTAGATACATGAACATAAACTCCACTGAATAGAATTTATATTTTTGGAATATCACAATGATCAGTTAAAATTTTGGAAAAGGCAATAATGATTTCAAATTATTCTCTAAAGAAACTTTTCTCAAAAACCCACGGTGACATAAGGCTCTATTTGATGAGAGATATCCAAGAACTCATTCAGAACTACCTCATAAGTCCAAATAATCCTTCCACATGTCTACTAGGACATTCTGGACCGCATATGAACATCATGGGAAGACACTAAATCTACCCTTAGAAACTATTTTATCACGAACCAACCTGAATACCCTAGTACACTGATACCCAATTTATCTCTGACATAGTCCAAATGGAATTTCTAATCCCTGCGGGTAGGAACTACCACATGGAATCAAAAAAGAGTCAAATAAAATTGATTTTCCACAATAATAAAACATCAATATATTAAAATTGAATATAAAACAACAAACAGTTGGTATGCCAATCAATCCTCAAGGAGAAAATGACCACAATAATATGGATAATAATCTCAATGTAATACATCATCCAAATGATCATACAACATACATCAAGAAAAATATTCACAATCCTTATGTAATAAGTGGAACAATGATCCATTGGTCACCAACATCACTTTACAGTCCCATTCTCAAGGTCATATACTACCCCCACGTAAGTCTTTCAATTCCATTAATCTGTCATAACATAATCTTTAAACACCCAAAAAATTTAGGGTGTGAGAGAAACATCAATGTAGGATTCCACCAAATTTTCTATAAGTAGTTCCAATAAAAATAACTCATTTATTCTTCAATTTAAATGAATATGAGGAATGGAAAATCATTTTCAGATTTAGTAGTCAAGAAATTCTCTCAAAACCTATATATGTAAGATATATCAAAAATAGTATTAAATGTATATCATCATAAAAAATGGGGATTAATAAATAGTTATTTAATAACTAGAATGTAATAATCAAGTCAAAACCAAGAAAAATGTTCAAAACCTTCAAGCATAGTTATGTTATGGCTATAGGATCCTCACACTATTTATTCAATCAACATAGCTCAGTAGTGTATACGCTTCCCTATGGGTCAAGACATTATAAAAAAAATCAATCAACACCCCATATGGGAATAAATAATGAAAAACATCATTTAGTTGTATTTTTCACCGTTAATCTATTTCTATAGAGTTAGGTTCCATGTCTGCTTATCCTAGTCACCAACAGGATACATAGAATCACATTTTCTTCAATAAATCAACCAATCACTGGAAAACCATTTAATTAAATTTTATTCATAATTCACAATTCTAATTAAAATTTTCAAGAAACACCATGACTTTTCAATTTTAAAACCAATTTTTGGGGGGTTTTTAAATGTATTCCTTTCGAAATCAACTTTCATTTAAATCCATTTTTCTGATCAATCACCATCAAATCATGTCAATCCATTTTTTATAAAAATCTGATTATATTTCAAAATCCTATTCTTTTTAATTAAATCATAAATTAATTATAATTTTTGATTTATTAGGAAATTGAATTGACATTTCAATTATAGTAATCAATCAAGATTTCAGTTTTAAGGAAAATCCTTATGAAACATCCTACTTTTACTCATATGATCAAACTATCAATCACCTGAGAAGGTAATTTACTATAGATAATCAAGGTAAGTGAATAAAAAATAAAAATACCTAAAATGATAGTCCATAATATCAAATATTCATTCCATAAACAATATAAGGATTCATTACTCCAAATTCAGAAGTGAATAGAGGAAAGGGAAATTCCAAATCAAGGAGAAATAGCTTAACAAAGAGAGATAAAAAAAATACACCTGTTCTTAGATCTTGGAATAATAGAGTTTGGAGGAGAAAATTCACCTCTAGAGAGCCTCTACAATTCAACAGATCATATTATGGTTGAATGGGAGGTGTTTAGAGTAATAATGGGTAGTTCAAGAATTTAATATGAATTTTAGGGGGATTTAAATAATTCTAAAATAGTCAACTTGGTTAGGATGAATGGTTATCAATAACCATTTACATAACGATGTACAATCCCTGGGATTTTTCAAAGGGTGAATCTTTGGTCGTGTATTTAGACAAATTGGGCCCAAATATGCACATCTTCATTGCCCAATGTTTCGTGGTTTTGAGGGGAGGAAACATGGTTTTTATTAACAATTATAACATTGTACCACCCTCTAGAACCATCACATATGCTTCATGGTTTGTTGGTATGAACCATATGGTTTTTTCTAACCGTGTTCCAACCATATAAAGCCTCAAAAACATCCAAAAACGTCAAGAAGTCCCCAAACAATACCTAGAGTAAGATATAATTAATGGATTATAAAAATAAGGGTTACAAAGATCAATAAATTTTGTAATGGGATGTTAAATTATTACCAAACAAGTAAAATGGTGATGAAAAATGAATCACACTTCTATGGGGAGATAGTAAGTCATATGTAAGCATGAGTGATGTTTTCATTTTCCATATGATAGAAAATAGGTGGAAAATGGTTGTCTTATATAAGTAAATTGTCCCAAAAATGTAAAATGGATGGCATTTCATACCATATATTAACCTTGTTGTCCTAGTTCAATATTTTTATGATTTTTCAATAAGTATATTAAAATATCTTAATCATAAAATTTCTTTAATTTCATTTTTGACATAATTCATTTAATTTAACATTAAAAAAATCAAGAAAATATTGAATTCGAATATAATACAATAAAAAAATAATTAATATGTTATATTTATATTTTTTAAATATAATAATTTATCTATATTTTTATGAATTATAATATTTTTAAAATAAATTATTTTATATTACAATTAATTTAGTTAATATTATATTGTCTTTGCATGAGAATTTAAGCTAATTATTAAAACACATAAAATTAAAAATAAATTACCATGATAATAAAATGTAATTTTTATATAAAATAAGTTTTTATATGAATTCATGACATATTTTTATCCTTATTTGAATATATAAAATAAGTTAAATGTGATAGAGTTACATTGTTGAGTTATCATTACATAAAATAATATAAATGTCATTAATAAGGTCAAATGGCTCTAAATTCTCATAAAATTGAATTAAGGATGTTTATGTTTGAATTAAAAACAATAAATGAAATAAATTAATTTTTTGGGTTGATTTTTAATTCCATATTAAAATATTTTTAACCTTAAATAATTGATTTACCCTTTACTGATGAGATAAAGTTACCACAATTACTATTCATAATGCATAAAAATAAAAGAAAATTATTTACTAAATTTAAATCTCATGATTAAATATATCGAATAAATTTTTTAAGATCCATTTTCTATAAACTGTGTAAATTATGTTTAATATAAATTTTTAAAACACAATGAAAAGTAGTTTTTAGAAAAATTCATTTTCAAGTATAAATATTAACTTATTTAAAAGTGATCAATAGTGAAAATTAAAATGGAATTATTTATATTATTATAAATAAAATGTACTAAGGTTCACTGTAATATCAAATCCGAATTATAAAAGCACTTTTAAATTACTATATTTAATTAGAATAAATGACAGTATTCGAAAAATTGGTACTTTTCAGTATTCACTAAAAAAACCAATCTTTTGGGAAAAATAAAAAAATTTCACTCTTTGTTGATTTTTATATGAAGATTTAGAAAAAATTATATTTATTTTATAAAATAAAATTTCTATAAGTTCTGTTTAATTTTTTTAATTTCAAAACATAAAATGAAAGAAATTTATTTTTGAAAAAAAATGAATTGTAAAATGATTTCACTTAAAATTGAGTACTCATTTATTATGAATAAACACATTATATAAAAATATTATATATATATATATTATAACTCTGTTAACTCTATTCATTACCCAAAATCCAATAACTATGTGATAACTACTACATTAATATAATAATATTTTAATAATATGTCATGGAACATATCATGCTCGATGTTGCATGTTAAGAATGTTATTGAGAATAGTATTATAAATTTTTAAGCTGTTACATTATACCCCCTTAAATAAATGAAACCCTCAAAATTTTATCTATATAATAAAAAATTCAATACTTTAGAATACATTTGATTGAATCCCTAATCTAACAAATTGATAATAAAACTTCTTTTGAAAAGAGAGACTGGAAAACATAAAGCTTACATGAAATACCACATATTGGGGTTCCCATATAAAGATAACATATTTGGGAAGTTAAAATATGTACATGTAGGATAAAATTAATTTAAAAATACTTATATAGATTGATAGAGAACATGGTAATTAGAATATCAGAAACCCATACATTTGTAACGGGTGAAATGACCATCAATTCATCAAAATGAAGGTAAAAGTGTAATTTTTTTATTTTAAGATCTATTTCATAAAGATTAAGGATTCATTTACTATATGATAAAGTTTAATTTGTTTATCTACATTTTATAAAAACAATTTCAACATTTGTTTATGCTTTTAAGATGAAAATTTCATGCCTGATGCACTAAAATAAACTTTCATTGGACCATAAGATCCATAAAAGAATATCAAGTTATTCCATTTTTTTAAAAATATTTAACAACACAATATTTTTTAATACAAGTTATAACCACCACATTTAATCATAATCCATTATATAAATAGTTAAACTTAAGAATACCCTAAAATATTCCTAATAAACTTCAATATAATAAAATATGGATGATTTGATCACATATTCTTCAAATATCAATTTAACATTTATCTCTAATAAATATTAATCACTCATTAATTCATATACCACAAATATATATTCCCTCTAATATAGTAAATAAAATATACAAATATTTTCCATAAATATTATGAATCACTATAATCTACAATAAAATAATATACGCTCCCAAAAGAAAACTCAACCTATATTGTTCAAATAAAATCTCATGTTAACAAAAAATTTATAAATTAATCACATATTTTTTCACAAATAGTGTAAATTGAGATAAAATCCCTTACAAAGATCATATCATGGAAGTGAGAATTAAGCAATGAATTGATTACTAGTAAAAAATAAAAATACACTAAAAACAATTGAATATACAACATAAAATAATCATAGGTTATTAAAAACATAATCTTGTCATATAAAATACAATGAATAAGTAATATAACCCAATGAAAATAAATTGAGTTATGAAACCCATTACCTCACTCTTCTCATTAGTTAAAAATGATTTAAAATTATATATAATGGTTTTAACCATGATTTTATTTTAAAAAATAATAATAATAATTATTATTATAATTTCATAAATTATAGTTTTCAAACATATTATCACTCATTCATTAACAATATTTTTTTATTATTATTATTTTGGTTGTTAATAGTTGAATTTTCTTATAAATGTTTTTTTATTGAATTTTTGGTCCTTGTAATTTGATTATGGTTCTATAATATCCATAATTATAATCATAATATAAATATAATATATATTAATTAAATCTATCATTATTTCCATCAATGTAAATAATTAATGAAAAATATGTCACATCACTTCGTTGATGGGGTCGCCCACAAGTACACAATAGAAACATTATCATTTTCTAATATATTTTAAGGGAAGAAGATAGATATAATATTATAAAAAAATGATTATAATAATGTCATAAATTTCATATATATTCATTATTTAAATATTTTTAACTATCTAAGTAAAATGATGATGAAAAAATAATTACACCGCTACGTAAACACGGTAAGTCGTACTTATGCACGAGCGATGTTTTTAATTTATATATTTTGAAAAATATGTGTAAAATGGTTTTATAATAATCATAATAATATGTAATCATATTTATTATCCATAATTCCTTATTTTATAATGTGTAAAATAGATTTACTGTAATTATAAGAAGATATAAATTTGAAAGAGTTGGTAAAGACAATTATCTCTTCTTCGATAGACTTCCTTTAGATCTCCTTTTAAGTGATATAAGGATGACCCATTGGAAATAATAAAACCTATAGAACATGGATATTTATTTTTATAAGATAAATGGGAATTTTTAGGTAAATAAATGTTGCTCAATTTTGTGTAATGAAAAGACAGAAGGGGTGTCCTTTTATAACTATAGGGAGGGGAACTATTGGAATTTGATATATAATTAATTTAATATAAATTAATTTTTATGTCCAAATGGATCCAAATTGATGTCATTAAAATATATAATTATTAATATTATAACTTCTATCATAAAATAGAATTTGTACATGTTTAGGTTACTTTCAACCCTTATATCATTGTTTTAACCCCTTATTAACCCTTTTGATAATTACTGCAATATATGGGTTTTCTACATAGTAAGGGTCAATAATGTTATAATAAATTGAAAATTGGTCCATAAATGGGACATTGATTACATGTAAGACCATATATTATCAAAATTTGTCTATTATAAAAATTTTATGATTTATAAATTATTTAATAAAATATTTTTTTCATAAAATATCTTCAATGTATTTTTTGACACCATTAAATTAATATTACATTAATAACATCAATAAAGATATATAATTTGAATAAAATACCACAAAACATTCATAATATGTTATATTTACCTATAAAAATCATTTAATACAAGAATCCATCTAAATTATATTCATTGTAATATTTTTTATATAATTTTTTTCAATTAATTGAATAAATATTTTATCAGTATTGTGTAATAATATAATCTAATTATTCAGTTACTAAATTTTAAAAAAAAATCATGATAAAAATTAATAAATAATGTTAAAAATAATCGTTTACATTCATTAATTTCATATTCTTAACCTTATGTTATCATATTAAACAAATGAAAACCTCGAGAGTGACATTTTGGAATTTTCATTAAATAAAATAATCAAAATGTCATTACCATGGTTAAATGGATCAAAATGACATATTTTCATATTTTGGATTTAAAGGTATAAAAAATTAAATAAATTAATGTTTTGGGATCATTTTTAATTACTTTTATTATTATTTTTAACCATAATTATATGATTTTCATTTTATCGATGTGATAAATTTTACCACGGTTACTATTCAAAATGCCTAAAAATATATGTGAACTATTTACCAAATATGAACCTTCTTATATAATATATTCTATTGATTTTTCATTATTAATTTTCTATATGTGGACGAAATTAATTTTAATATAAATTTGGAAAACACAATAAAAACTGTTCTAAGAAAAATACATTTTTTATCACATAAATTATCTTATTAAAAAATTATCAATATTGATGATTAAAATATAATTAATTAGATAATTATAAATAAAATGGATAAAATTTCAATTAAATACAAAATAAAAATTTTAATGGTACATTAAATTTACTTTATTTAGTGATTATAAATAAATATTATTTGAAAAATCTATTTTTTCAATATTCACTGAAAATAAATAAATTATGAAAAACCCCAGAATTTTACCCCAGGTTAAATTTAATATGATGATTTGAATTTTTTTTATCATTTTATAAATTAAAATTTCTAAAATTGGTATAAATTTATTATAATAACATGGCATAAAATGAAATTAAGAATATTTTTGAAAAGAAAATATTTTTGATGTATAGAATAATTTTACTAATCATTTAGAACTTATTGAATATTAATCAATACATTATATAAAACATTTATACATATTTTTAGTAATGTGGATAATGTTATTCATTTTGACCAATCATTCAGTCAGGTGATAAATGTTATGTAAACTAATAATACGTTAATAGTATAACATGATTCACTTAATTCTCATTTTTTGTGTTCAGAACGATATCAAGCATAGTATTTGAAATTTTAGTGGTGTTACACAATTGGGAAACACTGCCGGTTTTTACATGATTTTACAATGGTCTGTACTATTTTTTTTAGAATTATTCCATCCAAGATTTCAATATCCATAATCTCTAAAATCAAAGTGATGTGGTTTTGTGGTATTCATCTATCATTTGAAATAGTTTCTTCTATAGAATATAAGATCTTCTCAATTGATTTTAAAGTAGGTAAATGTTTTTAATAGATATAATAAAAATATAGGGGTCAAAATTTGAATCCAAATGCTGGTCTAGAGTTATGATTGAAAAATAATCAAGAGGGGGTGAATTGGAATACCTAAAAAACTTTTATTTAATATTATATATTAGTTATTAATTTATTATAGCATAAATATAAAAAAAATTAACAAGATATGTTTATTGTGGTTTGGATCTAAATTTTCCCAGTACAGTACTCACCCATCTGAATAACTTAGAGAGATAGAACCCACTATAACCATTTTAATGGAATCTAACAATGAAAATTGCACATATGATGTCAAACCAGAATTACAAATCCTTATTTCCCTGGAGGCCTAAACCCAACCAATCCTACCCTTTACTACATGGATGAACAATTTGAACAGTATACTTTTTACCACCTAAAGGCACAACCCAATAACTATCTTTTTCTTAGGAGTCACAACCCACAATATAATGTTTCAATATGTATTATAACTCATTTTAATTACAAATTCTGATAAATAAAAAAAAATTAAATCCATAGAACCATATAAATAGTTCATGTTCAGAGGGTTGAGGTTGTATTAAATTCTCTAATATAAAATGATTAAATTATTGTACTTCGACTAGGAGTAGTGGTTGATCACAAAAAAATGCATCACTTGAATAGATTTATAAAATCCTTATCCTTTTATCTATATCTCTCTTGTTACTAGTTATTTCAAATATATGTATATAAAGTTTATTTTTTATAGAAACTTTCAAATTTGAAATCTTTTGAATATTTTTTTCTAATGAACTGCTTCCATGTTTTCTATGATTTTTTCCTAGAAAAGATTATACATGAAAAAATTTTATGAATGAAAAACAATCTTCTTGTAAGTATTTTTAAATACACTCTAATAAACTAATAGCATGTATTGTGGAACATGCTTTAAATATTAACAAAGTCGAAAATAAAAATCATTAATATTTTTAAAATACTTCTACATAATAATTGAGGTGTACTCTTCCAATTTCTAATGATTTTTATAAAGATACTTAAATTTCTGAAATTTCCATGTGAATTTCAATATATGTAAATCTCATGATGATATCATTAAATTTATCCTAAAATAATTTATAATATGTTCACATAGGTTATAAATAATTAATAAGAAATTTTTGAAAAAATAAAATAGTAAGAACGTTCATAAAAAACTTGAAACAAGTTAAAATATGGGTACTATGACAAATATACATTATTTTTAATTTTACAGAATTCTATAGAATATACCATAGTTTTTTCATTAACCGTACATAAACCGTACTCTCTATGTATGGTTAACTATGTTATAGACTTATTCATCCTTATACCCTTACACAAGAATAAAAATACAGTACATAGCTTTACACAGTTATGAAATGCCCTTATGTGTGACTTATATTACACTTATGTGATTATTGAAAGAATTATGGTACCCTTACACAAGCTTTGTATTACTCATACACAATCTTTAGAAATTATTGTATACTTTTATGCAACTATGAGTTACCTTTACTTAAGCTTCATATTTCATAGGCTACTTTTACGTATGTATTAATGTAACATTACTCAACTATTGAAAAAAAAACAACCTACCCTTACATAACCTATATAAACTCAATGTTACCATTATGTATCTATTATAAATTAATGGTTACCATTATGTAATACATGTAAACTAAATTTCATATTTACAAAACTAATGTAAAGTGATGGTTACCTTTACATGGCTAATATAAATTTATGGTTACCCTTAGGAAACCTATAGAAACTCAATATTATCTTTTTTAAGTCTATAAAAATCACATATACCCTTATGTAACATGTATAAACATGGGGTTAGCTTTACAAAATGCCAAAAAATAGACTCTACCCTTATGTAGCCTATATCAAAATAAGGTTACATCTATGTAACTTAATAAAAAATGTAAAATGATAGTAAATGGTCTAAATGATAATGGTAGCCTATAAACTCAATAAGAAACTTATAAATAAATTTATAAAAAATTAATTCCAGAAGTACAAAAATATTTTGAGTATAGGATAATATGATATAGAAAAAGGTGAACATGCTATTAATTAGTATTTAAAATAGAAATATAAAAGTAACAATTAATAATGTTTTTAAAATTATAATAAACCATTAACATTATATTTTTTAATTATCAAAATATAATTAAATAAATTTGATACATGAATCCACATAAACATTCCTTAAATCAATGTGTATGGTGTATGACCCCTTACATGGTGTATGATACTATGGACTACCCTAATTGGGATTCTTAATTTGATTCTAATACATTTTGGAATGATTATGTGATTTTAAAAGAGACACACCGACACTAGTTGAATCTTTTATGATGTTGGGAACATGTTACAAGGTAAAAAATAGTCCCCATGTGTGGTTACTATGGTTGGAACGATTACAAAATATGCTCTAAGACACACCGACACTGGCTGAAGTTGGTATAACTTGTGTTGGGAACTTGAGGGTCGGAATAGTTTATTTTTTAATTTCAAAAGTTTTCTATTTATTCTAAATATATCACATGCATGTACACTAACTTTAATAGATATGTATTGAACCATATTGGTGGTTCCCTATAGAGTTGTACTCACACCCTACTAGGGTGTCCATGAGAATTGCTTACCTGAGAATCCCTTACTTTTTATAGGTTTATGTTAGGTTGAGGCCCGATATTACATAACCCTGATTGAGAAGATCAAGTGGTACGTGAGGCTGGGATGCGACATTACTCAGTGATGTTGTACAGACTGGGTATATTTTTATTGTCATTTTTTTTATATATGATTGTCCTGATGGGAAATCAAATAAGTACGAAATTGGTTCATGCAGATAAATCCCATATACATTTGATGTATTTTTTCAATATTTATGGAATTATATTTGTGTGTTAGAGGGTGTGACATATATGTTGAAAATGGAATATTTTATTCCTTTGAGATATATCATTTTTTACGATATGTAGATATCAAAGTGATACTAGCATAACCAGTTATATTGTTTGACATTTTTATATTATAAATAAGTGTTATTTATAAAATTATATGAAACTATTTTAATAACAGCCTATGATTATGTATATAATTTTTATATTAAGAGTTAATATTCATGAATTTTTTAACTTAAGTAGGTCAATAATAGTTGAAATGTATAAGATAATCAACAGTTCATTTTAATGAAAATTTTGTGAATAGATATGGAAATACTCATATGTCATATAACATATGAGTAAATACATATAAAGACTAAAGAATGGACTAAGGATTATATAAAAAGGTCAATCCATTATGATTATTTTAATTTGAGTGAGTTCACATTCTACTTATTCTCCCTAAGAATATTTTCCTCATACTTCTCTTACCTTGAGAAATATTTGCATTTAATGGTTATAAGGAGAGTCCTTCCCAAGTGTCTTGAGTTTTAGTTAGCAAATAGATACACCCTGGAGAGAAGAATCATATGGCTATTCCTACCGATTTTCATCAAGTACTTGGTTAAAGAAGGTGGATCTACCATATATGGTGAAAGGATTTGGAGTGGGTTCCCTAGAACCAACTTTTGTGTACTTTATGATGACATGAATTCATGTTTTGTAATATTAACAAACTATGTATCACATCATGATTGTTCTTATTCTCCTGAAACCAAAAATTAGAATTAAAGTGGTCACATAATTATTTATAACTATTTAAAAAAAGTTGATTGATTTACATATTTTTGGTTTAGTTTTCACTTCATGTTTTATCATTATTTTAATCTAATTTTTGATATCTACTTATTCCACCTTCATTTAGTGAAAATATAATCAAATATATTATTTAATGAATGAAATTAAATCAAAGAACTCATCTAGAGGTACGAAGGATTTCGGCCAGAAAACGCATGAATAAATTCAATGTAATAGGAGTTACACAATGTGTACTTATGTTCAATGTATCATGAATTAATTCCAAATTTAATTCAAAGCGTGTATATTAACGACATGTGGTGTAGTTAATTATTACACCACATGTTGACTAGACTATACTGGGACATAGTCAATTTATTTACACTTTGTGTAGCCCCCATATATGGCATGTAGTAAAATTGAGTCATAGATGGGTTGTGAGTTTCATACATAGCCTACATGACTTGTGACCATGTAACTTAGAGTCCACAGTCCACGTATTCGTTTTTACATGTCATGTAATCCATTTTTTTGAGGCACGATATACACACCATGTCCCTAGGTGTGACTATCAGATAGACTATGAGATACATACAAGACATATATCTCCATGTAGACGGTGAGTACTTATACCAAATTACTTAGATTTAAATTTTATTTATTATACTATGTAAACCATGAGACATATTCTTGTACATGATCATCAAGTTGATAGGACCCTCTATGTGATAGGTTTTAATATATATTTATATATAGGTTTCATTAATATACCCATAATATTCAAATATTTATTTCATGTATGAGTCATATTATAGTTGTTTCTCCGCATGCATTGAAGCATAACACGTGGCCAAAACTCATTTAATTTGTGTAATTATACATTTCATGAATGTGTGTGATAAGTCATGTATGCTATATGTCACAAAAGTAAAATTATATATACGTATAATACATGTTGGATAGATTCGGACGGGTGTTCACCATGTTTCCTTCATGGTACATTTATAAACACAATTAATTTTAAAAAATATATATTTAATTTGGATAAAATATTTATGGATGAGAATTTCAATGAAATTTTTATGTGAATTAAAATAAATGAATTTATTAATTAATGAATATAACTAATTGATTTCAGCAAGATCTATCTAAAATAAGAATGACTAATAATTGAATGATATTTTTATTAAATGAATAATTCATTGCATTCATGTGGATGATCATGAGATGGACTGGAACATTATATGAGATTTTTTTCTTAAATTTATTATTAAATTAATTTTTTCTCATGTGTTCCATCACTGAGATAATTATGAAGGTTTTTCATTCCCATGGTTTGTTTTATATAAAACCCATGTTTTTCCCTCACCTATATGTGAGTAAAATAATATGTAATGCATGGATCTCTCATCCTTGAAGATGTAGTTCATGTTTTGATCTGAAGAAAAACTATTATAAGAGAGATACATAGTTGAATAGGTTAAATGATATAACAAGAACATTAGTTGGTTCCTGGTGTTTTTCCCCAAGATCAATTTTTAGTTTATCAACCACTAGACAAATTTACCATTAATAAAAACTCATTATCAGAACACTTTATTATTTTGTTTATATCAAGTTTCATGGTTATTTAATTATGAATATTTTTTCACGATCACATTTATTAATGAAATTAAAGAGAATGAAAATAAAACAAAATTAAATTGGGTTCTGCATAAATAGTATCTTTGGCCATTTTAATCACTTATTTAAATCCACTTAATATTAATAATAATGTAAAAAAGATAATATTAATAAATTTATGCATAAAAGGATAAAATTCCTCAACAATATATATTATTTCGGTATAGCCTTCCACTACCTCAGTTAAAATCAAACCATTGTTCAAAGTGATTGACCATCTAATGTGGGGGTTCTTTCAATTATCAGGGAATTCTAACATGATATTTTGGATTCACTTAAAATAGTTCACATCAAGGGTTTACTACCAAAGTAAGACTTTGTGTAACATAGAGGAAAATGAAGTGCAAATCCATTTTTAGGATTTTAGGAGTGGAGAGTCTACTCAGAAAATAAAGGAACTAGGAGTTAATGTAGTTGGAATTTGGAATACCTACAAAAAACCATTTATATTTCTTGACCAACCAATGTTCGTGTAATGAGAAGGGGAATACAGATCCTTGAGACTAGAATTTCCAAGAAATAGGATATTTTGATTCCAATTGGGAGAGATATTGAGTTTTGATAAAATAGTGTGAGATTAATAAATAAAATATTTATTTAATTGTCTAAATTTTATATGGTAAAGTAATAAAATATATTCTCATTATATTTTTAGAAAATTATTAAAATAACATCAAACATATCACATTGATCCATACTTGAGAATGAAAAACTTATAAATTTGACAAATTTATATGAATGGAAAAGGCTCCTACGTTTCATACTTCTCCATGAAATGAAATTATATATGTTTGAATAAACTTTTCCTAAGGTTATTGGAAATGAGGCTAGTGAGGAAGGGTTAAAACAGTCATGAACCAACCCGGGTTGACCTAGAACCAGTCACCCAATCTGGTCAGTGACATGGCGCAAAGGGCGTTCCTGATCCCCATGGGTTGGCAACCAGTGTCGGGCATAAAAACATAAAAGAGGGAACAATTTAGGCCATAAATAAAAGAAAAGTATGTAAATAAAGTCTGATATTAAAAAAATGAATACTAGCAGCTGGAAGAAAGTAAATTGTACATACATCCGTGTGACCTCCTAGGTCGCCACCCAATTCAGAACCAATATGGCTCCAACATTGACTAGCTGAACCCAGAACCTGCATGAGAAACTGAACCTACAACTATAAAGATATAATAGGAGTGAGCGCCAAGATGCTCAGTAGGGATGCCAAAAAAAACCACTGAATCTAACTGTTCTCTTTTTCGAAACAATACACTAACAAAAGTTTGAAATACATATATGAAAGTAGGGTTTACTTATTATAAAAATAAGCAACATGTTGCTCTAATTTAAAAACCCAACAGACACTACACCCAATTTACAAAATCATTCATCATTTTTTAAATGAGATCCCAAACAGAATATACCAAAGTTGGATAGAGTAACAAAAGTAAAAAGTGAAAACTAAAAAAAATAGTGTAATAGAGAGTAAAAAAGCATTGTAAATAATCCAGTAACAAGGGGTGATCCTAAAAATACCTATAAGTCCCATAGAAATACTCAGTTTTGGAACCACCTATCGTCGTATGGTGAATCTCTTATGTCTATAACCAAATGGACACCCTAACTGACCAATCCAGTGGCAAAGCCTACCTGGCCTAACAACAAATCCAGGGGGTACCAATCCCTTTAATCAGGGGTTTTCAGCAACCTTTACTCGATCATCTAAAAGATGCCTCAGAACCCATGATGGATAAAATAATACTGTGTACGTAGGAAGGACCTCACATGTGTGACTTATCTCACTGCACATGCCTACCCGAATCAGGGATGCTTCCTATGCGTTCAACCATAAAGGGTTACCCTAGATATGAGCACCCCATATACTTATATATGTTCATACATGTCAAAAATACAAAGTTCCAACCGAGCCATCACATCATTCGGTTATCAAAACCACATTATTAATCACTTGGATTTGTAAATCAGGCCTCTAGTTTTACATAATCAAATGTATTTATGAAAACATTGTACAATATCTTCTAAAACAACTCTAAACACAAATTTTGTATTTAAAAAGTCTAACAGTCATATACTCATGGATTTAATTTAAAACCAATTTAATGAACCACAAGAAGAGACCCACAACATTTAGAAAACAAGAACCGCTTATTAAACCAAGGATTTGAGAAAATTACCAATTCAAAGAGACTTGTGAAATCATTTCTACAATAATACTATGTTCCATAAAACATTCCAAAACAGGAAAAACAAGTTCCAAAATAATGTTTCTATAAGAAAACACCACTCAATTCATCAAAAAATTCCATTATAGATAAACACATTTAGTTCGAACCAAGTTGGAAAGGCCTAAACATGTGTGTAAATAGAATAACATCCAATATTCCATTTGTAATCGGATATTTCAACAGGAAAAACCCACCATAAGTTATCTATAAACATAATAGAGGTGATAAACATAATCTAATATTTAATTAAGACAATTCAAGAATTAAATGGATTAAAATTGGGATCAAGGGCATGGAAACACCTACACATAACCAAGGAACTATTTCAAAGCTGTTTTTTAAAACTTTTAACCATCAAAGAAACACTACAATGAATAAACTATTACGACTATAATGGAGTGAATAACATTTATAAATTAAATGATACCATACAAGTGCCTATATAAAACATAGTAAAGAGTGAAGGGATGGAAATCCCTACCTCAACAAAGGTCACGTCAATCTTTCTAACTCAAGAAGCAGCTCACTTGCACGCACACACTTCCATATATATATATATATATATATATATATATATATTTATATGTACATCCTCAAACTGATGCACGTGTTCCCCACACCATGAGGGAACATGAACAAAGAAGATAGATATATCTATACACATCCATAACTAGGAATATGCGTGCGCTCCTTTGAAACCGACTACAACTCCCTATGATAAACCCCTGGGACACAAAAACACCAGAAATCCATAAAATAATTTTTATGCCAAACAAAGCAATCAAGATACAATTTAAAAACCTACCATACAAAAATAAAAAAGGTCACTAGTAAAACCAAAATCACATTTCCACCATTTTTATAATACAAAACTAAGAGAAAACCCCTCAAAAAAATCAATTTATTTTAAAAGATCATATCACATTTCATCAACACACCAAGTGCATAAACACATAAATATAAATAAAGAATCATGTTAAATACAAATTTAAAACAATTCATCAATTCCAAAGCATCATAGAATGCTAGAAAAGAAAACCATAGCGATGCAAATTAAATTTTAAAAATTATGAAAATAAGATTCGGCACTACAACATGAAAATAATCGTAGACACATGCAGACGTGAACCATGAACTCACTCAAAACATATTCTTATCTAATTCTAAAAATTTCAGAACTATATAGAAATCTAATTATGGGAATAAAAAACATTTGAATCATTTTTTAAAACTAAATTAAATAATTCAAGCATTAGAGGAGTGTTCTGGAAATGAAATATGAAAATTCTCTTACCTCGAAGGTGTGCGAATAGAACCGCACATCCACGGAAGGGAGAGAATAATTTTATAGACACATCGCACACCCTAAAATTTGAGAAACATGCATAAATAAAAACCCCTCTATTAGGGTTTAGAAATCACAATGAAAATACCCAAAAAAAGAAAGAGAATTCAAGGAGAATGTTTCCAGAGGGGGGGGGGAGTCGCGCCGGTTGAGGGTGGTGCAGCCGGAGCAGGCAAGGCTGGCCGGAGGTCAAGGGCCGGGGTGGTCAGACGACATATGGATCAACGGCGGGAGTAGCACAGGGAGGATTAGGGGTGGGCTATGACATACGAAGGAGGCCTAGAGGTGGGATGTGGCATAGGGAGGAGGCCGGGAGGCGGGCTGCAGACAGAGGGAGCTCTAGCAGAGCGCACATGCGTAGGAATAGACCAAAAGGGGGTGTGGTGGCATTGCATGACCTGAGGGGAGGAAGTAGTGGGCGAAACCCTAGAGAAAAGAAGATACATGAAAAAAAATAATGAAAATAATAATAATAATAATAATAATAATAATAATATAATAATATTAATAATAATATAGCAAATCAATAATTTTAAAAAAACAGAACAATAAATTGTTCCATTACATTTTAAATAATAATAATAATATTTATAAAAATTTAGTAATATTGATAATGTTATTTTCTACACAAGATATTATTATCTTAAGCATCATGAAACCACAATGCCACCTGGGTGGAACACACGGTCACCGCTAATAGTCCGGTGACTGTGCACCGGCCCGAAACCCATCAAAACATCAAACATCAAAAATTTCAAACTGGGACCCTACTAAAACTTGTCCAAACAATGTGGGAGTGAGTAAAGAATCACAATGAAATAAAATAAATAGGTGTCTAAGGGCGGGGTGTGACAATTATATCAACCATAGACACTTTCTGCGCCGATAATGTTACCCATCCAATATTTAACACAACTAGAGTCCATGCCTAGACCAACCTGAAGAAGCTAAGAGGCTCAGGGTGACCATTACCAACACACGTCACACCTGACCAACTCAAATACAATCACTTCGCAATGGTGTGGGGAGAACATGAGAGGGTTTTCCCCACAACAAGAATTTACTAATATAGAAACCCTTGAAACCTGAACAAACCACCCACTGGGGGGCAACACAGGAACTCCCAAACCTAACTCATCCCACCTTGTCAATGCTAACAGAACAACTCCACAATTAGGATTAAAACCATTACAGGAAAAATGAACACACCGGGGAACTAGGACAGAAGCGTCCCCTACAAAACCAAAACACACTAAAGGAAAACACATGAAGAGGTGCCCAAACTAAGAAGGGGCCTAGAAACACCACACATAAATTCATGATACGAAACATTCCCCTGACGAATGCAACAGGGAACAAACATAGAATTAGAATGTTTCTGCTTATTTACAAACCCAACACCCCTGAAGGAATACAAATAATTTGAAAGCCCATTTAGAGTGGATGAGGCTGCTTAGATTACTGTATAACAAGATCATCACACCACAACAACATGTATGGGTTTACGAAGGTGACAAGAATAGAACAAGAAAACCTTGTATATTTCCATTCAAAGGATGAAATAATTATCCAGACGGAGGTTCCACACACCCTCGACAACTCCTGAATGTGCGCAAGCTTCACCCTGAGACCTGTAGCTAGGGCCCTGATGGATGAATCATCTCCTACCTCATAGTCAAGCATTTGTATCCTCCTGTCCCTAACTCCTTCCACATAAATTAAACTTCTTTCAGAACTCTCCCTAGTGGCCGGAACAGGAACACAATATCAAGACTTCTAAGGGATGCAACAAAGTGTCTTAAAAATGCTAGATCCAACCACACTAGAAGCATGGGAGAGAATAGTCCAACAAATTGGGAGTCGGTACAGACGAGGATGGTTTCGTAGAGACAAGTTCCATTGGCCCACACTTCTTTCTAGAAGGGGAACCATCACGGACGTGGAACACCATTAATCACACCCAAAACTCTAATGACCATGAGACATTTCATCTTAACTAGTCTATAACTGAACCCTCAAATAACTCTGGGACTCTACGAACCATAAATAGCCTAGGAGTTTCCAACAACTCGAAGACACACTATCTTTCGAAACTATAAAACTACCTCTAATAGACTCTGATTACCTCAGTAAGCAGGCAACACACAGAAGAACTAGGAATAAGGCATAACTCATTAACAAATTTTTGAGACTTTCTTGGCAGAAAAAGAACATGGAACTAGGCAAAACTCATTAACAACTTTAAAAGACTTTCTGGGTGGCATACTCATAACAACACGAAAAACATCATCGAAACCGGTCATCAAACCAAAACTCAATCAAAGAAAGAACCCAATCCAAAGGCCAAATGCATAAAATCCAAACATAAGAAAACACAAGTAAAAGTATCTTTTCCAAAAACTGTTATTTCTTTAAAATTTTAAACTCACCTATGGCACCTTACGTACCGCCACATGTGCATTTATTCTATCTCACTCACATCATCTGTGAAAAAGTGCCCCAACACACTCTCCATATATACCCACATACGTGTGACCCCCCATAAGGAGTGCCAAGGATCAAATACTTATTTTTCTTACTAAATACAAAGACATAACATTTTCTTCCAAACTGATACACCTTCTCTTTAAAAACACACTTTTTCTAATTTCAAAAACTATTTGGAAGAATCCCAAATTTTTTCATTTCAAAATCACTTTCATTTTTAACACAAAATCACATAAACTGAGATCAAAATGAAACACAACCAAATATAAACCATCAGAATGAGGAACTAGTGTCTCTGTATAACCCAGTGACATGGTGATGAGCCATGTCCTAGTTAAGGCATAACACTAAGAAGACCTTAAACAAGGAACATGGACTCCACATGGGTCATCACTCTAAAGACCCGTAAATTTCAAGGAAATTTTTTTCTTAATTTTCTTTGGAATTTTACAGGAGCGCAGTTTCTGACGGCACCTGATTCCGAGGCCCGGTGTGCCCGGAATCATTTTCCGAAGTTTGGCTCGGGTACGTTCAGTGAACGGACGAGTGGGTTTTTCTAACTTTTGAACCGGTTCCCGGAATCAAATTCTGAGGGCACCAATGAAATTGCAGCGCCGGTATTCGCTTAGAAACGCCTCTTCTGGAGTTGCGTTTGCTCGGGTGTGGTTTTTAATTTTCGGGCTTAAAGTTAAGAAATAAATTAAATTTTGCGACAACTTTATTTTATTTCACTTAAGCCACTTGGAAGCCACTTGAAGCCATTTAAAGGCGTCTTGAACTGAGTTGAACTGGATATGATGCTATCCAGAAATATCCTACCCCCTTGGTAGGATATTTGTGAGGTGGGGCCCGCACGAGCCCCGCCGTTTCTTTCCGCTAAGAAACGCACCCGTGAAAACCCGTCTTAATGAAAGTCAACCGACGCGTTTTCTAAATTCTTAAAAGACCATTTAATTGGGTGGTTTATTTCGTGAATTAAATGGGATGTTTCTTTCGTGAATTAAATGGGTCGTTTCCTTCGTTGAATTAATTCATCAAATTGATGGATCGTTTCTTAACCAGATTTTCAAATTTGTTGGCGTAATAATAAAATAAGGACAACGCTCGACCTCTGGTTATTTGTGCTGGAGAAGATTTGAGAGAACCCTCGTAACTTCTTCTCCCTCGTGAAGAACGTGAAGAACGCGAAGAACGCCGAATCCGGAAATCGACGACGCTTTCATCCGAGACGATCTTCCGATCTCCGATCTCCGATCACCGACCATTTGAGGTGAGTGGATTCGGATTTCCGCTCAAGGTTCTTTCCTTTTTGTTTTAAACACAGATTTAATTAATCATGATTTAAATCTGTTGTTCTTGGTTCGTTGAGTTCACCGACTCAACGCCGGTTTCCGCGACGACGCGACGCCTCCCCGCGACGACGCGACGATTCCTCTCTTCCGCGACGATCCTTTCCGCGAAGAACGCCCGCGCGCGAAGATCGACGAGGTAGGGATTTCATTATGGGAATTACCCCCCCTTTTTAAATTAATTCCCGTCAATGTTTCTTTAACAAAATTAAAGAACCGTTTGTGAACAATTTTAATCCTATTAAAATTGTTGTTTCCTGTGTGGAATCTTTTTCTCCCGGTTGTTTATCTCTAACGCGGAGGGTGCGGGCCAAACAAACACGGCCCGACGACTCTCCGCCGTTCTTCGTGTTTTGCGGATTTGGCGGGCGACGACGGAACGTGCCGCAACGGGTGTTTGACGATCCCGCAGTAAAGAACGGATCCCGGGATGAGCAGCGGCGCAGACGAGAAGGAAAACGGGCCACCAGAGCGACGCCGGCAACCCGCGGAAGTTACCGGCGGCGCGGGTCGCCGGCGCGGCGGCGCCGGCGGCCGGAGGCAGCGGCGCCCCGGCGCGCCGCCAGACGAGTCCGCCGCGGCTGAAGCCGCGGCGGCGGCGGCCGACGGACCCGCGGCCGCGCGGGTCCGGTCCGTTCAGGCGGGACGCGGCAGAGCCGCGTCCGCGGTTCACCGACGCGGCCCGCACGCGGGCTGCGGTTCTTCCTCAGGCCGCGGGTCGGCGCCCGCGGCTTCCTCCCGCGCCGCTCGGCCAAGCCGAGCCGGGCCAACCGGGTCGGACCCGGGTCGGGCCGACCCAGGGGGGGTCGGGCCGGGTCGGCCCGGGCCCGTACCCCCCTTCTTCGGACGTTTTCGTTCAAACGCCCATACCTTGAGCTTCGTGCCTCCAAACGACTCGCCGTCAGCGGCAACGCGATCCTTGGATCGAGACGGTAGTTTCGGTATATCGCACTCAAGGTTTCGGAATACTTTGAGTCCGGCCGGGTTGGTTCGTACACGAGACCAACCGGGCCCTCGGAGCGGAAACGCTCATATCTGGAGCGACGGACGTCCGATTGACGTGCCGTCAGCTTTGTTGAATTCCTCTAAGTGAGACGGATCTTTTGGAATACTCCGCCCGAGGTTTGGACGCAGGTGGAGTGCGGTCGGGTTGGTTTTGCCTTAAAAACCAACCGGGCCCCTGGGACAAAAATGCCAAAATCTCTCAGACCGGGCGTCCGATTGACGCGCCGTCTGCGACGTTGAGTTCCCGTTGACAATACGGAACTTTTGGATACATCAACTTTGGACTTCGTGTCAGTTGATGTATCAGCCTCTCGGCTTGTGGAGCGGACCCTCCCGAACGAGCTTGCTGTGTGCGGGAACTCTAGTGCTGGCTGCGACTGCTACTTCGACAGCGACGACCGTGCAGAGATCCTCAGTGGACTGCAGCGACGACTGTGCAGAGATCCTCCGTGGACTGCGATGACGACCGTGCAGAGATCCTCAGTGGACTGCAGCGACGACTGTGCAGAGATCCTCCGTGGACTCCGACGACGACCGTGCAGAGATCCTCAGTGGACTGCAGCGACGACGGTGCAGAGATCCTTAGTGGACTGCAGCGACGACTGTGCAGAGATCCTCCGTGGACTCCGACGACGACCGTGAAGAGATCCTCAGTTGACTGCAGCGACGACGGTGCAGAGATCCTCCGTGGACTCCGACGACGACCGTGCAGAGATCCTCAGTGGACTGCGGCGACGACTGTGCAGAGATCCTCAGTGGACTGCGGCGACGACTGTGCAGAGATCCTCAGTGGACTGCGACGACTACTGCACTCAGCGATCCTACGTGGATCAGTGCTACCGATCCTGTGTGGGTCCGATCCTGCGTGGGTCAGCGCTCAGCGGTTCTGTGTGAGCCAGTGCCTACAGGTCCTGCGTGGGCCGGGTCCTGTGTGGGCCTGATCCTATGTGGGTCACTGTGAGGTTAGTACCTATCGATCCTTCGTGGGTCCGACGACTTAGATGGATCAGTAATCATCTTTATCGTCATCCAAAGAAGTATACCGTGTGAGCTGAATCTTCTGTTTTACTTGATAGAGGTGGTGCACTTGGTTGTAGCGGCAGACCCGCGATACTGGAGACGAGCGTACGGAGTACGGAGACCGTGTAGCCGGCTGAGACCTGAAGACAGCTCGACCGACTCGACTTGGAGTGAGTCGACTAGCCCAGTGGACGGAGCGCCCGGTATTTGGCGGCAGACCCACGGCGGACGGAGCGCCTGGTAGTTGGCAGCAGACCCGCGGTACTCGACTGGAGGAGTACCTCTGTAGGCTATTTGGGTGAGCGCCCGGTATTTGGCAGCAGACCCTCAGCGGACGGAGCGCCCGGTAGTTGGCAGTAGACCCGCGGTACTCGACAGGAGGAGTACCTCAGCAGTCTTAGGTTAGTGAGTAGTACCTCGGAGTCGTGACAGATCCACTGTACCCTTCAGTGGTGGGGCTCTTCAGCAGTTACGGTTTCGATAATGAAAATCCTGGTTTGAGCTGAATCTTGTGTTACTCTCCTTTGTGGATTGTGTTGAGCTATCCTGTGTGGATTTACTGTTTACTCTCCTTTGTGGATTGTGTTGTTCTATCCTGCGAGGGTATGCGTTTTGCTTTCCTGTGTGGACTGGGTTGTGCTTGGGCTCGGACGTTGGAGCCGATTGGGGAATTGACGACTTAGGTATATGTATGGGCATATACCTAAGCCGTGTCAGATGTTACTTCGTGATTGTACCTCTTCTTCGTGATTTTATCCTTTGTGGATTTCGGGAGACCTTCGGGGGTTTCGGGGTCCCTACTGAGTCGCTTATACTCACCCCTGCACGGGCTATGCCCGCACTTCGTGGTGTTGGTTGCAGACGAAGGACAACGCTGATCGTGGAGGAGGCGTGCGGAGCAGGACAGTACTTGGAGGTGGACCACTGGGCGGGACGTACTCGGAGCGGTTAGGTGGACCCGAGGAGCAGTGGAGGCTATCTGTACCCACCCTTCAGGTGGGACTTCCATAGGACGGCTCGACGCTGCAGTTTCCCCTTTTTCAGTTGCTGTTTTTCCTTTCAGTTGTACTTTACAGTTGGGCTTGTATTTCCGGCCCCTTTTTACTTTCAGCATAGCTTGTACAGTTTTACTTAGTGTTTACTTTTCCACTTGCTTACTTTGTGGTGCTTGTTTACTTTTCAAAGGCAATGCCTTCCCTTTTGTTGGGATTTACGCCTTGGTGCTAGTCGCCAGCCCCTGGCCTATAGAAGGTGGGCTTGGGGTAGTCACGGCACGGGCCCCGAGGACGGGTCGTGACAAATTGGTATCAGAGGTGGTCGGTTATACCGCAGACTCTGATCTTTCTTCTATGTGAAGCAATAGTGTTTAGCGTATTAAGTGTGGTTATCAGTCCAGGGAGTCCAGTGTTGGTGCGGCGGCCGACGTATCCATACACCAGGACCCTGACTTCTGATTCCTGACTTAATGCACGAAATCATTGATTGCATGTGTGTTTCAAGTTTTCTTTGTGATTACTTGTGTCAGATCACCAGGTATACTGTTCTGACCATGGTGCACTTGTTTCCTTTCTAGGATGGCACGATGACAGCAGCCAGCTAGGGTTCCTAGAGTAGGGCGCGACGACAGCCCGCCGAGCGACGAGGCCTCGGTACAGGGCCCGTTGACAGCAGAGGCACCAGCGGTACCTTTACCCGCCGAGCCCCCGATGCTTCCAGCACTGGTAGCTGATGACGCACGACACCTTGGAGCTCCGCACGAGTTCCAGCGCCAGCGACCACCCAGGTTCCGTGGGGAGTCGGACCCCCAGGCAGCCGAGGACTGGCTGGAGGCGGTCGTCCGAGTTTTCAGGCTAGTGAGGACGCCAGCAGACCTCATGGTGATCCTCGCGGCAAGCCTACTGCACGCAGCAGCCGGACGCTGGTGGAGCCTGATTCTCCAGGTACACGATGAGGCCACCCTCATCTGGACGGACTTCGAGAGCCTCTTCCGCTCAGAGTTTGTCCCGGCCACCCTCCGAGCGGTGCGCATCCAGGAGCTTCTTCAGCTGCGGCAGGGCAGCTTGACGGTCGCTCAGTATGCGGCGAGGTTCACCGACCTTTCTCGGTACACGACAGACATGGTACGGGACCCCTTCTTCCAGGCCCGGACCTTCGTGCAGGGATTGAGACACGAGATCAGGGCATCGCTGATCTCCCTCAGCATCCCGACCCAGGCAGGAGTGCTAGAGCGAGCCCTTCTGATCGAGAGCTTTCTGGCTGAGTCTACGGCGAGACCTACCGCAGGGCGGCAGGTGGCGGAGTCTTCAGCAGCAGGTAGCCGACGGATGACTCAGGGTTCCGGAAGACGACCTCGGGACACTGGCTCAGCAGTGCGGGGCACACAGCGCGAAGCCAACCTCCCGAGAGGCAGGCAATTCTACTCGTGCGGCGGGCAGGGCCACATGGCTCGTGACTGCCCGACCCGCCGTACTGAGGAGCAGCAGACGGTGGAGGGGCCACCCAGGCAGAGGCAGAGGGTCGACCGTGGCGATCCGCAGGGAGGAGGCGGACGAGGCAGAGGAGCTGGCCGAGCAGCAGGTGGTGGGCAATGCTTTGAGGCTCTGCCACCACCACCACCAGGTGGTCCACCCCAACCGCAGGGGACAGGAGGACATGGGAGAGCTCATCTTCAGGCAGTTGAGGCCTACGATCATGGGGCTCCGGGAGCATATGGACAGGAGCGGGACTAGCTCCAGACCTGGAGACTTTTGCTTCTAATTTTGTTGATGTATGTTTGTAGATGCTTTTTGTCTTTGTACTTGAGCTGCAGTAATAAAAGACACCTTTTCTTGTGGCATTTACTTCCCTGTCCTCTCTTGTGTTGTTACTAAGAGGTTCCAGTTTTGACCGTTGACTTGACCCTCACTTGTGAGACATCTACTGGAGGAGACCTAGTTACCACACACTGATTCCGACAGTGTGACTCAACCCTTGGAGGCGAGAGTAACGGTTGGATCTCTTGGTAGTAGCGTCGAGGCCTTACGACGTCATCCTTGGTATGGATTAGTATCATCCATGTCGGGATTGACCGCATTAGGCGAAGAACGTGGTTCATCCAGGGGATGAGACCAGATTTCTCTTATCGTCAAGGAAGAAATCATGGCATCTCTAGTGGGACCATAGGTGGTCTGGGCCACGATAGAGAAGGTCCAGGTGAGCACATGGGAGCGGAAGGCTCAGATGCGTGCTCAGTACCGCCTTTGTATCCCTAGTTTGTGTTGAAGCTTTACGGGGACGTAAAGCCCTGTTGGGGGAGTAATGTAAAGACCCGTAAATTTCAAGGAAATTTTTTTCTTAATTTTCTTTGGAATTTTACAAGAGCGCAGTTTCTGACGGCACCTGATTCCGAGGCCCGGTGTGCCCTGAATCATTTTCCGAAGTTTGGCTCGGGTACGTTCAGTGAACGGACGAGCGGGTTTTTCTAACTTTTGAACTGGTGCCCGGAATCGAATTCTGAGGGCACCGATGAAATCGCAGCGCCGGTATTCACTTAGAAACGCCTCTTCTGGAGTTGCGTTTGCTCGGGTGTGGTTTTTAATTTTCGGGCTTAAAGTTAAGAAATAAAATAAATTTTGCGACAACTTTATTTTATTTCACTTAAGCCACTTGGAAGCCACTTGAAGCCATTTAAAGGCAGCTTGAACTGAGTTGAACTGGATAGGATGCTATCCAGAAATATCCTACCCCCTTGGTAGGATATTTGTGAGGTGGGGCCCGCACGAGCCCCGCCGTTTCTTTCCGCTAAGAAACGCACCCGTGAAAACCCGTCTTAATGAAAGTCAACCGACGCGTTTTCTAAATTCTTAACAGACCATTTAATTGGGCGGTTTATTTCGTGAATTAAATGGGTTGTTTCTTTTGTGAATTAAATGGGTCGTTTCCTTCATTGAATTAATTCAACGAATTGATGGATCGTTTCTTAACCAGATTTTCAAATTCGTTGGCGTAATAATAAAATAAGGCCAACGCTCGACCTCTGGTTATTTGCGCTGGAGAAGATTTGAGAGAACCCTCGTAACTTCTTATCCCTCGCGAAGAATGTGAAGAACGCGAAGAACGCCGAACCCGGAAATCGACGACGCTTTCGTCCGAGACGATCTTCCGATCTCCGATCTCCGATCACCGACCATTTGAGGTGAGTGGTTTCGGATTTCTGCTCATGGTTCTTTCCTTTTTGTTTTAAACAAAGATTTAATTAATCATGATTTAAATCTGTTGTTCTTGGTTCGTTGAGTTCGCCGACTCAACGCCGGTTTCCGCGACGACGCGACGCCTCCCCGCGACGACGCGACGATTCCTCTCTTCCGCGACGATCCTTTCCGCGAAGAACGCCCGTGCGCGAAGATCGACGAGGTAGGGATTTCATTATGGGAATTACCCCCCCTTTTTAAATTAATTCCCGTCAATGTTTCTTTAACGAAATTAACGAACCGTTTGTGAACAATTTTAATCCTATTAAAATTGTTGTTTCCTGTGTGGAATCTTTTTCTCCCGGTTGTTTATCTCTAACACGGAGGGTGCGGGCCAAACAAACACGGCCCGACGACTCTCCGCCGTTCTTCGTGTTTTTCGGATTTGGCGGGCGACGACGGAACGTGCCGCAACGGGTGTTTGACTATCCCGCAGTAAAGAACGGATCCCGGGATGAGCAGCGGCGCAGATGAGAAGTAAAACGGGCCACCAGAGCGACGCCGGCGGCCTGTGGAAGTTACCGGCGGCGCGGCGGCGCCGGCGGCCGGAGGCGGCGGCGGCCGACGGACCCGCGGCCGTGCGGGTCCGGTCCGTTCAGGCGGGACGCGGCAGAGCTGCGTCCGCGGTTCACCAACGCGGCCCGCACGCGGGCCGCGGTTCTTCCTCAGGCCGCGGGTCGGCGCCCGCGGCTTCCACCCGCGCCGCTCGGCCAAGCCGAGCCGGCCGAGCCGGACCGGCCCCGGCCGGGCCGGGCCGGGCCCACCGGGTCGGACCCGGGTCGGGCCGACCCGGGGGGGTCGGCCCGGGCCCGTACCCCCCTTCTTTGGACGTTTTCGTTCAAACGCCCATATCTTGAGCTTTGTGCCTCCAAACGACTCGCCGTCAGCGGAAACACGATCCTTGGATCGAGACGGTAGTTTCGGTATATCGCACTCAAGGTTTCGGAATACTTTGAGTCCGGCCGGGTTGGTTCGTACAGGAGACCAACCGGGCCCTCGGAGCGGAAACGCTCATATCTGGAGCTACGGACGTCCGATTGACGTGCCGTCAGCTTTGTTGAATTCCTCTAAGTGAGACAGATCTTTTGGAATACTCCGCCCGAGGTTTGGACGCAGGTGGAGTGCGGTCGGGTTGGTTTTGCCTTAAAAACCAACCGGGCCCCTGGGACGAAAATGCCAATATCTCTCAGACTGGGCGTCCGATTGACGCGCCGTCTGCGACGTTGAGTTCCCGTTGACAATACGGAACTTTTGGATACATCAACTTCGGACTTCGTGTCAGTTGATGTATCAGCCTCTCGGCTCGTGGAGCGGACCCTCCCGAACGAGCTTACTGTGTGCGGGAACCCTAGTGCTGGCTGCGACTGCTACTTTGACAGCGACGACCGTGCAGAGATCCTCAGTGGACTGCAGCGACGACTGTGCAGAGATCCTCTGTGGACTGCGACGACGACCGTGCAGAGATCCTCAGTGGACTGCAACGACGACAGTGCAGAGATCCTCCGTGGACTCCGACGACCACCGTGCAGAGATCCTCAGTGGACTGCAGCGACGACGGTGCAGAGATCCTCAGTGGAATGCAGCGACGACTGTGCAGAGATCCTCCGTGGACTCAGACGACGACCGTGCAGAGATCCTCAGTTGACTGCAGCGACAACGGTGCAGAGATCCTCCGTGGACTCCGACGACGACCGTGCAGAGATCCTCAGTGTACTGCGGCGACGACTGTGCAGAGATCCTCAGTGGACTGCGGCGACGACTGTGCAGAGATCCTCAGTGGACTGCGACGACTAATGAACTCAGCGATCCTACGTAGATCAGTGCTACCGATCCTGCGTGGGTCAGCGCTCAGCGGTTCTGTGTGAGCCAGTGCCTATAGGTCCTGCGTGGGCCCGATCCTGTGTGGGCCCGATCCTATGTGGGTCACTGTGAGGATAGTACCTATCGATCCTTCGTGGGTCCGACGACTTAGATGGATCAGTAATCATCTTTATCGTCATCCGAATAAGTATACCGTGTGAGCTGAATCTTCTGTTTTACTCGATAGAGGTGGTGCACTTGGTTGTAGCGGCAGACCCGCGATACTGGAGACGAGCGTATGGACTACGGAGACCGTGTAGCCGGCTGAGACCTGAAGACTGCTCGACTGACTCGACTTGGAGTGAGTCGACTAGCCCAGTGGACGGAGCACCCGGTATTTGGCGGCAGACCCACGGCGGACGGAGCGCCTGGTAGTTGGCAGCAGACCCGCGGTACTCGACTGGAAGAGTACCTCTGTAGGCTATTTGGGTGAGCGCCCGGTATTTGGCAGCAGACCCTCAGCGGACGGAGTGCCCGGTAGTTGGTAGCAGACCCGTGGTACTCGACAGGAGGAGTACCTCAGCAGTCTTAGGTTAGTGAGTAGTACCTCAGAGTCGTGACAGAACCACTGTACACTTCAGAGGTGGGGCTCTTCAGCAGTTACGGTTTCGATAATGAAAATCCTGGTTTGAGCTGAATCTTGTGTTACTCTCCTTTGTGGATTGTGTTGAGCTATCCTGTGTGGATTTACTGTTTACTCTCCTTTGTTGATTGTGTTGTTCTATCCTGCGAGGGTATGCGTTTTGCTTTCCTGTGTGGACTGGGTTGTGCTTGGGCTCGGACGTTGGAGCCGATTGGGGAATTGACGACTTAGGTATATGTATGGGCATATACCTAAGCCGTGTCAGATGTTACTTCGTGATTTTACCTCTTCTTCGTGATTTTATCCTTTGTGGATTTCGGGAGACCTTCGGGGGTCTCGGGGTCCCTACTGAGTAGCTTATACTCACCCCTGCACGGGCTATGCCCGCACTTCGTGGTGTTGGTTGCAGACGACGGACAACGCTGATCGTGGAGGAGGCGTGCGGAGCAGGACAGTACCTGGAGGTGGACCACTGGGCGGGACGTACTCGGAGCGGTTAGGTGGACCCGAGGAGAAGTGGAGGCTATCTGTACCCACCCTTCAGGTGGGACTTCCAGAGGACGGCTCGACGCTGCAGTTTTCCCTTTTTCAGTTGCTGTTTTTCCTTTCAGTTGTACTTTACAGTTGGGCTTGTATTTCCAGCCCCTTTTTACTTTCAGCACAGCTTGTACAGTTTTACTTAGTGTTTACTTTTCCGCTTGCTTACTCTGTGGTGCTTGTTTACTTTTCAAAGGCAATGCCTTAACTTTTGTTGGGATTTACGCCTTGGTGCTAGTCGCCAACCCCTGGCCTATGGAAGGCGGGCTTGGGGTAGTCATGGCACGGGCCCCGAGGACGGGTCGTGACAATCACCCCTTGTGAGGCCGCAACGTGAACCGATTCGCCCCAATTTTCATTCCTTAATCCAAAAAAACCAAAGGAAAAATGCTCAAATCCTAGAATACCCTTGGTAACTTAGGTCTTGTTGCGAGTAGTGGTGATCAGGCACCGACCCATAACCTACATCTTAAGCCCCAACAGTCCTAGTCTCCATGTATCAGACACCCTATATAACAAGTGCCTCATCTGATATCATTTTTTTCACAAACCAAATTGGGTAGACCCTGAACCAGTCACCCAAGCCGGTTCGTGAAATGGCATGAATGGCATTCCCAATCCCCACAGCCTGGAAAACAGTGTCAGGTATCAAAAATTAAAAGAGGGAAGGATTTGTTCCTTAAAAAAATAAAGGTAAGTAAATAAATACTGATAGTAAAAAAATGAATACTAGCAGACGGAAGAATGTAAACTGTGCATACCTCATTGTGACCTCCTAGGTCACCACCCAATTCAGAACCATGCCTGCTCCAACCTTGTGCATCTGAACCTGGAACCTACATGAAAAATGAACCTGTAATTGGAAATATATAATAGGTGTGTGCAATGAGATGCTGAATAGGGATGCCAAAAATAAACCACTGAATCCAACAGTTCTCTTTTCTGAAAAAATCTACTGAAACAAGTTTGAAATAATGATATAAATGTAGGGTTTTAATATTTTAAAAATAAGCAACATGTTGTTCCCATTTAAAAACCCAACACACGCTACACACCATTTCCAAAATCATTTGTCATTTTATAAATGATATCCAAAACATAAAATTCCAATGTTGGCTTGAGTAACACAAGTAAAAATTGCAAACTAAAAATAAACTAGAGAAATGGAAATTAATAAAGCAATGTAAATAATCCATTTACCATTAGTGATCCTAAAAATAATTAGAAGACCCATGGATTTACTCAGTTTCGGAACCACCTTCCGGTGTATGGTGAAGCTCCTATGTCTATAACAAACTGGCCACCCTAACTGAACAATCGATTGGCAAAGCCAGCATTGCCTAACAAAAAATATAGGGGTACCAACCCGTCTAAACGAGGTTGGTCAGCAACCATCACTCAATCATCTAAAATACACCAAGGAACCCATGATGGTTATAATAATTCTATGTATGTAGGAAGGCCCTCGAACATGTGACTCATCTCACCGCACTTGCATACCCCAAACAAGAATGCTTCCTATGCATTCACCCATAAAGGGTTACCCTAGATAAAAGCGCCCCATATACTTATGTATATGCATACATGTCAAACATATAATGCGCCAACCAGTCCATCACATAATTCGGTTATCAAAACCACTTTAGTAAACACTTGGAGTTCTAATTCGGGCTTCTAGTTTTACATAATCAAATGCCTTTATGAAAACATTGCATAACCTATTCTAAAAAATCTCTAACCACATCTTTTGTATTGAAAAAGTTAAACGGGAATATAGTCATGGATTTTTTTCAAACCAATTTAATAAACCACACGAAGAGACCCACAAAATTTTGAAAACAAGTGCCACTTATAAAACCTAGGATTCGAGATAACTACCTATTGAAAGAGACACGTGAAATTATTTCTACAAAAACATTAATTTCCATAAAAATAACCAACATAGGAAAAAAATGTTCCAAAATAAATGTTTATACAATAGAACACCACTCAAGTCATCGAACAATACCATTGCAGATAAAGGCACTTTCTTCCAACTAGGTTGGCAAGGCATAAACATGGGTTTAAATTGAGGAGCATCCATTAATCCATTTTTAATCAAATATTTAAATGTGAAAACACTACCATATGTTAACTATAAACATAATAGAGTTGTGAAACATAATCTAAGATTTAATTAATAAAAATCAAGCATTAAATGGATTAAAATTGGGATCAAAGGCATGGAAACACCTACACATAACCAATGAACTATTTCAAAGCTGTTTTAACACTTTTAATCATCAATGAAACACTACTTTGAATAAACTATCTGGATTATAAGGGCATGAATAACATTTATAAATTAAATGAAACCACGAAAGTGCCTATTGAAAACATTGGGAAGAGAGAAGTGATGGAAACACCTACATCAACAAAGGTCACGTCAAGCTTTCTAACTCAAGTAGTAGCTCGATCACATACACACACTTCCATATATATATATATATATATATATATATATATCCTTAAACGGATGCACATGTCCCCCGCGCCATGAGGGAACACACACATAGAAGATACATATATTTATATGTATCCATACCTAGGAATATGTGGGTGCGCCTTTGAAACCCACCACAACTCCCTACGATAATCCCATGGGACTCAAAAACACCACAAATCCCTAAAATAAAATTTAATACAAACAAAGCAATCAGGATAAAATTTAAAAACCAACCCTACAAAAATCAAAAAGATCACTAGTAAAACCCAAATCGCATTTTCACCATTTTTATAAAACAAAACTAAGAGAAAAACCCCCCAAAACACATCAATTTCTTTTAAAATATCATATCACATTTTATCAACCCCCCATGTGCATAAAAAGATAAACATAATTAAATAATCATGATAAGGACCAATTTTAAACAATTCATCAATTCCAAAGCATCACAAAAAGCTAGATGAGAATACCATAGTGATGTGAGTTACATTTAAAAAACTTTCAAAATAAGATTTGGCCCTTAGACAAGGAAATCATCAAAGACACTTGCAGACGTGAACTAGGAACACACTCAAAACACATTTTTAACTAATTAAAAAAATTCAGAACTCCATATAAAGATAATTAAGGGAATAACGATGATGTGAATCATGTTTTAAAACTAAATGAAATAATGCAAGAATTAGCAGAGTGTTCTTGAAATGAAATACGCAAATTTGTCTACTCAGATGTGCATGAATACAACGGTGCATCCACATAAGGGAGAGAATAATTTTGCAGACCCTTCGTACACCCTAAAAATTGATAAACACACACAAATAAAAACCCCTTGATTAGGGTTTGGACAACACAAAGAAACCCCCCCCAAAAAAAAAGAATTCACAGAGAAGGATACCGGAGGGGGGGGGGAGTCGCGCCTGTTGAGGGTGGTGCAGCCGGAGCAGGTGAGATCGGCCTGAGGTCAGGGAGCCGAGCTGGTCCGAAGGTGTAGGGATCTGCGGTGGACAGTGGTGCAAGGAGGAGAAGCGGTGGATGACATCATAGGGAGGAGGCCGAGAGGTGGGCTGCAGCGTAGGGAGGAGGTCAGGAGGCTGGATATGGACGGAGGGATCTCCGATAAGGGGGCATGTGTAGGAACAGCCCAAAAGGGTGGGGGATGCATGACCAAAGGGGATGAAGAAGAGGGCCATGCCCTAGTGAAAAAAATAATCAAGAAAAAAAAGTTAATGACAATAATAATAATAATAATAATAGTATAACAATTGAATAATAATAAAATTCACAATAATAAATTGTTCCATTTCATTTTAAATAATAATAATAATATTTATAACAATTTAGTAATAATGATATTGTTATTTTCTACTGAAGATATTATTATTTTTAGCATCACACAACCGTACAGTCACCGGGGCGGAACACACGATCACCGCTAACAGTCCAATGTCTGTGCACCAGCCCGAAACCCATCAAAACATCAAACATTGAAAATTTCAACCAAATACCTAACTAAACCTCTTTCAAACAATGCATCACTGAGTAAAGAATCAAAACAAAATAAAATAAATAGGCATCAGAGGTCGGGGTGTGACAAAAACACTATAAGAAATATTTGAAAGATTCCATAGATGTTCAATGTTTCATTCTATCATCCATGTCTAATATTCTTGTGAATCAAAATGAGGACATGGAAGTGTATAGTATGACATGTCACCTTTGAGATATCTATCAAGAGAAGTCGAGAGAAGAGATTAATGATATTTACAATTATTTTTTAGATCTAATATTGGAGATTCTATACTAGTTGGGCCTCATGTATTATATATTACTGGAAACATAGAATGATTATAAATATTTGGGATTAAATTATTGGTTTATTTTCATACAGATCTCATACTTTTATCACTACCTAGACATTCCCCAGTTTTATTGTTAATTACCATATGATAAATAATTATAATATTATTACCAAAATTATTACATTAATTTTCTATGTGGATAAGGACATGGGGCATGATAAACATGAGGTCGTTATAGTGAACAAGAAAATTAATTACAAGAAAAAGGGGCCCAAGACCTATAAATTGTCTAAATATCTTGAGAACCATCCTTCCAATAAGAGAAAGATCTAGAGGTAGGGAAAGGAGAATGAGTTAGTATGTTTTTCATTTGGAATTCCAAGAAACTGGAAGAGGAACTACACCCAAAATGAATGGGAAGGTAAACATTTTTTCGTTATTGAGTATAATATCTCCATATGTACAAATTAGGTATTAGATACAACTTGTGGTACTCACATCTGTATCCAAATGAAGGAACCAAGTATATTTTGAAAGATTTATAAAGGAGGGGTGGATCTAAGGGCTACTAATTGTGTGTTACTGGCAGCTCTGACCGTTGGTGACTACCACCTTTCATTGCCAACTGGAATATTTTTTGGTTTTGAAATAAAGTTATTTTCTGCCTACGGTTGCCAAGAACAGAATTTTTGTATCATGCCTCGATGAAGATGGGTTTATTTTCAGGTTTGGAAACAAAAATTGTTTCTTTTATAAGGAAAGTATATTTTATGGCATGGAACATTTAAATAACAATCTTTATTTATTAAATTATAAAAACCATGTGTTGGAGATTGATGATGAATCATGTTCGCATGACTCATATGAAAACTAGTTATGGAATTACCTTCTTGGTTATATAAATGGAATGTGTATGAAAAATCATTGTCAAGATAGTTATTTAGAGCCATCTGATCTCAAACCACATTAAATATGTCATCCATTTTTATAAAAAACCCAAAAAATCCTCCATTCGGTGGATTGGGTGAAGGGGCCACATAAATTCTAGGATTGGTACACAATGATGTGTGTGGATAATTTATTGTAGAAGCTAGAGGTAGAAATTATGAATTAATATCTTTTACTAATGATTTAAGTAGATATGGATATGTCTACTGAATAAGGTATAATTTTGAGTTCTTTGAGAAATTCATGGAAATAATTAATGGAGTATAGAATCACTGTGGAATGAAGATAAAGAAGATTTGATCAGATCGAGGTTGTGAATATCATGATCAAGAGTTCATCAAATTTCTAAAAGATTTTGGGACTCTATCTCATGTAACTCCACATTACACACCATAGTGTAATTCTGTAAGTAAAAAAAGGAACCATACCTTGTTAGAGATGGTAATTTTGATGATGATTCATAAAGATCATTTTTATCTTTTTAGGGAACATTTTTTAAAAACTACAACATACACATTAAATAATGTTATAACTAAATTGGAAAATGGAATTATCTTTGAGTTATAGAGTGTAAAGAAACCCATTTTGTTCTACACACGTGTAATAGGATTCAGGGAAATTATTAAGGCCTTCATTGGAAAAAAATAGTACCTCGTAGCAAAGAGTGTATCTCTATAGGATATCCCAAGTAAATAATTGGATACTAACTATACAACCACTTGAACAAGAAAGTGAATGTCCTTATACAATCAATATTTTTTGAGAGGGTGTGTATCAAAAAAAAATTAGTGGGAGAAATATTTACATCAATGAAGTTTATGATCAATATACAAAGGATTTGGTATAGAAACAGATTCTAGAGGTCCTTGTATAAGAAGTAGTTCCTAATAAACAGTACAATATATGAGCATAACATGGTTAGGAAAACTCGAGAGATATGGTCATCCCATCACCGATGATGATGAATCATAATTAGTTGCAAATTATGAACCTCTCTCTTAAAAGGATGAAGTAGATAGATTAGAAGATGCAAGATTGAATGAATCCATGAATTCTAAAATAGATTACTTGTATCAGAGTTGATTTTGGGTTCTGTTTGATACTATAGTTTATGTGAATCCCATTGGATGAAAATGAGTATTGAAGAGGAAACTTGAAATGGAAGGTAAATTAAATACCTATAAATCAAGGATAATGGATATCGGGTTTAAACAGCCTCAATGAATTGACTATGATGAAACCTTTTCACAAGTTTCCATGTTTAAATCAATTAGAAATATACTTTCTATAACAAATTACCATGACTATGATATTTGGAATTTTGATATCAAAACGTCAATCCTTAATCGGATCCTTTAAAATGTTGTCAATATGAAGCAACTAGAAGGTTTTTTGACTCTATCCGATTCCAATATGATTTTAAAGTTACATTGATCTATTTAGGGATTAATGCAAGCATCCTTATCTGAGAATATTTGATTTAATGAATCCAAAAATTATTTTGGTTTCATTTTGAACAAATGTGATCTATTAATTTATAGTAGTTTTAATGGAAATGCAATTTTAATCCTAGTAGTATACGTAAATTAAATATTACATATTGGAAATGAAATACCAGTCTCAGTTTATTAAGGACTGGTTTAAAAAGTGTTTCTCCAAGAAAGAATTTCGTAAAGATGACTATATTATAAGGATCATGATCATTCGTGATATATTCAAGATGTTTCATAAACTATGTTAAAGTATATAAGTTTACCATATACTAAAGTAATTTTGTATGGAATAATCCAATAGGGGATTGGTTCCAGTGTCACGTGGTTTACATATTTATAAGAAAATGTTTTCTCAGACACAATAATAGAAGGAGATAATTAGTAAGATTCCAAATGCTTTAGTGATTTGATAAATCATGTATGCCATGATATTTACTAGACTTGACGGTGCCTATGTATTTATCATGGTAGAAAGATATCAATAAAATCCATGAGAACAACATTGGTCTGCTATTAAGGTTATCTATTAGTATATTAGAAGAACTATGGATATGTTCATAATGAATGGAGGAGAGGAGTAGCTGGTCACCAGGGGTTATATTAATGCTAGTTTTCATATATATTATAGTGATCTAAATTCACAATCATCATATGTTTTTTGTATCAGTGAAGGATTTGTGAGCATGAAGAGTTCAAAAATTCCATTTGACACTGATTCTATAGTGGAGTCCAAGTATATAATGACATAGGATGCATCCATGTAAGCCATTTAGATGTGGAACTTATTTCAGGATCTTGATATTGTACCTAGAAATAAGGACCCAATAAAATTGTATTTTGATAATACTACAGGGGTGGCTCTTTCAAAAGATCAATGGGAACACTAATGGACAAAACATATACTTTATAAGTACAACTTATTGATGTATTTTTATCTGGTAGTTGAAGTTATAGTATGAATATTTCTCATGGAATACATTGTGGAGGACCCCTTAACTAAAGGCTTGTAACAGCATAAGCATTGTTATAATATAAAATCTAGGAGACTGATGGTTGTTAGCAGTTGGCTCTAGTGAAACTGAGAGTTTATTTGAGTTGGTTTCCTAGAACCATATTTTGTGTACATTATGATAACATGTATTCATAGTTATTAATATTAAAAAACATATTATCAAATCATGATTTTCATTATTCATGACATATTATTGGATAATGTCCCAAGAGTATTTATCACACTAAAATATCATATCAGTTCCCCGCAATGAAAAAACCTGGAAGTGCTAAAACACTATTCTAAAATATATATTATATATCCAGTTGATATAAAAGTGTACATACTCAGTTAAATTGAACATAAAAAATCCAAATAAATAATAAGGAATATATCAACATAATATATTTCAAGTGGATCATGAGTACAATAATTTTTTTTTATTTTAGGAATATAAATACGATGAAAAGATCCAGAAAAGTTTTATTAAGGAAAATATTCTTTTCATTTTGAAAATAACCTTTTAAAAAAATATCCCAATTTTTTTTGAAAATAATATTTTTTGAAAATAACACTTGAATCTGGTGCAATAATCTTTAAAATATGGATTGTCCATGAATTTGGAAAATTATTTCTAAGCTATACAAGTTAAAATAAATATTCCTTTCATGTATTCGGTAAATTCCAAATGAGTATTGTTTAGAAAATGCCATGAAGATTACTTTGAAAACATATATAAAATTAAAAAATGGGAAATCATTACTGTAAAAAAATTTAGGGGATTTTCAAAACTTTTTTTGAATCTTTTTATGCAAACATAGATTTTGATGAAAATGGATTTTTGACCAAAGAGAGGATTAAATTCATATTTTCTTTAAAAAAATATCTCAATCATTTTAAATATATAAGAGTGTAAAAATGTTAATATTAATTTAAAATTTAATAAATAAATATAGGATAGTAAATTAGAATTTTTTTTGGGATAAAAATTCCAAATAATTTCCCTAAGGGATACTTAAATAAATACAATCATGAATAATGATGAGATTTTGAAATAAACCCTTAGCGGTGTGGTAAATTATGAATCCTAAGACACATAAAATAAATAATATCAAATTAAGCATTAAATACAATGATAATAAATAAATCAAAGGTATATCATATCATAATGGGAAGTATATACACTACATAAAAGAATAATTGGTGAATATGGTGTATGTCTTACAAAAGAAAAAGTGGGATGAGAAACCCTTACCTCAGGTTTGAATCCATTAGTATGTGTATGAACCTACATTGTCACAAATATAGGTTTATTATAACTATATTATAGAACCATACTCATATATATCATTCCATAAATTATTAATTTATAAAAATTTACCACCTACATCTTAATAACATTTTAATATTTTCATTATTTTGGGTGTACATTTACTTATTTTAAAATGAATGTTCTGTCATAAAAGTTTTGATTCATTTAAACAGTATATAGTTTCATTATAACCAAAATTATATTAATGTTATAAATATTTTTTAATTATAAAAATCCTTATAACAATTCAATAAAATTGGATATATAAAATAAATTGCATCACTTTTTTTTGAGATGATACGATATACATACACCCGAGCAATGATATCATTCCCTTAATGGGTGAAGGGGTAAAAAATAGTATGATATATTAATTTTAATAAATTGATATCATTACATATAATTCGCATATATTAATTAAATTTATCCAGATTACTTTCCATGTAATGTATATATGAAAAATGAATCGCATTGCTTCGCGAGGAGGTAGTCCACCGCATACACGAGTTATGTAATCATATTATAAACATAACAAAAATTAAGAAGTTATATGTGATATTATGACCATACGATTAAAATTATTCCATTAAAATTATATATATATATATATATATCATTATATCCAACTCTAATAAGTAATGATGAAAAACGAGTAACATCAGTTCGTGAGGTAGTAGTCAATCGTCCACACGATTTGATGATTTTGTTTCCCATTTGATAGAAGTGGAGATGGATAAATATTATTACATAAAAATAACAATTACTTAATTTATTTTATAAACTGTTGTTATTATATTTTAAGTGGTAATACATAATTAAATGTTTTACAATATGAAGGAAAAAGAATGAGCTCAATGAAGAAAATTCCCTTCTCTTAGAGAAACCCCATTTTGGTATCTTCTTAAGGATCCAATGGTTAGTCTTATGGGAAGGAAATATATATATATAATGATGATATGTATTTTTAGGAGGAATTATTATAGTGGTTTTTCTATCCAAAGGGCTTGGTAGGTTTAAATAATTGAGGAAAGTGAGTTCCCTTTTATAAATAAAGCGAAGTGACATTTTTTAAATACCCAAAAACTTTTCAATAATTTGAAGTTACTCCCCCCCCATGTGGATCCAAATTTTATAATTATAGGTTTTTAGGTACGATATGGTCCAGACACACATACAAGAAATAAAAAACACTTATTTTAAACATCACGTTCCATAACATCTATGTTTCATTAATTTTACCATTTTAGTTTTTCACTATAGTAATTAGTCTTTTGAACATAGGAAATTAATATTTTAAAAATTAAATAAAATGGGGATTATTAGATAATTTGGACCCCAGAATTATTAATATTATATCCAATTTATCAAATAAAAATCTTGTCTGTGTTGAAAATTAATATAACCACAAGCACATGTAACATGCAAAAAAACATTATTTTCACCACAACAACACTAACAAAGTTGTTACTCCATGGTGGTCAATACAGTCTCTATAAATGATAACTAGTTCTACGAATCAAAAATATTTTATATTTTTAATCATTTAAAAATAACTTGTAAATATTTCGGATTTTTAGGAATTTAAAATCATTTAATAAAATATCATTTATTTGTAAATAACAATAATGTCAATTTTGAAATTATCCATTTTAATTTAAATTAAAAAATATCATGAAAATGATGGAATTAAAATATATTTTTTGTAACAACCTGAACCCGAATAGTCACCCGAATAGTGCTAAATGAGTTGGGTGTTACTACCTTAGATGCACCTCCCCGAACGCCAAAGGCTAACGAATAGTATCGAGGGTCTTATATGTATAGTGGGGAGGGAGGCTATATCCTCTCGGAGGATAACAAGGGTACTAGTCCGAGTATAATAATAAAGATGCAGTAGAATAAATGACTTAGCATAATTGAACCAGACCCATAGAGAGGAAGCATATTCAATATCGATAAATAGCGGAAGCAATAAATATAACAAAAATAGTGGAAAGTAAACACAACAACATGTTGATCACTTGTAACTACTACTAAACAGCAAAATCGCATCCAAAGAAGGTCATATATATCTCTATATGTATATGGGGCACTAGAAAACCAACTGTAGCTACATAAAAGGAATGTTGATACAGAAAAGAAAACAAAACAAAATAAACTCCCGCTAGGAAAGACATCAAGGTCAATACCATCACTATGTAATAACTAACACAGTCCTGCTGTGGAAGCTGTACTATTTCCTGCATGTAAATACATGAAGTCTACATGCATCCTAAAGGGCTCGTGCTAGGTGTGATACGCATCTTAGTAGGATACCACCCAACGGGGAATAACTAATATAAGTGTTTAAGCGGACATATATTTATAAATAAAACAGTAAACAACACTTTCCAAAAATATATACAAACTCCATTGGTGCTCAGCAGCCACTATAGAGTGTTTCCTACATCAGCCATTGCTAGAATACCGGTAATGTATCCTAGTACCAGGTGCCTCCTGACACCTCATATCTCAAGTACCGATGTCCCAAAGGCATTCCCAACAACAGCAACCTAGATGAACAATGATGTTCTTCCTCAAATAAGTAACCAGAGGGACACCATTGTATGCCCTGAAATAATGTAACCAGAGGGACATCAATGCCAGCCCTTAACTAAAGTACCCATAGGGAGAGCGATGACTTCCCTCAAATAATGGTGAGCCTCTACCCCCAACCCGATATCCTAAATGTTATCCCTTGAAGGCTCATCACCTTCTTTGTGGATACCTACAACAAGAAACCCCAACCAATAGTAACTAAACCACAACTAAGAAGGCCTCTATACACAGGAGTGGTCAAAACCTCATTCTCACAGAGTCTCTCTATGAGAACACTACTCAAAGTTCCGAGTGAGTGGTAATCACCAAAATAGTAAACAAGAAACAACACCTATGAAACCTCATGTCCTTGCAACCATGACGCTCATGTCCGACGGTCATACCATCCAAGTATCTTGGGCCTTTCCCAACCTGACAGTTACCCTTCCATAAGTCAACGTTGATGACACCCAATCTTGTGGTGGGAAACACCCGATGTAACTCGAGCCAAGTCCAACCTGTGATCAACATCACTCAGGAATATCTGGGCCATGCCCGACACTACCAAAAGGGTTCCAACATATAAAATTCATAAATTACATATATATACATCTAAAAAAACCAATAACAGGAAGAACAATCTAAACAGTTGAATTGCACTAGCTCAGCAGTTATCTAACAACATCACTGAGGTCTTTAAAGCCTCTAACAAGTCATATCATTGTTTAATAACCTAATCCCAATAGTTTAGAACAATAAAATTCATTTAATACCATTTTGGAACCCCGAAAAAACTGTCCCGATGAGCAACAACCAATCACCCAACCCCACCCAAGAAACACTGGTAACATGGCATACCCAAAGGTATCCCATATGTCAATGAAAAATTAAACAGGAAATAACAGGTAAATTAGAGTCTCACTCAAAATATCCAATTACGCATTTTAAGTCGCTCCACCAAAAAGTCTGAGAAAGCACAAAAAGAGGTATGCACCACCTACCTGGGACTCGTAGATGTAGCCACATCTGATATCGAGCTCCAATTCAAAGCCGATCATCATAGATCTATGTTTACATCAAATCCAGGCAATTCCACTCAGTTGTAAACTGTGATGCTTGAAGAAAAAAAATCGAGAACAGAATAGGGTGCGCAGGGTTAGCCTCAATATTGCAATCCCACAGCCACTAATGGATTGAAGAATGGATAATGTATGAAGAATCTAGATCTTGATATGTTCTTTGGTTTGTTGGAACGGAGAGGTCCCGATGTTGGGGAAGAATAAGAAATTTTTTTAAATAAGACGCGACAACCTTTCGCATAAGTGAATAAAGAAAGTACAAAATGTGTATTTAAGAACTAAACACCGTGTAGTGTAATTTTTCGTAATTACACTTAAGTGGGGTAGAAACATGTCTTGGACGCTTCACACAAGTTGACACACGGCTTGAACCCAACCGATACACAGAAGAGAAGATACAGGGCATGTCATGTAACACAATATGTCATGTAGTAGGTAATTTCAACTAGGTCATCACACAACATGTACTCGACGGGCTCATAGACGATACATGCCTAACCCATACATGGCGAGTAAATATAATGTACAAAGTCTGTAGTCTGGAAATTTCTAGAACTTCCTAGATTTTCTATGTTAGCACAGCAACAAGTCAAAAGTTCAAACAGGTTCGGGATTTTGAACCATTATAAAAACTCAGGTTCTTACAATATCCCCACATTAAAACATATCATCCTCGAGCTGTCAAATGAAACCCAGAGATGGCACTGAATATGTCACCAGGATCATAGTAACTTCGACTCCCCCGGTCTCAAAGGTTCTCGCTAAATTCCTCAAGGGGCTTCCCACAATAAGAATTTCCTAACTCTGTCTCAACCTGAAAAAACTCAAAAAAAAGTAAAGGTTCACTAACATGTTTTCTGGACGCATGGTCGTCTCATGACACATTATCACCCATGCACCACATTGGATCTCCCATGTTGTTTCGGACACCCATACATACCCCACACCACATCGGTGTTCGCCTCCACGAGGTCCGACATCTTATGGTTGCTAAAAAAATGAACCTGGTGCCTATCACCCCAAGTAATCTACTTCTTCGATGCCCTGATGCCCATGAAACCTCATGTAACCTGCATCCTAAATGACTTGATGCCCACGGAACCTCATACATATACCTAAATATATCTTGCAGTCGATGGATCCAATCCCACTAACCAACATCTAGTCAGTACAAATAGGTCATGGGAATCCCGTGTACTCAAAACAAACATGCCTCTACAGGTCATGAAAAAATAGAACAAGGAAATCATGGCCATACTCACGGTGTATCTCTAACTATCATAAACACACCATCCTGATCAGACTCTGGAAGCTCTACAATATGCACCTAGCCTGAAGTACGACTGCCTAATGACTGACCTCCCTGTGGTGCTGCTCTAGTCACTAGCCACTAACCCCTCATCTAGATGATGTTGTCTCTGTCACGTCCTCCTCATGAAGCTAAACCTCAACTACCATCACCTTGTACCGAACCTGAAACAAATTCAAATTCCACGGTCTGTTCTGGTCCCTGTTAGTCAGCTGTCTGAGAAGGCTTCCAATAGAACCTCTGTAGATGCCTGACCTGTCTATATGATGGTCACTCCTTTAGAGGCCTATCACACTGAGTTAGAACATGTCATGGGTTCCCACCCGGAAATAAAACCACTAAATAACTTCAATGAGGTGGTCTAGCGGAGTCTTTGGCATGACCGCCCTACTAGAACTCACCATGTCCTCGATTCCTATTGTCCAAACCATCACCTTAAACTGTTCTCCAACCAACCTGGGGAATATCCCTCTAGTTTCCCTCTTTAATAAGTGCATTATTTACCACCTCTGAGAATGAACCCATCCCGAAGATATTCACCTGGATCCCAATGGTGTATCGCAAGCCATCCTCGAAGCACCTCACCATTGTCGCATCATCACTAACCGTACTAGGTGAAAAGCAAGACAACTCAGTGAAAGTAGATGCATAGTCCATGAGATACATGTATCCCTACTAAAGGCTCAACAAAATATGAGCTCTATTGGCCCTCAGTGTCTATGGAAAAAATTGCTCAATTAACCTATCCTCAATGTCTTTCCAAGCTAGTCCCGCATTCCTATGATCCTGAACCAGCACATCCCACCAACGCTTTGCCGTCCCTCGTAACATGTACGTCGCCAGCTTGACCTTCCCCCCTAGAGGTATCTCGAGCTACTCAAAGATCATCTACATGCTCCCTATCTAGTTCTCAACCGCCTGTGGACCACCCTCACCCTGAAAAAATTTAGGGTGCTATAACTGGAACTCCCGCGTCAGATATTCCATAGATGGCTACGTACCTTGCGTGCCTCTGTCGATTCCCTGTAAGAATCGTACCAGGCTAGCTCGAAACTGCTCATTGAGTCATTGTCCGAATGCTGTAAAACCTAGCTGATGCCCTGCCTGTATAGGATCCTAAACCTGATCTTGTCCTTGAGTAGGTACCTACGGCTCCTGCTCTGGCTTGACTGGATCCTGAACCCAATCCTGCACCTGCGTCATTGTATCATCACCCTCCTGACGCTCCATCGAGACGCATAAGAGGAACCCACGTTACTCTCCCCCACTGGAACCCATGCATATGACATCTCGGCCTCATGGACCCCTTACCATCCCTTATCAGATCCCAGTATCAAAAGTACCTCGGGCCATGCCCGTCCCAACAACCTACATTGCCTTAAAAGGATGACCTAGTCGCCCAATCATGGTGATCAAAATCAACTCAACCATAATACCTACATGTCACATGCAATTATACTAAAATATAATCATGGAATAACACATTGCAATAAAAATGCAATTCTATCAGGAATTTCACATATGCACATTTCATGAGAATACGATGCTTGGAAATTGGCATTTTTCTCATGGTATTATCACATCACAAAGAATACGTGCAGTTATGAAATTGAAAAACCCTAAAATGTGCCTATCAAAATCCAAGCAGATAAGCCTTACCATACTGAGCCGAGGTCCAATTCTCCCTTACTGCATCAAGACAAGGTTCACATATCACAATCAATAACATCAAACACCAAGTGATCCACTATGGTGTAAATCATATAAACTGTATTCTAAGAAAAAGAAAACAGCAATTCCCACCCATGGAAACATGGCCAATCCCCCATGCCCGGGGCTGCAGGAACCCAAACACCAGCTAGAAACCCAGTTCTAGTAACAACCTATAGATAGTCTACCATATCCCAAATAGTTAAACCAGCAGAAATAAAAAGAGAAGTCTCAATATCATTAGTAGCCAGCAAGAAACTTCTACTAAATCCCTTTCAATAACTCCTCTGATAACACTTTTTAACAACCCGGACCCGAATCGCAACCAGAATAGTGCTAAACGGGTCAGGTGTCACTACCTTAGGTGAACCACTCCGAACATAAAATACTGCCGACTAATAGTAAGGGTCTTATAGGTATAGTGGGGAGGCTATACCTTCTCGAAGCATAACAAGGGTACAAGTTTGATTTGAAAAATAAAGATGCAGTAGAATAAATGACTCATCAGACTCGAACCAGACCCATAGAGCGGAAGAACATTCAATATTTATAAATAGCAGAAGTAATAAATATAACAACCACAATAGAATGTAAACACAAAATCATGCCGATCACTTGTAACTACTACTGAACAACAAACATGCATCCAAAACAGGTCATACATATTTCTATACGTATAGGGTGCCACTAGCTAACCATCTATAGCTACATAATAAGCATGCTGATATAGGAAGAACAGAAGAACAAAATAAACTATAGCTAGGAAAGACCTCAAGGTCCATACCTTCTACATGAAATAGCTAAAACAGTCCACCTTCTGAAGTAGACCTCTTTCCTGCACGTAAATCTATAAAGTCTACACGTGTCTCGAAGGGGCCATGCAGGGTGTGAGACGAATCTTAGTAGGATACCACCCAATGGTATATACCTAATATAAGTGTGTAAACTAGAATTCATTTATAAATGAAATAGTAAACAACGCATTGCACAAATAAATACAAACTCCATTGGTACTCAACAACCACCATGGAGTGTCACCTTCTTCAACCAATGCCAAAATCTCTGTCATGTAATCTGACACCATGTTCCCCCTGACACCACGTGTCTCAAGTACCGACATCCCGAAGGCATTCCCAACAGTCGTAATCCAGAGGAAAAATATTGCCTATCCTCAAATACGTAACTATAGGGACAATGATGTCTACCCTTAAATAACATAACTAGAGGGAAAACAATTTTTTCCCTCAAATAAAGTACCCTGAGGGACAATGATGTCTTCCCTCAAATAATGGCGAGCCTCAGCCCCCAAATAGATAACCTAAATGCTACCCCATGAAGGCTCCTAACCTTCCACATGTATTCTTATTACAAGAAACCCCAAACAATAGTACATAAACTGAAACTAATGGGGCTTTTACCCACACGAGTGGTCAAACACACCTCATCACAGAATCTCTGTGTGTGCACACTACTCAATGTTCCGAGTGAGAGGTAATCACAAAAATTTTACACAAGAAACAACACCTCTAAAAACTCATGTCCCTGTGAACATGCTGCTCAATTCTGACGGCCTCACCATCCATGTATCTCGGGCCTTGCCCAACTTGACAGTCACCTTACCTCAACCCGACATCCATGATGCCCAATCCCATTGTTGGAACCACTGAATGTAACCCGGGCCAAGACCAACCTGTGATCAGCATCACTCAAGAATATCCAGGGCATGCCCAACACAACAAATAGGGTTCCTGCATATGAAATTTAGAAATTACATATATACACATTTACACCAAACACAATAACTGGAAAAACAATCTAAATAGTTAAATTTCACTAGCCCAACAGTTATCTAACTATAACATTGAGGTCTTTAAAGCCTCTAACAAGTCATATGAAGGTTCAATAAACTAAAATCAATAGTTTATAACAATTCAATTCAATTAATAACATTTTGGTGCCCCGACCAAAATGCCTCAATGAGAAATGACCACTCACCTGACCCCTCTCAAGAAACACAGGAAACATGGCATACCAAAAGTAATCCCATAGGTCAATGAACAAATAAATAGGAAATAATAGGTAAATTATGGTCTCGTTAAAAATACCCAAATACGGGCTTTAAGCCGCACCACCCAAAGGTCTTTGAAAGGACAAAAAGAGGTATTAACCACCTACCTATGAGTCATAGACATAGGCACATCTAATATCGAGCTCCAATTAAGAGATAATATTCATAGATCTACGTTTCTGTCTAATCCTGGCAATTCCACTTAGGTGGAAACTAGGATGCATGAGGAAAAGAATCAAGAATGGAATAGGGTGTGTGGGGTTAGCCTCACTGTTTCAATCCCGTATCCACCGACAGATTTAAGAATAGAAGACAGATGAATAATCTAGAGATATATATGTTCTTTTGGGTTTTCGGAATGGAGAGGTCCCGATGCTGGGGAAGAAGAAGACTTTTTATGAAATAAGAGGCGACAACCTTTCACATAAGAGAATAAAAAAATACACAATGTTTATTTAATAACTACACACCATGAAGAGTCATTTTCATACTCTGACTTAAGTTGGGTAGCCACACTTCTTGGACGCTCCACACGGGTTGACACACATCATGAACCCCACTGGTACGTAGAAGAGAAGGTACATGGCGTGTCGAGTAACAGTACATGCCGTGTAGTAGGAAATTTCTACACGGTCCTCACATTTCATGTACTCGGCGAGCACACGACCGGTAATCGCCTAACCCACACATGTCATGTACTTTTAATGTACATTGTGTGTAGTCTATAAATTTCAAGAACATCCCAGATTTTCCCAGTTACCTCAGGAACAAGTCAAAAGTTCAAATAGGGTCGGGATTTTGACCTGTTCTAAAAACCAATGTTCCAACATTTTTTAAACCTATATAAAATAACATATTTATCTAAGAAATTAGTGGAACATAATAATTCATTTAATTTAATATAGATTTAATATTTTTAATATCTTTTATTTTATTTTACTATTAATTAAATAATTTCTAGATTGGTGTTACTTAAGAATTTAAATTAATTATATGATTAGTAATATTTAAAAGTAAATTACACACTGAGAATTTATTTCATCATGATCCAAATTACCCTTGATATTCATTAACATATTTTATTTCTCAATATGTGAACATATAATTGAAATTTCAAAAGCAAGAGGTTGATATTTTGTCTTTTTCATTACTCAAATTATTATATTGGTCACATTCATGGAAAACTATCAAAATAACAAATTAAAATATATCCTATGGTAATAGGGTCAAACTATGTCTATTCAATAAGAATTGGATAAATATTTAGGTCATTTTAGCCCTTATCGTTTATGTTTAACACCAAGTAAACACATTTTTTACCTTAATTTTAGTAATTAATTTTTAATGTTTTCACTATTCAATATGGTCAAAAACTATATTGACCATGTCAAATAATATAAATTATGATGATTAAAAATATTGAATCATATTTTATAAATTGAATTCATAGAATTATAACAATTCAATTTAAAATTAAACCCACGAGCGTGTTACAAATATGGGGTTTCCAATAAAAAAATATCAAATTTTTAATTTTTTTATAATAATTAAATATAAAATTGATTTAAATGACCTTTATTATATAAATTTTAATATAATTGAAATATGTTTCGTTTAAAACCAAGTTAAAATATTATTTAACTTTATAAATAATATCAATGGAAGGACATTTTTTACTAAAAATCAGTATTTTTAACTATTCATCAACACAATTAATATTCATATAAAATTAGGAAAAAATCATAAAAAGATAATCTTCACATATAAAATTAAAAAATAACATACTTTTTAAAAATAAAATTTATAATAATGTTAAAAATTAATTTTAAATTATGTGCGTAAACCACGACTAATCAACCATTTAGAAAAACTACATTTTTTTCAGAAAAAAATCATTTTCTCTTATAAATGCTTCTTATATTATTTAAAACCAAGAGATGGACATTTATTTTATTTTATACATGAGGAAAAAATATAATTTTCATAATTTAATTAGTCTTATTTGTACCTTCCAATTTATTGGCAATGCTATAATGGTCATAAATATATTTTAATAGAGTATTATATTTTTTTAAACATGGTGTTCCATGCATCGTAAGCTATCAAATAGATTGAATTTATTTAAAAAATGAATATATTGTACTTTCTTGAGGTGTTATATTCAACAAAAATCTTTGTGTATTATGTCATATATTATATTGAAAATTATGTTCATATTTTAAAATATACAGGAGTCACATTCTACCCTCCTTAAATAAATGGTGTCTTCGTAATTTAATCTTGATATTGAGGGTATGAAATTTAAAAATACCATTGTTAGAAACCAACATCATAGAAGGGATAACAAAACCATATCTTGATAAGAGGGAAATGTAGGTACAAAGGTTATCTATAATAAAATATACTTGGATTCCAAATATGATAAAATTGGTGGAAAGTGACAATATAAACATGGACGAAGAGAATAAATAATTATATAGAGTGATATTGATCACAGTTGAAATGAAATTGATTTACCAAGAGAAAGATAAAAATCATAAATTTATAAATCTATTATGGAAATGAAGGTAATAGGATAACATTTACAGTTTAAGATCCTTTTCCAAAAAATGTGGTATTATTTTACTATCGAGAATGAGAATATTTGTGACCATACTTACTTAATATATTTCCATTTAATAGAAAAAATATCATCTTATTGTTGTGATTTTATCATTTTAAAATTCATTTCTTTATCTAATAAATGAATATACAAGAAGATATTTTCATGCACAAAGCACTAGAATTATGTTTTAATGGATCATAATATCCATAAATGAATGATAAGTCCTTATGTATTCCTCTAAATATTTACCACAACCAAAATAGATAGAACATGTTCTCCAATATAATACATTAATATCTAATAACTCAATAGTTTCTCCTAAAATTGAACTTAATACATTTAATAAATGTTTAACCTTGAGACTCATCCAAAATATGTCTGAATAAATTCAATGTCAAAAAATTTAGATGGGATGCCACTAAATTTACAACATCTATATAAAATTATATTCCCAAACCAAATAAAATAGTTCTTAATGTAACATACCAAATATTTTAATAAATTTAACAAAATAAAATAAAAATGAAAACACGCATGCTTCCAAAAAATAGAATCTCAGGTTGTTGAATATCTTCCACAAATACCAACATTAAGTAAACTAAAAAACTATAACATAAATCAGTAACTAATTTCAAAGATACCTATATAATCCAATTAAAATCTATTTATCATTATTATCTCAACATAGGATACATATTAAATGTCATCCTCCTTCAATCATGTGTTTTCAAAAAAGTGTCAACATGGAACTGTATCACTTTTCTTGTTTGTCGATACCATTCAACAAATATATACAAATCCTTATATAATAAATACTTTTGTACAATACTTATACATTTAATGATTCTTATCATTGATAAAATACATCTAAAACATAATTATAGAATCCAAATATACAATAGCTTTAATTATTGTACATCGATTGTAGTAATAAAATAATTGTGACCTTGATCCCTTAGCTTCTTCTACGGTATATTCCCTTTATGCTTGTAGAAATCAATTATGTAGTGCCCCATATCCTTATAGTTAAATCTTATAAAATAAAATGTTTCTTTCTTTCCCATTAAATCATAAACACAATGGCCTTTCTCTCTACACATTTAGAATTCTTTTATTCCCTTTTATTAACTACCCGTGTGTTTGTTTACCCAATTATCACATTGAGGAAACTCATTCGATCCATTCTTACCATTATCTATATTTTTCTCTTTTATCCTATTCTTCTCTAGACCCCCCTTGAATTAATAATAATTAGATAATTGTTTCCCTTCTAGATAGCACATGATACTATGTCATCATTTGATAAAAATGTTTCTGAGATTATTTACCTTTATTATATTGGCTTAATGCCATCAAGGAAGCACCCATTCATACCCTTTGTATGACGTTTATTGATACAGTTTTCATTCCTTCTACCAAATTCCATTTATATAAAATTTTATACAATATATTATATGAGAAAATTACGTATCATAATGTATAATCTCAATTTTTGGAAATCACTTCACATAAATTTAAAAACTTATTCATTGTTAATCTCATAATCAAAAACATCATTTCTTTTGAAAAAATTTAAATTTATAAAAATATTTTCAAATCCTATAAAATGGTTTGTAATGAAAATTTGAATTAATAAACTCATACACCCTAGGATTGTTTAACTGGGTGTGTAGTAAGGATCATTTTCATGTATTAGGTCACACTTGAGTCAATCCTGAGATTCCTTTTTCAGATTTATTACCCCTAGGTACATTTTTTCCATTACCATGTCCACTTTTAGTATCCATAAATGGACTTATTACTAGTAAAATCAACCAATACCTACTATATAATGACTTTAGGATATTATTTTATATTATAAATATCCTTAAATAAAGTTATAGAGTTATATTTATTTATCCATTTTTTTATAAATCTTGTTCCCAATGTTTCTACTTAACATTCACTACTAAAAACTGTTAAGACTCGGACTCTAGTAACCTTTTGCCGATGGATAATTTATTAAATTTCCACTAAATACAGGGTACCACATCCGGAATGACTGAATAGTTTATTAGTATTGGTAAAAAAGAATCATAATTTAATTTCACATATATTTGAAACCATAAAATGAAAAAGGAATATTTTATTTGGGAATGACATTATTCTCCTTAGAATAACCATTTATATAAATCAAAAAAAATTCTAGCTATCCAGGGGAAAATGAAAATTAATAAAGGGGTGTGATCAGGAAATCAGTAGGGGAAACCATACAATGGAAGCTATTTTGAATAAATAAGCATAATAAATGTAGAAAGTTAAATAACTGAAACTCAAAACATTTAATTAATAAACTATTCATAATATGGTAGAAAGAAAATAATGATAAAATAAATCCATATAAATAATAACATATTCTTGAAACATATACATGTATATTATAACTAAATAAATAATCACATATACATCAACAATTGATCTCATAATAAGGGAGTACATAATGTTGCACATCTAAAACAATCAATACTTTTCACAAGACTTTTTGAAATTTATTTGTAGAAATATGTCTAATTTGGAAAGCTTAATTATCCCATGAGACATGTTAATGCATCAAGGGGATATCTATAACTGTTCCCCACCCAAAAAACACAATGTACAATTCATTCTTAATATTAAAGTGATGAAAAATAATCAAAATAAACATTCATTTTGAAAAACTAACATACGAAATTTTAATACTTACCACAATAAAATAAACATAATAAAAAACAATCCTCAATAATATGGTGAATGGTAATAAAATTGTACAACCATAGTTAAAATGATCATAAATAAACCAAATAAATTATGTGGATGATATCAATACAACATATCCCGAATGGATCATAAGTAGAATAATAGTTTGATGTAATTAATGAATAGAAATAACATGAAAAGATAATAAAAATCATTTGTAATAAAAAATATCTTACGCATTTTGAAAATAACCTTTTAAAATAACAATATCACAAAACCTTTTGAAAATAATTTTCATTGAAAATAAACTAGTAAACATATAAAATACCATTTAAAACATTGAGTGTTCATGAAGGTAGATAATTGTTTTCAAGTCCTACATGTTAAAACAAAGATTTATTTCACATTTTTAGTAAAATCTAAATAGGATTTGTTTTTGGAAAATGACCTGAAGAATTATTTGAAAACATTTTAAAAAAAATTAAAACATGGAAAAAATATATTTAATAAATAAATTTCATATTATATAAAAATAATAATTTTTTTAGGGAAAAAATATTTTGATGAATTTTTTTCGATCCAAGAGTGAAGTAAAGTAATGTTTTCCTAAAAACATATCTCAGCCATTTTAAGTACCAAAGAGTTGAAAAATGTAACCATTACATGAATTAAAATACTAAAAAGAATTATATTTGATTTTGATAAAAATAAAATATAATTACACTAAGGGAGACTTAAAAACATTCCTAAATAATGATGAGATTGTGAAATAAACCATTACCACAATTGTATGTTTGGAATCATAAGCCCCATGAAATAAATAACATGAAAGGAAACATAAAATACCCAGAATAGAAATATATTCATGATAAAATAATATAAAAATGGGTATTATATACAACACATGAAGGAATAAGTAGTGAATTTGGTATATGTCTCAAGGAAGTAAGAGTGAGACAAGAATATCATACATTAGGCTTGAATCTATTTATATGTGTCTGATCCTCCAATATAATAAATAATGGTTAATTATAAATCATTTATAGATCTATAATCATATACATTATTCCATAAATTATCCTATTATAACATTTTACCTCCCATTATTGATAAAAAATTTATTATTTTTTTTGTTTCGGGTGTAAATTTATTTGTTTTTTAATGTGCGTCTTATTATAAAAGTTTTATTTCTTGTACATAGGATATAGTTCCATCATTAAAATTTATATAAAATTTTATATAAATTTGTATTATTTATTATATACATACTTATAACCATTATAAAAAATTGGATATAGAAAAGGAATTCCATTCCTTTGTAGAGAAAATACATCGTATGTACGCATAAGAAATGATAACAATCCTTTTAAGGGTGAAAGGTTAAAGAAGGTTTTCATCAAGGAGTTTCATGTTTTTTCAATAAGATGTTAATAAAGTGTCGAGTGTCAATATTTGTATGAAAAATTGGTGGTGGTGGTGATTAAAGAGGGGAATTTGTTCCAATGAAAGTGTCACTAAAATTTAAAGAATCATTATTTGACATTGGATGTCATGCTTGGACATTATCCATATCTATTTAGATGATTATTGAGTTGTTCCTATGTTCCAATACCTATGTAAATTGGTGAAAATTTTTTACACCATTTGAATGAGGATATGCAATACTTGACTGCATGAAAACTTTAGAAGATCCATCCAATAGCTTTTAATTGGATGATGTTGGTAAACAAAATCAGATGATTGATTGATCTGATCTGCAATGTTTGAAGACATTTTTTTAAATAATAACAAATCACCCACAATAAGATTAACATGAATTATTCTTTAAATTCATGAAGTTAAATCTAACAACACATCATCCTTGATTGATTCAAAAAAAATTAATGAATAGATTTTGAATTCATGATCCAGGACATAAGGAAAGATGATGATGTGTTGATGGAAAAGAATAAACAAGAAGAGATAATGAAGATGGGGATAAGAATTAATAGATGGAAAATCATCATGGTGGTACTCTTTTTAACAATTAAATTTTTTATGCCATTTCCTGAAATATGGGCCACCTTATAAGGCCATCCAAGGAGCCCAACCTCCGGCACATGCGGAACTAGAGGGTCAACTGAGCCTGAGGGAATCCTCAAGGCCAGCCCTGCAAGAGGCATAAGAGCATAGGAGTTTGGGGCATGTATAAGCCCACAGGTTCATGCACGATGGTGAACCTCTGTGGTGAGTGCATAGTGGGTGCTAGGAGCACTCCTAGAGGAGGCAGAGTGGGCGCTATGATGGAACCTGCAGAATCTAGTATGGGGCGGTACCAGTGGAGGGATAAAATTTTAATTCTTGGGTGGTTTTCATGCTGAGGCTTATAAAGTGTGACACATTCATGATGTATTTCGATGTGGGACGAAAATACAAACCTAGGATGAAATCTGTTCCATTGATCTTGTTCCAGAATAGCGCTTCACCGATCGATCATCACGAGTTCGATCATGCATATCCAGGCCGTCCATCAAATCTCCATGGTTTGAGATTGATCCACCCCCATATGATCTCTTCAACGGAGTTATCATCAACCTCCAGCCACCCCACTACACTAGAAACCCTGTGATGATCCCCGACACCAATCTCATCTCTCCGGCCAACGTTTGAGATTATTCCAACTTCGTCTGGGTCATCTAATCATAATGAATCCCATGCATGCAATTTCATTTTCATTAATTCCATGAAACAATGTGATCGTACATGGATGAAGCAACTGAATGTGTGAGGCCACAACATGGATTCTCGAAGCGTTCAAAAAGAGTTTCGTGCATTCTAAAAGACATGCGCGTTCTATTATCACTGAGAAAGAATGAGTCATGCGTTTGAAATTAAAACATATGAGACTTTCTCCATATCATGATCCACATTTGAATAATTCAAAGATGAGGATCTCGGCTTATTCAATGAAGAAATATGATGACCGCTTCTATCATGGTATTGAACAAGGAGATACTTGTTGTTCCTTTCTTATAAATGAAGAGGTACCGAGCCAAAAAATGCTATTGTCATATTATACGAAGAAGAACCTCTTTCTTTGAAGAAACATAGATAAAGATAACCTATCTAGTTCGTGAAAGGTAGAGTTCTATAAAGTATTTCTATGTGAAGAAGAGCTTCCACACATCTCTTGTGCGAAGGGTTCTTATGAATCCCTTATGCGAAGGAGAAGTGATAACCACCCTGGTTCGCAAAAGATGCCGACCACCTGAAAGGTTCTATCGTACCCTCGTTGTGCTTTCTACATGAAGATACTCCAGAAAGCACAAAACTAGTGTTATGCGTCCTTGTGATACTTTGTGAAGGAACCCGGTCCGTGACTCTTTTTTTTAATGAATCGAAGAAGAGGAATTCATAAAGGGGCAATGTACAAATACACATCTCTTGCAGAAGAAGAATGGACCTGAGGAACTTTGTGTTCACATGAGGAATAAAGAAGGTGCATACACAATCCACATGCATGCATATGCATTATTTGAGATACACAATCATGAAAAAGGGTTGTTCACACCAATTCTGGTTTGAACAAGACTTTTTCTTTAACACAAACATGACATATAAAATGGAATGAAATAAATAAGATATTGTGTTTGTTCTTGTGATAAAGAAAGAAGGAAGTGAGAATAAATAGAAGGAGAAAAGGAGGAAGAGTGCATGAATTCTTCAATTTCCAAGCACATGTAAATACACATAAATGAAGATTTTGTGTCTATGAAAATTGAGTAATAAAAAAGAGAGAGACAATGCATGTGAATTAAACACACTAATTGAATCTAAAATATTTAGGATACCGTGTGTCTGCGTTTACAAGAAATATAATATTCATGCATGAAATCAGGAATAATCACATCCATGTGTGTCAATTAAGATAATTCCAAGTGAGATGATCCTCACATTTGAATAATCACATAAGTGTATGTGATTTTTTCCAAGAAAACTAGGAGAATTATTAGTTCATTTAGTTATTCCACTAATGAAAAATAAATTGAGACATACAAATACAAGTGGTATTGTATCCCATAAAATCCATCCATGAAGTGAATGATAATTGAGACTAAAGATAAATAGAACTAAAGAAGTTATTTTATCTGTGTGGACAATGTTTGGTAATCCAAGAAAAAATAAAGTGTTGATATTGTGCAAGATCATTCTTTAATATTATATTCGTGAAGTAGTTGTGTGCCCCATTGGAACACATCTTAGTGAGGCCATGTCTTCATAAGAAGAAGAAATTATTTCCCGAGCATTATTGTGTTGAGTACTGATCAGAGAAGTGATCATAATTATTGAGAAAGACCAACATACAATACCAATGGTTGTCGATGATTCTTGAAGGGATACATAGGAATGTTTTATTCCACAATCCTGGAAGAGGAGAGAATAATATCATCTATCATGAATCAAGAAATAACTTAAAGAAGGAAGATACTCGTGTGAATCAAGGGCTAGAATAGCGCTATGAGATTTAGGGAGGAGGATAAGTCTTCAGTCGGGCTCTGAAGCAGGCTAGTGGACTCTAGTAACACTGTGGGAGGTAGTATAAATATCTTACTGTGAGAATAGGGAGAGATACAATTGGACTATGTATCAACCATTGTAATTGATAAAAATATTATACTGGAGAATCTGAATTGGAGGGGATAATCAACACAAAAAGGAGTAGGTCTTTGAACTGAACCTTGTAAATCCTTGTGTTCAGTGCCTTTATAATTAAAACATCAAATTAGGTAAGGATGAAAGAAATAAGAATATTGGATCGAGGCTATAACCATTCATAGATGTTTAATTGAAAAGAATCAATTTGTAAAAATTTTAAAAGGGATCATTGATTCACCTCTCCACCTCTCAAAGATTCTTATTAATCTAGGAACTTCAATTGGTATCAGAGTGAGGTAACCTCTATAAAATACAAGGGAATCTTTAGGAAGTTCACATTTGAGGGGATGTGTGAACAAACTCAAATGGAGATATGTACCAAGACTCAGAATAATAGAATGAATAAACCGGGAAGGAAGATGAAGAATAATTTTACTTCTAGTGGGGATACACCATACAATGAAGGTAATCTGAAAGGTATGACATGTGATAATTATTTTTATTATTATGATGCTTCAAATGAAGCCTTCTCAAGCTGTGATGATTATTGATTAATTAGTGATCTTCATACTGCACTCAAATACCATCTGAAGAAAGTCTATAGAGAATTGGCAAGACACATTGCTGTAAGCATTAGTAATCATCAAGATGATAAATTATAGGTGGAAGAAAAAGTTGATGCCATGGAAGAGGAATTTTATAAAAGGGTTGGTCTATCTAACACTCTCAAAAAACATGTGAAGGAAAAGGAACAAACAATTTCTCTTTGAAATTACATCTATTATGAAGTCACTGGAAATTTATAGGGAAGTATTAGTGAGAATGGATTATTTGAAATAGTATTTGTAGAATATTTCCATGCAATAAAAAGTTTCACAAAGACTCTATAGTTGTCAAAGATTTTATACAAGAATACATATCTAACAATGTAAAGAATCTTGTCATCTCTTGGAAACAATTAAAAAATATTCATGAAGAACAAATGATAAATGTAAAGATGAATTTGGAAATCAAGATGAGATCAGTTGAGGATGATAAGAAATACCTCAAAATGAAGTGTTTAGAGTTCTAGGTGAAATTAAATAATCATTGATCACTCCAATATAGAATATCCCAAACCTCTAAAAAAATAGATGCAGCTAATCAAGTTTGAATTGAGGAATGTGATTCCAAAAGGAAAATCAGATCATCGTCTAATCCAATGGAATCCTCCTCCAAGAAGAAGGTACTCCTTAACCCAGATATCTATGTTTATACTAATTCAGTTTTATATACAAGTACAGGTTCAAAGCATAAAGATTAGAATATTTTCATTGATAAAAATGTTAATACCTCCATCAAAATTTCAAGGATGGATACTGGGATGATTAATAAGCACAACTCCCAAATGGATGATCCAAATAAAGAAATATAATTCTATAATCAACAAACCACTGAATATTTCAAGAAAAATACTACAAGAAAAATGAAGAAGATTTATTGGATATTGTTGGTGTTACTGGATGTTTTGGCATCAGGGCAATGATTTCAAGAATAATACGTTAGAATATAAAAATTATGAATGGACTACAATCAATGAAGGTAGATGTGATGAAACGAAGCATCCTACAAAGAAATAGAATAAAACATAGATAAAGAAGAATATGTCCATCAAGACCATATTTTAGTATCTTGAAGACTTTTGTGATAATTAAAATAGAAGTGGCCACAGTTATGATGAGTGATAGTTTTTTCCTAATATGCCTCAGGAATATATTGATAAAAATCATAGAAAAAAATGTTGGTGAAATCAAAAGGAGTTGAAAATACTTCCATTGGAAATATGCAATAGAATGAAGTCAAGAAAATAGTGAATGAAATTATTCCCAAGAAGAAGTTCATGACAGATTCCAAGAATTTCATATCAACAAAGAAAAACTATTTATATTGATGAATGGAATTTCATTCCATGGTTCACTACAAACATGCCACGAAAATGATTGGAAGAAAGCTGAAACTAAAATAAAAATCAATCCAAAAGAAGATTTGATTTACTAAAGAAATTCTTGAAGATAATTTTAATAAGTTTCCTAATATAGGTAGATTGAAGAAAATTAAGAATCCATGTGGAAGCTCTAAATCAGAAAATTTTAAGGAGTTTTTAGTTATCTGGCCTAATTAATTTCAAATATCATGATAACTGCAAAGAGAAGAAGATAAAGTACTATCTAAAGATAAGAAAGAAGGGTAACATAAAATTCCAAATGAAGGAAAATTCTAATGCCATGAGAGGTTTTCAGCACATGAAAACCCAAGCGTCTCAAAACTACTGTGTGGAAGGTGGAAGAATGTTAGATTACATGAAAACACATGTATCAAAATTTTACCGGCCCAATAGAGGTACTAAAAATTAAAGAACATGATCCAATAGAAGATACTTCAATACTGGAAGAAGTAAAGACAAATAATCCACACAAATTGAAGGTAAATGGATGTAAAGTGTCCATACATAAAATGAAAGATCAAAATGTCTAATAGAGAGGAAACACTAGCATTAATTGTACCCGACACTTTAGAGCTGCAAAGAATGGAGTTCTTGGGCTAAGATAAAATTATCTTCCCCAATGATTCTATTAAGAAGCTCCCAATTGTTCCATATTATTCCACTATATTTTTGTTGTATATGTGTACTTACATTGCAGGGAATTGAAGTTTTATGTCATTCATAAGATGACAGTTTAATGAAAAAAGTGCAGAACAATAATTTGGACTCATTACTCCAGATTTGATAATAACATGACGTTTTCCATAGTGGTAGATTATCAACATGAATATCCTGAACAATATTTGATGATATTTTCCACCATGATAAATTAAATGGATTTAACCCTTTGAGGGGGATAAAATGTGATGGAGATGATATAAATGATTATTTAATGACAAATATTAAAATTCATATAATCTCATGAAGCTGAAACTGAGGTATTCCAATCACACTTTCATCCCTTGTTCTGAATTGATTTTTTCATGTCAATTATGTTGGAGTGCTTGATTAAGGAAAAGATGGTATTAAAGTGGAAGATTTATCTTTTCACTTGAATTTTTTAATATGTTTGGTGAAGTATGTGAAGAATTTAACATTTTATTCCTAAATATGACTATCTTTAACCCCTTGGTTAAGAATTGAATCATTTTGATCATGATTTCACATGTATGGTTGTTTATGGACAACATTGAATAACATGGTCATATATGTAATGTTTTTTACACTAGGTTAGCCTAAGTAGACTTAGAGTAGATTTACTAAAGGTTGTTTTCTAAGTGAACCAAGTGATGTCATCCATCTCTTAGAAATATACAATAAGATATTCCTTTAAGGGAGGAGGACATGTTTTTGAACAGACCCAACAACACATTTTCATTTGGTTTCCTATAAGGGGGAAAATATTGGCAGACATATTGACCCATAAAATGTGTGCTTAAGTGATATAGACAACAAAATAAAAAGGGGGAGATTTTTGATAATGGTGTTTCATTTGTTGTCAATAAAATGTCAATAAGGTGTCAAGTGTCAATATGTGTATCAAAAAGTGGTGGGGATGCTGATTTTAGAAGAGAATTTGGTGCAAATTTTTTTTAACTGATACTTGGAGAATCACTATTTGAAATTGGATGTCATTCTGGGACATTCTCCATATCAATTCCGACGATTTTTGAGCTGGTCCTATATTCTAAGACATGTGTCACTAGATGTCAAATTATTACACCATTTGAAGAAGTCTGTACAATACTTTATTGAATGATTAATTTAGAAGATCCATCCAATAACTTCTAATTGGATTAAGTTGGAAAACAAAAGCATACAATCGATTGAGATGATTTTAGAAGTTCCAAGACATGTTCTTAAAGGATAAATCATCACTCACAACAAAATTACCCTGCATTATTCTTTAAATGCATGAGGTAAATTAGAAGCCACACATCATCCTTGATTGATTCAATGAAGAATAATGAAGATGTTTCGAATTCATGGTACAAACATTAAGGAATAATGATGATGTGTTGAAGGAAAAGAAAAAACAATATGAGATAATGAATAAGGGCTTGATATTGAATGATGGCATGTCAGCTTGGTTGTACTTTATCATTAACAATGTATATCTATTCTATGAATTTTCCAAAAAAAATTTTCCACCTTACAGGGCCCACTGAGGACCTCAACCTCAGGCACATGAGAGACCAGAGGGTCAACTGCACCTAAAGAAATCCACAATGATAGCCCCCCATAAGAGGCATATGACCGCAGGAGCGCGGGAAGGGTATAACCCCGCAAGTGCACGCACTATGGTGAACTTATTCGGCGAGTTCATATTTGGTGCAAGGAGTGTTCCCAGAATAGGCATGGTGGGTGCTTAAAGTGCTCCCAAAAAATCTAGTATGGGGTGGTTCCAGTGGAGGGAGAAGAGAATTAACTTTTGGCTTACTATCGTGATGAGGCATATAATGTGTGGCACATTAATGATGTGTTTCAATGTGGGATGAAAATAAAAACATAGGAAGAAATTTGTGATGTTGATCTCATTCCAGAATAGAGCTCCACAATTTGATCATCATAGTATCGAGAGCTCATATCCAGGCCTTCAATCTGATATTCGTGGTTGGGATTGATTAACTAGCATATGATTTCTCTAGTATGGTTATCTTAAACCTATGGCCCCCTACTGCAAATGCGAACCAAAGATGATCCTAGACACCAATCTCATCACTCTAGAATCCGTTTTAGCTTATTCTAATCTCATCTAGATCATCTGATATTAACAAATACCATGCATTAAATTTAAATTTCGTTAATGCATCGAAACAATGAAACCGTACGTGGCTGAAGAAACTAAAGGTACGAGGCCACATATTGTTTGTTTGAATCATTCAAAAGTAGTTTCATGAATTATTAAACGCATGCACGTGATGTTATAAACAAGAAATTAGATGGCCCACATTTGAAATAGAATCATCTGAGACTTTCACCATATCTCTATCCAAATTTGAATAATTCAATGCTGAATATCATGGATTATTCAATAAATAAATTTGATGATCGCATCTATCGGGGCATTGAACGAGAGTTGAACATATAGATACACATTTTTCATCACCTATAAAAGGAGAGGCATCGAGCCAAAAAATGTAGCTTCCATCTCATACAAATGAGTTCCTATATTTCCAAAGAAATAGAGCTAAAGTGAACTTATTATGTTCACAAAAGGCAGAGTTCCATGCAGCCTTTCAACGTGAAGAAGCGGTCTGCGCATCTCTTGCACGAAGGAGTCCCGCGCATCCCTTGTATGACGAAGAAGCATGAACCAACCTGGTTTGTGAAATAATATGATCATGAGAAAGGTTCTATCTAACCCTCATTGTGCTTTGTGCATAAAGAATCTCCTGCAAGCACACAACTGGTTCTATGCAACCTTGTGATACTTTGCGGAGGAACCTGATATGAGATTCTCCTTTGTTTCATGAAGAGAAGTAGAGGTGTTTATAAAGGGAAGTGTTCAAATACACTATAGATAGAGAAGAAGAAGGGACCCAAGGCACTTTGTGTTCACTTGAAGAAGAATGAAAGTACTTGCATGATGCACATGCATACATATGCATGATTTGAGATACCCAAAAAAGCCAAAGTGTGAATCACCTATATTCATTTTTGAACAAGAATTAATCTTTAACACACACATGACATATACAATAGAAATAAAGAAATAATATATTGTATATGTTCTTGTGAAGAATAAATAAGGAAGTGAGATGAAAGTGATGGACAAAAGGAAGAAGAGTGAATGAATTCATGCATTCCCATGCACAAGTAACGTCACTTAATGGAAGAATGTTTTTGTGTGAAAATTGAGTAAAGAAAAAGAGTGAGACAATGCATTTGAATGAAACAAATTCATTGAATCTAAAATATTCAGGATACAATGAGTTTTGTTTTACAAGAAAGATAATATTCATGCATGAAATAATGCATAATAACATGAATGTGTGTCAATTCAGATGATGTCATGTGAGCTGATCTTCACTCTTTGAATAATAACATAAGTGTTTGTGATTCTTGCAAAGAAAACAATGAAACGTTTTAGTGAATTAAATTATTTCACTAATGAATATGAAATTGAGATATCTAAATACAAGAGGTATTGGATCTCATCCAATCCATGCATGAATTAAATGAGAATTGAGATTGAAGCCAGACAGAGTTAAGGAAGACCATTTATCTGAGTTGACAATGTTTGAGAATCCATGAAGAGAGGAACTGCTGATATTGTGAAAGATCATTAATAAATATAATATTGTTGATGAAGTTGTGTGCACCATTGGCACACAACATAGTGAGTCTGGGTCTTTATCAGAAGAAGATAGAATTGCGAGAGCATTGTTGTGCTGAGTACTAATTAGAGAAGTGATGTGAATTATTGACCAAGACCAACAGACCATACCAATGGATGGTGAATATTCCAGAATAGATACACATGAAAGTGTGATTCTGTAATCTTGTGTGATCATAGTATAAGCTCATCTATATAAAATCAATAAATAACTTAAAAAAGGAAGATTCTCAAGTAACTCGAGATCTAGAAGACCCTTATGAGGTTTTGGGAGGAGGGGAAGTCTTCAGTGGGACTTTGATGTAGGCTAGTAGACTCTAGTTACACTATGGGATAAAGTATAAAGACCCTCATATGGGACATAGGAGATATATAGTGTGCCTCTATATAGACAATTGTAATTTAGAAAATGATTATAGTTGAGAATATGTGATTGTGGGAATATCCAACACAACAAGGAATATGTCTTTGAACTAAACATTATAAATCCTTCTATTCAGTTCCTTTATATATGAAGCATCATCTGAGATAAGTCTAAGATACACAAGAATATTGGATCGAGGCTTTCACCATCTATAGAGGTTAAATTGAAAATAATCAATTTCGAAAAAGTTTAAAAGGGTTCACTAATTCACCACTCCCCCTCATAATGATTCATAACGATCCAGGAACATTAGAAGTGAATGTTATATTAATTTTAAAGAATTTTTATCATGTTATATATATAAAATATAGTTATTAAATATATCTTTATTACTTTCTATGTCATTTTTAAATGAAAAATGAAACACATCGCTTCAAGAGGCGATAGTCCACCAAACACAAGAGTAACATTATTTTATCTTAAGAATATTAGGAATTAAGAAGTTATCTATTATATTATAACTCCAAGAAAATGATTTTATCATAAATATTATATATATATATATATATTAAATCCATTATTATATTGAAATATGAGAAGTGTTGATGGAAAACAAGTTACATGAGTTCGTGAGGTAGCAGTCCACCATACACATGATTTGATAATTTCGTTTCACATTTGATTGAAATTGATATGGATAAAAATTATTCCATAAACCTATTAATATATAAATATATGGTATATCCTAGTGTTATTATATTTTTAGTGTTAATACACAATTGAATCTTCTAAAATAATAAGGAAAAAGAATGATTTTAGGGAATACAATTAACTTGTCTTTGAGAAACCTCATTTGGGTTTACTCTTATGGACCATTTTGTTGGTATTTTTGGGAAGAAAAAAAATATTTGTAATGTGTATAAGGATATTTTGTTGGGATTTTGTTATGGGTTGGTTTAGACAAAGTGCTTGAGAGGTTTAAAGAAGTGACGAGAGTGAGTTTCCTTTTATAATATAAAAGGCATGACATTGTTGAAAATACCCACAACTATTTATTAATGGGAAGTCACTCTCACCCCAATTGGCTCAAAAATTGAAAATTAAAGGGTTGAAGGTATAATATGGTCAATACACACCTCCATGACACAAAAAAACTCATTTTTTAAACATGTTGTTCCTTAACTTCTATGTTTCTTTACTTTCACACTACTGCAAAACAAGCATTTAACAATGTTGGACTTTATTAGTGTAATAAAAAAGTTGTGATAAATGTACCTTTAATCATCACTAAAACAAGAAATGATAGAGAGTACCTTTTATAAGTGATTTTTCATAGAGATGATAAAAAGGCACCATTATCAGCGCATTTTTTAGTATTGATAAAAGGAAACCTTTATCAGCTCATTTTTTAGTGCTGATGAAGCGTATCATTTATCAACTCTATATGTTTAACACAGATAATATTAACTCATTATTTTTAGCACATATAAAAGAACCATTTATCAGTAAATTTTTAGCACTGATAACTTTATGAATAAAAAGAAATAATGAAATAAAAACATAAAAAATAATTTTATTAAAATAATAATAAAATTTTTACTAATTAAATAATTAATGACAAAAATGAATAAATTTATTATCGTATATATAGATTATAAATAGTAATTATTAAATATAAATTTATATGTAAAATAAAAATTAAACAAATAAAAATTACTAATAAATCAATAAAAATAATGATACATTTTATTAATTAAATAATTATTGATAATTATAACAAATAATATATATTAAATATTTATGCATAAATTCATATAAATATAATTTATATAACAAAAAATATTATTTATGCTTTACATTAAAAAGTAATATATATAGTTAATAATAGTTTATACTTAAAAATAAATATGGATTAAAAGTACTAACTAATTGCATTGAGTAGTAAAAATTATTGAATAGTTTTTTTCATTTAAATATAACTAAGATAAAACATATTATATTTATTTTACATAAACATAATAAATGCATTTTTATATACATACGCACATACAATTTTTTTGGAATTTTTATTAATTTTTATTATTTATTATATATATTTAGTTACTATGTCTTAATATTTTCAATATGTATTCATCATTATTTCTATATATATAGTTTTTTACTGACATATATTAATCAAAATTATCCAACTTTTCAATATTGAACTCATTTTCCATTTATCAATTATACTCATTTTTGACCATCATGCAATTAAGATTAAATATTCATTAATAATGTTAAAAATACTTTTGTAAATATTTTTAAAACAATATATTTATAAATTCATATTTAATATTTTTATACATATATAGTTATATATAAATAAAAAATATTTCTTTTAAAGGTATTTATATAATTATAAATAAATAATTATAAAATTATAATAAATTTATTTAGACAATGAATTTATTTACTATATATATATATATAATTATATAAATATATATCATGATATAAATATTATTTTAAAAAAAATTTAAATATTTATAACTAAATAAATATATATTTAATGAATAATTAAATTTATATTTTTAAAAAATTAATATTATAAGTATTATAATTATATATAATAATTACACATTAAAAAAAATTATTTTAAAAAAATTATTATATGTATCTATCAGTGCTAAAGCATTAGAGTTTATCAATCATTATCTTAATGAGTGCTAAAAATCACTAATAAAATGTATCATTGTCACCGCTTTTGTTGGAAGTGTTGTTGAAAGAGTCCCAGTATATTTTAAGGAACATAAACATAGTGAACTAGTTCATTATATCTGAATCTCTCCATAGAATAGACCTACTTCTGCCACTCCTCATTGTCGAATCCAAGCTCTAATACATGCTAGAATCACGAATCCAACTATTCCAAGGCTTGAATCCAAGGCTCAAGCAATTCAAGGGTTCTGTGAATCCAAGGCTGGAAAGATATCCAGTTTTTTCGATATATCAAATTTTTTCTAGTTGTTGACTAAAACTTCTCATCCCGCATATGTGTACCCCAAAAAGTCATGTTGCACTATCCTATCATAAAACATCAAAAAATTCATTATTTTTTGACATATTTAAGCGTCATCTTCCATGATAGCATCTGGATCTCCTTGGGAAAAAATTGGCATTGTGCGACTTCAAATATATCAATACCAATATTGGGTCATGTTGCTGTGAGGTATAATAGTCTTACAATACCTATATTCCATGATATCCACATCTTTATAAACCTCTATTTTTTAAAAATTCAACCATATAGTGATCGGTTTTGTCATTGGTTTCGAATATTACATTGAAAATCATATGGTTCCCACTTAATCATATTTGTATAGAGAAATTAATGTGCCATGATATCCTTGATTCACATATAAACCAAGGATAATGTTTCACAAATCATAGAAATATCAATATCGTACCAAATATGCTGAAAAAAAATCCATTATGATTTTTATAATAATTAAATAATATGTCTTTGACATATATGAGCACCAATATCCATTGAGAATTCTATTTCTTGATGTAGATGGTGAGATCAACTCTACCTTGCTAAAAACCAAGATTTATTATGTATTGATCCAACCTTAAATACTACATCCTCATTGATTTATTTATATTATACAAACAATTCGTTAACTAGAACACCATTCTCTCATTTTCATCCATAATAATCCCATATGATATATCAATGTATACTCCCCCATAATAACTCTATTGAGGAATATAGATTTGACATCTATTAAGTTTACATTTTACTAAATTTTCACTTGAATATCCAAAAATTGTTTAAATAGTTTCCAATCGAGCAATGGGAGTAAATTTATCATTAATATAAATTTCATTGATCTGAGAGTTCCCCTAGCCCACTATCCATTCATTATTTTGAGCCACTTTTCCACAGTCAATGAGTTAATTAATGAACACCAACCTTGTGCTGATAAAAAATATGTCTTATAGCATTAGAAAAATTTCCCATGTCACATTTTTATTATTCGTATCAAGCTCCTCACGTGTAGATTTGATCCAATCATCATCTGTGTCAGCCTCTCCAAATGAGTTATGATCTACTTTGGAAAATGAATTTTTTGAGTCATACTACTAAAGGATTCTTTGAAACATTCCAACCACAAATTATAGTTTATTCAATGATATAATCATTTTTTGTATTTATTTTAGTTAATTAAAATATATCAACCATCAAAATGTTAACCCACTCATTAATACTTTTTAAAAATCACTTAATTTATTTCACCACTCATATAATAAACACTATGTCTATTTTACAATAATTCATCTAAAAACATATAATTATTTAGCATTTCCTTTTCGTTCCACCATTAAGAGTCTACAATTACCATACATGTAACTATTAAAAATCGGAGGCATTTCCCATTTCATGGAACACAATGTATTACAACTTTCATCCCCATCAGTTTCATCAATTGAATAGTTATTATTCCAATTTTTTGTTTGTGACTCATCCCCCATCTTTTTTATGATTTATACTACTCTGAGTATTATTTATCATACAGATGAATACATATTTGATTATTTTATAAAACATAGGTGCGTGTCTACAAGAGATGGTGGATGAGTCAAAAACAACAAAATTAATTGATAAATGTTTAGAAGATGAGCTTCTGATGACGACAATTTTCTATTACTTTCACCTTTGGATGAATTCAGAGGATAACACCTACCACAATAGAGTAATTATTTTTCTTAAATTCTACATCCCATTTTTATCAATGATTACTAAAATTATTTGAAACAACCAAATTATCAATTTACCTTATTAGAATAATCAATAACATTAACCTTTGATAATGAATATATTATGTGTATTTATTTATTTTTTATACAAAATGAATATTTTTTAAACTCAATAAGATATATTTACTTTATCTTTGATAATTAAAAGCTTCAATCCAGCATATATTATATCTCAACATCCAATTCACTTATTTGTTAATTGTTTGGTGAGATCTATTTGGGGTTTTTATCATTATTCATACATTACAGTTGGTATATCCCTATGGTCAAAATTGTATTCATAGGGAAATAATTTTCAATAGAATTATTCACAATTATGTTGAATTGATTTCTTTTTGTTATTACTTATATATTAATTTTTTTCTTGTACAAGTGTATTGTTTTGTTCGATTTGGGGTGGTTTGTTCGAAGTTGATCGTGCTCATGAGGTATTGGACTTTAAGCCTACAAATGAGATAATTACGACAATGAAATGCTTCAAGAATGAAAACATCCATCGATAAAAGGTGATTTACTACTAATTATTTAACTAATATTGTAATAATTTTAACTACAATTTATATTTAATCTTGCTTATCATTTTTATCTAATATTTTTTTTCATAGATCTTTTGGGAAGTCATACTATTCATTCAATTATCTACATAAATCCACAAAAGTGGTAAATAGATTATTTTTAAAAATATAACAATGTTTCCATTTTCTTTTTATTTTTTAGTGAAATTATGACACATGAGATTGATTTTAAGTTGTTAGACGAAATACCGTTGTCATTTTTGAAATCCGAAATAGGAAATGAAGCTCAGGTTCCCATTATAGTGACCTATCGTGATATAATGGGCATAAGATCTTCTTATTCTATTATAATTTTCAACAATGAGAATGGTTTTTTAGATAATAACATCATGTAAATATGAAGTGTTGGTAGTTATACATATAAAGACATAGGAAATATGGTTAAATTGGTTATTTGGATTGTTCTAAGACTTTGATATGTTTATGAATCTACCACACCGCAATCTGACACACTGTGTGACCGGTATGACTCCCATTGCATAATTTTATTTAAAATTGATGTTTATTTTTGTAAATAGAATAAATTACATACTCAAAACTGAGAAAAATATTCCAATTATTTTGATAATATAATAAAATGATCTATATGTCATTTGGAATGTGCAGGATTTAGTTACACTTCAATTCATTTCACATTGTGACCTTTATGACCCAATCTAGTCGTTATCTATTTAAGATCAGCATTTTAGATCAAAAAATATCTCCAACTAAAAACACAAAAAATTAAATTGAATTTTCATTATAATTTATATAATCAATACATAATTATTTTTTGATGTGTAAGAATCAGTCTCACATCAAACTGATACATGGTGTGATTAGTTTGGGTTAAAGTTCTTGTTTTCAGTTTGAAATGTCCATTTTGGAAAATGCAAGTTCTTTACACAAAAATAAGAATAAAAATTAGTATTTTATTTTCAATAAAATAGTAAAACTTTACATAAGTCATTTGTGATTTCTAGGAATCTCACACACCTGAATTTGATATATGATGTGCCTGGTATGACTTAATGTGTCTGTTATCAGTTTAAAATCTATAATTTAGTTAAAAATGTCACCCAATGAATACCAAGTAAACCCAATAAAATTGTCTTGATAATATATTAAATTGATTCATATTTAATTTTTTATGTGTTGGAATTGGTCTCAGGTTATATAGATACATGATGTGATTGTTATGATTCAAAGTGCATGCTTCTAGTTTACTCTAACATTTTAGTAAATATAAATATGGACATGTAAAAACTGATAAAAACATTTTTATTATTTTTATACTTTATGAAATTGATGCCTAAGGAATTTGGGATGTGTATGAATTAGCCACATATCAATTCAATTCACGGTTTGATAGATATTACACAGAGTGCATCTTTTTTTTAAATTGAAATCAATTTTAGTAAAAAAGAGAACTAACCTACAGAAAACAAAGTAAACACATTAATATTGTTTAGATAATATATAAAAATGATTCAAAAGCCACTTTGGATGTGTATGAATTAGGCTCACCTTAATTCGATGCACGGTGTGGCCGATATGACTCAAAGTGCATATTTTTATTTAAAATTGGCATCAATTTTAGTGAAAAGGATAGATGACATACTCAGAACAATGAAAACATAGTTATGTTGTTTTAATACATTATAAAAACTATACATAAGTGATTTTTTTCTATGTGTGAATTATTATCACTTCAATTAGATGCATGGTGTTACCAATATGGCTGTAAGTGAGTTTTTTTTTAAAATTGGCATTAATATTTATAAATAGGACAATTGACCTCCTCAAAACTAAGAAATACATTTGTATTATTTTTATACTTTATGGAAACTATTAATAAGTAGTTTTTGACATAAGAAAATCAAATTCACATCAATTTGATACACAGTGTGCCTGGTACGACTCATTTTATCTATTATCAGTTTAAAAATGACAATTGAGATAAAAAAATAACTCCTTGAAAAAAAAAAAAGAAATATAAGTTTTTGTTGATAATTTATGTTAGTGATTTATATGTAGTTTTTTATGTCTAGGAATCAGTTTCATTTCAATCCAGTAAACAATTTCACCAGTATGAGTCAAAGTGTGTGTTTCCAGTTAAAAATGTCATTTTAGTAAAAAAGAAAAGTGATGTAATCAAAAAAATTAAACACATTAATATTATTTTGATACTCTATAAAATAGATCCTTAATACATTTGGTATGTTTATGAATTATCCTATCCTCAATCTGACACATATTGTGACCGATATGACACCAAGTGCATATTTTTATTTAAAATTGTGATCAATTTTAGTAATAAAGAGAACTAGCCTACTCAAAATAGAGAAAACACATTTGGATTATTTTGAAACATCATTAAAACAATCCATAATCCATTTATTACGTGTATGAATCATCCAAACCTCAATCTGAAGCCTTGTGGGATAGTTATGTCTCCAAGTGCATCTTTTTATTTAAAATCAGCATAAATTTTATCAAAAAGGACAACTGACCTACTCAAAACTAATAAAATATAATTTTATTATTTTTATACTTTATTAAAATGATAGTTAAGTCAATATTTAGGTATATAAATCATAGAAACCACAATATTACATATAGTGTGACGCATATGACTCAATGTGTGTCTTTTAATTGAAATAAATATTAATTTTAGTAAAACTAACTACTGACCTATTCAATCCAAGAAAATAAATTTGGTTTGTTTTTATACATTATTGAAATTATTTGTATGAAATTTTTTATTTGTAGGAATTAGGAAAACCTCAATCTGATATAGGATGTGCCCAATCTGACTCAATGTGTCTATTACTAGTTTGAAATTGACATTTTGATTCAGAAAATTCAACTCACTATTAACAAAGAAAACACAGTTAGTTTTTCCTTAAAATTTAGGAAATTGATTCATAGGTAATTTGTGATGTGTAAAAATTAGTATCAGGTCAAAATGATACACGATGTGATCGGTACGGGTAATATTATGTGTTTCATGTTTTAAATGACATTTTTTTGTAAAAAAAGACAAGTGACATACTCAAAACCAATTAAATACATTCATATTGTTTTGATATGTTATGAAAAGAATCCATAATACATTTGGGATGTGTAGTAATTAAAATCAACTCAATATGGTGTATTATGTGAACTATATGACTCTAAGTGTGTATTTTTCTATTTAAATTAACATCAATTTTAGTAAAAAGAAACACTAACCTGCTCAAAATCAAGAAAATACATTATTATTGTATTTTTAGTTTACGAAAACTATGTATAAGAAACATAAGGTGGGTAGGAATTAGGTGAACCCCAATCAAATACACGGTGTGACAAGTATTTCTCCAAGTGTTTTTTTATTTAAAATTGTCCTCAATTTTAGAAAAAAAAACAAAATTAACCTACTCAAAATCGATAAAAATTGTTTATATTTTTTTGATACTTTAGAAAAATTTTCCCTATGTAATATATGATATTTAAGAATCATCTATACCTTAATCTAACAAATGTTATGATTGATATGACTCCAAATACATCATTTTACATAAAATTAACTTATATTTTAGTAAAAAGGATAACTAACCTACAAAAAATAGAGAAAGAAAATTCAAATTGTTTTGATATGTTATAAAAATTATCCATAAGCCATTTTTAGTTGTTTTAATCATACACAGCTCAATGGGATATATGATGTGCCTGATACGACTCAATGTGTCCGTTATTAGTTTAAAATTGAAAGTTATATTCAAAAAATGTATTTCTTTAAAAAATGAGAAATCACACTTGAATTTACTTGAAAAATTAAGAAATTTATTCATAATTTCGTTGTGATGGTTAGGAATTGGTATCATGTGAAAATGATACATAAGGCGATCAAAATGAGTCAAAGTGTGTGTTTCCAGTTTAAAATGACATTTTAGTAAAAAAGACAACTTATGTACCCAAAAGTGAGTAAATGCATTTAGATTGTTTTGATACTTTACAAAGATTATCCAAACTCCATTTGGGATGTTTATGAATTATTTAAACCTCAATATGATGCATGGTGTGACTGTTATATCTCAAAGTGCATCTTTTATTTAAAATTATCATCAATTTTAGAAAAAGGACAACATACCCACTCGAAACCAGTAAAATGATTTTGTATTATTTAGATACGTTAGGAAAATGATCTATAATTAATTATTGTTATGTGTGAATCATCTTCACCAAAATTCAACACATGATGTGTCTGGTATGACTAAATGTTCCCATTATCTGATTGAAATCCATATTTTAGTTCAAACAGTTTCACGTGCTGAAAATCAAGACAATAATCTTGGATTATATTTATAATTTAGAATAATGATTCCCTAGTCATCAGTGATGTGTATGAATTGGTATCACGTAAAACCAACACATGAGTTAACCTATATATTTCAAAGTATGTCTTTCATGTTTAAAATGACATTTTAGTGAAAATAGAAACTGTCCCATTCCAAACCGAGTAAACACATTTGGATTGTGTTGATACTTTTGGAAAACAATCAACACATCATTTGAGATGTGAAATAATCATCTTCACCTCAATCTTACACACTATGTGACTGATATAACTCCATGCGTGAATTTTCAATATATAATAGTCATTTTTTTAAAACGCGTATCACATTGCCAAAACCGAACAAATGGGCCTAGATTGTTTTTTCATCATTATATTTTATATTAATTAATTAAATTCTTTATCATTTTTATTTTATTCTTATTTAGTTAATTTTCACACAGATAATTCTTAAAGACGAATAAGAAATGGTGTGATGTGAAACAAACAACTGCCAATACATCTGATACACAAAGTTCCCTTCATGAATCAATGTTTAGTTTAAAATTAACATTTTATGTTAATTTATTTCTTTATATTTTTACTATAATAATAATTTTATTCTTATATAGGTGACTTTTTTTGTGATCAAGTTTTAAGGTCAAAATACAAAGAAAGACAGTAGTTTTTGAATGTATGTAATAATTTTTACTTATATAATTGTATAACCCAATGTTTGAAATGACTATAATATTTTGTTTTTTCTTGTACTTTCCTTTTAATTTTTATTTCATTTTAATTTTATATTCGTACAAAAAATTTCTAATTTTTTGGTTTTTATTGTAATGTGCTATGTTGTTATACAACACTATAGTATTCCCCTTTATCATTGCTTTCTTAGTGCAGATAATGGACTAGGGATTTCAATGTCTCCCCATTAGTTAAAGATTATTTAGCGTTTAGAAAAATCTATTTTCCCCATTGAAGGTAGGTTTTGTTTATGTGCTAGTATTTTAGTTTCTCACTGTGGAAACCAATCTTTTTAACAAAGGACATTTTTATTTTAAGACTAAAATGAAAAGAGACATATTTGATAATTTAGACCCACTAATTTTAAATATGAAATAAAATTTATCAAATAAAAATCATATGTGTATTAGAAATTAAATTTAACGCAAACACATGTAACTTGATAAACACTATTTTAACTTTAATCGTGCTAAAAAAGTTTTTACTCTTTAGGGGTCAATTTAGTCACTTTAAAAAAATTTATCCATTAATATAATATAGCTTATATTGTCATGAATTTAAAATTAAATTTTTAGAAGATATGATTTTTAGGAATTTAAAATAATTTAATAAAATATCATTTTTTATAAAATAACATTGATATCAATTTTGACATTACTAATTTGATTTGATTTTTAAAAATATCAAGACAATAATGAACCTAATTTTAATGCCATTATGACATGATATATATATCTAGATAATTAACAGAACAAAATAAATCATTCAATTTATTTTACTTTTAAATTTTTATTTTTATTTTTTATTCATTAAATAATTACTCGATTGGAATTGCTTTAGAATTTAAAGTAATTATATAATTAATCAAATTTTAATATAAATTTTCATCCTGAAATTAATTTCATCATGATAAAAATGACCATTAATATTCATTCACATTATTAATTTGTCCATATTTGATCATATAATTGGAATTTAAAAGCATGATTGTGACATTTATGTCATTTTATTTACTTAAATTATTATATGCGTCACTTTTATGAAATCGTGTCCCAAAATATCATAAAAATAAACAATAAGGGCATAATAATATAAATATTGATATTAATTGGTAATTTTATTAGTGTTTAGATCATTTTTACCCCTATCTTCTTAGTTTAACCCCCTAATAAACTCACTTTTTCCTTAACCATGATAATTACATTTTAATGTTTTGCATTTTCATTGTGTTCATAAATAAATATGAACATGTTAGGTAATATAAAATATGATGGTTCAAAATATTGATTTTTTTTTCTAAATTTAATATATATTCCTTGAAAATTTTAATTGAAAATTAAAACTACATCCATGTAAAAAATGGTGTTTTGAACAAAAAAATCAAAGGTTTAAAACATTTCTATAAAAAAATTCCTTTTCATATTGATTTTAATGACCTAAAATAATTATTTTTTGATATAAATAAACTATTTTTACATTAAAAAAATATTAAATGTTTTTTAAATTGGTAAATAATTTTAATGAAACTATATTCTTCAATAAATATCAGTTTTTTAAGATTCATCAAAAAATTAATATTTTCAGAAAATTTATAAAAAATCACATAATGATAAATTTGATATGTATATTTCTAAAAATTAGTAAATTTTAACAAATAAATTTTATATAATTATAGAAAATTAATTTCAAATTATGTTCGTAAAGCTCCACAAGTCACCCTTTTAGAAAAAAATTGTTTCCGTAAAATAGTTTTTTCCCTTTAAATGGTTATGTTTTATATCCAATAAAAAGATAAAAATTAAAAAAAATTAAATGTATAAATATTATAATTTTCATAATTTTATTATACTGATTAATACCCACCAGCATAAAGGATATGTTATAATGGCCATAAAAATATTTTAATAGAGTATCATGTTTTGTTTAGACCCGGTGTTTCCTGCTTCCCAATATATTGAAGTGGTTGAATTTATTTAAATATAATTATATTTTAATGTATAGAGGTGTTAAATTCACATATAATATCAGTGTTTCATTTCATTTACATTATTGAACAAGGTGTTTTTATTTTAAAATATCAGAGTATTAATAGTGATCGCATATGGGTCATGGTAGCTGAGACCCTACGAGAAAAACAACACAACTCATGACTATGAGTTTGTAGAGGTAGTCTTTACATTGAAGATGAAGAGACACTATATTCTAAGAGAGTTAATTTTTGTATACTCATACCACTGTAGTCTCAAGTATATTTTCACTTACAATGACCTAAACCTAAGACCAAGGCATTATTTGGAGTTCTTATAGAGATGTGACTTCGAGATAGTCTATAATTTTGGGACGGTCAATATGGTGGAATATTTCCTTAGTAAAAATTCATGTTTTCTATTAGTAGAGGAGGTGTATGAGTAGTTGGATTCTTTATAGCTAACCCCGACATAGGATAGGGTTGAAACATTTCTTTATTTAATAGTGTTGACTCTTCCACTCCATCAGTGTGTGGGAGAGGATTATGTAGGAGACATTAACTATGAGGTTTTTAATGAACAATTATATTTACGAAATTCACCAAATTAATTCTTTTAATGAGGGGAGAAATTCATCACGTTACATGTTTGGATGGTGTTTTCAATCACAATACAAGAGGAGGTGATGAGGGAGTTTCATACTTCTCCTTTGGTTGTACATCATATGGTGGTAAAGCTTTACAAGGATCTTTAGCTGCAATTTTTATGGTAGTAAATGAGGTGGAGTGTTAACAATTCCATCTCTTATTGTATCACATATCTGTAGGTAATGTATGAATAATAGGTTCATGTACATTTTACCTAACCTATTGAGATCCCTTAGTGGAAATGTGTTCGCATATCAATGGAATTTGTGAAATGGATTCTATAGATAGCAATGGGACACATTGCTATCTGGTTGATAGTAGACTGACTTTCAATGTTGGTACACTTCCTTTCGATTTGGGAGAAAGAGTTGATGGAGAATGTGGGATAGTTCTACTTGTGAGGGATCATATAGCTCCATGAGGTTCCCTTAATGATTGTCATTGATTGTGATCCCCAGATCACTTCATGGTTGTGGAGAGGCTAGGGAATTTTTTTTGGACATAGTAGCAGCTTATTATGGTTTCCCCCCCCCCCAAATGGATGGAAAAAATGAGAGAAATATCCATGAGTTGGAGGATATGCTGATAAATTATATTTTGGTCTCTGAATAGAGATGTAAGGATCACATTCTAATGGTAGAGTTTTCTTATAATAACAACCATCACTCAACTATTGACATGAAAACATTTGAGGACCTATATGGGAGAACGTAAAGGTCACCCTTATACTATTTTTATATTGTGAGACATCTCTAGTTGTTTTAGAGATTGTGTAGACGATGATAGAAAAGGTATTGGCACTATAGTAATGAAACCAATTTAGTGGCAATTTGTTCATTCCAGTTTTCAAAAATGATGATAAGTAATTTTTGAGAAAAAAAAATTATTGTTTTTAAAAATCCCTTAAATTTTTTTAAATAGTATTTTATGTTTTTTTAATTTATTTTATTTTCGGTTTTAAAAAAACTACTCTGAAATTATGATTGTTAAAAAAACTACAACTAAATTAAAAGAAAAAAATTGAAAAATAAAAAATTTGTTTATAATTTATAATTTATAATTTATTATAATATATAGTTTATTATTTAAAATTTAAATCAATAATATTGTGTTAATTAATTTTTATCAAGTGGAATGGGCCCGTAAGGGACGTCGCGTGAGAGCTCCTCTATGAGGGTCTAGGGTTTCCCCTTCGTCGTTCTTCCCCCTATGGATCCTTTTCTCTTCTCAACATCATGGACCTTGGTACTCAACTTGGATTCAACATTCCTCTTTACTTGATCCTCTTAGGTTCCACAAAGATCTGGTGCCATCGTGTTAAGAGCTCTGGAAATGTGGTCCCGATTATGATCGGTGGTTGTCATCGGCTCCTTGGTGGTATGTATTCGTCAGAGTTGGTTCTCATCAAGATAGTAGATTACTTCCCGATTCATTATGCAGTCAGAGATGGGGATCATTGGAACATTGAGAGCCAGAAAATTTCTCAATTGTTTCTTCTGACATTACTTACAACATGGTTTGCGGTGTTTTGGTTTGATTTCTGGTCCTATGGTCAGCGCTCTTTCGACAAATCCCCATTCATCACTCACCTCCTTCGACGAAACTGTTTTATTTTTATTTTGGTTTTATTGTATTTATCTTCTTTTTAATTTTGGTTCGGTGATGGCCCTCTCTGGTGTCCTTGATGTTCTTTGGTGGCAATAGTGGTGGTTCCCGGCATTTGTTGGTATAGTGGAGATGGCCCCCAACAGCTGTTCACTGTGATGGTGGAAGCAACTTCAGGTTCCGATGAGGGTCAGTGAAGGGATGTGAATGATTTTTCTGGACCCGATGTAGATTTGTGGGTTACACTCAATGGATGACTTTGGAAGTGCATGGCGGTGTTGGTGATGTCGTAGGTTTTTGTGGTTGTTTTTTTGGGAGAATCTAGTCCTGGAATTGGTTACTTGACCAGACTACTTATGACTCATTGTAGACGATGTTTGTTGGATATTAGTTATCTTTAATGTGATTTTATTTTAAAAATTTTAAAAAATTTATGTGGTCTATAATGTGCTTGTTAATAAATATTTATAGTTATTTGTTAATAATAAGTTTAAACTTAAAAGAAATATTCAATAAGTTGATAATCATATTTCAACATCAAATAACCATAAATTTTGATATAGGATTCAATTTTATCTCCATAACTAGTAAATCAATGATTATGAAGTAAAATAAAACCACTTTATATTTAAAATTTGTAATAATTAATACACTAAAATCTATTATTATTTCAAAAAATGTTGGAAATCAAACATGAACTTCACATGACCATAACTTTTGATCCGGGTGACCGTTTAGGCTCTACCACATATCAAATCAAATCATTCTATAAGATATATGTCCTGGTGACCAAGGGGAACCTTGTTAACTATTTTTTGAAGTAAAAAAGTTTCCATGAAGGCCAAAAATCGGAGTTTTTAGTTGGGGTACCCCAATTTTTTAACATTCGATTGAATTTAAACCTTATTTAAAGGGGTCTTATTGTTTTTTCAGTAGAGCATGAATTTATTCTCAGGAATTACATTCATATTGATATTATGATTTTGATTATTTACCTTTTTTCAGTCTGTAGTTTTATTTATAGTATAATATATATTCTTATTTTCTTATATTTACTTATAATAAATCACATTTATAAATACATAGTTACAATGAAATTTATTTTTGAACATATAAACTGTTTGGAAATAAATTTTTATTATTCATTTCATTTAAGATAAATAATTATCGATATTATTTTACTAATAAAAATGTTTAAATATGTATATATATATATCTATACAAGTAACGTTTATATGTAAACAAGTTTGTTAGTAAAAAAAATTATATTTATGTTTATATACGAATATATGTTAATAAGTACATATATATAAGTATTTATCTCTATTAATAATATATAAATTTATTTTTATATAAATATAACATTGTTATTAAATATAGTATATAAATAAATTTAAAGGAATACTATATGAATATATATATACACATGCATATATAAATATTGATAATTTATATATATACACCTATATCATTATCCATTTATTAATTTATTAATTTATTATTTATTATATATTATATATTAATTATTATTTGTTATTTATTATTTATTTATTATAGAAAATTTTAATTTATTGATTTTTTTTATTTTTCATTTATTATTTATGTTTCATTATTTTTTTTGTTATTTAGTATATATATTAATTTATTATTTTACTATTAATATATTATTATATTCCTTGTTATTAATTTGATAATTATTTATTATTTAGTTAATGTGTAAATATTAGTTATTAATTTATTATAAATTTATTATAATTATTTTATTAATTTAATTTAATTTTTATTTATTTATTATTAACATCTTATTTATTATTTATTATTTTTACTATTTACTATTAATTTATTTTTCATTCTTATTGTTTTTTTGTTTCTAATATATTTGTTCATTATTTATTTATTCATTGTTATTAATTGTTTATACTTTATTTATTAATTAATTCTATTATTATGCTATTATTATTATTTTATTAACATATTATTATGTACTTCTTTATTATATATTCAATATACATTATAAATTTATTATTTATATTTGGAATTCGTAATTTTTTTTATTATTAATTAATTTATCATTTATTTATCATATAATAATTTAATTTTTAAATAATTTAATATTTATACATTACTTATATGTTATATTATATATATATATATATATATTATTTATTATTTATTAATCATTATTTACTAATTACGATTTATTTTATACTATTTATTATTTATTATTTACCATTTATTTCAATAATATATATATATATATATAATTAATTTATATTTTATCTATTAATTAGAAATGTGTACATAGTAATTATTCTATATTAATAATTACTTATTAGTTTTTAATTATTAATTATTAATTATTAATTATGGATTATTTATTATTGATTATTGATTAATCATTATTAATTTACCATTATATATTAATAAATATTTATTACCAATTATTTAGTATATGTCTATATTTTTATTATATCTTTTTCAATATATATTTAAATATATATTAATATATTAAATTCTATTTATTCACCACACGAAGAACCTACGAGAGTGGTAAGGTCTTTGGAGAATAAGAAAGAGGTAAGGGGTTCAAATCTCCCCAACAAATAATTTTTATATATGGAATGTGCATGGTAATATATAGTTAATAAATAAATAAATAATTAATTAAATAAATTACAAAAATAATAAAATAGTTCAATAATACAATAATAAAATTTTAAAATTTTAAAATTATATAAATATACAATAAATAAATAAATAAAATTGAATAATAAATTACAAAAATAATAAATTAAAAACCTAATAAATTAAAAAACTAATAAAATAATAAAATAATCAAATAAATTTGGAATGTTACAAAATTTAATAATATTAAAAACCACTGCTATATCATTTAGTGATAGTTTAAACCTTTGCTAAACTATTCTCTGATGGTATTAAAAAATCACTACTAATTGATTACTGATACATGATTTAGTAGCGGTTTTCCAAAACCTTCATAGAAGGATTTACTGGTGATTTAAACCGGCTCTAAATGAAAGAAACTACCTCTAAACATCAATTTTGGCGTAGTGAGGTGATCCATGAGTAGAATATGACAACCTAGAGAAGATTAAAAAATTATACAGGTTTAGATCGTAGGCCCTAGGAGTTCGACAAGGGAGACTGTGCTTTCTGCAGGGTCTCCCCACATAGAGAATTTTCATGGTTTGACTAGGGGGAATGTTATCCCCATGTTTTAGTAGATTTTATGAGATTTTATGAATGGTTGATGTGGTTTCTTACTTCATAGCCTTACCCCCACAGTTGGATTTGGTTCTTTACATATTCCATGTATCACAACTAAAGAGATATGTGCTTGATCTAATGGACATTATTAACTTGGGTAAACCAATCATCATGGATGGATCCAACTTCATGTAGTAACATGTGTCAATGAATGATATGTAGGAGTGGATCATGTGAGGATGAAATATTATTTTGGTTTTTGTTTCATCACAACACATGAGCATGTAGAAGTTCTCATGGGGGTGATAGAGTTAGATACAAACTCAATATCTGCACCTTTTGGTTTATTTGTTAAATTTTGAGGAGAATAGACATGAATGGGGGGTGAATTTAAAAACATTGGTTTAAATGTATCATCGTTTAAATATTTCTATTTATATATCTAGATTTATCATGAGAGGTGATTTAAGATTTAGCGACCCAGTGAGACCAATATTGATATTTTAAAAATAAAAAATATATTATTATCATATACACATAGGTTTCTAAAAATATTTTAATAAATCCTGAATGAAATATTAGATATAACATATGAGATTATGGTTGAATCCAGAATATGGAGTTTACCCTAGGCCCGATCTATGGTTGGTCAACATCATATTTCTGTTTGAAGAAGTTGATGGTGGTCTGTTTATTTAAAATAAATAAATTTATTTATTTATTTTATTTTAAATACCCAAGAACTAAAATCCCTATAAATATATCTCTTTATAAAAATTCTCAAGGGTTATCTGCATAATCATTGCGATAATTGAGTGGAGTTCTGAGAATTTTTCATTTTCGAAATGATTTCAGAGAATGATGGGAAATCATATCAAGGTGGATAGTGGGGGAACAAACACAGTGGGTCACCTTCACCACAAAAAATAAAATCATCACCAACGACCAATCAAATATCATGGTATGACTCATCAATTGTGGTTTTCTCTCTTTTGATTTAATTATGGAACATGGATTTTACTCTAAGGGTTTGATATGAGATTATTTGATACCTTGAATAATCATATTCCAAAAATTGAATTTTTTTAATGAAAACATTTTTTTATATTCCTAGTTATCCCACTAGGATATCCCTAATAGGAAATATATATCCATCAATTCATGTATAATGAATGTTTACCTTGGTTCATGAGCATTTCTCCCCACCATTGTTTGAATTTTTCACTATTAGCCCTTGGGGTTGCAGTTTGACATTCCTGGGTCGGGTTTGAGCATGATTGAACCCTCAGATTCATGGTGTTCAAATGAGGAATGATAAATATGGTGATTAATTGTTGAATAATGATTTTTTTAGGTATTTATATATTGATATGGTATCTATAGAAATAATATAAATGAGAGAGGGGTAGAGTCATTGTAAGGAGACACGTGAGTGATCGGGAGGAAATAATTCAACCACTGATGATATATTAGGCTAATAAGTCCCTAGATCTATACTCTTTTGTTTTAATGGAGGTAAAAATGGTGGTAGTGGTTGCGTCGTGAATCATTTAAGGCTTCCCTAGGATTCTGTAGAAAACTCGACTACACGACGTTTAGTCCAAAAACACATGCCATGTAGTCCCCCAGCTGCAATGTCTTGAAGATCCAAGATGATAAGGATCACATTCCATATGGATGGGAAAATATGTCGTGTGACCCTCCCAAGGGATTGAGGTTGTGTTCTGGATACACACGCCCAAGAAACCATGTCATAGGACACACCATATTCTTTAGGAGTAGACATGATTGCTTGAGGGTACATGAGCATGAATCGGTACCCGAGAACTGCCAGGAGAACTTGGGGAGACCCTTGGTGTCTGAGACATTCCATGTTGTACTATTACAGGTTGTGTAAGTGAATTATAACATGCTACGCCATGTGATTATGAGGAAATGACCGAGAGTCCATGTGAGGTCCCACACCATGTGGCCTTTGGTACATGTTGTGTACTTTTCGTAGGGACTTCTACCATACATATACCCATCTTCTAGAATCATATTTGGGCCTCAGATTTTCCTACCATGACCATTTTTCAAAATAGAATTCAATGATAGCCTCCATGGTGGATTTTGAGATAGGAAGTGTGGTGTTGAGAGCATGTCGCTTCTCATGCGACACTAAACTAGTAGCGATGGTCATCAAATATAATTAGAGAGAGTCTGGGGGTGGAAACACCCATATGGAACCACGGTGTGGGATCACCATACTCTTTATACTAGTTGGGTGGCACCCCCATCCAATGCATTAGAATGTTGGTAATCTGACCCTTATGTGATATACCCCTTATGGTACAAGGGTGTCGTTCCTCTACCTATTAAGGGTCTCCCCATGATGAACTATGGAACATTTCATATATAATCTATGTATAATCCCCATACCATCCATGGGAGTGGGTATTCTATGGGGGATTGTGACACCTCGGGATTTGGAGTAGTGGTTTGGTGTGAGTCCATCACATGGATTTTTTAGATAGACACTTGATATACATGGCATCTGTTATAAACTTTTGGAGCCACATGAAAACCCAATGTTCATGGATTGGAAATGAGATAGAGTTCATCATTATCTATAATATGGGATTATTTGAGAGAATATATATATATATATATAACTATTGTTGGGTTTCATTTTTCTATTGATTTGGGTAGAGCTAACTCTTACAATATCTCTATGTTGCCCCGTTTGAGTTTTTGGAGAATCCTACTATGTATGTTTATACTCAACCATGCATGGGATTTTCCCACACATTTCATGTATTTTGAAATTGAAAGAATTTTATATGGTGACATTGGTGAAGCATAGTGGTACATACTTGTATAGGACATGTATAGTGGTATTTCATAGAGATATGGATCTAGGATCCCTTTTCGTCCTTTTATTCCAATTGTTTTCTTGTATGGACCTCTTTTCCGGTTGGGGGTGTATTTTTTCCACATTACAATTGGGTTTCATTTTTTTGTACTTTAATATATTTTATAGAGTCTATTGAATTCATGGTTTTACTATAGATATTATAACCATTTATTTATTGTACTTCTATACTTTTTCATGGATATGGTAATGTGCAAGAATACATGTACACTAGGAAAAGGACTATTATTTACAATTTTCCTTATTGGAACGTTTCACAATCCCCTAAAATTTTGGAGGAAAGAATGTATTTTTGGCTTCTTGGCCTTCCACCAGCCTACCACCAACCAGGCGGGCCCCAATATGTCGAATCGTTACCTGAATTAATTCATAGTGTTTAGTATCATTTGAGTATTAGCCTCGAGTTTATTCAAAATTTTTTGGGAACTTGAAACTAAAACTTACCTCTCTTACTATAATTAATAGTTAATGTCCTCTAGTGGAGAATTCTCCCAATCAGAATTCCCATTCTCAAAGGCATCATCACTGGAATCCATGACCTTGCCTCTAGAAATTACATCCCTGAATTTTAACCCTAAATGATAGATCCACCACTCATATTTTATTTTATAATAAGACCAATCAATCGTTACCATCTAAATATGTAAAAAACATATCTCTTAAAAATGGGAGATCAGACCTACTGAAGAAAATGTCCACCAAAATCATGAATCTGGTATAGCTTTACAAACCTTAAATGTATCTATATTTGAGTTGAATCATTCATGGTTATATGCCTCTTCTCCACATTACTTGACCTATCATTCACACATCCATGACTTTAAGAATAATAACAACAAATATATTAATAATAGATGAATCATAATTATTAATTGTTCAAAAATGATTTGGTAAATCAAATCATATTCCTTAAAAATATATTATGAAAATGTGTCAAAATTAAAAAAAGTGAAATGTGATTACACTAACAGGATATTTTATTACAACTAATAGAATATAAAAAATATGAATTAAGACAAGATGAAAATATGTTATTGAATTATTTGACACCAAACATTTTATCTTTAATAAAATCATGTTTTCCAATCTACGTCCTAATTTTATGTTTATTATTTATGGTAATAATCAAATATATCAATGTTTAAAGACCTTTACCAATAAAATCCCAGAAATAAAACTCAAATTATAAAAACGAAAGTCAGAAAATAGTACCATATTTAGGATCATTCAAAGATTTAACCCTTTGTCCGACCACATTCATATGCATTTAATATTGTTTTAGATTATAGACAGGACCACTACCTTCATACTCCATGAAAAAGAGAATAATTAGATCTACACAAACACTATCTTACATAACCTTGAATAAATTTTTTAGACTTAGTCTGTACATAAAAATGTATAACTACCACTAATGTATCGTCAAATAGAGAATGTTTAATCAGGTGAATAAAAACATCACAAAGACCTAATTCCATTAATGAAATACCCATTTGCAACCTCCAAGTATTCAATTAACCATATAATGAAATATTACCATATTAAGAGAAATAATATAAATTATATTTGGTATGAAATTACTCGAAAATCAACACCATATCATTTATTATCTTGTTCAACCTTTATCTTAGTAGAGAAGATGTGCGATACAAGAATCCCCCACCAATTTCAGTATTTTTGTGTAAAAATATAAAACATAATTACATTGAACAGAACATAAAACTTATTTTGATGTTTGTGAGAGAATCACAATGGTAATCATTTCACATTTCCTAGTACGAATATTTATAACCTCCCAAGAGATAAGATTTTTTATTAGGAACTTCATGTAAAATCCCAGGACATCAAAGCCCTAAAAATAAGATATAGAAATTTCCAGAATAGCTACCAAATAGATCATATGTTTCATTTAAAATTGATATTAGTGTAATCCACACAAGGATATCAATGAAACTATATCTTAATTTTATTAACTATCCTTTAATTTATTTAAATAGAATCATCTACCGCCAAATCCCTTGCATTGTATTTAATAAAAAAAATCATGTCACGATCTTGAATATAGGGGTATAACTCTTCATGTAGACCACATTTAATAATCCATTTTGTTTGAGTTTTTTTAAATCATCCTCTTTATCCTCATTTAAAGTAGTTGATGATTATGATAATTTGACCCCTTTTTAATGAAATATGAATCCTTCGGATTTTATTTGACATATTCTTGGGAAAAGAGTCTCTAGAAGATGTAGTAATCATTTTCTTCTCTATGTTGGAATAGTCCTTATAACAGCTCATTTTTCATTATATATGAGGTGATAAATGCATCAACATCAACCATGTTTTTGTATTTTTCTCACTTTATCTAAATTATTTCTCCTAAATATAATTATCCATAAGAGGATATAAATCAAAATCAGTTTGATATATATATCAATAAGTTCATCGTTATATGAATTTTTTAAACTATGTTCCCCTTTCTCTTCAGCATTACAAATATGATGGAAATGTCAATTAACATTAAAACCCTATTGTAATTCCATACTCAATAGAATACACTAATTTATTAAGGGGATTAATGGTCATAAACTCCATCGTAATATCTATAAGGGGAGAAGTTTTTGTGATTTGTACCACAAATATCTACTATTAGAGTAATTTAAAGCTACATAATTCTCTATTTGTCTTTAATTTTCTAACCAAATAGAATTATGTCAGGAAAAATGGATAGTAATAGGATTCCTATTACAATATTCAATATCTAATTGATCAAGCATAAATAATTTATTATAATAGGAAAGAAGGTTTCCTTAAATAAATTCCCATGAAAATATTGATTCACCATTTTGAATCTATATATAGGATTAGAGTGGTTATGATATTTCATTATCCACAAACACTCAAACAATAGAGGTCCTCATGATAGATTTAGTTATATATTATAGTATGATATTATGGAATATTATGATAGAAATAGTGAAAATATCCACATGCCTAAATAGATAAAGTGACAATCTGATAAATCCTTACTATATTAGACTAATAAGAGTTTCATAGTCATGGATTTATTCTTGAGACCATTTCAAAACATCCATGGAACCACTAAAGAACATATGAGGCATTTCTATTGAAGGTATAATAATCATTCTCAGTTAAAAAAGGAAAAATAACATTTGAAGAGTTCAAAAATCCAAAATGGAATCCAATGAAACCAGTAGATTTATGGGTTTTTGTTTACAAAATTATGTGATGGTCCATGTATATAAAATTTACCTACAAGAAAAAACATGCATCAATTGAAAGGATTTGCTCCACCTTCAACGAAAACTAGATAATTGAGTAACTCCTATATTAAAATTTATTCCTCCCAAGGAACACCACATGGTTCATTGATTTAAAGTATTCAATTGGATGAATATAATAATAATAATATTAATAATAATAATTGAAAATGTTAGAAAGAATGAGTTGATACCAACTCACACCCCCTAATGTTTATTAATAAAAAATAAGAAGAACAATAGTTTATACATGAGGTGTAAATAGATTAAAACTTCAGAGAATAATTGATTATAAAATAAAGAAGATAAAAAGGGAATTATTTATAGTAGAAATCAAGAACAAAACTAGTGATATTTATTGATTTCCAGAATTAAATTAGATATATTTTTGAATAAATTGGTGTTGATATGTAATCCAACATTCTTGAATGTATCCCACACCATGTGGGAAATCCCTATTATATCCAACATTCATGGTCATAAAACTATTTAGAATGGGTTTACGTGATGATTATATCCAACAACAATCTAACGATATATACCCCCAAAATTATAAAGAAACATCATGTTATTCAAGGTTCCCAAAAAAAATCATGCATGATCCTAATTTCCCTAAAATCATAGAATAAATTATTTTATGACATCACCATCGAAATCCATAGATGTAAATGTAAGAATGAACATGAATATATTGAATAATATAATAAGATTTTACATTTCCTTATGTAATTGTTGTAAAAAATATATAATAAAAAAAAGATAAAAATTCATTTATGTAATAAAATATTTATAAATAAGAAATTACCAAAAATCCATAAAACTAGAATTGTTAACAATAATTATATGATTCGATGAATTATTTATTTTTAATAGTGAAAAAATCTATCATTGATTCATGATCAAATTCTTGTTTATTTTTGGAAATCACTCTTTCCATAATTTTTAAACAATCGCCATCACTAATAATATAAATAATAATAGTATTGTTAATTATAAAAATACTAAAAATAGTAAAAATAGTAATTATAATAGAATTAATAAAAGTTATAATAACAATATAAATAGTATTAGTAGTAGTAATAATAATAATTGTAATAATAACGGTTGTACTAATAATCAGAATAATAATAATAAATGTATAATAATTATTATAATAATTTTAAATGGTTTAGGTGGATATTCTAAAAACCCATAACCAATAACTTTATTAGAGAAAACAATGTTTCCACAAAGGAGTGAGGTAAATATGAGTACGAACATCATTTGATACATAATAATAAAGATACAATAAGTCTTAAAAAAGTGAAAAGGACAAATACAAGACCTTATCCACAACATCAATATTCAAAAGGGAATTAGATATGATAGTACGTTCCTTGAATATGTTTCTTATATTGAAATTCAATCCATATATTGATTTTATGTATTTAGTTAATTCCATAACAGTTTTCCATGGGAAATCTAGGGTGCAGGATTCCAAGGATTGAACAACAACCATGGTGTCAATTTTTATCCAACGTTAATTCCAATTATGATTCTTTTCATAATAAATGGTATATGAAATTCTGAGTATCTAAATATCATATGTAATTAAGTTCCATAGAAATATAGTGAACAATATTTTAATGAAGTCATGATAGATCACAAAAATACCTCTATATCATGTGGGGCTCAGATCTCCTCAACCAATTGCATCATTGTTTACCATTATCCTCTTAGGAAAATTTGGGAGCCATTTCTTATATGGTGATTTTTTAGTATTCCTTCAAATCCCACTAAACGCAAATTATTTTTTATTACTATATGTATGATGTATCTGTTCATGGGTCCTATTTAAATTTTGATGACAAGCTATATATCTATAAGAATATCTATAAGATTCAGCTTAACAGGGGTAGGTTATCCTTCAAATGAGATTCAATTTAATAAATTCCACATTTATAAGAATAATACAACAATATAAGTAATTATATTATTAAAAATCTAGTTGATAAGTGGTATATCAGATATTGAACACTTGATGGAATCCTTGTCACATGTGTTAAGTTGATTTAATTTAAAGTTACCTTGAATTTGTTTAGGAAGGTTTATTTATTATCAAACATATATAAATGATATATTTTCGTACATGAGGAGTGTTTTTTGAGATTATTTTAAGTGGTTTTAACATTTTTTGAAACGTTTTTAGGTTCTTTTGAATTAATCTAAAAGTAATATTCTTAAGATGGAAATGGCTATATAAGATCTATTATTGTGTCGTTGTATGCCATCTTGTGAGTAGTGTGTTCAAGAATTATCCTACATGTAATGGATTTAAATAGTGCATAATATATTTCATCTCTATAGAATTGATTCGTACGAGATTATATAATATTTTTCATTCATAAAATATTTTAGAAAAATGTAAAATGAAATTCATCTACACATTAGTGAATGATCTAATGTGTAATTGAATTTATCTCTATGGAATAAATTTTTCATACACATAAGACATCAATATCCGGTAAGATATTTTATTTTTAAAAAAATATATCAAATGAAAAAATCACAGGACATATGAAATATCAATAGATTATTGAATATTTGTACCATGTGTAGGTAAACCAATTTATGTGTAGGATTTTTGATCAGACCGTGAGAGTTTTGAAAAGAAACAAATTTATTTTTCCTACATGTAAGAGATTTGAAGTCCAATAAGAGAATATACCTACGTGTATGGGATATGAGGTATCTGTATTATATTCACACACAAATAAATTTCAAGTGAAATATAGATATAAATTCAGATGATGATCTATATTTTTCTCTAACGAACAATACATCATAACAGTTGTTTTGATTATATCCAAATAATTTTGTAGACCTGAATCATATATAATGGGAAGAATAATATTACCACATAATTGTTATAATAATTTTAATCAGTTTTATGAAGTTCATGGGATAAAATGGTGGCAAAATGTATAGTATGGTGTTATGGTGGACATTTTAAGAAGTATGTCTACTTGTTAGAAATAACAAGTTTGAACATTTTGTGGTTCGTAGTTGACAAAAATTTTGAGACCTAAATACTAGATATATATTATTTATTTATACATGGATGATTTTTGAATTCCAATTAATTTCATGGAATCTTTTCCAAGGATATTGTTTTGATATTCATAGTGATCATAAACAAGTCTTTTTCAAGGATTAAATAGAAAATATCATAAAATATTCTTGTTTATTTAAAATGTAAATATTTGAAATCTTATTTTACTTTTTTAGAAATAAAATTAAATGTTGTTGACTAGTCAATTTTCATCACCTATATTTCATGGGATATATTCCATACTAATATTAAAATTGTATAAATGTATATTTTTGAAAAAATAAAATATAGTATTGAATATAATATTTTTTACTGAAAATTTTGGGATAAGCCAATAAACTATTGTATTATGGAGATATATTTTTAGTATCATTAACTTATTTTCCATTCTCGTTACTGTATCGGATAGGGAATTATGATTCTTCTATGATTGATATACAATTTTACTATTATGAAGTAAGAATACTTGTTTAGGCTTGAATTCTCTCATTCATGTGTTTTTCATAAAAAAAAGAAGGAAAAATGGTGATTTAATGCTGCTTCACTCCATTTATTCTGGAAGTCCCGGACATTAAAAAACATATATATATTTATATACTTTTGAATAATATTAATTCATATTGACAATATCATTCATCATTGAGTGAGGAGGATATAATCTGATGTTGGTAGTACAAAGATAAACAACACCATTTTTTTCTATTGCAACATATATTTAAATATTTCACTAACTCTTACTTTGTACTATCCATTAAATAACTTTTTAATAGTCATGGATTTTCACTACCACTTTTCTATAATCAGTTTTATATTAATTATAATAAAAGTCTTAGAACTCAAACTAAAACAAGAAAGAATTAGGAACTTAAATTGAGGTCAAACAATGAAAACATTCTTCTGTGTTCCTTGATACTTCTTATTCTTACATAAAAGTGGAGAACAACTATTGAGAGTGGAATATGAATCTAATAGGTAACTAAAGTTTTTTCCTCAAATAAATTTTTTTGAGAACAATAACCATAGATTCACCACCGTAGTGGTGTACTAACTGATTTGGGTACTACAAGTGGTATAAGATTTTTGTTTCACTCCTTGAGATCAAACCCTTTTTAAGGTTTGGTATGATAGGTCGTATTTCTGTGAATATTATAGGTGTTCCCTTTTTCATGGGAAAATATTTAATGGTTGGTATAATGGAATGCTACCTTATATTCTTTCACAAGGTTTTTAAGTCATAGATGGTATTAACTTTGTCTTTCCACCAATTCTTGAAGATGGAGAAATGAATTTTTTCAATAATAGAATTCATGAGATTGATGTGAATGCTAGGAATATAATATTTTCATCATTTTTAGACATGGTTTACACCAAAGTTATGTGAATGAAGATATATAATTAAATGTGGGAAAATGTTGAGAGTATAAATCAAGGGAACATCATGATCAAAGAGGCAAAATTGTTAATTTTTACATCTAAATCTGAAGAAATAATAATAGAAAAAGATAATCATATGGATGATTTCTTCACAATGGTGAATGAGGTATTCATCCGTATTAGAGTATTTTTAGATGATTTGTAAGACTCTACAATTGATAAAAAATAATGAGAAACTTCATTGATAGATATGATACTAAAATCTATGCTATTAATGATAGGGAATATCTTTTACAATATGAGTAATATAATACTATTTTAAAAAATGAGATAATAAAATATTGAGATTTTATGAAAAATGAATGGATGAGATGGATTTTAAAGCCATAAATAAATTTAAGATCAATGATAAGGAATATTAATATTCAAGTGACTCATGTGATGATAATGAGAGGGATAACAATCATAAGAAAATCATGGTTCTCATATTTAATATCTAAAATGGGGAAAGTAATATATAAAAATACATTCACAAAATTTCTTTTGATAAGGATGAATTTAATATTTTTTATAGAATTTAATAATAAAAATAAATGTATATATTCAAATGATTAATAATAAGACAAAAAAGTAAAACAGAATTCAATGGGAACTATTCTGAAAGATATAAAAATTTTAATGGAAACAAAAAAAGAAAACACCAAGAAAAAAATAGAATTTTTTTGATCAAAGTGGAATATTAATGATCATTATCAAGTGGTGATATAAATGAATAATTTTATATAATGGTAGGTAAAATTTTATAAAAAATTTAATGAAAAGAAGATAGCTCTAGTAGTAGAGAATAAGAAATATATGAAGACAACACAATTCACACATTGAGGAAAACATTTTAGGTTGGTATTAAAAATATACCTATGATCAATAATGAAGTAAAAATTATTAAAAAGTGGATTATAAGATAATGGAAAATGAAGATGACTTCCATTAAAAGAAAAATTTGTACATTAAGGAGATAAAACATCTCATGGTTAATGTTATTAAACAAGATAGAGTTATAAAAAAATAAAAGAATAACATTTCAATCAAGAAGAAGATATTAATAAAGATAATTAAAGCATTATAAAATAGAAAAATATTCTTAAAAATTGATTATTGGTTATGAAAAGAATGTTGAATTAATGGATGATTCATATCAGTATGTGGAGATACCACATACATCCTCTCAGGTAAAATTTGGACATGCTATTTCTGGAAGTAGAAAACCTATTTTATCGAACAATATAGATTCTAAAAAACTATTTGGGACATCACTCGTTAAGAGAAATAATTAATATAAGTATAGAAAAACTATGCTAGTGTAATGTGATAAAAATAAGAAAAACACTTCAAAACCTATGAAAACAATGGATTTTTTTCACCGAGATTGAGAGAATATTTTCACAGGTAGACTCTGTAATTTCATGGAAGAAATTGTTGTAAGGGAAACTAATGAAATTATAAATCATATAGGAATAAATCATATGTTTGGTGTTATAATAATTCTATCGCTTCTTATCATAAAAGAAAATAACGTAAAGTGATATATTTATAAAAAAGAAGTAGAAAATGTATGAGAAAATAAACAATGAACGATGACTCATATGTGATGCATGTAAAAAAATTTGATTATCTCAATGATATATTTATAAGGTGTGATTATTAAGGTCACAATTTATAGGAATGTTTGATGCTATTTTTGTGTAAACAAAAATAATTAACTAAGAAAATGAATAACCAAAATTAAGTCAAATATTAGAAGTCAATCATTATTGAAGTGACTCTTAATGATACTAAGGGAAGAAATCCATGGATACTTGATAATGGATTCTCATAACACATGATTTGAGATACAAATATCATAAAATATATTAAAAAACATGATAGTGGTGTATCATTTTTTGGAAATTAAATATCATTAAATATCAAATTCATTGTAAGGGATGAAATATAGGCTAAAAATTGAAATCAAAATATTCCATTATTATTAATGGGCTCAAAAATTATCTATTAAGTGTGATTCAGATATTTGATAGTGGTAATTACATAATTATTTTTATAGAAATTAATATCTCATTAGAATAATTAAAAATCTGAATATTATCACTTTATTTTGGATAAATAAAGGAAATCATTTTTATATTTAATATAAAAAAAATTCTTGTAACATGATTTCAATAGATGAAAATGAACAATGGAATAAAAATTTGTTTCATAATTTTCTAATAATATTGAGTTTTGATTTCATTGGTGATGTGTTGAAGGAAATTACTCACCTAAAAATAGAAAATTAATATATTTTTGAGGAATTTTGAAAATTTAAAAACATTAAAGGGAATCATAAATGATTTGAAATTTAGACCACTGATCCCCTTATATTAATAAACTCGTATTTATATAAACCCATGAGAAATATTTACAAAAAATATTATCTTTATTTCATCATAATTATTGATGATTACACTAAATTTACTAATTCTATATTTATAAAACAAAAGTCTGAGGTAGGGAATAAATTTTAAATGTTTAAAAGAACTTCTGAGAAAGAGTTAGGGATGTGCATTAAGAAACTGATATTTGATAATGGGGAAAAGTTTTCTAGAATAATATTTGAGTCCTATTTTGAAAAACATGGTATAAAATAACAATACTAAAGTCTATATATATATATCATAAATTTTGTTAACTAGGATAATTAATAATATCTTGTCAGAGATGGGAAGAAAATTGCTAGCGGAGTATGGAATCTCAAAATTCGTTTATGGAGAAGTTGTGTTCATAGTAGTTCATATTCAGAATAGTTTTTTAATAAGTCTATATTAAACATGGATTCCAATGACATATTTCCCAAAGGGAATTCAATTGTGGACTATAATAGAGTTTTTAGATGTTTGTATTCTTGAAAAATTAAAAATGCAATGTTTGGAATGTTTGAGGAAAAGGATGATGGGGGAACCTTTATGGTACATCTATCAAGTGGGAAAAGATATAAATATTGTAAAAATTTTCTGATTAATGATTATGAATGTTATTATATGGAAATTATAGAATGTAATCGTATAATTAATTATGTAGATCCTATAATTTTCAATAATGGGGATGAAAATAGAAATCAAAATTAAAGAAAGACAGGTGATTTATCAAAGGAATCAAAACAATAGGTTGTTTGAGTTGAGTTAGATTAGAATGATGATGTAGTGGTAGTTAATAGTAATGAATTATATAATTAAAAATGGTTTAAGACACATATAGAGTTATAAAACCTCATTGAATAATATAATGAATATGTTAAAACCATAAAAAAGATGAGATACAATAATAAAATAGTATTTATAAGTATATGAAGGTTGATTTGTAAAAATAAGACATCACATAACAATCATGTTAAGCCTAAAACAGTTATATAATACATTGAACATATTGAGTGTATTGAGGATATAAAAAAATAACTGATATAAATTAAAAATAATCCCATATGGGATCTTATTCTAAGGGATGATGATAAAAATTTTATTAAGAAAAAATGGGTTTTTAAGTACAAGTAGAATGATAATGGAAAATTTATTCGGAACAAATATTGATTTTTTATATGGGTCACTCCCAAGTAGAAGGTGTTTATATTATGAGATTTATTATTTGATTTTAATTTTGTAAACTATTAGTATGTTCTTTATTGTGGGGGTCTACAGGAAGAATTAAATTTATCAAATGGATGTCAAATCTACCATTATAATTAGAAACATCTCAGAAGATACGTATATTTAGAAACATAATTTTTTTTAATTTATAACAATTCAATAAACATATGAAATTTAAAAAAAAATATTTATGGAATAAAACACACCATAAGTGACAGGTATTCCAGGTTTCATAACTTTATGACTAGGATAAAATTCATCAAATAAAAAGTGGATATAAAATTGTATGTCAAATAAATAAATATTGGAACACTTATTGTAAATTTTTATGTTGAAGATATCCATTTTAGGAGATTATGAGAATATTTGAAAATATTTTTCAAATAAAATGAATCAAAAAATTTGAGGTTTCCATTATTGGTGAGATGAGATTCTTCTTGGGAGTACAAGTGATGGAAAAATAAAATTTTATTTTCTAATCATAAGATAATTATTCTATAAATTTGTTGAAGAATATTTAGTTTTTGGAGTAAAATCTAGTGTCCATTCCCATTCAGTTGGGGATAAAATTATCTAAGGATGTTGATAGAGAGAGTGTAAATAAAAAAATCATTAAATAGATAGATACAAAGCCTTATTTATCTCATAGTTTTGTGACATGATATATTTTTTATGATGTAAGTCTTCATAATAGATATAAAATTCATTCAATGGATTCAAAACTTATTGATGCCAAAAAAAATTTAGATATATCAAACGAACTATGTGTTAAGGTATGTCTTATTAAAGAATAAATAATTTAGAACTATTTATGTTCATATATATTTATTGGGAATGTGACTATGATGATAAAAGGTCTACTTCAGGTGTAATTTTCAACTTTGGAGACAGGTGTGGGAGTTGTCATAGTAAAAAACTAAACACAATCACAATTAGTTCAAGTGGAAATAAATATATTGTTTCTACAAGTGCTTTCACTCTAATGAATTGGATGAAGGACCATCTTGATGATTTAAGGCTGAAATTTTAAAGATCCATTAGGATTAATTTTGATAATAAAAGTTCTATATAAATTTATAAAAATACAATGAAACAGTCATGTTCTAAACATATTGATATAAGATTTCATTTTAACAAAGAGAGTGTAGCCAAGGGAGACATAAATATGGAATTTATTCAAATAAAATATCAATTAGATGAAATTTTCACTTATAATTTCTTTAATGATATATTTGAGACATAAAAGAAAAATATGGGTGTTAAAACACACCCATATAGTTAAATTTATTTATAAGTAATCCTAACATGACATAGATTATATTGTCAAAGTGGGGGAAAGTAATCTATAACTCTTTACTTATATGAGACGTAATGGAGAAGAGGTATATTTTCTATCCTTATATTTCAATTTATTAGTGGTAGATTTTATAAAAAGGGAGGTATTATTTATGAATTGATTTACCTAATTAAGGGAGATCTCATCAGTTGGATAAAACATTTATTTTTACCAAGAGTTTGAGTCCTCTCAAAAACACTACAAGAACCTATTGTGTGGTGTCAAGATGTTTGTATTCTGAAAATGGTTATAATTAGATTTTTATTTTATTATAATATGAGGTATAATATAAAATTATGAATGAGTTTTATGGGTTGAAAAAAAATCTATATGTGGATTTTAAAGTGACATTGAATTTATTAAATGGGTTTAATTTTTTACAACCCTGAAAAAGACATATGTTGTGGTACTTTAGCAGTTTTTCTGAGATTCTATGATGTTTTAAATGTTTTTGGATGTTTTTGAGTTACTTTTTATGTAATTTGGATGTTCTATTATTTATTCTAAAAATGGCCAAGGAAAATGTCTTACGATTCTATAATATGAAAATTTGTGAGAAACACATATGAAAAATATCATACAGATTAGAGATTTAAATAGTGCATGAGATATTTCATCTATATAGAAGTAAATCTATCCAATGTGAATGATATTTTTCAATGATAATAAATTTTGGAAAAACAGAAATGGAAATTCAATTATGAAACAGTTATTTGGCCAAGAAAAACAAAATTCATCTGTTTGGAAGAAATGTTTCATATGTGTAAGGATTTTTGAGATCCCTTTTGATAATTCAGTTATGAAAAAATATTTGAAAATTAAAAATTCATAATACATAGAAAATTTCAAAAATATGTAAGTCATTTGTTACACACATATGTAAATTGATCTACACAGTACATTTTAGATGGTTTGAGGGTTTTAAAAATTAAAAATTCATTTTACCTATGTGTATGATATTTGATGCCTTTGAAAATAATTTACCTATTTATAGAGGATTTGAGGTGCCCATACAATATTTTTATTTGTATGATATTCACACTATAAGAAATTTAGAATTAACTATAGATTCGAATTTGAATGATTATTTTCATAGTTATTCATTGAATAAAGCATCACAGTGGAGGTTGTATTCTTAACTAGATCAAATGATATGAATAGCAAAACATAATGTAGATCTAGTGCATGAAAAATTGGAATAAGAATCTCACAATACAATGGTTATGATAATTCCAATTAGTATTTTGCAGGTCAGGGTGTAAAAATATAGAAAAATATGTATACCACATTTTAGTGGTATATATTTCAGGAAATATGTCCACCTATGAGAAATAGTGAGTTATAAAACATTGTGGTTCATAGTTGATGACCTTTAAATTTTATTTCTACAAGACTCATGATGATGTTGAATTTGATTAAATTCCAATGAATTCCATTTAATAATTTATGTACATATTTTTTATAATATTTATAGTGATCTTAAATGAGTTTTTTACAAGGATTAAATGTGAAATATAATGAAATATTCATAGAAATTTATAATTTAAAAATATAAAATAAGTGTTTACAAATTATTCAGAAAGGAAAATTGATTTCATTGACTAGTGGATTTATTGATCAAGAACATTGTGGAAAATTTTCTATATTAATTATGAAAATTTTATTCATTAGTTTTAATAGAATATAAAATGGGGAAATAAAGAGAATATATTAGTTCAAAAAAATATAGAGAAGACGATATGTTGTTTCATCAGGGAGATAGATTTTGAGGAACTTTCATAAATTTGAATTCTTATTTTTAGAGAGGCTTAAGAAAGATGATGCTATTACTATTGATCTAAACGAAAAATAATTACAGGCAAGAAGAATAATTCATACATGACTGATCACATGAATAGTTTATTCATTATAAACTAGTGAGATGAAAGGTGATCCATATTTACTTACTCTATTGTTTTCGTAGTCAAGAAACCTCCAGATTACGATAATTTATATATTTCAAAATAACCCTATCACACATTTAAGATCTGATTCATCAAAGAATGATGATTCCACAATCACAGTATTTTAGTGTTAGGATAAACAATGATTTTTTTTTTGTGGTAGTACATATTTAAGGATTCCACATACCCTTACTTTTTAAAATGATTAAATATATTGTATTGAGTCCTGGATTAAAATTATCCCTCTCTTATAATCACTTCTACATTTGTGATAATATTTGTCTATTAAATTCACCTAAACATGGCAAGGAATAGGCTCTCACATTGATTCCAAACCTTGTAAAAATTCTTGTGTTATACTTTATTCCAGTTCTAATTATGTATGGTTTAGAAAGATATATTATGAATGTATCAAAAATATAACTGGACACATGGGTTTATCTACCAAAATAAAATAATTTTAAAAAATGGTATCCACTAATTCTTCAAAAGGTTGTGCACTAACTAATCTGGGAACTACACAGTTGAAACCAAGGGAATATTTAAATACATATACATATATAAAAGGCGTAATCAAATAAAAGGTGTGTAAAACACCCAAAATTAGATTGGTAGAAGGAATAGGTTAAATAAGTTTTTGTAAATGAGATCTATAGTGGTTCAACCCTATCAAACTAAAATTTCTAAATTAGAATCCTTCTTCTAAGTTGGATATGATTTTTTTGAAAATGTTTGATCTATTTTGGATGGTATTCAGCCCCACCACATTTTTAATTATTTCAAATCCTTTCATTAAATTTCACCATCATATATAAAATTCAGAATTTATATAATTCTTAAGAAATTTAAAATGATATATTTATAAGCTGATATATATAAAAATTTATGAAGATACCTTTCATTGTCAATCAAATGCTTAAAAAATGAGAGGCTAGCTAGCCCAGGAGGGATGGTATTGAGGTTAGTAATATAGGTCTAACTAGTAACAATATATAAATTCAAATTAGAGTTCCTTGATGGATACCATCACAAATGATGATTAATTTCAAAAAAAATATTTACCAATATTAGGGTACACTGTAGATCCAGGGTAATATTTGTTCCCCTTCATTAGTCTATAAATAGATCCTCTTCTCAGATGGCGAGTTGATTCGTTTTTATTCTAAAAAATATAGCAAAAAAATAGATATAATGGAATCATAATATATTCAAAAATATTTAATGCCTAGTCCATCCATGCTAATCAGTTTGAAACATTTGATCAAGTTCACTTTGATCAAATTCATCCTATAGATTGATCATGCAAAGATAATGATTTTGATATTCTTTTCCAACTACTTGATGGAACATGTGGGAAATTTTTATTCATTGGAATTATAAAAAAATATATATGTTTAAAGGGAGTTAACTGCACATATCCTACCTACTTTTTAGAGCCCTTTTCATTTCTAAGAGCCTTGTTGTGAAGTGCTTTTACAGTAAATTCCTTATAGGTGGAATTACTTGAATCATCCCCCAAAATGGGAACCCCCAAGTAATAAAACATATATGTACACAAATTAACATTTACGATCCCTCAGGAATTGATTTTTTTATAGCCTTTATAAATCCTTTTCCAAAGGATCCACATGACCTGTTCCAGTTGATGGCCAACCGAGGGAAATGATCATAGTGCCTGAACAAATCAATATTTCTATATAATGTTGTGTGTCACCACTCATAAAAGTGGATAAGATCATCTACCTAAAAAATTATTGGAATTTCATATTACTTATATATTTAATAGGTGATTCAAAGCCTAAAGTATATTATTTCAATAATAATTTACATATATACTCTTCTATTATCACTAATAATAGGAAATATAATGGATTACCACACCTCATAACTCTAGTAAATTTAAAATAACCCTACGGTGAAACATTCCTTATGAAAGATATATAATAACCTTTAGGATTATTACAGTGAATGAATTTGATGAATATTTTAGAAACTCTGTACTGTTTATGTAAATTAATGATAAACCCCCCCCCCAAATGTCAAAGGATTTAGATATGTTAGGAATAAGGGATATTACCTAAATTTGATTTCTTTTTATATTTGATTTACACATTTATATAAAATATAGAGTAATTTTTGAATAATCCATCCAAGTATAAAACAAAAATGATTATATAGAATCACCTTATTAGAAATAATCCCCCATATAAGATCTAAGAACTTACTAATGAATTTTGGGAGGTTGTTTCAAATGAAAATAGGTTTGTATCTTTGATGTCTAAAAAATAAACACTTTTTTTGAATCAATATAAGGAACCAAGAGTGGAAACATAATGTTAGAAATTCAGTATCCAAAAACTCCCTAAAATCATAAAGTATATCTTTATGAAATATATCCCAAGATAGATGGAATAATTTGTTGGTGAATCTATTAGGTCCAATTATACATTCCATGATTAGGGAGAAGATTTATTACATACACTTTCCCTTTTTTAGGAATTTAGTAATCTCAGAATTATGAATTTCTAAAATCATATCATAAATGACTTCATTAATAATTATTTCCATTTAAATATAATAATATTATTTGAATATTTTATAAGAGTATATAACAAGTCACTTCTTTATCTCCTTTTTAGTATTCTTGGTCACTCCATTGATTTTAAGAGAAGATATCTGCCTCATAACGTCCCTATTGTGATGAATGAGATGAAAAAACTATGAATTTATGTATCGTTCCATCATTTACATCAGTTGATACTTCTATTTGAGATGTTTTTCCTTGAACGCAGGATGTTATTCAATCATTTTTTATTTCTGAATATTTTCTTATGATAAATATTCTTTATAGTCAAATTTTACTTGGATGATATATAACCCATTTTAGGCCTTCTTAAAATTCACAATAAGGGAGAAATATCTAGTTTTACTTCATTCATTGATGAATATTTTAACCCTTTTGAGCTTCATAGTAAGCCTATAAAATGAAATTTTAGAGTCTTGCTTAATCTATTATTATTGAATGATATTATCACAATCATCAAGTCTATAAAAACATTATTAAAGCAATAAGAAGTAATGAATCTCTATTTCACCCAAAATTGATAGTAACTAAGAGTGTTATATGATCATAGTGGCAGATGAAAAGAGTCTGTAGAGAGGAAAATTAAATTTGTCATTCAATTGTAAAGAGGAAGAGACTCAATTAGGCATACTAAATTTATTCCCAGTAATCGTGTGTTAAACATAGATGAATTTGGATCCCATGTTATTGATCTTAGTGAGGAAAACATATTAATTCATCTCTAAAAATTCCAGTAAATATATTTTCACAAATATTTAGCTATTAATCTTAGAATTATTGAGTATAGAATATAAACAATCAATCAGAAACATATTATTTATCAAATTATAAAAATTAATATGAAATTCAACCTAAATATCTATTCTATTAGTGTTATAATTATTGGAATAAACTAGATAAATGAGTCATGTAACAATATAGTAAAATAGGTTTAAAGTGATCTAATGGTGTCTAGTGTACATGATGGATAAATCCATGTTTTTATGAAAACTCATAGGGTACTAATAGAATCCATTTTTATATTGTGTGTTATAAGTTTGTAGCCCAATAGATCATAGTTTAGAGACTAATTTTACTTAATTTTTTTTCTTTGCCTGTATAATAAGTTTGAGTTGTTATTAGTTACGAAATGATTAAGTGTTATTGAAGTGAAAGAGTTGTACATCCCTATTAAATTCAAATACATATTCTACATTATGGAGAATATTTTACCCTTATGATAAAATAATGAGAATCATCCATAGGTTTACCTTCCATCTATCATTTCATAGACATTGGGACATCTTAGAGACATAATTATAATATTAAATCATTTTGGAGTCACTATATTGTTTTCTTCATCCATCTCTTTAGTTAAGACTATTAAAGTCTTTGTGATCTAGTTGATTTTTCAATGAGAAAATGGAATAACATGGGTTTTTTTCTTAATCACCCTCATACTAAAAGAATGTTTACATGGGGATACTTTAGTGAAGGTGTCATCAGAACCTTCATCAAGAGTAGTTTTGTTATGGATATGATCATATTGTGTAATTGGGGTTTTGAGTACATTTAAATTAGTACCAACACTACTAGAAACATATTTAATAATTTAGTGTCACAATAATGTATTAATAATAGTATAAATACCATATGATATGGTAGTTATCACGTTTTATTCATTACCGTTATTAACCCCCAAATTATTTGGATCTGGGTGAGAAGATTCCAATTCCTCCAGGATTTTTGGGATGTTTTAAGGTTCAATAATTTTAACAGACATATACATTATCAGGATTCCATCAAATACTATATTATAATTGAAGGGGATGAGGTATAATATGTTCTATTTTCCTTTCATATTTGATCAACATTAATCTATATTAAAATACAAAATTACAGTGTATATTACAAAAAAATACAGATTAAATTCAGTCTCATATAATGACTGACCAAATTCCCTATGATCATATAGTCAACACAATATTTGCATAATTTATCATTCCAAAAAAAATTAATGTGTCATTCAAATTTTTATGCACGGATCCATCCACCACAGTTGTAGATTTGTCAAATTCAACAAATAATGAGTTAAAATTACCATATCCCTCATTTTTTGTTTTCTTATCTAATTTAATATAAAAACATATGGAAGATGAAATATCCCACAAACTATTAGAATTCCAGTAAAATTATGTTAAACCACAAAACAAATAAAAACATGAGAATGTGAGTTCTGTACACTAAATGTGTCAAATTTCGTATCACATTCCAATATTTTATTAATTCTTAACTTAAGTGAAATGCATATGGCCCCAATCTTTCCACATTAACACTTTATTTGGGAATAAATAATGGATGAAGCTAAAATTAATGGAATTCATTATATAATTTGTGAATCCCTTGATATTTGATATATGTTTGCCTATAAAAATAAATTTCCAATTACTTTCCACTTTTGGAAGTATTATTCAAGATAAATTATAATAATTAAAAAAATAAATCCTTTCATGAATAAAATCCTGGCAAGTATTGGTGTGTCCAGTTGAACCCATTTTAATAACATTCTCCTAAGTGAAATTTCTCAATATTAAAAAAAATGTTCTTGGATTCAATTGATTCATTGAGTACACTTGTGATTTATTACATCTTTATGAATGTTTTCTTTGATAAATCCATCCTACATTGAGTATTTATCATTGAAACATCTCTTTGTGATCTTAAAGGAGGTAATAATATGATTATTTAGAAGAGGAAGGTCAAAACCTAGAAGAAACTATAGGATTTCCCAGATCATCACTATACTTTACATCCAACCCTGACAATAATAGTAAGGATAATGATAGAGGTAGTGATAATGATAATGAAAACCATGAAAATGAAAATTATAATGATAAAAGAAATGAACTAGTGGTAAAAAATATATAAACCGACACACGCACACATAATCACCTATTAGACCAATCCCCAAAGGGTTGACCCACCTCTAATTATTTCCTTTCACTATAAATGGATTGAATAAAAGGAAATTTTCAGACTATAAAGACTAATTTCAAACCACTATTGAAACAATAACTTTTTTAGAACATTCTTACATCACTTAGATCTTCCTACCATGCCCTATCCAATCATTTATTTTTAGTTTCTTTGTCACCTCTTGAAACAATAAATGATATGCCTCATATTAGACCTAATTATGTCCCAATATAAATAATGTCGGGAAAGATACACTCTACTACAATATGCATCCTTTAATCATTATGACTAAAATAGAACCCAACTACACATCATATCCTCTAAATTCCTTGAAATGTTCCAGGGCTAAAAATCATGTTGTTCTTCCACAATACACTATCGCATTTCTCATCTTTTAGCCACATTAATGCCTTTAAAAGAACATCAATAATTACATTTCATAAATAAATCAAGGATAAATAATAGGAATCATGATTTGACCTCCAATTCCTTTAGATGTTAAGGATTATCATAAACAACTTTTATTAGGATTTATTGACATAACAAGAAAAAAATATTATTTTCTTATAATAATAATAATAATAATAATAATCTAACGATTAATTTGGGAGTACAAATTATAGAGAATACTATCACAACAACACTGGGAATATTGAATTGGGCCACCCCTAAAATGATTTAACCACCTATAATTACCCCATTTGATTACATAGGTCCTGAAGGCATATACACTGACAACTAAAGAACTTAATAATTGGGCACAAATTCCCTAAAATGGGGCTTAATGGGAATTCTAAATAGTTTTTACAAGATTTTATAGTACTTCTATAGTAACCTAAGAATATTATTAAGTGGTATGAAAATAAAAAAGGATAAAAATACATTTTTATTTGAACACAGAACATACCCCCATACTATAGCCACCCTGACACAAACACATGGGAAATAATAATAATAATAATAATAATAATGCTTATGATAATGGTGGTGAAGATCAAGAATTTATAGAAACATTTCATTGGAAGACCAAACCCCTGGTCCATTTGTCAAATAAAAAGTAAACTAAATAATGAATATGGAATATTTAAAAAGTGACACATACAAGATACCACTGAGTTGTATCAATTAATAATAGAGGTATTGAAAAACACATGAAAAAATAAGAAAAAAGTATCATTAAAATACCAAATATTCTCTACCAATACCATCATAATTCATTATTATATAATCCCTTCAAGAATATAAAACCAAAAATAACTCGAATTCAATATCAAGCCCTTACAAATTAACATATTCCATGTATTTTATCTTCTAATACTCCACGAATTCAAATATCCTCCTAATAATAGGATGTCAAAACAATGAATCTACAATTTGCCTTATATAAGATTCATGGATAGTTGTAACAACCAATAAAACGGATAATGAAAATCACAACCTAACTAAAAAATGAATAATAAGATTCTAAAAAAATCACATCTCAAGTCATTCATTTCACTTTGTATGATATGAGTACCTCTATTGTGATGGGAACCCCATCCATGTGGATATTTTCATTTTCTATAAATATGGACCATTTTCCATGGACTCCCTTAATCCCAAATGTATATATCCATTATGGTACCATCATCATATATTAAAGCAGTTGGTTTCTCTATTTTAGGAGAAAAACCCTCACCTTGATGGTAATTATCAAGAGTATTTTCATCAATATTAGATTTAATATTCCTTTATTTACAGTCATTCTTTGATTTTTCAATGAAAAATTATGCACTATTTTAGGAACTAAGAAAAACAAGCAATGGAAATTATTTAGGTATAGAAACCTTCTTTTTTATCACTAGTGTAATTATTTCCAAGACTCCCCAATCCACTTCTTTTTAAAGAGTATATTTATCTTCCATGTGTTCTTTAATATTGATGTTATCAGTTTTATTACCCTTTAAAAAATTGATAATAATGAACCCTTAATATGTTATTCCTTCTTTCCTCATTTTTAAACACTATTGATGTCTATAATCAATATGTCTCTTTGTCTAAAATCATTTTAACCCTCATGCCTCTTACTCATGTTATCTCTTAATGTAATTGAATATGCTTAATTTCTTCAAACAAACTTCTGATATAAATATTCAATTAAGAATAATTCACCACATTGTGATGAAATTTAAGAGTAAGAGTAATATCCTTTCATTGAATAGAGTATAATTGTTATTATCCATTCCAGGCTTCAAACCCATTAATTACACTAGTGACTTTATAGATTAAAGATAATTATTCACTTTATTAGAACCCAAATTCAGAATCCTTTCATCTTGTAGATCATAAAAATCAACTCATATGTTCTTCTTAAGGATAAATTCATCATTACTTTTTGGGTTTCTCATGATAAATACAATATTTAAATTTAGTCTCATTAAAAATGATTTAAGGGTCCTTAACATTTATCTAATTGTCCCAGTCTCCATCATAAAAATATAGTACTAGATAATCATCAACCAAATCGTGATTAACATGAGCATATCACTCTACTACTAAATCAACAATGGATATTTCTTTGTTTTAATTACCCTTAGTAGTTTTTTCTTACCCTTCTTACATCCCTAGTTATAAAGGTAGTATTTTATTTTTAGATCCATCATTATTAACCTTACCCCAATTAGTTCTATCTAATGGTGTATTCTTTAAAGACCCCACCTACTATATAACTCCCATAATTATCAGCTTAAATTTATAATTCTAAATTAAGTGTAAGAAAATATTTTAATTATTTTTAAATAATATTATATAGCACCAATAAATAAAATATAAAATATTGTTTCATATTGTATTTATGTAGATAATATCTCAAATTTAATAGATAATTTTATTCTATGTTTAGAAGTAAGTAATATAATAGTGTCAACAAGAGTAGTTAAAACAATAACCACCAATAAAATTCGGGAAAAATGACTAAACCTTTCAAGTTTAAATTTTTCATAAATATTTATTGGTACTCTTATAGTATAGAAGAAATCATAATTTTTTTTTAAGGATTCTAGAAAAAAACTTATGGATGTGTATTTTAATACTTGTTTTCATGATTTAATTTATGATTGATATAAGGTTAAAGAAGGGATCACATTATAAAATATATAGACAACAGGGCTTTAGGTGAAAAATACCAAAACCCCATGCATTATATTTCAAATATGTAGTTGGAATGTCATTTTGAAATATTACATTACAAATTAATGTCATTACCTATCCATGAAAACCCTATATTTATAGAATATGATTCTTTAACACCTAATTCATCTAAGTATTTTCTTTTTGTTGAATAATTTGATGACTAGTGATCTATTTCATTTACTCATAAATAGTCTCAATAAAAATCTATGGATTCACCTTAATGAAAGAAAACATGATATGATTTGTCATTCTCCTCAAAATTAAAAAACATATATTCCAAAAATCAATACAAAATATTTTATTCCTAGATTTTTATCAGAGGAATATTGATCCTTCTATGAATCACAAGTAAAATAATAATTAATAAGGGTCAAATAATAACTTTTGTCATTATTTTGACTGAAGCATATATAACATCATCATTCTTTGAAATACCCACAAAAGGCTTACCCTCTGAATGGCCCGAAGGACATCATTTTTTATTGATTTATTGATAACCCCCCTTTAAAGGGATGATGGGGAACCATTACAAAGCCCATAGGCTCAAATATTACATGGATCCTAGGCTTAGGAGATTACATGACCCGAAGGTCTTAGGAAATTTAACTAGACTATCTATAAGGAACTCCCCCTCCCCAACAGCTGCATTATGATAGTAGCTCTCCCCCTTCTCATGGCCATATAGATAGGCTTCCCGTGCAAGCATAGGCTGGTCATGACGGCATATCCATACCCTCTCATTTTGAAAAATCCATTTGGATCTGCTCTGGTGAGTGAACTCTCTTTGAATCCTCTTCTGCGGCTGCTCCTTTTTTGTAGTGTGTCTGGGGCAACTGCATTTGGTCCGAAGGCCTTGAGGTGGCCCAAAGCTCTTAAAGGTGGCCTGAAAACCCTACTGACCCAAAGGCCTGGGTGGCCCAAAATCCTTAAAGACTCTAAGCCCAAACCAGTTTCTCCAGGTGAATAGTTCTGGCTACTACAGTACCGAAAAATACCTACTATACTAAATGCTACAGTGCCTGGTACAGTGTGCAGTTCTGCTACAGTACCTGTACAGTGTACAGTACTGCAACATTACTCGCATAGTGTATAGTCTTCTATAGTAGAAAAAATATGCCTCTACTTGGTTATGAACCTATGTCTTGTTGATGCACTTAAGTATATCTCACCAACTGGGCTGAGGCTCATGTGCCCACAAAAGGCTTACACAAATTGAAAAAACACTCGAGAGTAAAGGTCATGATTGATTTAATAACTAATTTATTTCAAATAATACATATAGTTTCCCGTGGTACATTTCAATCTCATGAAATATTAATAATTATAGTAGTAATAATAATTGTTGTAGTAGTAGTAGTAATAATAATAATATAATATATTTTTGATTCTCAGATTACAATGCATGGACCCGGTCTGGGGACTTGATAAAACAACGTCACCCAAAACCCAAACCCCCTGACTCACTGACCACCTATAGGGGTTGTGGATAATAATAATAATAATAATAATATAAGAAAATTAATAATAATAAGAATAATTGTAATAATTATTACAATAAATAAACCCATACAAATAAAAATGAAAAAGACAATAATAATAATAATAACAGAAATAAAAATGATAATAAAAAAAACTAACAATAATATATATTGGAGTTTGTTTACAATAAAAAACCTCTATATAAATTATTATTAGCTATATCTATTGTTTTTAATAATAATAAACTTTTTACAATATCTTAGTTGTTTTTATGTGGGTCATTGTATGTGCTAATGGTCTAAGAGTAAATATGACACAAAAATGTGAAATTAGTTTTCCAATATGTTGAAATCCTAAAATCTCTATGATGGTATTCTTAAATATATTTCCTATAGCCACATGATATTATTTGGTGGGAAATAAATGATGCTGCCTATAATAGATGGATATTCATAGGACATTGAGGAACTTTCTTATGGTTCATGCCCTTAGTATTTTTTAGTACAGGAGATTATGAGAACACGACCTATTAATAATAAATAATCATTTACATTATTCCATAGATGTTCCTATATTTCGATTTTTTTATTGATACTTATAATTTAAGATTATTATTAAAAAATATCATCTATTATTTACATTGATGTATTGATGAAAATTGTGATGACATATATTCATGAAAGAAGTAGGATCTGTTGTGTGCATCATGAGTAAAATGTCATTAATGAATAATGAGAGAAAGGAATTTCGCCTTCATTTTTAATAGAATTTGATATTTCATGAACATTGATTGGAAGGAAACAATATAAATAAATCTATGTCCATATTGTTCTGTGAGAATGTTTTTTTCAGAAAAGTAAAAGAAAGAGAAATTGATCACATAGTTTGATACCACCAGCATGAAAACTGATTGATTTGAGATATCATGATAAAGGAATTATATTACAAAACAATAATTTGAATGATTTTTTCTGTTATTTTTACATTAATTTCCTTATCTATGGGTTCCTTAGTAGGTTTCCAGATGAGATCATTGGTCTTTGGGATGCTCCACGTAATGCCACATATAAATAAGATTAAAGGGTCTCAAACTAAGTGTTCAACAACCTCAATTAAATAATAATAATATTTATTATTTAACAGTATGAATAAATATTATTTCTATATGAATTTTAATAATTATTCATGTTTCCATAATAACATATATTATATCACTAGTTATTCAAGAGAATATTTTATGAGATAAATATTTAATAAAATTTTTTCTATTTATTGAGGATAAAATTTAATTATTTATTATTGAATAATATAGTGATATCTACTTATTAAATAAATATATAATTTTAAAATCTTGGTAAATATCATGTTGGAATGATGAACTAAGTTTATAGGTCTTGGGAAAAATAATACATATTAAATATTTTAGGAATTAATTTAAAATAATTTATACAATAAATAATATTTAATTAATTTGATGGTTTTGTGCATGTAATAAAATAATAATAATAATATTATTATTATATATTTGGGGTCATGTGTGGATAAATAAAATAATATGGGTGTTTTTGAAATAATTATTGGTTATCCCGAGATCTATTTAAATTCAATTGTATTACATCCAACCATAGTGCAAGTCATTTTTTTTGGGTGTGCACAATGACTCTGGAGAATTATCTCAAGATATTGGGAGCCCCAATCATAGAATTATCAAAATAAACACCTTATATCCTCCTGATTCAAACCTTTTTATTATAGAGAGATCATGAATGATCCATCATGGATTATATTCTTGTTTTGATCAAAGAAGAAGGACGCAAGAATTTGAATGTTTCACACTATATCTAAGTGATTCCTACAACAACACTCAATGGATTGTGTTGGGATTTTTGTTCACTAATAGAGGGAATATAGACTTGGTTTCTATGATGACATTATGGCACAATGTAGAGAAATTTTCATATTCTTCAAAGATGAAATAATTCATCACAAGATAATTATTTTATTGCTTAAAATTTTTATGATGCATTATGTGATGAACTTACATTTGGTTCGATAATTCCTAGAACAATTATTTCTTATTTCAATTTAATTGGTCAGAAAATAATTCATCAGTGTAAATATCATTGTAATTATTAAATACAACCAAATATTTTGTTGGTCATGCCCCACTGGTTTTTTCACAACACCTAAAACATATAAGATGTAAAAGAGGGGTCACATAATAATTTATAATTATTCAAATATCATTTATTCATTTACAAATTTTCAGTAGTTTTTAATTAATATTTAATCATTATTTAATTTGAATAATGAGATCATTTTTTCCTCTTCATTATCAGAAGTAATGTTAAAAAATGGATTAATTTTTGAATGAATAACATTCTAATAACTTATCAAGAGGTTCTGAGGATTTTTTATCGATAACACCATAGAACATGATGTGTATCTCGTAGGTACATACCATGTACCTGAATTTAAGGAACAAGAAAAACCAAATATTAATTAATAGCATGTACATTAATTATATGCATGGTGTATTAAATACAACATGTGTTGAAAAGACCATCCTAATGCATGATTATCCATACTTAAGGAACTGTAACTTGTGCACACGATGTGTAGTCCATTAGTCAAAGATAATACATGTGTTTTTACTGGACACATTAGACTGTTAACCTTGTAAATCAGAGACCACAGGACATTCATCCCTTTTACATGTCATATATTCTATTAATTTATATAGAAGGACCACATTCCAGTCCAAAAGAATATGTTGGGAATAAAAGGAGAATATTTATACATGATATATATATCTATTACACATTGGGTGTATTACTAATTTATGCATAATTTAAAATTAATATATTATATTTCATAAATCTTATCATAATGAGTTTCTTGTGTCATTTATTTTACATTCACACACCATGTGGTGGGATATATATATATATATATATATATTAAATATCTAATAAAATTATGTGTAGTATTCTTAACAATATTTTGTGTATAAGTCATAATTCAGTGACTACTCAAAGTGCATTAAATAATCACACACAATGTATCCAAAATGTGTTCCATTTGTTATTCATTTAAACCCCATGAAATTATGGGATGATACATATATGATTAATATTTCATGACATAATTGTATATAAATATCAAAGACACTGGATAGATTGGATGGGTACTTGACTTGTTTCCTACCTGATAAATGTTTTGTAGATAGTAAATTTTAAATAAATTTATTTTAAAAAAAAATTAGGGATGATAATCTCAAGAAAATTTTGAATGATAATAAAAAGTGATTAATTAAAAAAGGTAATAAATGGAGTTGATCATAATTTAACTTAAAAAGAACAATTTTGATTAAACATTATTTTATTTAATATGTAATCCATTTCTTGTACATGGATGATAATGATTATATAACATGCCATTTTGGGAGATAGGTTTCCTTTAAATTTATTATTTAATTAAATTGATGGTATGTACATCATCCCTCCCTTCATTAGGCTACATCCTGCATTGCCCATGTTTTTATTTTATGTAATCCCACTTAACTACTCCTTTGGTTCCCCTCACCCTAGTGTGTGTAAAATCTTATGTAATCAATGGATTTTCTAAGTGAGTGGAGGAAATTCAATTTTTTATTTTAGGTGAAACCAATCCAGTAGATACATGGGTGGATAGTTGAATGCTTCAACATGTACCAATTCATAGTTTAATGTGTTCTTTTCATAGGTCTATGGTCAATTTATCATCTTCTAGATAAACCAACCATTCGAGAAAAAAACACAAGATCATAAAAATCTTGTTATTTTATTTCTATATTTGTTCATGGTTAAGTTCATTATAGATGTTTTTTCATCATCACATGAATTAATGAAATAACATGTATAAGAGATATAACTAAAATAAAATTGATTTATGAATAAACATTATCTAAGACATGGATTTTTACTTAAGGTGGTTCACTTGTTATTTAAAATCATATAATAATTATAAAGTATACAATATATGTATAAAGATAAAAACCCATAAATTATATATATTAATTGTGTTTGTCCTTCCACTACTTAAGTTATAATCAAACAATAGTTCAATGTTCTTGAATAGCCAAATTTGGGGTGCCTTCAATTATCAAAGAATTACGACACCAGTTTTAGGTCCAATTAACATAGTTCACATCAAGGGTTGACTACTATAGATGGAATTTGTGAAATTGAGAGGTAATGTTTAAGGAAATAAAAATTAAATATTTTAGTATTGGTGAGTCCACTCAAAAGATTAAGTAATTGCGAGTTAATGTAATTGGAAATAATGTACCTAACAAAAACCCTAGAAGAAACTTTTCAGAACAGAGTATGGGATATTTGAATGGGAATATGGGTCCTCTTCACTAGAGTTTTGAAGTAACATGATTTTCCAAAACAATGGTGAGGGATATTTGGTTAGAATAAAATAGTGAGAGAATAATAAATTTAATATTTATTATCTAAATTTTATCTCACGAATGGATAAAATTATGAACTCCTTAATTGTATAAATATAAATATACATGTCATTAACAATTTCCTTATGATCTATACATGATAAGTATAACATAATATAAAATTAATTTAAAAAATATAAAAGGAACTTTGTCATTATTTTACACAAATAATAGAAATTATATGTGATAAAAAAAACCCCATCCCAAAAACACATGGACATGTGGCTAGTGAGGAAGAATTATTACAATATAAGAATTATTTGGATGATTCCAAAGATAAAAAATGTTTTATACTATCATCCATTTCTAATGAGTTTATAATTTATCATGAGAACATGGATGTTTATAACATGATGTATCACCTTTATCATATTTATCAAGATAAGGTAAGACAATAAAGATATGAGATCTCCAATTAATTGTTCACATCAAAGCATAGAGAGTTGACACCAGTTGGGCCCCATGTGGTCATTATGATTGGCTACATAGAGTTCTTAGATGTCTTGGGCATTAAATTCCTAGATAAAATGAACATATTTTTCATCCTTTCCTCATAACCTAAATGATTATCCATTTTCCAGGTGGAATACAACATTTGAAATAGTTATAAGACTCTCAATATTATTAATCACATTCACCATGTTGATAGGGGAATGGGGTGTGAAAAAATAGAAATTATGGGGAATAGGAAAAGTAATAATAATAAAAAAGGTTTAAGACACACCCCATGTATAATGTTTTTGAGAACAATCCTTCCAAAAATAAAAATATTCAATTAAATCCAAAATAAAAGGAATTAGTATGATTTTCATGTGGAAATCTAGGCCACATGAATATGAACTACCACCAGAAGCAAGGGAAAGATAATGTTTTTTTCTTCATCATTTTTAATATTTATATATCTACAAATTTAGTATTAAATAACACTTATGGTGCTCTATTATATGTCTTAATGAAGGAACCAGGTAGATTTCATAATATTAAAAGAGGAGAAGTGGATCTTCAAGAAGCCAATAGTGTATGACGCATTGCTTTGGCTATATGAAATTACCACCATCCATTTCCAAATGGAATGATTTTGGGTTTAAATAATTGGTACATTGTTCTAATAATAACTAAGAACTTCATCTTTATTTCATTAATTGACATGGATGGATTTATTTTAAAATTTAGAAATGAATAATGAATCAATTAAAAATATATCATTGTTTATGGTATGGAACAACTAAATAATGGTACTTATAAATTATATTATGAAAACTAAATATTTAAAATTAATATTAATCATGTTTTCAAAAAACATATAACCCTTAGATGTGGCATAACCATATTGGTCATGTAAATTATAAGTGTCTAAATAGTTCTATAAGGATTTTTATTTAAAACCTTTTGATATAAGACAAATGGAATGATGTTATTATTGTTTTCAAGGGAATGGGACCAAACCACCATTACTTAGAAAGGGTTCAAGGGATATAAATCTTATAGGATTGGTGCACACTGATGTGTGTAGACCATTTCCATTAGATGGTAGAGTTGGATCTTCTTACTTTGTATCTTTTACTGATGAATTGAGTAGATATGGATAAATATATTTGATGTGGAATACTTTTAAGGCATTTGATAAATTCAAAGAGATAAAAAATAAAGTAAAAAATAATTTTGGTATGAAGATAAATAATATTTACTCTGATCGAGTTTTTGAATAACTTAACCATGAATTTATCAATTTTATACAGGAGTATGAGATTATATCTCAACTCAGTTTACCTTATACACCCAAGTGGAATAGTTTTAGTGAATGGAGAAAACAAACCATTCCAGAAATGGTATAGTGTGTCATATGATTCTTCAATTATCAATTTAGGGATATTCATTACAAACTATAGTATACATACTCAACAGAGTACCAAATAAAGTGTAAAATGAAATTCCCTTCAAGTTATGGAGTGGAAAGAAACCCATTTTTGACATAAAAATGTTTGAGGATGTGAGAAATTTATTTAGGACACAATTTTAAACAATCTAGACCCTCATGGATTGAAGTGTATACATATATATAAGATATAATAAGAAAAAAAATGGATGTTATCCATATAACCCCTCATATAGGAAAGTGAATTTCATAATACAAGCTATATTTCTTGAGAGGGAGAACATACTCATGAAGGATTGTGGTAGAAACAATGACTTCGATGAAGTTGATGAACCAGATATATAAGAGTTTGTACAAGAACACATTCCATATAAATCCATGGGAGATGTTTTTCATGAAACTGAATAATTTTATAGAAGAATTAGAGAGGTAAAAGTGCAAGAAAGATATGTATTTATAGTCACCAAATAATGTGACTCAATATTGGATGATAATAATAAACTCCACTACTACATAGAGGTAGTAGAGATCTCATAAACTATAAGATGGTAAGAAGAACGAAATTATGGGATAGATTCCATGTATTAGAATATTGTTAGGGTATTGGTTAGTATAAAAGTTGATATAAAGAATCATGTATGAAAATTTGTATTGAAGATAAAAATTCACATGGAAGGTGAATTAAATACATAAAATGAATCAATAGTGGATAAATTTTTTAAGCAGAAAAAAAATAATTGAATATAATGAAACCTTTTCTCTAGTTTCAATGTTTAAATCTATAGGAATTATAACTTTTATAGAGGCTAGGCATGACTATGAAATTTGGAAAATGAATTTTAAAATATCTTTCCTTAATGGGAACCATTATGAAGATATCTATATGAGACAACCAGAAGGGTTGTTGATTATATGAAATTCCAAAAAAGATATACATGTTTTTGATATAAATTTATATATTGAACCATGTATATAGGTCATGGAGCATTTAGTTCGATGAAGCTATAACAGAATTTTGTTTCATTAAGAGTGAAACTGAGCCATGTATTTACATGTATTTTAGATGGAGTTTGATCGTTATCCTAGTTGTATATGTGGATAACATATTATTTATCAGAAAAACTGTACCAGTATTACATTATATTGATGATTGGTTTCAATGCCACATGGTATAAATCCTTCCAAGAAAATATGTCCTTAGACAAAAAATTAGAAAGAGATAATGATAAACATCCCATATGCTACTATCATAGGATTAATCATGTATTCCATTCTTTGTACTAGGATTGTTTTTGACTACACCCTGTGCATGGCCGGACGATATAAAAATGATCGAAGTCAAAAAGGGGCTGATATTAGCGTTATAAATAAGTATATAAGAAGAAATATGGATATGTTATTGGTGTGTAGAGGATATTAGGGTCTATTTATTTGTTGTTATGCTGATTCAAGTTTTCAAATAAATCATAATGATTTAAGGTCGTAGTCAGGATATGCCTTTTCTCTCAACGGAGGAGCTGCAGGTTGGAAATGTTCAATGTTTCTAGTTTTTTTTAAATTATAAAAAAAGAGTCCATGTATATAGAATATTATTATACAGCTAAATAATCTATTTGGATATAATAATTTATACATTATCATGATTTTGTTCCTATAAATAAATACCATATCACATTTTATTGTGATTATAATAAATTGGTGGCTCTCGCATTAGTGCCAATATCACACCAATGAAAAAAGAACATACTATATAAGTATCACATATTGACGTACTTTTCTCATATGGGTGATTTTATAGTGTATAGACTTTCCATGAAAGAAAACATGATAGACCCCTTGCATAATACGGGGTCTCAATAGCATCATGAATATCATGTGAGAGATAGAATACTTAATGTTGATAGCTTTTAGCTTTAGTGAGTATGGGAGTTCGCTATAGTAGGTTCCCCAGAAACATATTCCACATAATTTATGATCAATTATTTTCAATTTTTAAAATTAATAATCTTCTTTTCATATAATTATCATTATTCTATGTGACATAATATATAGTAATTTCCATAGCGTAATTATCACCTTGAAATGTCATAGCAGTTCCACACTGTGATGAGAACCTATAAGTGCCACAAAAATTATTTAAAATATACATTGTACATATATATGATATTATTTTAATGTTTGTAAATGATATTGGATATCATGGGTGGAGAATCCTATGAATTTTAGGAACATTCTCATATTCTACATCCTAGGTAATTTCTATTGTAGAAGATTATGGGAACATAACCCTCCTATAAGAAATACACATTTATACATGTAATTAGATGTTTCTATATGAAAAAATGAGTATTGATCCTTAGAATTTATGTTTAGTATTAATGAATATTATTAGTCAGGTACTCTTATGTATTGATGAAAACACTAATTACATATCTTCACAATCATGCATGATATGTTAGGGAATTCACAAGTAAAATCTCATTAATGAAATATGCGAGAAAGGATATATACCTTGAATTCATTAATAGAATTTTATATCTCAAGAACATTGATGGAAATAAAATAGAACAAATAAATACATGCATATAAAATTATGTGGGAATGTTCATTTCCAAAAAGTAAAATAATAAGACATCGAGCACATATATTGATAACACCAACACGAATCCAACTTGATTTGAGATATCATGATAATGGTATTATACTGAAAAGTAAGGTATCATATTTGGTTTTATTTTTTTTGGAAAAATTCACTTATTTCTCTATTGCTGCCTTGGTGTGTTGTTAAATACTAACCATGGACTTGGGGTAGCTTCGCTTAATGCCAATGAGAAAGTACCCTAGAGAGTTACACACTAAGTATATACAAAACCTCAGTTAAATAATAATAATATTTATTTTTTAATATATTTAATAAATATTACTATCATACATTGTTTAATAATTATTCATGTATTCATGAATGTATATATCATATCACTAGTTATTAAAAAGAATACATCATGAGTTGAATATTTAATAAATACTTATTTTATAATGGGTGAATATAAAATTTATTTATTGCTGAATAATACAATGATATTTATTTATTAAATAAATAGTCATTATTCAAGGACAAATAAATATTATGGAGGAATGTCAGAAAAGATTAAATCTATGAAGGGAAATAATATGTATTAAATATTATTTGAGAAAATTTTGAAAAAAAATCAAGAAATAATATTAAATTAATTCACTAGATTTCTTCATATCAAGAAATAATATTATTATTAGTATTAATATTATAGGAATGGAGTTATATATTGATTAAGTAAATAACAAAGAAACTAATTCCATTATTATTTTTTAACATTATCACAATTTTAACACAATTATAATATTTTTTTCCCAAAACAAAAGCCACCTTGTAGGATTCACACAATGGATCCAGATAATTATCTCCATCCCTTGAGAGTACCGATCTTAGAATGATCACAAGATTAATGACTGATCTTCCCCCACCAACCCACTCTATTCTTTGGATGTCAAGGAGAATCCTTATTTTATGTGATTCTCATGGAGATAAAAGATGAATGACGCAAGTGTTATGATTGTGTTCTCTAGAGCATAGAGATTCCTATTATGATTCTTAAGGGTTCACAGTGCACATGTGGATCACCACTAGAGTAAATCTACAATTTACTCTTATGATATAATGATGGAATGATATTGAGGCATTGTAATATTCATCAATGATTAAAGAGTTAATCTTAAGGTAACTATTTAACTGCTTAAATTAATTATGATTAATTATGTGATTTTACTAAATTTGATTGAAAATTATCATCTAAATTAATATTTTATTCAATTATATTGGTCATGAAATTCATCATTTATTCAAATATTAGAATAATTATTGATTATTATAAATAACCAAGTTTGACATGCCCCACTATTGCTTCTTCTACACCTAAATCCTATAAATTATGATATTAGAGGGTCAACAATCATTGAAACACATACAAGAACCCATGGATTATTCTTATCCAAGTATCACTCCCCCTAATAAGTATAAAAAAAATAATCTGACCCATATTAAGTAATAGACTAAAACCTACCATTCAGAAGACAAATTAGATTATTAGTTTTTTTCCCACATGTGTGAAATGCGTTCTATCTACATCGCTTCTAAGCCCCATCATCATTGGTTCCTGCTTAAAATGGTATTTTAGACTTTGTACACTACTTGGTATGATCATATTCATGTAATGATTTAATATGTATAGATATTCCCTTCATATACATCCACTTCCTTGCACCTTTACTTTCTCAAATCCGACCACTCATACGGTTAATTCATCCTCATATATTAGCCAATGTCCCACCACCCCAACTGTAAGAACACCACCATGTCCCTCAATTTTCAATATTTTGTTACCAACCTAAAAACCTATAAATAAAACTCATAAAAATATTAATAAGTTGAGTAATAAAAAAACATCATCATTATTATAAACAAAAACAAAAAAAATTCAAATAAAATAAAAAAAATAAAAAAATAGACATAGGTAGAGGATGTAATCATAGTATTCCCACCCTATTTTTAAAAAGAAAAGGTAAAAAGATACAAGTGAATTGTGAGAACATAAAAGACATATACTACCCTCAAAATAAAGCTACATAGGCACAAAAACAATGATCAAACATTATAGTAATGAAATAACTCTCCATATTCATGTTAACTAAAATCCTCATTCAAATAAGAATTATATCTTAACAGACCTTGCGACCTTATTACCACAGTTGGATGAAAGTAAGAGTAGTCTTAATTATGGCCTGATATACTCCAATAACTTATTTTCTATACCTTTTTATCTACTATGGTCTTCTTCTCTTTCAAAAGATCATCATTATATGATGTATTTTTAATAAGATAATTTTACTTTATATTTATCCATGTTCCTCACATTTTGTAAAGATAGATTAGTTTTTTGATATCCTCATGAAATTGTGAATGATGAAAAGACACATGAAGTTTTACTCTAGATAGAGCCTTTAATTTCATATACATATTCACAATAACATAAAATTATTTACATTTATTCCTTTATTTTATAAAATTTATAATAATATTTTAAGTCATTAAATGAAGAAATGTTGGTTTATAAGACCTTTTGCGACAAAATAAAATAATTCACTTTTTTATCATAATTTTAAAAAAATTATAGGAGTTTTGTTTTTCTATAATATCATTTTCTAAACTAATACAAAATTAAAAAATTATTTTGTATAAGACTCAATGGTTTTGGGTGTTCAATTTATAAAACTATTCAAATGGATGAATCAAAAAAAAGAGGCCCAATAGAGTCCCACAATCTGAAGAAGTTATAAGTAATGTATATTAGACCCACATATTGTTTTTAAGACATGAATCACGGAAGGATAATTCGATTTTGTTGATTAAATTTGATATGGAAATAATAGACTAATCCTAATAATCACAAACTATTTCAATTTAAGATTATCTTTGGAATTTAGTTTATCACATGGAGTTATAATATGAGACAAATTAAAAAAGAGAGAGCTCATTTCTCTAAACTACTATTTAAATTTATTTAAGAACACTAGAAATAAATGACATTAAAAATAATCCAACTTCTAAAAGATAATGTGTTTACATCCATAGATAATATTGAGTCTAGTTTTAAAGATTAATTCATCAATTTTCTTCCTTTCATCCTTCATATACATCTAAAACTAGAAGTGATTAATCTTATATTCTCACATTGATGTAATCATATTGTATGCATTAGTAATATTTTGAAGGTAATTGATATTAAAGGGTTTTCTCTATTGATATTAATTTCTACATTTTGATTTTTTTCACATGTTATTATTTTCAAATTAAAATCCAAGTACATAAATCCTTATGATTTCCTTCAAAAAAATGGATCATGTGATGATTTGAGTGCATCTACCTCTTATCTCACTCTTTTTCTCTTTAATGAGTGTGAAAATGGATTTTTTCAATTGATGAAATATAGAAGATAGATCCTATAAATATTCATGTTTAAACCATGATAAAAATTTTAACATAGACCTAAACCTATTCATCACATCACTTTATTTATGTGATGATTTTATTGAGTTCATATCTTACATTGACATGGTTTTTTTGATTTTGAAATGTCTATAGTAATAAATATTATTGGTCAATAAAATCATGGCTATTAAACTAGTAATAACTCATATACCATATTGGTTTCAATAGGCATAATTCAAGGGATAAATAATCTATCCCACACCCCTTGAGAGAAATAATTATTGGGTATCATGGGATACTTACCCTATGTTGATAAAAATTTCGTCAACAAGTTTATTTAGATTATTAACACAATTTAAATTTTTGTTCAAAAATTATAAAACTAAAAAATTCCTCATATTTTATAAATTTTAAATATAAAAACAAACCATAATTAATTGATACCTATCTTTCAAGAGATATGACCTGGGTTAAATTATACTATAAAACTAAGTAAAACTAACGTTCAATTTTAACCCTTTCAATGATGTGATAAATTTTTTTGCATCACTCATGAGGAAGAAAAGGTTCGTATATTTTGTGTTGACTCCTTCTAATTTTATCTTCCTTATATTATTTCCATTATTTATTTACTTTTCTCTATTGTTTGATATAAAGGATTCAATCAGGGTCAAGTATACCTATTTTATCTAACTTGTTCATATTGAGCTAAAACATTGTATAAAAGATTTAAGAGACCCTATAAAAAACACATAATGTGAGTATAGCCCAATTATTTTGAAATTATAATATTTTGGACACCTTTTGGAATATTTATACATTGTTAATGTTTTTCCCCTTATTTAATTTTACTTATTTAATTTTTTTACTCTTTCATTATATTACTAATTATTTCTATTTTGTTGTTTTATATTATAATTATAATATAGTAAAATAATAATTTTTATTTTAGTTTTCTCTCATTCATTGCATGACCAGTTCATCAAAATGAATGTTCCCTAAAATAGATTTCTAAAAGGAAAAAAACCTTCATGCCCAAAATTAGGCTTCTAGAATAGAGACATCATACTCAATAAGAAAAATCATCGATAAAGAACCTCAAGAGGTTCAAAATCAAGAAAAAAAGTGAACCTACTAAAAATTTTATATAATAGAAAAAAATAACATGACCTTAAATAATATACTACCCCTGATGTGGAGTACAAACCTTTGTATATCCAATATCCCATAGAGGCTACCAATTTTGATCTATTAAATAGTATTATTCATATCCTTCCCAAATTTCATGGTCTTCCAAGTGATTACCCTCATAAATACCTAATTTATTTACATGTTTTATTTCCCACCATGAATCTCTAGGGTGTTGTTGAGGATGTAATTAAACATAGGTTCTTTCTCATATCACATGATAGTATAGGAAATGATTGGTTATACTGTCTTATTACCACTATATAAGGCTTTTCTAAGAATAAATGAATTCTAGATAAGTTTTTTTACCACATTCACTAAAATATCCATTATGAAATAAATATGTGTAATTATGAAAACAAAAGGATATATACTTTATAAATACTGATAGAGATTTAAATTATTTTTTCATTGTTTCTCTCACCCATACATTAAAAACCATTTTCTAGTCAAAAAACTCTATAAGAGAATTTTCCATAGGGATTATATAATTATAAATGATAAATATGGTGATGATTTATTAGAAAACCGATTTTTTTTAATTATTACCTGATATCTAAAAAACTCAAAAAGCACATCAATTCATAACATGAGTGACAACACCAACTAAATCTATCAAATAGGTAAACAAATTTTCACTTGAAGAAAAAGTGGACACTAAACATGATTAAATGTGTACTATTTTATGATAAATGGACTTTGATCAATGTAAATTTAAATATTCAGATATTCCTTTACATTGTGGTATTTGATGTGATAATACATATTTCTCCAGCCAATACCCCCTATCTTCATGGTTCATCTAATTATTTTTAACTTCTTTTCTAGGGTATCCATTTTTGAAGAATCCCACATTCAAGAAAGAAAATAATAGGACAAACCCTTACCCTATGTGGAAAGGACAAAAACAGTACCATCAAGTGTAAAAAAAATTAAACCTAATCATTCTCGGTACCGCCATGGTCATGGTAACAATTATAATCCTCCAACTCCTAGAAATTCACCTCTACCACCACTTGACCTTGAAATAAGTCTTGAGGATAGGATGAAGTAAATTTAATCCCAAAAACTCAATTTCTAATTAATAAACCAATTTGAAATTCAAAACCATTAGAATCAAGAGGTTTAATTGAACAATGATATTATTGAGAAGAATTTGAATGTTTATATGTAACATACTTTTCAACGACTTGTCAATCAAAAAGAAAGACATTATTTATGTTCCATTACAATTTTAATATATATCTTTTTTATCCCCCAATGTTTTTATTGATGACAGATCCACCCCTGAGGTAAGACCAATCTTGAATGGTCTCCTTTTATATCTTAAAAATTTTTGAATAAAAAAAATGAAAACATTAAAAATGTTTTAAATAATTCCCTTATAGGTTTAAATATACCCTTTCAATTTCCTCATAGAACCCAACACACTAAGAAATATGTTTAAATTTAAAATGACAATGAATCTATTGATACATTTTAAATGGTTAAAGTTAACATCCCTATTCATAATATGGAGAAGAAAATTCCTTTATATGTGAATTTTTTATGGAGCTTTCAACCCACCACTAATGAATTCGTGGGGATGCGAGAGTAATCTCGAGGGAAACATTTTACATCTAATTAAAATTACATTACCATAAAAGTAATAGGATATAGGAACATTTTCAATTTCATTCACTATTTTGGATTGTTATTTCTCTGATTCTATTCTTAATCTTGGTGGTTTGATTATTGAAATTACTCACTCAATTTTAACTAATTTCTTTTTTAGAAAATTTAATCCCATGGAAATCATAGTTTAACTTAAAAAATTGAGTATGATGCACAAAACCAGTTTATTGTAGGATAAATTAGTAAAGGGAAAAAAAATTTATTCCCTACCGAAATTTATATACTTCGAAATGAGGTTGTTAAATTTATGTACATAAACATCAAGTATATTCCTAAAAACAAATAAATGTAAATAATTGAACCTTATCTATATAATTGTGTAGTTATTTTGTGCATTTTACTATTCTAGATGCAATTAGACATGCCCTGTAGAAGTACCCCAATTTTTAAATTATTAATATTTATTACATCCCCTAGGATTGTGGCACTAAAAATTTATATAATCATCCCAACTCATATTTCTATTGATGTGTAATATACATATTGATGCATTGGTGTTGAAAAATTTCATTCATATAAATTTATTGATGATTCATTACATTTTCTATGTTTTAAAACCTTTGAATATTCTATAATAACTATTTGCATTGGGTTTTATTTAAGGAGAGTTACATTGAGAAAATAGATGTTATAAAAGATATTCCTCCCATAAAATCAGAACCTTCTTTTATCAGAAAAAAATATCTTAAATTGAAACAACATATAATTATCATAACATATGCATTTATTATGTGTTTCATCTAATTTCCTATAATTGTTTCTAATAAACACTATCTATAGTATGAAATTAAATTGTCAAGGGAGTACTTGATAAGATGATGAATTTTGGACGTACCATATTTCTTTTCAAAATCCCATTAGCATGTCTTGATTTTTATTGGTGTTTGGGAATTATTGTCAACTTCCAATTGAGGTTGGGTATCGTGTATTTTCAGCCATCAAATTAATGAAACATCAATTTATCATATATAAGTAATTACTAGAATATATGAATTCAAAAGATTGATGAAATTAGATGGAAAACGTAGGAAAATCCTTGAACATATAAAGATAAAACAAATATAAAACACTACAAGATGATTCTATAAAATGAATCTAATGTGGGAGAGAAATTTCTCACACACAAGTCAGTGATGAAGGTAATGCCTAGTAATCTTTTTTACCATTGGTTATTCTCATAATATTTTCTCATGTTTTATTCATATGGTGTTGTGAAGATCCTGAATGAACCTAACAATTTATTCTTCACAGTTAATAGAAAAAATATGCATCCCATTAATGAGTACTTCATGGATTGAGTGATGGGTTAATTTTATCTCCACCATGAATCATATTAATGAGATCACCAGGTTATACCATTCAACAAAATGTTGTTAATTGTCCATCCTCTAAAAATAAACAAATTCAAATTATAAATTGAATATTATTTTGCAAAATAAAAAAATTATGTCTTGTTGGAGGGATACCTGTTGTTGTAGATTATAATATTTATGGTTTTTCATTTTTCATTCATTTACTTTTTTTTCATGTTTTTTCGAAAAAAACATTTTTTTGAAAGTAAATATATAAAATAATTCTACATAGTTTAGTCACTTGTAAGAGTTTTTTTAAAAAATAAAATTCAAATGAGTATTGATATAGAATATTTCTCTAGATTTTCAATTTTTAAAACATTTTTATGAGTTATATTGATTTTTGAAACTCATTCCTTATTAGTAGTAACAAATGTTAACTTATCTTTAATGAGGGTTAATCTCACCCAATTTTCTTATACAAATTCTAGAAATCTCCATTCTTGAGTGAAATCACTTTTTAATTTCTCATGTAGAAGATGGTTTTATCTTGTTTAAAAAACTTTCGGAACAAAATAATGTGCTAGGATGATTGAGGAAATGTTTTCTGGAAAAAACCTTATTTTTACCCACTTTTGAGACATACCTTTATATTCCCCTAGTATCAACAAAATAGATTATAGGGTTTCCCCATTACAAGATTATTTTCCTTATATACCCTCACTCTTGAATTTATTACCTGATCATATATCAAAATAAGTATGGAGAAATTAGGGAAATTATTGTGTTATTATGGGTAGTAGTTAAATTGTATGGAACTATGGGGTGGGGTCGAAATTTTAGTGAATGTCCACAATTAATGTATATCTGATTATAATTAATTTTATTTGTATTGAATAAAAATAAATAAATAATTTAAAAAATATAAATAAATTACAAGAATTGGATACATCATCATATTAATTTTTGTGCCTATTTAACCACACCAAAAAAAGAGAATAAGTTCTTATCCATTAAATATTTTAATTTCCTTCACATTATTCGAAAAAAAATAATAAAATAACAAATGAGTGTAGAAAAGGAAACCAAGAAAAGGAGGAACAATATTTCCTTAAATAATTTCTGTTATACATTATGGGGTTTCAATAGAAATGGGGAATCGAGTTGGTTTATTGATGTTTAGGTACATTGAATGAGTAATCAATATTTTTTAAAATGATTGATCACATATTTTATTATAAAAGGAAACCTCCAATTTTCAACCATAATTTTTAAATTGTTACCCACCAACACTAATCATCAATGTAGAAACTTCAAAATAATCATCATTGGAACATATTTTTTTCTCGCATGTGGAGTTTTAGGATTTAAGAAATCATATAGTATAAATTTCATTATTATAAGATGAGCATAATTTTGAATATATTTCTCTCTTCATATATGAGTTTCATATACATCTAGTGAAGTACATTACAACATATTTAATGGGTAAATGAATTATGTTGAAAAAAATTGAATTTGAGAAAATTTGAGGGAAAATGATTTCACAAAGAATAAAAAATGGTTGTAAATTTTTATAATAATAATGTAAATTTTTATAAATTTTATTTAATTATGGATTTTTGATTTAGTTATTTTAGTTTTTTTCAACAGTTAAAAAATTACGTGGGGGGGATTTGATAAGAAACATTTATTTATATATTTTATCATCTGTCTCATCACATTAATGAATAAATTTTGGTGTTTAATATTTTATGGTATAAAATAATTAAATTTTATTTTTAGTATAATATATAAATTTTATTATAGTTTGGGGTTTCTTTTATAAAATCCTCTATATTAATGTAAAATTGAAAATTATTTTTTTAGGAGTCTTCGTTCATGGTTATTAAATTCTTACAACATTACTAGTAAAATTATCCATGTACAAAAGGCCAATGTAATCCTATAATGTAAATAAAATTCATGTGGGATTAATCAGACTCATCTATAGTGTTTGTGACATAGATATAAATAATATAATTCAATTGGTATTATTCTAAAATCAATGAAAATACAACTCACTTAGTAATAATTACATAATATTAAAGGTGTATCTTATCTTTGGATAGTTTGTATTTCAGACATTATATTAATATGTGATAGAATATAAAATATAGATCACCTACATTTTATAGACCACTAATTTATCTTGAGGAAAAAATTATGAAATTCCATTAAAAGATAACCAATTCATCTTTTAAATGTTCTTCACCTACAAGTGCAGGTTTAAAAAATGTTAATGATTCCTTCATACTTTTTCATCTTCTATTCCTTCATGTATTTTTAATCCCTTTAGAGATTAGTCTATGGTGTACCCTTTTATGCAATGTGATGATCAATGAGTGTAATATCTGTAATCGTGGGAAATTTAATGTTTATTTCAACCTTTTTATTTTGTTTTATTCTAGTTTTGTCACAAAAAAATAAAAGTTATTCAAATCCTAATAATTTCGTTCTAAATCAGATTCTGTGATGATTTGTGCATGTTTAAATGTTGAATCACCCTTTCTCCTTTTCATTATTTCTCTTATATATTTAATCATGTTATGAAATCTAGAAGTTATAAATTCTGAATATTCATGTTTTAGTATAGAGAATAATTTTAAAATAGACCCAAATCTAGTCCTCACATCACCTTGTTGATTTAAATAATTGATTTATGTTAGATATTACATTCATATGATTTTATTGATTATGAGTAGTCATTGGTAATTAATATAATTAATCAATAAAATACTAAATATAATTTTTTTAAGAACTTATATACCATTATTGTTTTTTCACTTATATATCATGGAACTAATGATCGGTCCCACGTTCGTTGAGAGTGATGATGGTGGATCCTTAAGAGACACTTACCCTAGGTTTATCATGATTTCCTAAAAAAATTATTTTTATTATTAACATAATATTCAAATATATTTAAAAATAATATTACTCCCAAATTTTTCATACTTATATAAATTTGAAAATTTAAAATAAATTAAAAAAAATTGATCTTTTAATTCTCTTGTGAAAAACCTAAGTATAAGTTATAGTAAAAAAACTTGTATCACTTATGTTCAATTTTTACATGTTTTATGAAGACATCATCATCTCTAACAAAAATTTTATCTAATCACTGAGCCTATAGATATAATTGAATACAACCCTATAAAATGACCTTTCATATATATTTATTACAAGATAAAAATTTATCACAACTTTTATCTCCTCCAATGAAGAACTAATGCTATGCCTCACTGCCTCTCTACCAATCACATGAAATTATTGGCCTTTCCCATCTAGGATAACCTAAAACACAAAACTATAATGTTTATATTTCAGTACAAATATATATATACCAAAACTTTTTATTTTTGTATCCCATAATCATAAAAAACTCTTGATTATATTTGCAATTCCAATCAAGTCCAACATCAGTTTGATGAAAAAAAAATCATTTTCCTAATCATTACCATGATCATCTCTTCCTTGTTCATTTACCATTGTCATATAAAAATTCAAACATGAAGATTATATGGATTCAACTTAATTATTTTCTTTATTTTTTATATTTTAATGTTTCTTTACATAATTTTTTTAATAGGGAAAAATAGGAATAAAACATCCTTGAAATAATTATCTTTCTTGTGACATACACATTGATATGTAATATAGAATGGAGGAAAGTTATTATATTTAATCTTTAAAGATATATCATGATCATTGGAGGAGATTAAAACCTTGTTAATTGAATTTTAACTTAAATACAATTCCTTGATGACTCTTACATAGTACCCAAACCACAAAACTCTAGTTGAATTTTCCATTTTCAGTAGAATAACAACTAGGGAGTAAATATAATATATGATATGAGGGTTCCATAAAAATACTATTTAAACCAGTAATTGTGATCAATTTATTAACCCAAGTATTCCGGATATTTATAAAATTGAAACAAAAAAACCCCAAAATTTAATACTTAACAAATCATGATTTAAGATGATGGAGCCACCCCCCCCCCCCAATAATGAAAAATTATATTATCATATGGAAATACTATACAAAAGTAAGACCTTACATTAAATATGAAATTTTATTTTGAATATACCACGAAAAAAACAACTAATGAAAACAGTCATTAATTCATCATGTATTACTTCCATCAAGTAGAACTATACATGTCAAGAAAAAAACATACATATCATAAACATCCCCATGATTGAATCTTGATTTCTGACAACTTGTGTTATTAATATCTCCCTTACAATTCATTCTGGAGAATCCTCCCTCAATATAGTAAATCTCTTTTGATCATCATTTCCTTTCAGTGAAATTACTCCATAAGAAAATGTAAAACCATTCATATCTCCATTCAAAAACACATTAGAGAAAAATCACTTCCATCCAAAATATCCAAACTAATATCATGTGGAAAATTCATCATTGGCTGAAATACCTAACTGTTATCTCCATGATCACTAGGCTACATGATGTTTCACAATAACAATATTGAAAACATTAACAAAAACTACAACAAAAACAACAACAACAACAAAAAAAACCACACAAAACCAACAACAAAAAATTAACAAAAATAAAAATAAATTTGATAAAAATTAAAATAATATTTTAAAATAGTCATAATAAGGGGGTTAAATAAAAAAAATATTATAGTACCAATAGTAAAAAGATCAATGAGAATGAAAGTGGATTCCATTTCAAGACCCTTTAGGGACACTAGGAATAAGTAATAATAAAAAAAAGAATAATAAAAACAACAATAATTATATTCAAGAACAACTAAAACCATGAATCTAGATTACCAAATACATGGTAACATTAATAATTTAAAATAAAAAGTTTACAGGGGTAGATGATTACAGTATAAAGTTATAGTAACTACTCTATAGTAGAATATTCGAAAAATATAAGTGAATAAAAATACAATCCTACTAGAAAATAAATGAGAAATGTTTTCACAACTTACATGCATGAATAAATCCAGCGTATATATCGAACATCCATAAATATTAAAAGATATAGATGATCATTTCTTGGAATTCCCTTTACTAACCATTTTTAATAGGGTACCTCAACCATGTGAGTATCAACCTCACCTCTATATTTTAACTATCTTCCATGTTTTATGTGCTTATTATCAAAAATTGGTAATTATAATTCTCACACACCTAACTATTAATTATTATCTTTAGTACACTTAACCTCCCTTGACTATTGATTACCAACCTAATTCACATACAAAGATACATATTTTGATGTAGTATCATCCTTTAGAGCCCATTGGTATTGACCACTAAATGTAAGGATATATTTACTTTTCCTGATAAATTCAATTGGATATTTATGAACTAGCTTAATGGTAGGATATTTTTAGCTTTCCCTATAAATTTTGTTAACAATCATATAAGATTCATGTTGGAAATTTTAACAATTAGTTTTTATCAAGGTTGTTGATAATAAAAATGGTCAATGATGACGACCAAGAGTTCTGTTTACATATCGATGAAGTAAAATATATTTATTTTTTACAATACTTGTTTATGTTGACAAAAGTGTTGAACAATTTTGAAGTTTTTAAGTGTGTCTTAAGAGATTGATAATTCCTACATACCATTTAAAATGTATGTTTTTGACATCAATAATTATAGATATACATGTTGAAGTGATGAACATTTAATGGTTCGATAAGTGGAGAAGTATCGAGGATTTATAAAAGTAAAATTACTAGAGTTTGTTGCACAAGGGTGAAATATGGGAAATTAGCCTATGTGAGAATATGACTATATGGTATATTTTTCTATATGATAAATTAAGATACATGGGAAATTTGACTATGTAATAAAATGGATATGTGGAAAATCAGTCTACATGCACAATTTTTTTTTGTGAAATTCAGCTATGTGGAAAACGAAAAGGTGGAAAAAACTAGATATGTGAACATCCATTTCATTTGGATACATTGATAATCAGGTATAAAGATTTGGCTACATAGAAACGTCAATTATGTGAATTTGGATACATCTCCAAATGGGTTCTTGAACTATGATATTTACGGATATTCCCTTATAGACCATGTGTGATTATAGAACAAAATTGAGATAACCATATCTATTATTATATTCAGGTAATTATTCTTAAATAAAGAGAAAATTGAAATTGATAGTAGATTTTATAACCATGGGACATAATGAATTTAAATTTAAAGATTACGATCTCTTGGGTACAGATATGGTTTTATATATTTATAGATCTAGAATACATAGTGAGAAGATAGAGATATTCTGGCTTTGTTATACTTTAATGATATAAAAATATCTCATACGGTTATGGGAAAATATCTTAATTCTCATAAAGGATTTATTTTTCATTTATGAATCTTAATTTGGTAGTTACATTATACTTGAAGAAGAAGGTAAGAAATAAAAATATCCACATCACATTAGATACAAATATCAGTGGAATAAAAAGAATATACACCATAAGAAATATCTAAAAATGAATGAGTGGGAGAGAGTGTATTATTTTAAGATAACATGAAAGAATAGAATATTAAAGATATGATTTTAAATGAAATAATAATTTTTTGTTCTAAAGGAATGTATGAAATCTTGATTAATTATAATCGTTGAATATCTTTCCCAGGAAGAATAAGGTGTTTGTTATACTTATAAAAAATTGATTTTATTCTAGAATTACTTTGGAAATAATAAAAAGAATTCATTTGATGTTACTATAGTAAAGATGATTAATTATAGAGTTATTATAAAAAAGGTGGTACCACAAGGTATTCCCACATAGGTGAGGAAATATATTGAAGAACAATATCAGATCATCTACATTATTTGATATTTTATTTAGTGTTTATAATTAAGGGATTTACATGTCCATAAATTGTGAGTAGATCCTTTATATATATATGAGAAAAGGAAGAGGAATATGGTAATTATTTCCAAAAGTCATAAGCCAAAGAAGGAATGATTGATAGGGTGACACTTTGAAGGTAGTGGGTTTTACCTAAACATATAAGGCAATAATCATTGTTATAGATGTGACATATCATAAAAATTTATAACAAATAGGATTCATATTAGATTTTGGTGCATGACACAACATCGATGCATTCTCCTTAGATTTATCCAAATGAGGGTGAACCATGTAAATAATTTGTTCTAAATTTAATTTATGCATGTGCACCAAAATAGATCAATAAAACATAAGCATATCCTATTAAAGAGAATATAAAATTGATCCTAAATGTTTTTCTTTGAATATCCTATATGGAAATTGATATATTAATATGAGTAAGAGGTTTTATTTTCATTGATAGTGTTACCCTGATTTACCCTCAAATCAAAAAAAATATAACTCAAAGTCTCTTTTATATTTCCAACAAGTAGTATCATAGGGATATGTCGATTTATTAGATTTTAATACTCTGATATTTTTCATTTTTTTGGGTTTTAAGTTTGTAAATATATTTCCTTGTGACATGGAGAAATGAATAACATAAAAGGAAAATACCGAATCAAATGGAATCCATTTGTGAAAAACTATTTTTGGGAAAATTTAGATATAGTTTTATGAGTCATACATCGTGGATAATATAGGTATGAAATATTCATATAGTTAATACATTGACCCATTCAATGATGCTTTAGGTATAAGTTTAGAGCCTGAAAAACCATGTGATATTCAAACAACTGATGATTCGGTAATTCCAAGGAGGCTAAAATAAAAAAAACTTTATTATCAAAACATGTGAACAAAAAACTGAAGGGATAATGTTTGAGACATAAAGGGTAACATAAGTCAAAATACATTAATATTAATGTTCTAAAAAAGGTGGTATAAAATATGATATTCCTAAAAAGGATTTTTGAAGTTTAAAGTTACCTTAGAGACAATAATGATTCTTAAGAAGAAGAGTTAAAGATTTCTCCCACAAAGGTGGAAGAACTAAAAAAATAATATATTCCAAATAAAAATGAGTTTAAATACCTAAACGGAAATATGTATGAGTTTTCTCGTTAAATGGATAAAGTATTAATGTAAATATAAGGTTTACATAAGATTATGTATGCTTCAAAGACACTATTTTTCCAATTAAGTCTAAAATAAATGAGTTGGAGAACATGATGAATAATATTAACTATTCATTTCAAGAATATATCTCTTGTGTATTGAATCTCAAGGTATAGTTCAATGCAAAACTTGAATCGAGGAGAAAGAAGATCAAGGTGTTAACATTTGAATTAACTTTTTTCTAATAACTAGTTGGTTGCAATGGGTAACCTTAATATTAAGAATGATTTATAATTTTTGTTTGATAACCCTTCAGTTGGTGATGATAAAAAAATTAATATTTTTTTTATCTCAGTGCAGAAATAATAAAATAATCTCATGTCACAAAAATCATGCATGATGGATAGATATAGATTTGGTTATAAAAAAACTCTACTAAGAATAAGAAGAAGAAATATATGAATATTCCAAAGAAAAGGGAAAGTTGTGAATGTGATTGAAATATACATAAAAGGGATCCCATTAGAGGTATATATAACAGTATGGGGGTATAAGGAATACATAATAACAAGTGTTACTCTTCTGGGATTCATGAGCACAACATAAATATTTGGGATGCGGCCTCTGGATATATAAAATGATTTTTATCAAGATTAAAAAAATAAAAACTATGTCATAATGCAAATAAATTTTTTATAGGTGTTATAAAAAGAGTTATTAACATCAGAACCATATAGAAAGTTTTTGTTTCTAAGGATATTTTATAGGGTTTAAAGTAAGATCTCAGGATTCATGCAAAGGGAAACCCATTTCCTCGAAATACAAAATTCCAAAATTGTATAAAGATGAGTCCTTTGATAAAACTAAGGAAAAGAAAAGCTCCAAATACTTCTATAAACCTCAGAAATTATAGTTATATAATAAATGGTATTATAAGATGTAGAATATATCACATAATGATGAAATTAATAAGGCTCATGAGAAAGGTACATCCCAAATAGAATAAGGCATTCAAAATCATGATAATTCTTCAATGGGGTTTTAGGGAAGAATTATGGTTTGGAGAAATAAAAATCTTCAATTTTTTTAATAAACCATTATTAGAAAAAATATATCTATGAAAAAATATATTTTTTGAAGGATAAAAATACTTAAGATTATGGAATGTGGTTGGATTCCATTAAATCAAGTTCATATATAAATATGGATTATAATGTGTCGTACCATGGAAAATAGTTGTCTATAAAAACTCACAATCATTTTAAAATTGAGTAATTTTGGGGTACCCATCTCCCTATATTATTAATTTTTTCCATCTATTTTCAATGTGGTAAAGATTTAAGGGAGAGATATGATCCATGTAGTGTTATTTCATGAATCCCATATGACTAATTATGCTATAAAAGCACAGGTGGGTGATTTTTATTGAAAATATAGACAAATATAATTATTATTGAAAATGCTTTTTTAATGAATTTACATGCTAAAAATACGGCGAAATAAGAACTTTTTTTACTCCAAAAAGTTGATATGAGGTGGTATATGTTTACCAGGCCTAAAAAATTATGAATATTATTTTGATAAAAAATACAAAAAATAATAATTCTATATTCATGTATTTTTTTCACGTTAGGTGGTTTAGTGTTTGGTATCATCTGATAATTTTAGGATACTAGAAAGATGTTGAATTGGAATAGTTTTTCAAATGATTCATATCTCTATTTTGTAAATGAACAAGTGATATCATTAATAGTTTCATAAGAAAAAATATTAGGGTGAGTTATGCTAAAAATAAAATTATATTAATCCATATTAGAAGTTTATGAAACCTATGGAGAGATTAAGGGTCAGAAGTTCAAATGATATCATTTTTTCAACATGAAACAATCCTACAATAAGTCGTTTAAATTTTTTATCATGTGATATCAATTACTTCATCAAGTGGAATGTTTCTCACAACCATGTTTTTTTAATTTTATTACATACGGTTTTCAGTGATGCGAAGGAAATCAAAGGTTTTATTTGAAAAGTGTAAAATCCAATTCTATTATATGGGTTTCTTAGTATCCATCATTGACATGTAAATATTTGTTATTGTCTCTAAAAATTCTTGTTTCCTATACCAAGCATTGACTAAATATTCTTAGCTATTGTAATGGATTCTCAAGTTACATGTGTTAAATTTACTTAGTGAATATCTTTTGAATCTATAGTATGAATGAATATTGGCTTCTGTAACATTTGGTCATAAAGGGTTTGGTTAATTTGAACATGGTTGATTCCAAAGAATTAAGTCATTTAGAATTAGGCGGATATCATTTTACAAAGGTGTGTAATTAAAATATTCCAAAGGGGAGTTGAGCAGTCATTGAATTTTTCCCTACATCAAGGGGGAGATGATGTGAAGATGATGTTACCTCCAATAAAGAGGATAAGAGAGAAAAATGTATCCCTAAACTTTTAAACGGAATTCCCATTTCATTCAAAATCCCCTTTGTATTTCATCTAAAATCATGGGGAGAAGATCATATATTATTGGTATATAACAAGTTATCATATTATGTGGGAGAAAATATTTACATGGATTTAATGAATAATTGGAAGAAAAATTATGTTGTGTATTATCATCAAAATCTAAAAAAGGATATTATTAGCAATCTCATAGTATAAATGTTAGATTTGTTGACTATAAGGTTGGTTAGGGTTATTGACAATAAATATTTTCATGTTTTATGACCAAGAGGATTGTTATCATATTCATTAAGTAAGATATATTTATTAACAACAACATTATTAACCAAACTTTTTAAAGATTATAGAAATCATGATTCAAATATATATGTGTTAAAGTGCTGATAATGTCATGGTAAACCAAGTTGAGAATTTTAAGTCTTACCAAAATTAATGTTTCTAGAGTGTGTTTCATAACGGTGTTATATGTGCAATTAAAATAATCTAGAAAATATATATATGTGATATTTGGTTACATGGGTAATTGGGCCATGTTGGATATTTTTCGACATGAGAAAATGACTATATGGGAAATTCAGCTAAATGAGAAAATAACTACATGGTACATTTAGCTAGATTGGAAAATGGATATGAGGGAAAATCAAACATGTAACCATAGACCACATTTGGCTACATCGAAAATTAGGTATATAAATGTAGCTATATATAAAAATCAACAATGTGAATTTTCATATGTCTTCAAATAGGATATTACCCTAATAAAATGGTGGTTATGCCATTGTAGACTATGCATGAGTGCAGGAGAAATTTGTGAGATCCCTATGTATCAGTAGATGCATGCACATGTGCAGTTATTCTTAAATGGAGGTTCAACCACAATTCATATGGGATTTTATGATTTTAGATCATAAATAATTCATGGTGAAATACAAAAATTAGTGTGTGTGAATATATGGTTTTCAATATTTACTAATATGGAAATACATGCTATGAATATGGGTATAATTCTAGGAAAATATACATTACAGATATAAAAATATCTCACATGATAAGGGAAAAAATATTCCATGAATTATGGAGGATATAAGATTCAATTACAACTGGTTATGTGTCGGTTATATTATATGTTATGATGAAAATATTTGATCCTAATATCTTCATCATATGAGATGTATCTCTTGAAGTTGGAAAGGTGAATCTGCACCATCTCAAATGTCTCTAAAAGAAGGAGGGAGAGAGATAGAATTCCACAAAAACAATATAAACATAGAATATATTGAAAATATTATCTTTATTGAAATAAGAAGTCTTTGTTCTAGATGATGGGATGGAATATTAGTGAATATACATCATTGATAATCTTTCCAAATTTGAGGAATGTGTTTTTTCATAGAAAAGAGTGAGTTTGTTCAAAAACTATCCTAGAAGGATGTTGAAGAAGGAACATATTATACCTATATCAATGAGAATGTTTTATAGAGTTATTCTAGAAAAAATTTACTACATAATGGTATTATCATAGATATGAATAAGTATATCAACAAACTATATCTTATCATTTTACTTTCTTAATTAAAATTCCATTTTTTCATAAAAACCATTATGATAATGCGAGAGAAAAACAACTCCAAACAATAAAATATATACATAAAAAAGAAATCACATAATTATTGAAATAAAATTTGAGCCTATTTGATTTCTTCTCCTTATATAAGTTCCATTCAAGCGTAGTTACCTTAATATTAGTATTATCCTTGATGTGGTCATCGAATAGATAATCCACCTTTTCCAGTGATAGAAAAAATTCCTCCAACGTTATCTTTTTTTCATTGAATCCCCTTTTACAAAAAAGACATTGTTTTTTGATCCAATAACACTACTCTATTTTTGGTATCCATATGCATAATCCTCTCATGTAAACTGTTGGCATCCTTTATGAATGAACTAATTTGAATTGCCTCTTAAAATATTTATTCCATAAAGGGAATGATACGATCCCATGATTTATTATTATTTGAATCCTCCTTACCTACCTACCACTACAAGTAAACCATCGTAGCCTTAGAAGAATGAGTCTGATCAGTCATAGCCTCACTTCAAGAATGATCCTCCACCACTGAGCCTTCCTTCAACGGATTAGGTTCTTCCAACATATCATCAGCATTCACCTATACCTTATAAATACCATAATTATCCAATTGGGTTATACATTAATATTTTTAATTATCCTTGCATCTCTAATCAATAGATACAAGTTCAGATTAATTCTCATTGAAACTCATCTTTATGGAAAACTATGTATCCAACTATTTTGGTTGGAAGGTGTAGACATTGAGACCTTTGGACATTTACTTTTTGGTAAAAACAAATGTCCTTAAATCATAGTTCACCTTCTTCCCTTTCTTTATCCTTGGTTGTGAAGCCATCTTCTATGAAATCCCACCAAAATAGATTATAATAATTGGATATCTATAACATTCATTGACACTTCCCCATAAAAACCACTCCAATCAATGATACCCAATCCCTGGTATAACTTTTTTTATTTCATGATTATTCTATAAAAATATATATGATTAAATTGATTTCCAAGATTAATAGTTGACCTCTCCTTTCGAAGAATCTCCACTTTCATTGCCTTTACCCCACCCCATGTGGCCAACATCCCATAGACATTACAATCCATAATACCTCCCTTACTTTCCTCCTAGATCACAACATCATGAGTAGATTAATATCTAGGATTACCTATAGCTACCGCATGTTCATGATCCATGGTGTCACGACTCATCCTCGGGGCCTGTGCCATGACTACCCCAAGCTCCCCTTCTATAAGACAGGGGTTGGCGACTAGCACCAAGGTGTATATCCCAAAAAAGGGAAGGAATTGCCTTTAAAAGTAAAAAAAACACCACAGAGTAAGCCAGCAGAAGTAAACACTATGTAAACTGAGTACAAGTATGTGCGGAAAGTAAATGGGCCAGAATACAAACCCAACTGAAAGTAAAGTACAACTAGAAAAAAAGTACAACAACTGAAAGTAAAGCAGCAACGTCGAGCCATCCACTGGTACTCCCACCAGAAGGGTGGGTACAGATAGCCACCTCAGCTCCTCGGGTCCAGCCATCTGTTCCGTGTACGTCCCGCCCAGTAGTCCACCTCTAGGTACTGACTGCTCCACTAGCCTCTACCACGATCAGCGTTGTCCGTCGCCTGCATCCAACACAATGTAGTGCGGGCATAGCCCGTGCAGGGGTGAGTATAAGCTACTAAATAGGGACCCCGAGACCCCCGAAGGACTCCCATAATCCACAAAGGATAATCTACAAAAGAAAGATACAATCATGAAGTAACATCCAACAATACTTAGGTATATGCCCATATATATACCTAAGTCATCATTTCCAGTTCGGCTCCAGCATCTGAGCCCAAGTTCGATCACGTCCACACATGATATCACAACACAATCCACATAGGAAAGAAAGTCAATCATATCGAAGATAATGATTTAAAGTCAAGACTCAGCTCACACAGGTATACTTCTTCGTAAGACGATAGAGATGATCAGATGTAGCCACTGATTCATCTAATCCGTGGGACCCACACATGATTGTTTGGTACTAACCCCCACAATGACCCATAAAGGATCAATAGGTACTAACCCCCACAATTACCCATAAAGGATCGATTGGTACTAACCCCCGCAATGACCCACACAGGATCTGAACCACACAGGATCGGTAGGCGCTGGCCCACATAGGATCGCTGAGCGCTGACCCACAGAGGATCTGAACCACACAGGATCGGTAGCACTGATCCACGTAGGATCTCTGAGTGTTGTAGTCATCACCGTCAAATCCACGGAGGATTTCTATACAGTCGTCATCGTCATCGCAGTCGCAGCCAGCTCTAGGGTTCCCGCACAAAGCAAGCTCGTTCAGTAGGGTCCGCTCCACGAGATGAGGGGCTGATACATCAACTAACATGAAGTCCGGAGTTTATGTATCCAAAATTTCCATATTTTAAATAGGAACTCAATGTCACAGACGGTGCGTTAATCGGACGCCCGGTGGGAGAGTTATTGGATTTTTCATCCCAAGGGTCGGGTTGGTTTTTAAGTCAAAACCAACCCGATCGTACTCCAATTGCGTCCAAACCTCGAGCGGAGTAATCCAAAACGTCCATCTCACTAAGAGGAATCCAAAAAAGTTGATTTCATGTCAATCTCTCTTCCAGAGCTCAAGTTATAAGTGTTTTCGCTCTGAGGGCCTGGTTGGTTTCGCGTACGAACCAACCCGGCCAAACCCAAAGTTCTCCAAAAACATGAGTGTAATATACTGAAACGACCGTCTCGATCCAAGGATCATATTTCAACTGATGTTTCATCAATCGGAGTTCTGCAACCCATGTTATGGGAAAAAGACTGAAAGGGGTCCGCGGATAGGGGGTTCGGGTCCGGTCCGACCTGGCCCGATACCCCCTGGGTCGGCCCGAACTGGGTCGACCCGACTCAGGTCTGAGTCCGGACTATTAGGGCACGGTCCGACCCACCGGTGCGGCCCGGCCCGGCCTCGGCGCGGCCCGGCCCGGCCTGGCTCGCTCGGCCTAGCCCGCATGGCCCGGCGGCTCGGCCGTAATGGTCGTGCGGTAGGGGGGCACTGCCCCCCTATGTGTAACTGTGTCCCCCATGTGGGGGGCCTCTCCAATCGGCCAGCCGAGGGTTACGACCCCCGGAACTTCTCGGAAGCCGGCCGGCCCGGTCCGGCCTACCGGTTGCTGCTGCCGCAGGACCGCCGGTGTCCCGCCCTCCTGCTCCGGCACCGGCGGCCGGAAGTCGGCCGCTGCTACCTGCTTCGTAGCGGCCTATGGCCGTAGACTTGGTCCGACCGGCGTGACGCGATGACACCGCGCCCCTCCGCCGCTGCCTTGCTTCAGAAACGTTGTTTTCGTGATTCTCCAGCGTAGCATGACGTCGCCGCGACCTTGTTCGACATCAACGAAAAGGCGCGATGGCGCCATGCATCCTCGCTGCATGATCCCGCGCGGTGCGACGGAACTGCTGAATCTCCGTTCCAAACCACAACAAGGTAAACAAAAAAATTAAGGCAGGATGGTCGGCCGTGTTTGTGCGGTCCGACCCCCTCCCGTTAATCGATATCAAGAGACTAAGATTACGAAGAACGGTCAAATATTCACCAACATAAATTCAAACCCCGGCCTCGAGCATAGTTGAATGAAGGCACGTCACGGAATTGAACATCGCGGAAGAAGGCATCGCGGAAGGAGAGGGTTATTGGAATCGCGGTACAAGGCGTCACATCATCGATTTCCGAGGATGGTGTCTCTGACCGTCGCCTGTCGTCAGAGGTCGGCGGCGGTGCATTCTTCGCGTTCTTCGACGAAGAATAAGAACTTCAAGCTTTAGAGCTTTTTCCCCAAATCCTCTCACAACCCAAAAACTCTAATAAAATATGTGTTTGTCTTATATTATTTCTCTTTCCAAGTATTTGAAATTCAAAATTAAAACAGTAAATTAATTGAATTAATTGAGAAGTTCAAACAGCCCAATTTAATGATGCGTTTAATAATTAGATAAACGCAAGAGTTGAATTTCATTTATAGGGGGTGCGGGTCTGTTACCTAATTAAAAGAGGGGGTTGAAGAAATGAATAGGAGAGGCTCGTGTGGGCCTCACCCCACAAATATCCTACCTAGTGGAGTAGGATATAGTGGGTCCCACTCCAACCACTTATCTTAGGTTAAACTACTTAAAATAAAATAATATTGGTTGCACCATTTTATTTTATTATTTTACTTAACACAAAATTTTAAACCATACCCAAGCAAATGCAACTCCGGAAAAGGTGTTCCTAAACAAATATAGGCGTTGTGATTCCATCGATGCCCTCAGAATTCAATTCCGAGCAACGGTTCAAAAGTTAAGAAAACCCTCTCATTCGTTCACTCAACGTACCAAAGCTAAAATTCGGAAAATGATTCCTGGCACACCGGGTATCAGAATCAGGTGCTGTCATAAAATGAATTCTTGTAAAATTCCAAAGAAAATTAAGAAAAAATTTCCCTTGAATTTTTACGGGTCTTTACAATACTCCCACCTCAGGGCTTTACATCCCCATAAAGATACATCATAAACTAAGAAAACAAATGTGGAAACTGAGCACACATCTGAGCCTCCCGCTCCCAAGTTCTCTCCTGGAGGTTCCCGTGCTGCCATCTGATGCGCACTAGAGGAATCAAATGTCCACGTAGGACCCGATCCTGTCCATCCTCAATCTACACCGGGACCTCTGAAAAAGTCTCCCCATCATCAATGTCCAGCTCCCCATGGTCAATGATATGTGTCGGGTCATGCACGTATCTCCTCAGCTGAGATTCGTGAAAGACGTCGTGCACTCGGTGCAACTGAGGTGGTAGAGCCAGGCGATAAGCCACCTCGCCAATCCTGCTGAGGACCAGTAATGGTTCGATGAAGCGTGGAGACAACTTCTGCCTCGCCCAAATCACTGTAATCCCCGTCGAGGTGAGACCCACAAGAAGACGTGGTCGCCATCATCGAACTCTAGTGGTCTCCGCCTCCTGTCAGCATAAGACTTCTGCCAGATCTGAGCTGTTCTCATCCGCTCCTAGATGACCTGGACCTTCTCTGTCATGGCCTGGACCATCTCTGGTCCCACAAGTGCTAACTCCCTAGGGTCTGTCCAGCACAGAGTTGATCTGCATGGTCGGTCGTACAACGCCTCGTATGGTGCCATCCCGATGGTGGAGTGGTAGCTATTGTTGTACGCGAACTCCACCAAGGGTAGGTGGTCCTCCCAGTTGCAACCAAAGTTGAGGACACATGCACGAAGCATGTCCTCGAGAGTCTAAATGGTCCTCTCCGTCTGACCATCTGTCTGAGGGTGAAAGGTGGTGCTCAGATGTAGCTGCGTCCCGAACACCTCCTGCAACCCCTTCTAGAGCCGGGATGTAAAGTGAGCATCTAGATCATAGAAGATAGATGATGTTACACCATGAAGCCTTACAATCTCCTGAACGCAGAGGCATCCCATGCTCTCCACTGAGCCATGTTCTCTGATGGGTAAAATGTGAGCCGACTTGGTGAGTCGGTCGACAATCACCCAAATGGAGTCATGACCTCTGGAAGTGTGTGGAAGTCCGGTCACGAAGCCCACAGATATATCACCCCCCTTCCATTCCGGGACCTCCAAAGGTTGTACCAAGCCTTCTGGTACCTGGTGCTCTACCTTCACCTACTGGCAGGTGAGGCATCGAGAAACTAACTCTGCTACAGCCTTCTTCATGCCTGGCCACCAGTGCTGTCATCTGAGATCCTGGTACATCTTCACCACTCCAGGATGTACCACCAAAGGGGAAGTGTAAAACACTCTTATAATCTCCTCCTGTAAAGAAACTCGTACCATGGTACGTCCTCTGAAAAGGAGTTCTTTCTCTCCTCTTAAAGAGAATCCATCCGGTGCCTGTCTTGAGGATATCTGTGCACGCCGCGTCTCACTGTCGGCGTCCACACGCTGCGCCTCTCTGACCCGATGCAGTAGTGGAGGAGTGACTGAAGAAAGGATGCTCCATCTCTATCCACGAATGATATCTGCAAAGAGGCTAGCTGCTCTGTCGCCTCCCCAGGTAGCTGAATGCCCATCCTCCTGCTGAGAGCATCGGCTACTACGTTCCTCTTTACAGGGGTATAGACTATCTCAAAGTCGTAGTCCTGGAGGAACTCGAGCCATCGCCGTTGTCTCAGGTTCAGGTCCTTCTGCGAGGAGATTTACCTGAGACTCTGATGGTCAGAATAGACTATAAAGCGCTCGTCCATTAGATAGTCTCCCCTCATCTTAAGAGAGAAGACCACTGCTTCTAACTCCAGGTCATGGGTAGCGTTGTTCTGGTCATGCTGCCTCAACTAACATGATCCATAGGCGATCACGGCCCGCTCCTGCATCAGGACACATCCGAGTATGGTCCTTGACGCATCGCAGTAAACTACGTACCCAACTCCCTCCTCTGGTAGCCTCATGATAGGCGTGGTGGCCAATCTCTATCTCAGCTCCTGGAATCTCTGATGACATTTGACTGACCACACAAAGGGTTTCCCCTTCTTTTTCAAAGCTGAGATTGGTGCCTCAGCTCTAGAAAAGTCTGGCACGAATATCCAGTAGTACCTAGCTAGCCCCAAGAAACTTTGCACCTCCGTCACACTCTTGGGTGGATCCCAAGATAGCACTGCCTCGATCTTCGCAGGATCCACCACAACTCCTACCTCAGATATGACGTGTCTCAAGAAGTGGACCTCATGTATCTAGAGCTGACACTTAGAGATCTTACCATAAAGCTGGTGCTCTCGGAGTGTGTCCAGTACAACCCGCAAGTGGTAGGTGTGCCTCTCCTCAGTGGTCAAGTATACCAAGATGTCGTCGATGAAGGCCACGACAAATCGATCGAGGTATGGCTGAGAGATCCTGTTCATGAGACCCAGGAACACTGCTAGAGTGTTGGTCTTGCCGAAAGGCATAACCAAGAACTCATATTGTCCATACCGACATCTGAAGGTCATCTTCTTCACATCCTCGTCTTGAACTCTGAGCTGATGAAGAGGTCGTCAATCCTCGGTAGTGGATACTTGTTCCTCAAGGTCACCTGGTTTAGGCGACGATAGTCAACAAAAATTTGCAAGCTCTTGTCCGCCTTCTTGGCGAACAAAATCAGGGAAGACTAGGGTGAAACACCGGGTCGGATGAATCCCTTGCCCTGCAAGTCCTCCAGCTGTACCTGTAGCTCTCGAAGCTCAGCGGGAGCCATCAGATATGCTGGGGTGGATATCGGGGTTGTCCTGGGGTAAAAGTCAATATAATAGTCTACCTCTCTGCGAGGAGGTAGTCCTGGAACGTCGTTGGGAAAAACGTCCGCATACTGATCCACCACTGCAGGTAATATCGGACTCCGCACGTCAAATGCTTCTAGGATGGGGCTAGCCAACTGATGATTGATGGGATGTACTTTCCTCTACGTGAGTCCATCCTATGCTGCAAAGGTTCCCTTCTCGCCGATGAAGGAGAACCTGCTCCCATCGGTGTGAACACATCTCACATTGTGCCTAATATAGTCAATCTGAGCATGGACTTTCGATAACCAATCCATGCCAAAGATGACATCATAAGGCCTAGACACCACTACAAGAAGATCCCAGATGAAGCTCTCGCCTCCTAGAGTAAGCTCACACTGCTATCACCAGTGTGTAATCATCGAGTCTACTCTTGTAGGAGTCTCTAGCCGTAAGGATCGGGGCAACGGCTCCATCAGAATCTCCGAGCTCCGAATAAGGGCAACGACTATGAATGAATGACTCACTCCTGTGACTATAAGAACTGTAGCAAGGGTGGAATAGACATAGATGGTACCTCGAATCATCTCGGGTGTGCCATGGTCGTAGGCCTCCGCTTCCTGATGTTGTGCCTGTCTCTTCCTGCCAGCTCCCTGGGGTCGGGGTGGACCTCCGGGTGGTGGTGGTGGTAGAGCCTCAAAGCGTCGCCCACCACCTGCTACTCGGCCAGCTCCTCTGCCTCGTCCACCTTCCCCCTGCGGACCGCCACAGTCGACCCTCTACCTCTGCCTGGGTGGTCACTCAACCATCTGCTGCTCCTCCGCACGGCAGGTTGGGCAGTCACGAGCCATGCGGCCCTGCCCGACGAATGCATAGCACTGTCTGCCTCTCGAAAGACTGGCTCTGCGCTGTGTGCCCCGCACCTATGAGCCAGTGTCCTATGGTCGTCCGCCTGAGGTTCTAGTCCGCCTGGACCCATGTGTCATCTGTCGAATGCCAGCTGTAGAAGACTCTTCTACGTGCCGCCCTACGGTAGGTCTCGCTGCTGATGTAGGCTCAACAAGGAAGCTCTCGATGAGAAGGGATCACTCCAGTACCCCTACCTATGTCAGAATGCTGAGGGAGATCAGCGATGCCCTGATATCATGTCTCAATCCCTTCTCGAAGGTCCGGGCCTGGAAGAATGGGTCTCGTACCATGTCCTTCGAATAGCACGAGGGATCGGTAAATCTCACCGAGTACTGGGCGACCGTCAAGCTGCCCTACCGCAGCTGTCGAAGCTCCTGGATGCGCACTGCATGGAGGGTGGCTGGGATGAACTCCGAGCAGAAGAGGCTCTCAAATTCTGTCTAGAGGAGTGATGCCTCGTCATGCACCTGAAGCATCAAGATCCACCATATACTTGCTGACGCGTGCAAGAGACTCGCTGCAAGGATCACCCTGAGGTCTATTGGTGTCCCTACCAAATGGAAAACTCGTACAACTGCCTCCAGCCAATCCTCGGCTGCCTGAGGGTCTGTCTCTTTGCAGAACCTAGGCGGTCGCTGACGCTGAAACTCGTGCAGTGCACCAAGGCGACGTGCACTCTCAGCGGCTGGGGCTGGTAGCATCAGTGGATCAGCGGGTAGTGGTACCGCCGATGCCTCTGTAGTAATAGGTCCCTGCACAGAGGCCTCATCGCTCGGTGGGCTGTCATCACGTACAAAACCCGAAACCCTAGCTGGCTGTCGTCGTGGGGCCATCCTGAAAAGAAACAGGTGCGCCACGGTTAATAAATTATACCTGGTGAGCTGACACAAAGTAATCACAAAGAGAACTTGAAACACACATGCAATCAATGTTTTCATGTACTAAGTCGGAAATAAGAAGTCAGGGTCCTAGTGTACGGATACGTCGTCCGCCGCACCAACACTGGACTCCCTAGACTGATAACCACACTCAATACTCTTAACATTATTGCTTCACATAGAAAAAGATCAGATTACTGAGTTCTGCTATAGAACCGAACTCCTCTGATACCAATTTGTCACGACCCGTCCTCGGGGCCCGTGCCGTGACTACCCCAAGCCCGCCTTCCATAGGCTATGGGTTGGCGACTAGCACCAAGGTGTATATCCCAACAAAAAGGGAAGGCATTGCCTTTAAAAGTAAACAAACACCACAGAGTAAGCCAGAGTAAACACTAAGTAAACTGAGTACGAGTAAGTGTGGAAAGTAAATGGGCCCGAATATAAACCCAAAATGAATGTAAAATACAACTGGAAAGAAAGTACAGGAACTAAAAGTAAAGAAGCAACGTTGAGCCGTCCAATGGTACTCCCACCTGAAGGGTGGGTACAAATAGCCACCTCAGCTCCTCGGGTCCAGTCGTCCGCTCCGTGTATGTCTCGCCCAGTGGTCCACCTCGAGGCACTGACTGCTCCACTATCCTCTACCACGATCAGCACTGTCTGTCATCTGCATCCAACACAACGTAGTGCTGACATATCCCGTGCAGGGGTGAGTATAAGCTACTCAATAGGGACCCCGAGACCCCCGAAAGTCTCCCAAAATCCACAAAGGATAATCCACAAAAGAAAGATACAATCACGAAGTAACATCCAACACTACTTAGGTATATGCCCATACATATACCTAAGTCATCATTTCCAGTTCGGCTCCAGCATCCCAGCCCAAGTTCGATCACGTCCACACAGGATATCACAACACAATCCACATAGAAAAGAATTTCAATCATATCAAAGATAATGATTGAAAGTCAAGACTCAGCTCACACAGGTATACTTCTTCGTAAGACGATAGAGATGATGATATGTAGCCAATGATTCATCTAATCCGTCGGACCCACACAGTATCGTTAGGTACTAACCCCCGCAATGACCTACAAAGGATCGATAGGTACTAACCCCCGTAATGACCCACAAAGGATCGATAGGTACTAACCCCCGCAATGACCCACACAGGATCTGGCCCACAAAGGATCTGTAGGCGCTGGCCCACACAGGACTGCTGAGCACTGACCCACACAGGATCGGTAGCACTGATCCATGTAGGATCACTGAGTGTTGTAGTCGTCGCCATCGAATGCACAGAGGATTTCTGTACAGTCGTCATCATCGTCGTAGTCGCAGCCAGCTCTAGGGTTCCCGCACACAGCAAGCGCGTTTGGGAGGGTCCGCTCCACGAGCCGAGGGGCTGAAACATCAACTGACACGATGTCCGGAGTTGATGTATCCATAAGTTCCGTATCGTCAATAAGAACTCAACGTCACAGACGGCGCGTCAATCGGACGCCCGGTCTGAGAGTTATTGGCTTTTTCGTCCCAGGGGCCCGGTTGGTTTTTAAGTCAAAACCAACCCGAACGTACTCCAATTGCATCCAAACCTCAAGCTGATTTAGTCAAAAGTTCTTTCTCACTAAGAGGAATCCAAAAAAGTCGACGAAACGTCAATCGAATGTTCGAAGCTCAAGTTATAAGCGTTTTCGCTCCGAGGGCTCCATTGGTTTCGTGTACGAACCAACCCGGCCAAACCCAAATTTCTCCGAAACCTTGAGTGTAATATACCAAAATGACCGTCTCGATCTAAGGATCGTATCACAGCTAACAGTGCATCAATCGTAGGTTCGGAACCCATGTTATGGGAAAAAGACCGAATGGGGTCCGCGAATAGGGGGTTCGGGCTCGGTCCGACCCGGTCCGATACCTCCTGGGTCGCCCCGAACCGGGTCGACCCGACCCGGGTCCGGGTCCGACCTATTAGGGTGTAGCCCAGTCCATGGGGTGCGGCCCGGCCCGCACTGGGTGCGGCGCGGCCTGGCTCGCTCGGCCTTGCCAGCGTGGCCAGGCGGCTCGGCCGTAACGACCGAGCGGTAGGGGGGGTGCTACCCCACTGTGTGTAACCGCGGACCCCATGTGGGGGGCCACTCCTATCGCCCAGCTAGGGGTTACAACCCCCCGCCCCTTCTTGGAAGTCGGTTGGACCGGTCCGGCCGGATGGTTGCTGCTGCCGCGGGACCGCCGGAGTCCCGCCCTCCTGCTCCGGTGCCGGCGGCCGGAAGCCGGTCGCCGCTCCCTGCTCCACCGTGGCCCCATTCCGGCCGTAGTGATTTCGTCATTCTATGGTGCGACTCGACGGCGCCACGACCTTGTTCAACTTCAATGGCACGGCGCGACAGGGCCGCACATTCTTGCCGCAAGATCTCGCGCGGTGCGACGACACCGCGCCATCTCCGTTCCAAACCACAACAAGGTCAACAAAAGAATTAAGGGAGGAGGGTCGACCGTGTTTGTGCAGTCCGACTCCCTCCTATTAATCGATAGCATGCAGCTATGATTATGAAGAATGCTTGAATATTCACGAACATAAATTCAAACCCCTACCTCGAGCGTAGTTGAACGAAGGCTCGTCACAGAATTGAATGTTGCAGAATAAGGTGTCTCGGAAGGAGAGGGTCGTTGGTGTCGAGGTACACTGCGTCGCATCTTCGATTTCCGAGAAAGGTGTCTCTCACCGTCACTCGTCGGAGGAGGTCAGCGGCAGTGAGTTCTTCGCGTTTTTCTACGAAGAAGAAGAACTTCAAGCATTAGAGCTTTTTCCCCAAATCCACTCACAACCAAACAACTCTAATAAAATAAGTGTTTGTCTTATTTTATTTCACATGCCATGTATTATAAATTCAAAATTGAAACAATCAATTAATTGAATTAATTGAGAATTTTAAACCGCCCAATTTAATGAGGCATTTAATAATTATATAAACGCAAGAGTTGACTTTCATTTAAAGGGGGGTGCAGGTGCGTTACCTAATTAAAAGAGGGTGTTGAAGAAATGAATAGGAGGGTCTCGTGTGGGAATCACCCCACAAATATCCTACCTAGTGGAGTATGATATAGTGGGTCCCACTCCAACCACTTATCTTAGGTTAAACTATTAAAATAAAATTAAATCGGTTTCACCATTTTATTTTATTCGTTTACTTAACCCAAAATTTTAAAATCACACCCGAGAAAACGTAACTCCGGAAAAAGTGTTCTTAAACAAATATCGGCGCTGCGATTCCATCAATTCCCTCAGAATTCGATTCTAAGAACTGGTTCAAGTGTTAGGAAAACCTACTCGTTCGTTCACTGAATGTACCCAAGCTAAATATCAGAAACTGATTCCGGGCACACCAGGCCTCGGAATCTGGTGCCGTCAGAAACTGTGTTCTTGTAAAATCCCGAAGAAAATTAAGAAAAAATTTCCCTTGAATTTTTATGGGTCTTTACACATGGGATTAGTACCATTTCTAGTACACAGAACCTCCATAAATAATATTCCCTTAGAAGAATTGACTATATCCAAAACCCGTAGTATAGAACACCCCTCAATTGCTTCAGTTCCAAACATGAACTTCACTGTTGGATTATCCACATCACATTTAAATCGACCATAAATTCCCACAACATTCATATCAACCATCTAGGTACATGTTTTTCCTTCTGATCCCTAATGGGCATCTACCTCAAAATGGGTAAATATTGTGGTTTGATACTATTTCAGTCCCACAAATCATCAATTTGAACCACCTCCCTTGGACCTAAAAATGATATGTATAAAAAACCATTTCCACTAGGACCTGACCATTATATTATTATCTTCTAGTAAAAAATTATAGTCCTTCACCTACAAATATCTATTATATTGACCAATATCTTTCTCTAAGAACATAAATCCACCCATGTCTAAAAAAGTATGGTTTCGTGTATCGAAACTATCCCCCAACTAAAATCCATTCAAAATATACTTGAAATATGAAAAAATTAACATCCAAAAAAATATGAGGAGATATAGGGTAAAAAATAGAACTAGTTCAATAATCAAAACAAAAGTGAAGACCAACTAAATTCCCTTACATTTGTATTATTTAAGGGTTCAAAAAATTTGGAGGGAGTTCTAGAAACCTAATCTAAATATCTTTGTTCGGTGTTTCTCATTTCATGTGTATTTCAAAGAACAACCTTATAAAAAAATAAATAGGATCAATTTCAACCTTGGGGTACACTATACTATGCAAGGATCTAATTGATATCCCCATAAACTCAAACCACTATGTATTTATTTATGTGAATACCAAGTATAGAAGGATCCAGTAATCCTCAAGATCCATGAAAAACCAATATGAACTATCCATATATGGGATAAATCTATTGACACATTCTAAAAATATAAGTTTTAAAAGGAACGAAGCATTTGTGAACACCAAATCAGAGAGAATAGATTATGAAAGTCCATCAAACAAGGATGAAACTTTAAAGAAAGTAAAAATTAGAGGAAAAGGAGGAAGTGAATCAGGATGAGAAAAAGGAGATAGTGAACAAGGTCAGATCCATATAGTGAATAATGGAGGTCCCTCCTCCACCAATGGTGGTAGAGGAATCAACGTATTGTCCATATTTTCTTAATTCAAGATAGAAGGACCTTCAAGCACTCTATTTGTCACTATTTTTTTCACTCGCGATTTTTTAACTAACATCCACCTCACCACACATCTATCTTTTTTTAAAATTTATTTAGTGTTTCTGATGATGTGAATATATATTTATAAACTATGTTTGTATCTTTTTTGGAGTAGTCTGAAAATGAAGAGGAATAAGTTGATTCTTTCCACTACTGGTTATCCAAAGAAATAAGGTGGGAGGGAGTGAAACTTGGGAATTATTTAGCTATTCATAACCATATAAGGTAGTAATCCTAGGAATATAAATGTCTTAGCCTAAACCTATATAGGTAGTGAGCTTCATAGTGGATTTCAGTGCATGTAACAACACTATTTCATGGTCATTGGATGTAGACTAGTGAGTATTAACCAAGTATATTCCCAATTACTTATTTACTATATTCTTGTGAACCAAATTAGATTATGAAACCATAAGAATAACTAGTTAAAGAGCATAAAAAATTGACCCTCAAGGTTGATAAGTCAATATCCTATAGAAATTGTGATACATTTAAGGGATTATGTGTTTTAATTTTCATTGATAGTGCCACCCATATTCCCCCTTCTATTAGGGTAATATAACTTTATGTACCTTATATAAGACCAATAATATCATTACTATTATAATATTCATTAAGAGATTCAATCATAGAAAAAATTTCTCATGATTTTTAATAGTTTCATCTCCTCTCTATCATCCTTAAAATTAATATTTAGAGTAGAGATAGAGGTATGAACAATAATGGATTTTTTTCATCTATTGTATGAATTTTTTCCCAATATACAGTTGGTTGAGTATAATATATCTCTTCTTGTATGTTGGACTCATCCTTCATTTGAGCTGCATCATCAATAATTTTCAGTCCTACCTCAAAATTTTGTAATTATTTTACTAGAGATGTAGTTATATAGGGAGACTCATCTTTGGAGATCCTCACATTTTTTATGATAAAGGAATTAATATAATAGGTATATTATATTTATGGTCACTCTTAACATTTCTCAATAAATTCAGGGGAAATTGATTTGGTGGAAGATGGACTCTTATCTTCTGACGTCATCCTTTCAACGATGTTTTACATTGAAGTTTTCCCTAGTTGAGAATTCTGAATGTGTGAAGCATTCCTATTGGAATGTATATGAAATCAGGTAACCACCCCAATTACATTATATATAGAAGAGGGGATCCCACACTACATATTGTTCTTCTAGATTTGGGTAGATTTGAATGCTTCGTCAATGACTCTGATCAAGGAATAATTTTTATCATTCCTTAACAAAACTATTGAACATTACACCATAATCCTTTTCCCTTCACTATACCCATTGATAAAATAAATTATTCATTTAAGTCCACTATATCCATTTAAATTTCAATTATAGAGGACCAATTATCAATAGTCTATTTCAACTCCCTACCTTTAAGATAATGAAATAACCAAGCATCACACAATTAAAGTAATGTCTATCCATCCTAGTTTTTATGATTAGTATTATTAATTTCTAGTCAGATGTGCTCTATATAGTGATGCTCAAAAAAATTGCTCAAACTCCAGAGGTGTATGACACAAAACATCATTAATTTAGGAGACATTTACCAAATGATTCCGATTAATATGAAATTTAATAGGCATGATATTATACATGATATCATTATACAATATTCAATTATCAGTGAGATGCCCATATTTTTTATATAATGATAAAAGAAAAATTTATAGTCAATGAAGCATACTATGATTAATGCATTAAAAATTCTTATAAAAAAATAAATTTGAATAAGAATTATATTTTAGTGCCTATATATAGACATTTTCGTGTCATAATCAAACATTACAAAAATAACAACAACATATGTATCATACCATAGTATATAATGCTTCCATAAGAACCATATTAAAACATTAGTACAAATATAAATACTAGGAATATAATTTTTAATAGCAGAAATGATAAAAAAAATTGGTACCATTATTGATCCCTCAAGACACCTGGATTAAGGAAAACAAGCCCATATCTATTGACCTTTAACTTAAGCTTCATATTATGGAATAAAATACAACTAAAGAGTTTACTTGTTAAATATATTTTCCAATCGTCGAAATCCTTTTCTTTGACAAAGAAAATTTTAAATCATCCAATGTTTATACAATATATTTCTTTGAATAAGTCACACATATAACAATATAAGAATTACAATTTTTCAAACACTCCTCAAGGATTATTTGATTATAATTTATAATGGCTAGAGAACCATTCATTGTGATAAACCATGAGAGTGTTGAATTATCATACCACATATCAGAACATTAACTACTAATAGAATCATTCTATATTGAAAAGATCATATTAACCCTAATTTCATATGAACATCAATAATTAATCAATTTAGGTTTTGGTTACTCTAGATCATGTTGTTCTTGACTATTCCTTAAACAATATTTAGTAGAATCGTCATTAGTTTATTTAAAAATAAACACATCCATATTATTTAAGTGTACTTTTATTGTAAATTTTATCAAGATAGAGAACCCTAGGAACCATAAACTCCACGAAATAATCCCCCACTTGACAAAAATTCCACTAATCAATATAATCAATAATAACATTAATATAAATATAAATTTTATTTTTTGTAAAAATATTATAATCAATAACAATAATAATAACAACATAAATATTGGTATATTAGAACCCATACACAAAAAAAACAAGGAAACCTTGGTTTGAACCCAAGATGTATACCCTACACCCAACCCCAAAACCACTACAAACAATATCATTAGAATAATAATGATAATGAAAATAATATTAATAATATAAAAATAATTTATACATATTAAATTTGATTATAAAGAAAACCAAATACACATACACCTAATGAATACAAGTGGGTCATGCCTCATCCCTCCCCACATGGATTTTCAAACACCATAAGCAATATAAATTTCTACCCACTCTAACTTGAATCCATGGTTATTGGGATAAAAAATTCATTTCCTTTCCCATTTATTTGGGGACCATTTGTAATAAACACGAAACAAATAACAAAAAATAAAAATAAAACAAATGGTCTTGGATAAGGACCAAAAACCTATACCATGTTTTTTTCAAAAAATGGAAGAGGTTACAAGATATAGTATTAAAGGAATTTTAAACATCTAATATTACATAGGATACATATAAATACATATAATAATCATCAACATGAAAATAATTTGTATAGTTTATTATGTCCACAAAATTATATGGGAGTTAATTAGAAATAGTTATCCCTACCATAAAAAAGTTTGAGTCTATGAATAGAATATTGACCATGAATGTGAATCAATAAATCCATTATTTGTAGAGTTTCCTTGAAAAAATCATAGTGTGACACGTGATTTTGTTAATAAATAGTAAATATTCACATTTAATATATAATTTCTTCCATTTATATTATTTTATAATTATAATAACATGTATAAAATCATATTCTTCAACTATAAAGGAAATTAATTTCTTAATAATATAGTTAAAGAAACATCGAATGAAACCCCTAACAATCAATAAATTACATCACAACATACCATTTATTCAACACCCAATATAAAACTATTGGGGTCCCTATTAATCTATGATTGTAAAAATAGATTGAATATAATTAATTAATATTAAATAAACCCCAAGTTTTTTTCTAACCATGAGATAACCCACGGTGTTTTCTATAAAACCAATTTAGAGCATAGATTCTTGTTCAATATCTTGTATGTAGGAGGTAATAATTCCCTTGGAACCTATAGACATCCCATAAAATCAGATACTATTCATAACACACTATATATGTACAAAGTATGTTGTAATTTATCTAGTCAATAGGTTACTCACTTTCTCATCAATCCCTATATTGAGGAAATAGCCCATGTAGTTATTGAAATCATTATTGGTGGAAACAACACATAAAAATTAAAAACAAATCACTTCTGCGTATCCATAGAAAAAATATTGTCAATGAATTAAATTTGATAGCTTCCAAATATTTTATATCAAATAAAATAGTCTAGTATGACCCAGATTCTAGTGAGTCTCAATATATCATCAGATTGTAACATGTTGTTCTTGATTTTCAATAGATATAACTTCCTTAAAGATTATATATATTTTCCTATAATGTTACCCATCCTTTTAGGTGGGAAATAAAAATTTAAATATTGATACCTATAGTAAAATTTAGCATTGTGGATTCTCATTTGATTGGGAACCCAAATATCTTTTCCTTCCTTAAAAAATAGTAGGATATAATTTTCTATTTAAAATTATCTCGAAAATATTTATCCACTATGTCATACTTGTTAAGTGAATCAGATATAGACATACATCTAAGATGTGGTAAAGTTTCAGTATCATCATATTGATGGGAGTGAAGCCTCCATATTCTCTAAAAGTTTAGTTTGGATGTCCAAGATGGAATCCATTATGTGTGTTGTATAATATCTTGATAGGTTTTCTTAACTGTAGTCCACATATAAGAACCTTAGGTAAATGATGTTCCCCTTGTATAGCTACCCAATGTGTCTTCCACTGATGAACTTATTTAATTCACTAGAATTATTGATAATTTTCTATGTATATCTATGAATTATAACATTATTGTATAAGATAATTTTTTTGATACCTAAACATAAGAAATCTACTGGTTTGACACACATACTCCAAGAAATAAATATATACATCCATTCATGCACACATCCTATACAAATAAATTTATATATTTAGGTGTAAATTGATTAATCAAATACATAATCAAATTATTTATATACAAGTAATATATAAAATTTTACATGATAACTTATATAAGAAAGCATATCATCCCAACATGGGATGTTATTTTGTTTCTTTAAGAAATCATCTTTGATGTAATCCAATTTTGAATTCTATCTAGATATACAACTTTAATTCTCACACTAAAGGTTGAAATCCTGAAGTAATTAAACATAAATCTAACGTACTTTACATTGTGGTATTTAATGACATTCCTCTTTTTAGAGTCATATATTTATTTCAAAAAATATGGCTACAATGTTTCTTTAAATTAACAAATATACAAAAACCTATTTATAATACATTAAATTTTATTCAACAAGGGCTAGTTTTGTTTCATTACATTAAAATAAAATTAGAATATAACTAACTTATAATAGGTGTGAATGAATAATGAGGTTCATGAATTCTTGGATAAGAAACCTTGTTCTTAAGTAACTACATAGGTTAAACATTTCCAACAGTCGTTATCAATTTCCCCGAAGAGGAGAGTTGATAAAGGATCCACTTTTATAACCCCTCTTGAATTGTGAAATTATCATTTTGTAGATGTATTCACAAAAACCAACAACATTTTGTTATAAATTATTGTGTGAATGAAAATTTCAAATCTTGGGGAGAATAAATATATACATAGGACATGTATGGTGAAGCACCAATTGAGGGTGTTAAATAATTTTTAGATATAAAAAATTACAGAAATATTTCCACTTATAGACGACCATTTTAGGATATTGATACACTCTTATAGAATGTATATACATACATGTATCACCATCCCTAGTATAAAATAAAATTTTTTAGTACACACCACCTTTTCATCTATAGATCCATGATTTAGATCCAAGATTATTCTAAATATTTTTGACATCATGTTACTAGATACAATGGGTTTTTAGTATCTTAACTCTACAATATGATCATCCATTAGTATAATTTTGATGAATTGTAATTTTTTTTAATAATAATGAACTAATTTGTTAAGAACCATTTAACAAATTTGATAACCTCTATATGAATAATATTCATAAACTTGAAGAAAATTTAACTATAAAATCTATCTGGCCTAGTTTTACAATCAATATGGATAAAGAAAATGATTCCCTTGATTTCCACTTCTCTAGGTATGGTTGGGAGGTGTAAACGTTTTCAATTATATATATTACTACTTATCACATAAGTAAAAAAACAAATCATGTGAAATATATCCATCATCATTAAAAAGTTATGTGAAGTCTAAGGATTCTATAATATACCCTTTAATGCTGAATAAATAATAATTAACCTAGATAAAAGAAATATATTTTTTACCATTTTCACTCTACGTACAAGATTAAAAAATTTCTTTTTTATCACCTTCATTGATCAAATTCATCATTTATTTATCCTTTATGATATTAATTTTTATGTTTATTAATATATCTTGACTACAATTTTTTATATTATATCATATGAGGTAATGTATTTACTAATGTTTTTGTTTTTATAGTCATGAAATTAATTCTATAAATATTGGATATCATTGAAAATGTTCATAAATTTATCCATTCTCCATGCACCTAATGTAAATTAATTTTTTCATCTTCATAGACTTTTTTCAAATGTCACTTACCACATTAGATGTTAATCATTCATTCCTAGAGAGTCCCCATCATTATTCAAAATGTATCCATGATAATTTAAATTTAAATGTAGATGGTTATTTCTTAATAATATCAAGAGTGGTGACCATGATCGGTGTATGGATATAGTAGGATATTTGGAGTCACATATAGGAATAACAAAGGCTTTGATCCCAAGCCACAAGAGAGATGAAGGCTCTGTCATGTTTACATGATTTATTATTAGTGATTGTGGACGTATAATATTTCAATTCAATATAAAAAATTTTGATATCAGTGAAGAAGAACATAAATATAATTTTTTTGGTTAATAAATCAGTTTACATGTAAATAAAATTTTTGAATTTAAATGAAAATTATATGATAAAGGCATTTACATGTTTTTCCTTTGGGTTTAACACTATGTTAGTATTCTAAAAAATCATTTAATTATTTTTTAATGATGATAAAACGAAATATTCTTTATAGACATCACCTCTTTAGATATAATGTGAAATATAATATATAAAATTCACCATAATATATGATCTATTTATTTTCAACTATATAGAGACATATTGATTCTCAATTTGATGAATTAAGACCTTTAACTCTTTTCTTTTAAGAATAGATAATGTTTTAACTGAATCATCATAGATATTGTAAATCCCTAGTATTTTTTTAATAATGTATTATTATAATTTTTTTTAATTTAAAGAGATTAAATTTTTATTTTTGGGAAAATTGACGGTTACATGGTTTGATCATGGTTAAAAGAAACAGTGTGAACCAAACATGCATTGTTTGAAGGGTGTGATAGTGAGTAACATATAGTTAGAGTATGAATATGGTAAACATACCGCCCCTAAGTTGACATGAACATTTTTTCATCGCATCATGACTTCCCAAGACCTTTTAAAATCTATTTTGATATTATTATAGTGGGATTATTTGATGTTTATTATGGTTATAAATTTTTAGGGAGAGTTTATAATTTTTTAGTTTATATAAATATGAAAATATATTTGTTTAAAACATGATAAGTGAATTTAATATATTTAGTATTGTATGTTATGATTATATTTATACATTATTTTATTTTGAAATAAAGTTTGTGATGGTTTTTTATTATAAGTAATTCATTAGTTAAAATAATTGTAATCTTTTGACGTTTCTGGAATTGGTCAACTATAATTTTATGATAATAATAATTACCATTATTATTATAATATTTATTTTCATAAAAGATGGGAATTTACCTATCTCCCCCTCTCATTCCCTCATGATTCAATCATTAGGGCTATGAGGAGAGTGATGTTAAAATTCCCAAAATCTAATATCAATGAATTTTATATTTTATCTATATCAATTAATATGATATGAATATATCATATGTTATGATATATGTGTAATAAGGAATATCATATAACATGTAAGGGGTATATCATAATACATGTATATACTGATATCATGATACTTCCTCCATATGAGGTATCATATGTCATGATAGTCATGATCCATATTATATGTGATATCACAGTGTATGACACAATACATGCCTTATAATTTTTATCATATTTTAGCATATGACATGGGAATTCAAACATGATGATAGTTCAATTACTTGTATAAAAAATAATCATATTAATTTTATAATATCAATTCATAAAATAAAATATGACTATAAAATAGTAGGTAGTGATATCGCTAGTTTTGATAGAAAAATAAGAATTGATTTAATGTCACACATGTCATTAAGCACTAGGTTAATGTTAGGCCTGTTAGACTTATAATACGGGTTGAATTTTTCAGAACTAATAATTATGATGATTTTGTCAGTTATGACATATATTTTCCAAGTTATCAATCGTAAGCTACTTAGTATTTATCATTAACCACTATATCAGTACTAAAATATACATCTATTTTCAATGTATTTTAAATCATAAAATATGATATTTATAGAAAAAAATTTCATACGTTTTATTTTTAATTGATTCATTTAGTTTATAATTTTTTATATATTATAAAAAAATATTTTGGGATATTTATTTACATTGAAAAGTGATTATAAAATAATTCATTATAATATTTTTTTGAAATATATTGTAAATAAATATTCCATAATATAAATTATTAAATTAATTTCTTTTTAAAATTATATAGCATGAATTATAATTGATATATAATGTAATTTTATAGAATCTATAAAGTAATTTATAAATTTTCTATAAATTAAAAAACATTCAGAAATATAAATGAGTATATATATAAACTAAAATTTCATAATAATTATTTAATTAAATAATTTCATATTAAAAGGATATATTTGATAAATATTTTATACCATAACAAAATGAGTTTTCAATATCGATATGACCATTATTTTAATAGTATTAAATTTGTGATATTTAGATTCTATAATTTTATTTCATAATAATATTATAAAGTGTTTATATTTCATTTATTATCACATATTTAGGTCAAATTACATATAAAATATTAATATATATAATTTTATTTTACATATAAATAAAAACATTTTTTATAAATTTAACTATGAAATGTGTATAATGTATGGATAAATTATAATTTTTTTATAAATTCTTTATTTATGAATTGTTCATAAATATTTATATCATCTAAAAATTTAGGAATTATTTATCTATTTACTTTATTCCCTTGTTTATAATTCATTTATATAATAGTGATATTATTAATGAATATGTGTTTTAGTTTAAAGAGTTAAACTACATGTTTAGACATTCATACATGATCCCATGGAGTTACATGCCTGGTATGACAATTGATTTTGTTTTATAATACATAGACATTATCTTTTATTGGATTGTGATATTTAATATAATAATTTACTATAGTCTATACATATGGTTTGTAATAATTGTAATGTAATTTATGCCACTCTTGAGTAATGTAACATTGGGGAGAATGAATTTGGGTCAAATTTCTTTTTGACATGTAGTCTTATGCCTTCTTTAGAAAAGAGGGGGTTGGTGATATATCCTTCAAATATTAATTTTATGGGAAATATTGATTTCACATTACTATAAACCATTACATAAAATGATATAATGTACGTTATTCATAAGATTCATTTAGATACATGTGAATATGGATGGATTTCTATTCAGGTTAGTGACACAAGCTATAATGGGTGTAAATAGTTTCACATCAACATGGTTTGAACCTATTTATTTTGTAGAATGAAATTATATTCAAGACTAAATAATAAAATATAGTAATAGGAAAAAGTAATACAAAGAGATATGATGGTGTAATTAAATATAATTTAAAAATACATATCTTCTTTCCAAAGAAGAAACTTGTCAAGTCCTTGATCATAAAACTTGAAAGGGATTTCCAAAGATGGGTTCCCGTTTATTATCTTAGATAAGGAAAGAAAGTAATGGGTCAACCTAAAAGGATTGTGTACAAATTATTTCATTTACAATAGTATACAAAAATCCGGGTAACCCTAGTAAGATTAGGTTACCAATAAAATACAATTGTTCATATCCATATGATGTAATAAGAATGTATTTTTTTATCAAACATCAAAGAGTGATATATTATATGAGTGGAATAAAGGCCTACCTAAATAATTACACGGTGATAGTAATACCACAGATGGATAATTACATAGTGAAATATAGATCTAAACCCACTGATAAATATGTATTATATTAGAAGGTGGAATCATTCTAATCCGATAAAACATTATATTGATGATAAAATTGAATCATCATCATCATCAATTAAGCCTTTGAGTTAAATTTTTGAAAAAATGTATTAATCTAAGAAGCCTTTTATAATAGTGAAAAACATAATAATAATTCTTAATAAAGAATTAAATTTTATGTGTTTTATTAACTCCAAACATAGATTTTTTTTTGAAGTTATTAAATAATTGAATCCAGATTCACATGATAATCATTAATAAATTCAATTATGTTTTCAAAGGTATATGATAAGGAATTAAAAAAGTAACTATAGTCTCCATTCACATACTCAATATGATTGTGTGTAAAATAACTTGGTGAGATTTTATATATCCTCTAAGTCTTGACCTGGAAATGGTATTCATTCATGAATATTATATGAGAATTTTATTATTATATGAATGGTATCGAATAGATATTAACCATATTTCCTTAATTTATTTATATATATAAACAATGGAATGTGATATCCATGCTTTTATGATATACTGATTATATAAGTGGGTAAAAGTTTAATTTATAGGAAGAAACTTTTATTGAAAATTATAAGAATGTTTCATCAAAATATAAAATCATGGTCTTTGATACATACAGATAATGTCAGTAAATGAGGAAATTGTTTACATATTATGGAAATTTTGTAAGATAACATATGATGTTTGTAAACCCTCCTGATGTTTCCATGTAAAGATTAATGTTATTGTAATAAATTCTTAGATTTTAATGGGTATATGATAGTAAATATAATCTTTAAAAAGATTGTAAGTTTTCAAATGTTGAAAATCAATGAAATAGTTTATGGGGGTTTTATTTTTTAGTTAATTAATGATGAAAATGGATATAAAACCACGATGAAGAAAATGGGCTTCAAACCATAAAGTTGAATAAAAATAATTATATAGATATAAGTAAAGTATGTGTATTGTATTATTATTTCACAGATATAATAAGAAAAGTTATTGGTTAATAAAGAGTTATTATAATCAAATGAGATGATGTTTTCAATACTTATGTTTTATGATTCATTAGATTTTATAGTATGCCTAAAATAAATGTGAGGATAAAATGTATTATCATAGATAAAAAGAGTTTATTGTAGATATTAGTTAATGTGTGATAGATATGATCCCATAACCCTTCAGTTGAATATTTTTAAAAAAATCGTCTTTTGAAGAAATAACTATAAATAAATTGAATACCAAATTTAATATGGAATGTATGGGATTTTTTCAAAATATTCTCACAATAGAAAATATGTGTAATTTTTGGAATACAAATAATCACATATACATTATAATGATATTACAGAGAAAATATAATTTCTATGGTAATCGTGGGAGTATATTTTTACATAGATGAAGTTTTAAATTTACAATATAATTTGAGTTAAAATAAATAGTAAATTCCAATTAATACGATAAAATAGATTATGCTATTTTGGTAAAGATATATTTAAAAGATACATCTACTTATTGTAAAGAAGTGAGAATTTTCTTTTCATTCTAAAATATTTTGGGATTCATCGGTAAAAATGAATGGAAAGTGTTATATTTTATAACCAAAATTATCTTATTAAATAAATAAAATGAAAATGGTTACATGATTGAGGATTATGATGAATGTAGAAAGATTTATAAGGGAAAAAATAAAAGTTATTAACATTGTAACATTATGTGTCATGATGTAATGGAGTTTCAATTCTTTATAAAAAACTGTTAAACATTTGGAAATATAATTCATATTTCATGGAATTATTAAAACAAATTTAGTTAATAGATGTTATTCACTAAATTAGGATAGTGGGATGATATTATTATATGGTCACATAGTGATCTGGTGGGAATTACATAGGCTATAAAAGAGTTTACAACACTATAAAATTGAAGAATTTATAAGTATGATATAGTAGTCCATTATATTAGATATGATTTTATGTGTGCTTATATTGTATTTTTTTAGTTTTATTAAATAAGGATGAGAGTATAAAATGTATAATTTTAATCAAAAAAACATTCCCCACCTTATCATTATTTTATACTGGTTTCATATAGTCTTGAAGTGAAATCATAATTAACCTATTAAATTATAACTATTAGTTATCCATAATTGATGTTAATAATGGATAATTATAGGTTTGGATGAAATGTTAAGGTTATAATGATTACAAGTTATATTGGGAAATTAAATATACTCAAGTGTCACAAAAAGGGTTTTTCTAGATGATCCCTCATGTTTACCACATGGTGTTTCATACACTGTTTCATTGGTGAAATAGGAATATATATTTCATATTCGTAATTCCCTATACATGATGGTGGAATGATACCTTTCATGAGACCATTCATACATTGATAACTTCTATACATAAACCTTGAGCCTTATCTAATCAGGGGTGATGGGGTATGTTGTTGATAATTTCATTGGCTTATGCTTAAATAACATGGGATTGGTCCTCTCATATAATGAGTATGACATATGAGACCCCAATTGAGATGTTTTAGAGGAGTGTATACCCATATATAGATGAGACATGTTATGTTATTGTCTATTGATAAGGGGGGAATATGATGTGCTTGTCCATAAGGTTGTATGACATGTAAAGTATTCATTAACCTCACCAGTTTATACTCATATAATGATGAACATATGAGTAATACATTTGATATTTATATACAATGTGCCATAAATTTTAACGATATATGGGAAAAAGGAATCATATGAAAATTAGTGCTTGTATATAGTATAGGTTGAGGATACAAGTATAGAGATATATGAATTTGATGAAGACCATGTGAGATCACTTTGTATCATTCCCATCATATTTTTTTTCCAGAGGCTAACATTCACTTACATATATGAATTTAGTAATTATTATTTATTATCAATGTTATAACGGTTCATGGGGTCACACTTTATGGTTTACTGATTGGGTATTGAGTTATATGAAATTCCAAGAGATTCATTAAAAGTGATTGGAGTTTATCATTAAGGAGTTTTGGATTGATATTTACAAGGTGTTATATTTGATGTGATAGAAGGTGTAATTGATTTTAAATTTCATTAAATGTCGTGGAACATATCCAAAAGGATAGTTTGAACTTTTTTTAAATTATATTATATATGATACAATATAAGTTGAAATGGAAATAATAATGTGAGGCTTTATCATAATTTAGATATTGGTTTGAAAACCCCTCAAATCTAGTATAAACACATTCAATATTTTGGATATTTTAGTTTTTATGATATATATATATACAATTTGGTATCAGATATGTGAAATAATGTATATTTTATTTTTTGTAGAGGGTATAGAATAATGAATGTATATACTAATATCTTTTACTAACTTGAAATATTGTAGAGTACGACAAGATTATATCGTAAGGTATTATGATTTGTATAGTAATATTTATATCACGTATTTGATTGATGGTTGAAAGAAAATATTAATAATTAATGATATAATATCCCTCAAATACTATATAATCTCTAATTAATTAGGTAAAATTCATGGGATAGTTTTCATGGATGAAGGCTTACGAGGAGTTGTGACCAACATTCAATTTACTTATACATTTTGATCATATGAGTAAATGTATGAATTCAAAAGGGCCATATAAACAAGAATTACCCATTATGATATGATTTCCATATATCATCATTTTTTCCTTATGATTCTCCCTCTCCACAAAGTTCTATTATTCTCATTCCATATTTTCTAAGAGTTACTAAAATATCTTGGACTCAAAAGTAATCCCACCCAAAAATTGGGTGATTTGGTCGATTTGTTGATACAAAATGGCCGATAGACTCCATTGGGTGATTCTAAATTATAATTATTAATATAATTGTTGATGATAATAGGAGTGGTATCCATCATCAGTTTATGGTACTGAGTTCCTCATATATATTTATACATGTTTTTTCTTTCATATATGGTGATCTTGGGTTTCAAAATTCTTAGCATTTGTTTCTATAAAAAAGTATTTTTCTATCCTTAGTATCCTATCAAAGTTCTCCCTTATTTATTATCTTCTAATTCCACTTAAAAAATGGTTATAAAAACCTTAATTTCAATTTTGAATCCCCACATAGGGGTGTTTCTCTCCTTTTTTTCTCTATTATTCTTTATAAACTTCCTCCTCTTCTAATGTTTTCTAATTTTATAAGGATCAGGCCAAGAAAATATGTGTTGTTTTTCTTGTTAAGGGGAAAAACCCAAGATTACATGGGGCCTCTAATATCAACTGTTTATGTATTACCCACAGAACACAAAGCTACTATTCATTATTGATAACAAAAATTTTTCATCAGTTTTTTTAGGTGATTCAATAAAATTTCATTTCTTTCTAAAAATAATATGTGTTAGGTTGTTTCAAATATATTTTTAGTTAAAAAAAATACCATTATAAAGTTTTTATATGATATATATAGAATTCTTTCATTATTTAAAATTTGTTCAAGGGTGTTTTATAGAACTTATCATTTCATTTCTAGGCGAGTATCGTTTTTATATTTTATTTGTTTGATGAAATTCTAGCATGATTTAATGGTGAATTAATCCCAATTGTTTTTTGTAAATGAATATCTGAAAATTGTAAAGGATGAGTGTTAGGTTTTATTATTGTTTCAAAAATATTTTGAGTGACGAGATTATTTTTACATATAACTCGGTTTTAATGTAATGGGATGAACTCAAGGTGTTTTTAAAAATGGAAAAAGGGTTTTAAATGTGTTTTCACTAAATTTGATTTCCTGAAATGGAAATTATGATTTATCAGGAATTCTATGTATATATATTACTAAAAATTCTAAGGAAAATTGGCGTGTTTTTATAAAATAATGTGATTGTTAAAAATTTCATTATATCTTGTGTTAACACTCCCTTTAAAATAATTCCACGTGTAATTTGAAGTTGATAATGTTTTTTGATGCATTATAATGGAATGATTTTATGATTAATGTTATGGAAATATAAAACTCATGAATTTAGTTGAATCCTCACAGGAAGCCTTGGGTACTTAGAGGGAATCATGGAAGGTAGTATGCTAGGATTACATTTTAACCTCCCTAGTGGATGACATTAATATTTTCTAATATAGGCTCACACAAGTGCATGGTGAACTTTGGTTTGTGGGAACCACTTTAGTCTAGTCCGACATTAACTCAAACTAGTGCATGGTAATCCATTGTTAGTTGATATTCTCTTAGTTGTCCCCTTATGGGCCTCAAACTAGGTTATGGTGAGACTATGCCTAGTGTATGTTGCACAGTACTAGATATGTAAGTATAATAAAATTAGTCTTCCTTGCCTTTGCCTCATATGGTCTCTCCAACGGTGAATTGTTTAATTTTCATACACTCATACATATATTCAAATACATGTACTTAAATATATGTGAGCATTTTACATGCCTTTAATTTTGTTTAAATTTGACCTGTCCTTATTGATTTTTCTCTACAAAAATATAATTATTACTTTTAAATTATTAGGTCAAAATAAAATTGATTAATTTCTCATGTAAAGTGTAAATATTGATTCATAGAGGTATCCTACTAGGATTTAGCTCAAACACAACATACACATGTTAGTGTATGCATAGCCTTTATTTTCATGAACATTATTACAATTTTGGTTTATTATATCTATCTTAGGCATGGACCATAGAACAAGTACAAGTCTATGGAGTTGGTTTCATTTAAAGGGTTCATCTCTTACATGATGTTGTTTAGATATTCCTTTTAATTATTTCATAATTTTCATAACACTCTTTTACTATTGTACATGTTAATTAACTATCTATATTGTATCGTGTATGGTACTATGTATGATGATAATATTATGATTTGTTTTCATAATCATTTATTTATCATATATTATAATGGTTAAATCACTTCACATTTTATATGATACCATGACACTAATTTTTGGCCCAGGGAAATAGATTGTGTGCTTTTGGATTTGTGGAAGGCCAATTCAAGTAGTGTTATTGGATATCATTGGTGGATTGATAGAAATTTTATAAACTATGTGATGATAAAAAAAATAATTCCTATTAAATATTTTTGAAATAATCAAATAGAACCATTGGTTCAACAATGATAATGAGGATAGGTTTATTTTTATCAATGAAGTGCCTAAGGGGAAATAAGTTCTCCTTATAATATCACCCATCCAAAATAATAAAATATTATGATGCTATGTATCTCATATTATGTTTTATTTACAATGTACCATGGGGTCATAGTCATCATACCACTTCATTTGGCTTTTTTTGAGAGATGGAATCCATTGATTCCTTAACTCTATCCTCATTATCCAATTCATTATCCACGAACTTGTTCTCCACAAAATTAAACTAATAATTTGAATTCATTAATCCTAGATTTTCATGTTCACCCAACCTTATTTTATCATCACTCTTAGAGGAAACACTATGAAATAGAGCTTGAAGCTCAGTGGAAATTTTTTCTCTTTATCCACCATTTTAAGCATGCTCAAATTTTTTTTCTCCTAGACAACAATAGTGTTCATCACTTAATTAGTATCCATGACACCAATATTATCATTGATTATTTAATTTTAATCATTATTTAATTATTAGTTCAAATATATATATATATTAAAAATTAAACATTAAAATATATTTTTTAAAATATTTTCTTAATAATAATTTATTAATTTAAATTTAATTATTAAATTTTAATTATTAAGTATAAATTTTTATCATTTATTACAAATTTTAAATTTTAAATTTTTATTTTTAATTATTTATTAATTATTATATATTATCAAATATCTATTATTTATTATTTATTAATTAGTACATATTAATTACTAGTAATTAGTAATTACTATTAATTATTAACTATTTATTATTAATAAAATATTAATGACATGTTAATCAATATATTACACAAATAAATAATAATTATTAAATAATTATTATTTATGAATTATAATAAATATTTACTCTTAAAAAGTAATTACTAATTATATATTAATTACTAAATATGAAATATAAATAATTAATTATAAATTGAAAATTATCAATTATTTATATTAAATTTAAATAATGAATTTATTTATTATTATTTATGAATTATAGTTGTTTAGTATTAAGTATTTATTGTTTGTTATTAATTAATAATTATTAAATATAAACTATTAAGTATTAAAAATTTAATTATATATTATAATGTAATCATTGACTATTAATTTGTAATAATACATACTATATAATGAATTTACTATTTAAATCAAAAAAAATGTTAATGATCAATTATTCATTTTTTAGTATTCATTATTATTTCTTATTTACTATTTTATAAATATAAAAAAGGAATTTATAGTCAATATAGTTATTAATTATTTATTATTAACTATCATTTATATACCATTAATTATTTATCAATAGGTATTAATTGTTAATTGTTAATTATTAGATACGTGTTATGATTTATTAGTTATTAGTTAGTATTTTTCAATTATTAATTAATAATTATTATTTATTTATATTTGTTTATTATATTTATATTAATAATTAATAATTAATAATTAATTGCTAATTGTTATAATTTATTAGTTATTAATAATCCATTAATTATTAATTATCAATTACCAATTACTTTTAAATTTTTTAGTTATTATTTATAATTATTTTTTAATTTATTATCGAATAAAAATTCCCATAAATTATTGAATGTTATTTAATATTTAATAATAATTTTCTTCTACTAGTTATAATTAATTTGAAATGAATCTAGGTAAATACCCCTTATTATTAAAAAGAAAAATCATGTACAATAGGGTACAAATATAATAACTGAAAAAAACAAGAAAAGAAATAAAAATCTATAAGTAATTTTGTAAAAGATCTTGTGTATTAGCATCATCCTCTTCATTATAATCCGAGCGCCTTTTAAAAACCAATGTTGATACAGAGGTTTAGAATTTATTACCTTCTAAATCTGAATCATGAACAAATTCCCAATAATTTTCTCTAGATGCAACGACCAATGCAACAGGAACGTTAGCTCGAGCCTCCTATGAGTCACTATACACAAATATATGCACAATGTTCAAACCATTAATGTTAATACGTATAAAATGCTACACCTCAATATTAAGGGATAAATATTTTATTTCTTTTGAACTCCAATGTTTCTGATAGCTTGTGATGTACGAAACACCAAATTAAAAAACTATGGAACAATATATTATCATTAAAATGTTGTCAAAGAATTGAAAGGTAAAAATAGATGTAACTGAATTATGAAATATATATTCATAAATACAAAGAAAGATTATTATCAATGTTAATCAGGGATAAATTAAATTAGTGGAGCTAACTAATTAATAAGATCAATTTATGCATTATAAATCAACATTTTTAGAAAATGGACTTTTTATGTTTTTTTATAAAACTAATAACATTATAGAAAAAATATATTGTTTATTTTAATAATATATTAAAACCAATTTTTTTAATTGATATAGAATATGAATAATAATAGTTAATAATTTTTTTCAAATATTATTATCATATGGAAACCATTTTCATTATATTTTTATGTTATTATTTAAATGTAAAAATGTAAAACATTTTAATTTTAATTTGATAAAGAATATCATTTTAAAATTCATCGTGTCAATATTATTGAAATATTATTATTTTTTTGAATTTTTCAGTAATAGTTTATTTTTAGATGAATAATGAAAGTAATTTTTTTTACCAAAAAAAATAAAATTTATGAATTTACCATTATATAATCATGGCCTAAAATTTTATAAAATATTTTAATTGTTCAAATATATTTTTAAGGAGTAATAATATACATATTTTAATATGATTTTATTTTATAAAACATATGTTTAACATTTTATGAACTCAAGTAATAGTTGTCTCCAAAAAAAATTCATATTCACTCATATTAAAAATAAAAGTTATTCACATATAGAAAATAAATCTACCAAAATGTATTTCAAAATTTAGATCAATTTTATTATATTCTAAAATATGGCCAATTTAAATTTTGGGAATAAAATTATGACTATTAAGATTAAATTTTATGACCATGATAATCGTAATGTTGTTATTTCCAATGCATTATTTTATTGATGTTGTGTTTTTTTATCTAATAAAATAAATTGAAATATTTAAAATATTGAATATAATAACAGGTTAAAAAATATATATACTTATATTAGAACACATTTAATTATTAATCAATGCTAAATACTTCTAAGAACACATATTTGTTAAAACATTATTTTCTACTAAAAATAGTATCTCTATATTTAGCCAATGATATTGTACCAGAGTACTAAAGTATCCTTATAGGAAGCCAAAATAATCGATTTAGAACTCTATAAGGCCCCTATGGTGGATTTATGATGTGGTAGTTATGTAGGGATGATGCATGCAGGAGGTGATGTAGGTAGGGGTGCAATCCGTAGATATGTCCATAGAGCTAGGCCTTTGGGCCATCAATGATTTCAGGACAATAGGACTCTGAGATATGGAATGGGATCAAAAAAAATTAGAGTGGAAATAAAATGATAAATTAGATCATTTAGAAGCCACCGGTAGAGCTAACTATTTTTGAATAATGAGATTGTACAAAATCCACTATCGGTACCAGGCACTGTGCTGCTCTGTATGGGGCAACCCAACCCGATCGACCATTCAAGGTGGGGGGTAAAATCCAAAAATGATAAGCTAATTAGGAGAGAAATTTATAGTGTAGTTGGTAATCTTGGACTTCAGGTCATTTTCTAGGACTTTTTCCTCGGGGCCTATGGGATGTGTAAAAGGGTTCCATCTCAACCTAGATAAAAATGGGGATTATCCATAAATAAATAAAAATAAAAAGGGTATAAATATAATATATCAAATTGAAATTCAATTTACTTTTAATTATTATTTTATTTGATAAAATGTATATTAAATTTATATTCATATTATCAAAAATTCATAATAGGGGTAATTTTATATGTTTATTAAAACAAAAGTAACTAGGGTAAAAACTTGTTACCCTGCCAAAAACAAAATAATGGTAAAATTAAAAATATAAGAATAATTGACTTCAAACATGACTAAAACATGCATGGGAATACTTTTTTAAGGATTTATAGACCAAATATAATCCCAAAATCCATTATTTCATATTTTTTGATCCATTTACCCTTGAATAATGTCATTCCATTATTGAATAATAATGGGTGTTTGTAAAAGTGCCTTTTCCATATAATGAATAGGCGACATCCACCCCTTCATGAAATTTCTATTACTTTTAATTTATTTATGAAACTGTGCCATTTTAGATTAATATAAATGTATCTCAAGTAGTAACCCTCCAATCCCAAGTAGATAGCCTTAGCACTTCATTTCTAGGAAGACTTCGAAGAGAAATTTGAAGGCTCAAAATTTAGTATTACAAAATTCATATATTTTTATTCTTATAATTTACCATTACAACCTATACTAACCATATTATATAATGAAATTAGTATAATTATGTTACTTATATGGTATTATATTAATTTTGGAACACTAATTTATTCATACCCATCCTCATATAAAAACAAAAAATATTGATCATGCACTGTGTGGACTACCACCTCCACGAAGTGACATCTTCAATTATTCACCACCACCTATCTTCACTAGTTATAATGATGTAATTAAAGATTAAATTTAAAATATTTAATAACAATATTAATATTTATTTACAAATTATAATCCATTATCATTTCCTATCATTTTTTTAGAAATGAATATGTTATTTGTGCGTTGTGCGGATTACCACCAACATAAAGAAACATTTTTCTTTTTTCAACTAGATTTCAAATAATTATCCAAAACAGTGAAAATATGATGTATAAAAATAAAAATAAAAACAATAATACCATTATTATTCTATTATAATTATATTATTTCAAAATAACTAATTTCATATCCATACTCACCCACTATATTATGGCATGTTCATGTTTGGTTCAGTCTTACCACATACTTGAACAATGTTATAAAACCCTATCATGGATGAATATGGGAACTTAAATACTAATATAATAATAATTTAATAACATAATCATTATTTTTATGGTTATAAAAAGTTTATATTGTGTATTCAAATTATTATTAAAATATCATCTTTGATCATGAAAATTAACAAGATAAGATGACCTTGATTCCATTTTAAATCGACATAAGTAAAACAATACTGTCATGACATAATGGATTTATAAATGAATATAATTTAATTTATTCTAGTACCTTAAATTATCAATAAATAATTATATTTTGAATTATTGTAAATAATAACACCTCTGTTAGGTAACTAGTTCAATACCAGCAAGATAACACACACTTGATATTGAAAATATATAATTACTAACTAATACAAATGTAAAGAATTATTATAACTGAATTTTATAAGTGGTAAGAAATATGAATATTTTTTCTTAAATATATTATTAATATATCTACATTTATATTGGATATTCAAGATCATTAATGGATGTACGAAATCAAGGTATAGGGTTCTTGTCTCAAATTTTTTTTCTTGAGACATATTTCTTATTTTGCACGATGACATCATTAATATAGTGGTAGTAAATCTTAATTAATCATTATGACCACATTAATTACATTCCTAGGAATTTAAGATTCATGTCATGTTTATTCTTTAAATGGGGTCTGATTCAAATGATACCATGTTCAAAAGAATGTCTCTCAAACCGTAAAGGTTCTTACTAACTCAATTTTCTTCCATTGAGTTAAAAAAATAAATATTGAAACATCATTGTTTAGAGAATGATTTGTTCTACCAATTGAATAATTGGTATTTTATTTGGGTTCAATAATTATTCCTTATATCCCTATTTTTAAATGATTCTTTATACAATGATTACATTACTTGTGTATGAATCAAGATAATTCGAGGTGTTTTCAAAGATATTATATGTTTCTATAAAAAATTTTAATAATTTTTTGAATTTTATTAAAAAATGATCATAATTTTTTTTGGATTTAAAATAGTTGTTGAATGGAAGAAATTTCTACAAAAATTATATCAGATGGATGATTCCAGATGAAGATTTCAATACTTACAAAATGTGTTGAATTTTTATCTTTTTTTAAAAAAATAATTTGGAGTTTTTTACTTAAATAGAATCGAGAGACACATTGATATTACTATTTCAAAAATATTTTTATTATTTGAATATCTCATTCTTCTAGATTAACTGGATGGTGGGAGATATATTCTTATGTATAAAAGGGGTGGAATTATTTTTATATAAAAAGTACACACATGATGTTTGTGTTCAACGTTTATAAATATTAGTAAACAAATAAAATATTATTAATAACAGATTGGAATCAGATGAAAAATTGGAATCAGATCAATAAATTGGAATAAAACTAAAAAATGGAATTGAATTAACAAAATGGAATATGAAAGATTAAAGTTTAATAAGATGAATAAAGTGGAATCAAATGAACATTCTGTTGTATAATTTTTTACCAGTTCAATTGTTCTTTATGAATTTTTTTTAGTGATATCAAAAGTGACAATGATGTAATAAATATTTTATTATCATGAAATTAGAAATTATTTTCTTGATAATCACCTATTTTCAAGAAATATTTAATAATGGTGTGGTTTCTATAGAATTCATGAATCTTTAAGAATACCCTAGAATTGTTAATATGTATTCAAAGAAATTATTTTTATTGAGTGATTAATTTTTTTATAGAATGGGAAAATTAATTGGATTTACCACCTATTCTATTTTATAAAGGTGTGTATGATCAGCCTATACAAGTAGGTACAATTCATATTTACAAATGTTAATGTGATGCATAATTGGTTTTGGTTGGAGAAATCATGTGAACCACTAAAATTAATAGGTTTAACAATGATGTTTACACTAAGGAATATATTTCTTGAATAAAGAGATTAAAAATTTGGGGACAAAAATAGAAATAGTTATTATTGGTAATGGAAGTATGTCTTTTGAAGAAATTATATATTAGTTTTAATTGGATAAACATTTAAGATGCACATTTCCGTAGAACATTTTGGAGGAATATATAACAGAAACATATCATAATAAAATTCAGACCTATTATTTGAATGGATAAATAATATAGAAAAATATATAGTTGAAGTTCTTTCCTACACTTGGGTAATAAATTAATGAAGAACTATTTACCATGAAGATAAAGTGTGAAGAAATATAAGCAATGTAGTGACAACATTTTCAGCATGATGGTGAAGGTTTCTAATGTAACATCCCAACCCGGTTTCAACTAAATCATTTCTCTGATCTAGTTCATCAGGAGGAATCAAGCACACCTCTACACATTCCATAGGATTCTAAGTGACAATGAAGGGATATTGAATATATGTGGATAGAATATTCTCTTATATCAAAGTAAAAAAATATAAACAACTAGATACCATCCAAAGAAGTAAATAACTAGAGTTTGGAATCAATAAATAAACAGAAATAGAACAAGTGGTTATAATAAATTAAATTATATAAAATTTCAAATACCAATGTCATGCATACAAAAATGTCCAACCATTAGGCTGACAATACATATAGGTGTATATGAAGGAAAATGAAATAAATATACAAGGATCTGCTAGTAACTCTAATCCAGACCACATACCTAGTCTATAAACACCATTGAACTACCCCATCCTGATCATAATAATCCACATGAGTGGTATTGCTCGATCATGCAACACTGTTCCTCATCCCTATCCACCATTCATATTTTCTCAACCATAAAAGTAGACATAAGGTCTACAGGCAGAGCATGGTGCAAATACATGTTTGAGAAATTATAATAGTAGGCTACCCAAATGGTGAACCTATAAATATAAATTAATTAGTGCATGCCCGTGCAATATGCTCAGCTAAGACAAGAAATAAATGATAAATTAAAATAAGTAAAACATATAATTTGAATCCAAAATATATACTTGGGTCCATGATCCTGGTAAACAAGGAAATTTGATATCATGTATATACATATTTATTTGGATATATATATATATATTCCTATAAAGAGACATATATACTTAAATATGTATATACACGAGTAAGGTGAAAAAATAGCATAAATCAATAGTAGTATATCCTTGGGTCAATAATCTCGATCACCTAGACATCCTATGCAAGTGCATCGAGCTAGATGTCATTCCACCCAAGATGTGTATCATTAAGTCAATTTGTGGGTTCAAAATTCCAATCAATGTATACCTACATTTTCCACTGCAAGAAATGTATTTAAGAAAAATATGTCACCCTAAGGTAATACTCATCCAGACCCAGGGTTCTCCCGTACTCACCTCCAATCACTATAACGAAGTATTCCAAGGACTATATATGATCATCCTGTAAGTATAGAAGAAATATAGACATTATTCCATGGTCTACATGCAATTCTAGTCCAATGTCTGAACCCTATGTCAAAGTCTTTAGGCGGTGAAAACATTGTGACTTGTATAAACATTAAGGGTCGAACCCTTAGGTGCACAGTAAGAAGATCTCATCGGTGAGAACTCATGTCCATCCATTGAGGACTCTAATCATAGTGATTGTAATCATACATGTCACTTGAGAGAGAATAATCTTCCACATGTATTCAAGGAGATGAATCTCTATGTCCAACACCAAGGTTTGGTAATCGATTAGGGAGAGAATAGTCATCCCTCACACATGGATGGGAAAAATCATCTATAATTATCGTTAGATCAAGGATATAATACTCATAATTGTAACATTTCAATTAGAGGATAGCATAGTGATAATCATCATTCATAAGAGTATAATCATCCCCAAGAATCAAAATGGGGGAGGCCATGCTCATATGTTATAATCATAGGATCGAATGTTGGATCTCATGAAGCACATATGTAAATACCGATAATATATTATTCAAATATATAGATTCAAACCCACATCCTAGTTTGTACCTACTATTATACATATAAATATGAAAATAACATGGATCAGAAACTGTATCCTAGGAAATATGCAAGGGCATCCCAAAGAGATTGGAGGACACATCATGTTAAGATCATTAGCCACAAAATTGGAAGAACCTGTGGTAATCAAAAGTAAATTAGTAGTAAACATGTGAACATATAGAATGATGAGTTATGGTGTCAAAATGTTTAAATACACCACTACTACCCCATCCTCATGGGATTACAAGCATGGTGTGGGTTCTATGTTGACACCCCCTACTATCTCTACCCAAACTAGATGTACTGGATCATGGTTGACCAAACATAATTCCCCCACTTGGTTCTTCAACTCATATCATAGATGATAAATCCTACATGGGATCATAATTAAATAAGGTAAATGGAGTATTCCTACATGGGATACTCGAAATGGTCCTCAGATAGGGGAATTTTACATGGGACCCTCAATGTTTTTTATGAAAGGATATGCATCGTATAAGGGATTGTCAGAATGGTACATAAAAAAGGGATAATAATAAATATTATAGGTCAACATGTAAGAAAGGTTATCCCATATAGGACCCTCAATAATAGGAATAAGATATAGGGATCTTATATGGGATCGTCTAGGTTGAAAAATAAACTGATGAATCCAAAAGAAATCCTCATAGAAAACTAATCTCATTGCCTCTTAGGCCTATGGGGAACATCTCTCAAGGGATAAATCCTCAATTGAAGATACAAATAATTGGTCAGGGAGATATCTCTTGGTCCATATCAGATCGAGGTCTTACTCTTAGGATACATTTGGATTCTATTAAAGGAGGAACAACCACTCTATTTATAAAAATCCCAAATCACCACATAGGAGTCCTCAAATCAACCTAAGGATTTCCCCATCATAATATACGTGGAAATATACTCAAAATAGAATCATCTTATGTCTAATTCAGACTCTAGGGAATAAAATAAGAAAACCCCAAAAAGAGTATCAATGAATGAGTAGACTGTATGTTTACCCTGGTACAAGATGTGTACCCTCAAGGCCTCACCTAGGCATGTACCTCACCAAGACATGGTTTTTCAAAGCCCATGTATATAGAATTTAAAATATGTAGACGTTGTATACCATAAATGGGCTACTTGGAAGTGTAAATCACATGGCCCGAACCTGTTATGTGTCTGGTCATGTCACTCAACATGGTGCATAACTCACACATGGTCTCCCCATGTACTCTACACAGCCATGTGTCCCTACATAGGATATCTGGCTGGGTACTCTGATACATGACTGAGTCCCAGTACAGGGATTTTATAGCCAATAAATTGCGTGTTATTAAAAAATATCATATTACCCAATCTAAAATAACATAAAACATATGTTCTCAAAACCACATGTCCTGAACATATGTTTTTCTAAATGGGAAACAACCAAATTACTCGAACCTCCAGTTTCCCAATAGAAAAAATAGATCAACTCACAAGGGGTACTAAGAAGTAATATAAATGGTTTAAGACACGATAACAATAAATCTGTAGTTATTTAAGGAAAAACATTAAAAAAACATACATTTGGGTAGAATCTCCTTAAACATCACCCATTTCTACGGTCCATGCCCACAAAATGTTGATCCGACATAACTTGAGTTTCATGGTGATACAAATAACAACCCTTCTCTTTATTTCACACATAAAAATAATTTATTAAATAAAATATTCACATGAAACAACATATAAGATCGAGAGGTATTGTGTCTTTGGGTATTAGAAACATTACATAATTACTTAAAACATGAAATACAAATCATTATTGAAATCTTCTTTTACACGACAACTAATATTCCTTCGTACTTTGCATTGCATTGAATAACCTGAGGACATGCATAAAAAGGGTGAGATATAAATACTTTTAAGGGAGTATAAAATTCATAACATGAAGAATAAAGTACCTATTTAGAAATAGTCCTATCAATGGAGCATAAGAGAAACATGAACATAAAGGCATGGTATAACATGATTATCATAACATGGAAAGGTGGAAACAACATTTAACTTGATATTAAAATAATATAAGGCTCATTGAACATAGATAATGAGTAAAACCTCATTTCACATGAATTAGTATGAATAAACCCTCATTTCACTTGACATATCCTGATACTAGTATTACCCAATTCATTGGAGTGCTATCAGGGCACACCCTTCTTAATCATTTCATTTCATGCATAAGTGTGCCACATGGATCATATAACATGGATTAATTAAAAATAATATTTTATTAAATGATAAAAGTATTTGTAATTAATACATGAAAGTGTATAATCAATAAGTAAATATTCATAATGGTGAATACCCTTGATAGAGAAATGATCATGTAATTGACTACACAATGACATTGGTTTGGAAAATTGCGGTGCAAATTCAGCAGCATAGTAGTGTGACATAAGAATTAATAAAAATGGATGATGGGAGTGAAAGGGGTGTCCCATCATATGTACATGAAATTTTCATTAAAGGGTTCATATATTTACCAACATCTATAATGGAAATTATGTTCATAAAATAGAATAATTTCTATAATGTAAATGAAGAGAGTGAAATCCCTTATAAAATTTCTGCATGGTAATGTGTGTACATGGAAAACATTAATTAGAGATAAAGGGGAATATAATCATTAAAAAAAAGAAGGAATTATAGGGGATGTGAAAAATCATACACCAACATTTTTAATTGAAAATACAATGGTATAACAACATAAATAAACTTGGACAAAAAATGATAGAGGAAGAATTCCCTTATTTAAAGAGTGATCCCAAAGGCTTGAGTGGGAATTGAGAGAGGCCTCATGGGAGATTAGGGATACTAGGGAGGAATTAAGAGAGTGGAGGAAAGGGTAGGGATGTGCTCCAAGGGTTTTTAGTGAAGATGTGTGGGATATTGGGGGGGGGATTATATAGGAAAACAGAAGGAAATATTTATTATTTAGGTTTTGGACACTACACATTAAAGTAGTCAAAACCACATACCAACCCATGGTTTTTGCCTATGGTTTTTTTCAAAGGGGAAGTGGAAAAAATTATTTTATTAGTCCAATGGCCTAACTTATTACTATATTAGTCTTACTTATGTGGAGGTGAGTCACACTCTCACGGAAATCATTTTAAAATGTTAAAATGTTTTATAAGTCTTGGAGGGTCCACTAAGGCTTTGTATAATTAATAAAAAAACACAAAATAAAATTATTTTAAAGGTGGAACGTATATTGGTCAAATATCCAATTTATATAATATAATTACATCACTATTGGCTCTTTATGATGTCATAAAACACATTATATATTTCAACATTAATTAACGTTTATCCAAGAATTTGACTATCTAAAAAATAATGAAAAAATCACCGTTTGAAAATTTCATCATCAAAATTCCAAAATTAATATTATTTTTATCTAAATAATTTTGTAAATAAGTAAATTTTTCCTTTTAAAATAAAAACATATATTTATATAAAATTGTTTAGTATTGAAAAAAATAGATTTCAAAAAATAAAAATTACAATTTTATTCATAAAATTTATATGATCAATTATATCTAAAAAAATTAATTGAGTATTAATAATATATTATTAAAAATATATTTAATTCAAAAATCCATTTATTCATCAAAAAATATTTATTGATTAAAAATTAACTACAAATGTTATTTATTCTTTAAAAACCATTTACAAACAAACAATAATGAAATGAATGTATATTATTTATAAAAAAAATAATAAACATAATCATAGTGCTAGGGTATTGTTACATAACACCTTATAAAACCCTCATAAGGCCTAAGGGTATTGTGTACGATGGTGACAGACTCTTGTGGAGGCTCAAATAACATCTCTTGGGTGGTAATCTATATTAACATCCACTTCTCCCATAGGTGTTTTCCTTCATGCTTAATGTGGTGAAGCTCATATTGGGATTGGTCAAGAGTGAAGCCCAGTGACAACACTTCCTTTCCAAGCCATGAAAAATGGGCTTCGTATGGAGAAATTATACTCGATGAGGTCATCGATTCTCTTGTCTGAGTAAATTGTATTTGTTAAAGCCCTATATTTATACTAATCATGTGATCATTTTTCAAAGGCTATATTAGGAATGGTAACAATTCCTAATGGTATTTTAAAATACAAAAACATAAAACCAAGTAAGTTAAAATTTTATACAACAATTTTACATAATAAGACATTTAATTAGATCAAGAAGAATTTTCATTAATAAAATTTTGGATTATTAAAATCTTCCCCCAATAGAAAATGTATCCCTCAAAATTTCATTTCCCCACACTAAAACAGATGTGGGTAACTCCGCCTCATCACTTTCTATAGTTCCCACATTGCTTCTTCAAACATTTGATTTCTCCACAATTATTTCACCAGGGAAATTGACTTATTTTGTAAGAATTGTTTCTATACAATCTAAGATCAACACTAGCTTATTGTCATAAGAGAGGTAATTCTCCAATGGTACCATCCCTAGATTGAGTACATGAGACAGTTTTGTTGTATACTTCCTCAAGAGTGATACATAGAATACATCATGTACTTGACATATGTTCGGTGGGAGTTTTACTTGATATTCCACATCTCTAATGTGATCAAGATTCTCAAAAGGGCTTATGTATCTTGGAATAAGCTTTAACTTATTCCAAAATCTCATAACTCTCTTCCATGGTGATATATGGAAGAATACCATTTCTACGACATCAAACTCTTGGTATCATCGATTATTATCAGCAAAGCTCTGTTGTCGTCTCCGAGTAGCTTTAATGTGATTTTGTATAGTCTTAACATTCTCCACCAATTCATAGACCATTTATGGACCAAGGAGTTTTCTCTCCCCAACAACATCCCAACATGTAGGTGTTATAAACCAATTCCCATAAATGGATTTATAAAGATATATTTGGATGATAGAGTGGAAAATGTGATTGTAAGATAACTCAACCAGAGGAAAATGTTGATCCCATCTGCCTTTGAAGTCCATTGAGAATGCCCTCAACATGTCCCCAAGTGTTGGGATAGTCTGCTCAGATAGGATAACAGTTTGAGGATGATAAGACATACTAATGTTCATCTCAGTATTCTGGGCATGTGGGTGACTCTTATAGAACAAAGAGGTAAATCATGGATCTCAATCAGATACAATCGATAGTGGTACTCCATGAAGCCTTACCACTTCTACAATGTATATACATTCCGGTTGATCCAATTATACATCCTCATGAATTTTAATCAATGGTGTAGTCTTTGTAAGATTATTCATATCAACCCAGATAGAAATGTATACTCTGGATGTCTTTAGATGTTCGGTGACAATGTCCCTGGTGTTATTATCCTATTTCTATGCCATTCTCGGTAATGATTTCATCACCAGTTAGAATTCTGCCTCTCAGCATTCACTTGCTGATATAAAAGTCACTTTGATGTATACACAAAGATATCATTTTCATATTATCCCAGAAATGATTCCCATGGAGAACTTGACACATATTTATGTTCCCTGGGTGAATGGAGAACATCAAACTATGTCCAACATCCAAAATTTCTCTCTTTAACTCCAGATTTGATGAAACACATAGTCGTGACCCAAATTTTATAATTCTTTATTCATTAACATTGAACACGAAGGATTTTACTTCTATAATAGTTTCCACATTCTTTTTAATTCCCACATAATCCTTTTGACCATACTTTAACCATTCCAAAAGAGATAGTTGATCAATCATATGTGAAAGGATTTATGAACGTTCCCTTCTTTATAATTACCATGACAATCATTATCAAATATAAGAATATTGGATCTTTTTCAATTATCATAAATGATATAATTACTAGGACCTTTCAACTTAGAGAATCTGCCAACCTATATTATTTCCTAAGGTGGTAATGGATTGAGTAGTCATAGTCGTTGATCAGCTCTAGCCAACATCATTGGTGCATATTCAACTCTTTCTATGTGAATATATACATGAGACTTTTCTGATCAATGTATATTTCACACTTCTTACTAAAAAGGTAATGTCGCTAAATTTTTAAATAGATGATTACTGCATCCAACTTCAGATCATGTGTTGGATAGCTTTTCTCAATAACTATTAATTTCCTTAAATCATGGGGAATTAATTTTTCATTTTTCATCAACACACAACCCAATCCCTTCTTTGAATAATCCCTAAATACCACAAAAATTTATCCACTTGTGGGTACTGTGAGCACGAGCGTAGTGATAAGACTCATTTTCAACACCTTGAAGCTCTCTTCGCATTCAAAAGAGGTTTGGAAAATAATGAAAAATTTCTCACAAATCGGTGATAATATCTAGCTAACCCCAAGAAGATATGGATGTCCATTACCAATGTTTTCCTCGAACATACCTCAATTACAACTGTCTTAGGGGGATCCACAAATATCCCATTTCTGGATATGATATGACCCAAGAATGGGACCTAATTTAACCAGAACTCAGTCTTTCTGAACATTTCACAGTGCTTCTCCTTTTGAAAAGTATCTAGTATAGTGCATAGATGCTCCTTGTTCTCCTCCTTCATTTTGGATTGCATTAGAATATCAACTACAAAAACATCAAAAAAAATTTTGAGGTAAAATCTATACACTATATTCATTTATTCCATGAATATTGATAGATCATTAGTGAGTTCGAAAAGAATTATTATGAATTCCTAGTTCCCATATCTTGTACAAGAATAAGTCATGGGGAAATCCTTTTTCTTCACCCTTAGTTGATAATATCTAGACCACAGATATACCTTGTAGAAGTATTGTGCTACATGTACCTCATTGAACAAGTAATCAATTCATGGTTGATGATACTTGTTATTTATCGTGATTTTGTTGATCTCACGATAATTGATGAATAGGAACATTGAATCATACATCTTCTTGATGAAGAGGACTAGTGAAACCCATTGTGAAACACATGGGATTATAAACCCTGTATCCAAATTCTTCTATTTTTTTTTCAGTTCCTCAAGACCCAAAACAACCATTATATAAGTAGTCTTGGATATTGGAAATTCCCCCAATATATGATCAATTTGTAATTCAACATATCTTCTAGGAGAAAGATCTCAAAATTATTTAAGAAACACTTCAGTGAATTCTTCACAATAAGAATGTCTTCAAGGATGGTTTCATCCTTAGGATCAATATTCTGAGAAAGATAGGCATGTTCATGGTGAATTAATATCTACAATTGAGATGACGTTGCTAAAGAAGATTCATCCTCCTCCTTTCACTTGTATAGAATGGTTGGTTGATTCTCCAAATGTTTATAAATTTACCTCTCATTGAAATTTATGTTTTCTCTATATATGACAATCCAATACATGAAGATAAATGCATGAAATTACACCAGAGGGAGTGAGATATGTCTCTCTGGAAAGTTCAATGCACAAATTATGATAGGGGAGGAGTTTTATTCATGGGATGCAATGATTTTCCATTTTCCGTTCTCACTGACATCTTCACTTCCATAATTTTTTGTGGTGTTGGGATTGTCATACTAAACATTCAGAATATAAAAGATACCATAGCACCAGAATAAAAAGTATGATTTCTATTATTGAATGAATAACCAGCGTACCTATCACCACATCGTTTTTAGGGTTCACTTATGTGGTAGTAATAGAAAAATATGTCCATTTGTTACATGATGGTTTTTGGATGCCTTCAAAAACACTTATCTTAGGGTACTGGTTTTCATAGTTCCATGGTTGTTTTCAATTAAAGGAATGAACAAAGAATTGAATGTTTAACGGAGCATTCCTCTCCCCTTTCATAAACACGAGTTTTTCTTGTTGGCTGTTAATGGCCATGTTCCCTTCTCTTCCACACCTAAAGAATTTCCCCATCCAAATTTTTCCATTTATGGGGTGATTCTATCCACCCATTTTTCAAGAGGATTTCTATATTTCATTAGTACCATTGGATTTATCTATCAGACTACTAAAATTAAAGTCCACCATACACTTCTTTTCCCCACGATACCCCTGAGATTTTTTGTTCTCCATTTCGACTTTGAGGGAACATCCGAAAATTTCCTTTTATCTCTCAAAGTCATAGATAGATAGGGTCTTCGGTAGTCTACCTTTCTTCTCAACAAATAAGTGTCCAACCATGCATTTGGGGTTAATGACAAAGATGGAGGCATATCGTAAAATCCTTATGATGTTTTCCTTCATATAAATTGATCTATTTGTCACCTTTTTTATTGGGGGCAATGAAGTCCCTTTCAATATTAAATAGGAGGGTGATAGTAAAATATTTAACAAAAAGAATTTTTTGGAAATACCTTCATTCCAACACCTTGATCTCCCCCCATGATTCGTATTTTTGATCAACTTCCACCATTTATCAGCTTCTCCCTTCATACAATAAGCATCCAGAAGAACCTTTTCATGTTGAGAACATTAAAGTATGGATAATTTCTTTTATTGGAGTTTATCCATTTTTCAATAATGGAGGGATCATATGATTCATTAAAAGTATGCAGCCTTTATGTCATGATTCTCTTGATTTTCAATTTTTCTTTCTTAGGGCGGTTGAAAATTCCTCTTGAACCGTGTTTTTATTCAAAACATACGATAACTGAGAGTGTATCATGGAAAAGTTCATGATTCCCACTCATATCGGATTGAGAATCTCATTAGAAAAATCATCACATTGATCTTCACATCAGTTGTTAGCCTGAGTCCTCCTATTACCAGCCATTGGATTTAATAAAAAGAAAGTTAGGGGTAACACATAAAGGGTAATCCAATGACCAAAAACAAGAGGATTTATAAATTACTTTTATATCCTTGACTTTTCAATTTATAGGCATCAATCTATGTTATCCATGATCTAATTCCCAATATATATTCGTAGGATAATATTCTTATTCCTTTAATAATGGTTTGTACTAAACTTGTTAATTTACCAAATAATATTCCCTAGGATTATCATAACCAAAAGTGCAGCAAGGCCCATTTTCATGCACTAGTTCCTGTTCGAGTCTCCCTCAAAGCGGTGTTTTTAGGCATTACCCCGGGATACATCTGTACCAGAGCTTCCTCTACCTGCTTGTATCCATACAAGGATGTATTTTCTTGAAAAAACACTTACTCAATACACACCAATTTTTTTTGAATGTTTTTATTATACATAGTTTTGTCCCTAAGGCTTTAACTAGGGTTTTATAATCCTAATCTCAATAATAACAAAACCTATCCTCTGATACCAACTATAACAACTCTTCTCTTTATTTCACACATGAACATAATTTATTACATAAAATATTCACTTGAAAAAAACATATGATTGATATTTATCGTGTCTTTTGGGTTAGGAATATTACATAAGAACTTAAAACCTGAAATACACATCTTTTTTGAAAACATATTTTACATGACCACACACATTTCTTCGTACACAGCATTTCATGGGATAACCTGAAGACATGCATAAAAAGGGAGAGCTATAAATCCTAGTAAGGGATTAAAACAATCATAACATTATGAATAAAATACATGTTAGTAAATAGTCATATCAATGGAGCATAATAGAAATAAGAACATAAAGTCATGATATATCATGATTGTCATAACATGGAAATGTGGCAACAACATTTAACATGATATAAGCATGAGCCTACGCTCATTGCACATGGAGCATGAGTAAAACCTAACTGAACATGAATTATCATTAGTAAATCCTCATTGCACATGATATTTCATGATACTTGTCTTTATCCAATGCATTGGAGTGCTATCTTGGCGTCACCTTCTTAATCATTTCATTTCATGCATATGTGTGCCACATAGATCAAATAACATGAAATCATTAAAAATAATCATTTATTACATGATAAATGAATGTTTAATTAATACACGAAACTCTATAATAAATAAGTAAATGTTTATAAAAGTGAATACCTTCTATAGATAAATGATAATTATATTCACTACATAAGGACTTTGTCTGGGAAAATTGCGGTGCAATTTCACCAGCATAACAACGAGACATAATAATAAATAAAAATGGTTTATGAGAGTGAAATGGGTGTGTCATAATATGTACATAAAATGGACAGTAATGGGGTCATACATGTACAAATATATGTTAGGGAATTTTTATTCATAAAACAAAAGAATTTCTTGAATGTAAACGAGGAGAGGGAAATCCCCTATGGAATTTGGCATGGTAACATGTGTAAACGTGAGGAATTAATGATAGATAATAGGGTATATCATAATTAAAACATAATTATGGAATTATAGTGGAGGTGAGAAATCATACCCCAATATTTTTAATTGAAAATACAAGGGTATATCAATATAAAGATACTTGGACAAAAAATGAGAGAGGATGAAATCCTTTACCTGGAAGTGTGATTCCAAAGACATAGGAGGGGCTTGAGATATGCTTATTTGGACCTTAGGGAACCACGGTACGATCTTATAGTTATAAGGGATGTATAGGGACGTGATTTAAAGAGTTTTAGTGAAGGGATGTGGGATCTTGGGAGGGTTTCTATAGGAAAAGAGAGGGAATTCTTTATTAATTTGGTTTTGGACACTACACATTAAACAAATGAAAACCAAAAACCAGGCCAGGTTTTTTCCCATGGTTTATGCCAATGGGTAGTGGAAAACATTATTATATATGTAAAATGGACTATATTATTATAATATTAGGCTTTATTAAGTGTAAGTGAGTCACACTCTCAAGAAAATAATTTTAAAATGATAAAATGATTTATAATTCTTGGAGGGTCTACTAAGGCTTTGTAAAATTAATCAAACAAACATAAAATCACATTATATTAATTGAAAAAGATTTGTTTTCATAACAACATATTTATTACTTTTTATTACAACACTTCTGGGTCATTATGATGTCATAAAAGACATTATATATTTAAACGGTATTTACTTTTTACCCAAAAATTTGTCTCTCTTAGAAAAATATGAAAATTTCCCTCGAGGATGATTTTGATTTATGATTCCAAAAATAATATTCATTTTATCTAAATAATTTTCTAAATAATTTAATTTTTATTTTTAAAATAAAAATGTCATTTATCTAAAATTTATGGGGTTTGACAAAAATGACTTTCCAAAAATTACAATTACAATTGTATTCATAAAAATTATGTGATCATTTATATTTAATAAAATGTAAATTAGTAATAATAGTATTTTATTAAAATTTTATTTAATTCAAAAATCAATAAAATCATCAAAATAGATTCTTTAATTGAATATTAACTAAAAATACTATTTGTGATTTAAAAACCAATTACAATGTAAAAATAATGAAATGATTGTATATTTTTTTTACAAAAAAAATAAAGAAAATAATCATAGAGCTAGGGTATTGTTACATAACCCCTTATAACACTAGAATATGTCCTACGTGTAAGGTGTGCAATGGTGACAGACTCTTTGGGAGGCTTATATTATATTGCTCGGGTGGTAATATCACTTAGCTTTGACTTCTCCTGTATGTGGTTATTTTCAAGCTTAACGTGTTAAATATCAACTTGGGATTTGTCCAGAGAAAAGCCCAGTGATGCCACATCCTTTAGGAACTTTAAAAATGGGCTTCATATGGAGAAATTCTATGTTATGAGGCCATCACTTCCTTTGTCTAAGTAAATTAGAATTTTTAAAGCCCTATATTTATACTTATAATGTGATGAATGTTCAACGACTATATCAGTAACAATAAAATTTATTAAATGTATTTTAATATCCAAAACCAAAAAACAAAGGATGTGCATATTTTATATAACCATTTCACATAATAATACATTTAATTAGATCAAGAGTACTTTTCATTAATAATGGTTTGGGTTGTTATAGAACATATATCCCCCCTATATCTTTCTATCTCTATCCCTCTCCCTTTATGTTTTGATCACATAAAAAATAAGGATCCCCTTGGTGGTGTACATGAGTATTGAGGGATTTAATATAGGAAAATGAAATTAAAATAACAAAATGAAGAAAAAGAAAAGGAAAATAAAAGGGGTGCCGACCAGCCCCCGATTCCTAGCTTGATTTTATGCCCCACCTAGGAAAAACTCCCCATTATAGACTCAATGAAGAAGATAGAATCTCGATGCGATGCTCCATTCACAATATATGGTCGAATTAACATAATTGAGTAAATTAATATTTAATTTTTTAAATATTAATTATTAATTATTACAGTAATATTTAACAGGATGAAAATCCACCAAAATCATGCCTTAGGGCAACCATCATATCATGGGATCGTTAAAGTGGTCATAAAAATTATTCATGGTCATCTGCTTTATGATAAAATTTCTATTTTACTCCTTACAAGAATTGGAAGAAAAAAATCAACTTTCTACTCAAAATTCACGTCCTAAAAAACATGATTCATTAAAATCTCCCGAACATTAACCTTGTCAACCCCAAAAACCCTTTGTGGAAAAAACCACCATCTTGATTTTGACCTGAGAATCTATACTACAACACCATATCAATTGTGCAATGAATTGTCCTAAATTTTCAACAATATTCTCCAACAATGGAGATATTCAACTATGACCGATTTGGTACTTACTCACATAGGAATACCCATATCTTCTTCTCAAAACCAAACTAATAGCTCAATGCCTCATAAAAAATACATAATTTCAACTAAAAATGAGAGTCACCGCCCTCAATGGTTCCACAGTGAACTCCCCACCTAAGGCATATCTTATACCACACCTCAAGTGAAACTTCAACATGTTTCTTCAAACTATGAAGGACATTAAATAATAAAATAAGCTCAACATATATCTTATTCTCTCTTAGTGTAATCAAGATGTTGTCAACATATATCATGATCATCTATAACTTGGAGTAAACTATGATTCCATTGAAAGGAATGTAGAAATATCCATCTCTATGTCACACTCATAGAAAATATGCTACACCTACCATTATCCAACAGCTAACACAATGTATTCAATAATTCATGTTCAGGTCCAAACATGAGTCAACCATATTATAGAACTTGATTCATTCCCTATCTCACCTCTACCATGTAGGGACATTTTTCATTTATCGAAATCTCTCGGGATACCATTTCCCTAAAATGTCTTTGAAAACATCAGTCCTCACCACACACATGACCACTCACTGATCAAATAAATAAATTTTACCATGCACTACCAAATTATATCATTATCACCTGAATCATCCTCCAATGAGTTGTCTATCACAATGCTTTGATGACCATTCTTCAAGACACATCTGTTTAATTATCCAAGATGATTCATTATAACTCCTCTTAAAAAATAACTTCACCGTTGAAAAAATTAATTTCATAGTCACCCATAACCCAACAAAATTTCAGTCATGATAGTTTATATACACTCTTACTAAATTAACAATAGTAGAAACACTGGTCGACCTGGCCAGGCACCCAAATAGTCTTGCTCATTGAAATTAGTATTGATACCAAAGCTTCGTGTGTTCTTATCAAAAGTTTAAGAAATCAACCAGACTATATTGAAAACCTCAATTACCTACAATTCATCATTATATAAATAAAAATATAACCAATCACACTGTCTAAAAAGGCATTCATTAACCCAGACCAAACTCACTAGTAGTTTTTCATTGATAAAAATAAAATGTCATGCTATTAGTGACTTATTCAAAACTAAGGGCTTCAAGGTCTTCCACCTAGACCTACTGAACATGTCCCACAATAAGGTCACAAGTTATAACCACTTAGAACAAAATATCAAACCACTATAAAGAAGTTGTGATCACAAATACCTATAAAGGTAAAAACTATCAACAATGCATAAAAGTTCCCCAATCCTCTATGAGAATACTAATAAATAATGAATCCCTAGAGGTGAGGAAACCAATAGAGAAGAGATATTAAATTGTCACTCACTAGGATTCTGAATATGGTAATACCCCTTTATGGTCAAGTTTACAAGAAACGTCCTAGTAACTATCAACATCATACTCATCAATCCAACAAGATAACCACAATGATGGTTGGTTAAATGAAATTCAATAGAAATTTTTATATCAAAACACAATATAGATTTTTACTGATACATTAAATAAATGAACCAAAATAACCATTAAAGGGGTATAACACATGGAAATGATGTTTTCTATTGACCTAAAAGGGTCACTATACCCTCCATGCATGAGGATTGAGTCATCAACAAGACCATGAAACAACTCTATGTAGATCCACACCACCTTCCATCAAAAGGAAATATATATGAAAGTCATCTAAATTGAGTATAATTACACCAAATACCTTTATAGGAAAACACCATTTAGGTTTTTATTGAAACATTAAACAATTGTCCTCTATCATCAGTATAATCACACACTAGAAGGAATATCACATGTGAATTATACGTGACATATATAATGTATTATACGCCTCTTACCTTTGTCATCTAAGAGTCAACATAATTTCCTGGGGTCTTCCCAATAATCCAAGATCCAGAAATCCATAATAAATCATAACATCCATAAAACCAATGTGTTTTTCAGGATTTCTTGATGGAATTTATATTTTTTATTTTTTTAGATAATTCCATTTTTAGATGTGTTGAGAGGGATCCCTTACATAGCCCATATTCCTAGTCGAATATGTCATAATATATGGCCTGAAGTCTCAATGCCCCTAAAAAATAGGAACTAATACTCCAAAACATTTTTTTCATTAATGGAACATATCTACCCATCTCACATGGATGATTGAAAAGAAATTCCCTATGAAAAGATTCACATTGTGTTGTACTGATTGTCATTTCTATAACCTCTCATTCTTGAATCTTGTTTTCCTATTGGGGGATGATACCACTCTAATTCCTCATTTGGGGAATTCTACCATGTTCCTAGATCGTATTCTTATAACCTAGAGGTCTAGTTTCTAGAAATCATTTTATACACCAAAGAAAATTTTGTATTATCCTTCCCGCTAAATTCATCGATTCTCGCATTATCCCGGTATCAACACATTCCCGTATAATCCCTACATAAACAAAACATCATTAATTACACAAGGGTGCCTTCCAAGATTTGATCATGGGTATTTTTTATTCCAATAATGAGTCTTTACCACTCATGTACAAGCTGATTGTCACAACATATACAACGCTCAAGGAAAACATTGTATACAACTATAACATTTCAAATCAAGACAACAGTACCATAACTCTAGAAACTAAGTTTTCCTACTAGAATAGGCGTTCTCAATGAAAAATTTTGATATCCATTATAGGTCCCGAGACATTCATAATACTCATGTCTACCATATACCAAATAGTAATATAATAGGAAAAGAACAGGTCTAATTCCAATATGTAACATCCCAAATTATATTTCACTATACTAATGCTCTGATCTTGTTCATTACAAGGAATCATGTTTTCCTCTCCATACTCCTCAGGTTTCTAAATAGCACTGAGGTCCAGGGGTGTGTCTGTAGATACACTATGACCTCATATCCGAGTAAAAAATAGTGAAAATAACAAAATAACATCCAAATAAGTAAATAAATAGAGTGTAGAAGTATAAAATTAACTAAAATAGAACATCTTTTAATAATATATGAAATGATAAAAAACTTTGAAATAGCCATGTCATACATACAACACTAGTGACCAAATACTGTGACCATACATGTTGGAGTATATAAAAAAACTGAAATAAAATTACAAGGATATGTAACTAACTATGATCTAGATAACATACCAGGTCACCAAAAACTGTTAAACTACACAATCCTAATCAGTGGAATCCAAAGGAACAGGTTCATTCTATCATGCATAACTAGAACTCAGCCCTATACACCATGAATTATTGATCAACCTACAAACCAGAAATCAGGTTTTCATGAACACCATGGTGCATGTATATGAAATAGAAATAATATGATTAAGACACCCCAATAATGAACCATTAATTATGTTTCCATAATTTCACACTCATGGAATATGCTTAAAAATATGAGACACAATTGATAATGTAAAATAAGTTAAAAAAATAACATGAAACCATGGTTGATACCTTGTTTTGTGATCCCGATCAACAAGGAAGGGTGATTTCATGTATATCTGTATTTATATGTGTAAATGTGCATATTCAAATTCATATACACACATATGTAAATATGACTATAAATGAGTAAGGTGAAAAAAGTAATATAAATCAACAACATTAAATCCTTGGGTCGGTAATGATAATGACCTAGACATCCTATGCTAGGGAATTAAGATGGATTCCATACCACTCAATCCATGTATCCTGAATTTTATCCCTGTTTCTGAAATACTAAACAATGTATACTTACATTTTTTACATAGAAAATTTCTATGAGAAAGATCATCACTATTGGGGGAATAATTGTATGAACCCTATGTTCAACCATACTAACCTATGATCACTATAATGAAGGATTAAAGGGAGTAAATCTCAACATGTAACATGTATGGAAAAGATTAAAATTTTAGAATATGCCCACTATGTAAATTCAGTCTAATGTCTGAGCACCAGGTCCTAGTCCATGGGTGGTCAGGAAATTGTTACTCTGATGAACCCTAGTGTTATATCACTTAGGAGAACTGTAAAGAGATATCACTAGTGAGACATCATTCCCACCCATTGAGGTCTCTAATCAGGGAGAGTGTACTCATCATTATAACTTGGGAGAGTGAAATCATCAATGATTATTCAGTGATGTGAAACATCATGTACAACATCATAAACTGGTAATCAATAATGGAGAGAATAATTATCCCTATCATTTAAAAGTGAAAAATAATCTATTATTATAGTAATATTATTTTCAGTTTAATTATCCTAATCACATGTCAATAAAAGGAGAACGACATCATCCCCATCACTCTAGATATCGTAATCATCCATGAGTATCATTACTAGGGATTCTATGCCCGTATGTCATAATTATAGGCTCAAAATCTAGATCCTAAGAAGCACCTATAGAAATACCAATAATATAATAATCAAATATACATTCTCAATAGAGATATCCTAGGTAGTACCTATAGGTATACAAATAAATATGAAAATAACGTGTCTCATAAGTAAGATCCAAGGAATTATGTCTATTTATCACAAAGAGAAAGGAATATGTGCACCTCAGACTCATTGGACACCAACCAAGAAGCACCTCTGGTAGTCATCATTTCATCACCTGTAAATATGTGAAAGTATAAAATAAAAATTTAGGGTATACTAATTCCTAAAACCTCCATTATGGCCTCATCCTCATTGGATTACATGTTTGGAAAAGGTTCTATGGTGAAACCTTCTACAATATATATCCAAATCCATTGTACTAGATCATTTTTAAATAAACATCGAGTACCCACTAGGTCCAGCATGTAATAACATAGCTGAGGCGTCCTACATGGGATCCTCGATAAAGATGGTAAAAGTAGGATTCATAAATGGGATCCTTATAATGGTACATAGAAGTTAGCAGCCTATATGGGACCCACAAAGTTATGTAAGAAGGAAGAGGCATCCAATATGGATCCCCAGAATAGTATATAGGTAAAGGGGTCCTATATGAGAATTTCTAGGACTGTATGAAAGAAAATGTAAACCATAGAGGTCCCATGGTAATAGGAATAATATAGAGGCATCCTATATGTGATCCTTTACATTGAAACATAAGTATAGGAAACCCTAAAGGTTCCTTAGAAGAATATAAACTCACAACTTTAATTTCTAGAAATAAAAATATCACAAGGGAGACATAATTAAAGAAATACACATAGGCATTGGTCATGGAGATGTCCCATGGACTGTCTCAGATCTAGGTCTCACTCTCAAGAGACAACTTGATTTAGTTACTGGAGGAAAAACCAATTTGTTTAAGAAAACCTAAATCACCACCAAGGAGTAATAAAATCACTACAAGGACATAGCCATCATGAGCTACACATATAGAAAAAAATTGGACTCTTATTATTTATAATTTCGAATCCAAGGAATGAATTAGGAAAAACCAAAAAAAAGGTAGAAAATAAGGCATGAACAACATGTGTACCCTAGTACACTATGTTTATCCTCATGGTCTCACATGGAAGTATACCCCAGTCAGACATGCCAAGTCAAAGCCCATGAAAATGATGATTAAAGGATTTACTTGACATGTACCCTACATGGGGTATGTACCCATTTTCCTGATATGGCATGGTCATGTAACACTACATGATGTTTAAACCACACAGGGTCTCCACGTGTAGTCTACACGACTATGTTTTTCATACATAGGCTACTTGGCTGGGTACACGGATACATAGGCAAGCCCTAGTACAGAGTCTGCACTTCAAAAATATCATGTTCCCTAAATAAGATAAACACACAATGTTTATTCTCTATACAGTATGCCATGTACACTTGTTTCCTTAAGGGAAAACCTCCCATATAGCCTGAAACACCCCCAAACTGATCATACCACAAGGGGTAAAAAGAATAATATAAGGGGTTTAAAACATGAAAATTTTAAATCTATAGTTATTTGATTCCATTCATAAAATTGTACACCATTGGTAGAATCTAAAAAAGAATCACATGTTTATGTGTTCCGCGACCTCCACACATCGATATAGCATGTATTAAGATTTGTAGCGGTACTTCTCTTCCTCTATATATCTTTATCACTCTCCCTACCCCTTTAGATCTTAGTTTCATGATGAATGAGTTTCCCCTTGGGGGTTTAGGTGATAATCTATTGAACTAAAAGAAGAAAACATAAATGAAAAGAAATAAAAGGATAAAAATAGAAGAAAAAGAAATGGGGTTCCACCCCAACTCTGACGTCCAACATGATTTTATTCCCCACCATGGATGAACTCAACATTTTGTACTCAAATAAAGACAAATAATCTCAATATAATGCAGAATTCAAATTATATGGACAACAAAACATGGTAGAATAAATTATTATTTAATTTTTTAAATATTAATTATTAATTATTCATCAATAATTCAAACGACAAGAAAATTCACCAGATTCTTATCAAAGGGTAAACACGGTATCCTGAGAATAAAAGAGGAGTCATAAAAATTATCGGAGATTATCTTCTAGGTAAAATGTTCCATTTTACCCCTTAAAAGCATCGGGATGAAGTAATTCAATTTTCTATGGAAAATTGTAGTCCGGAAAACATGGTTTGTTACACCTAAATTTTTTATAGAACCATTGTGACATCTTATTTGGGAGAAAAGAACATGCAATATATATTTGATAATAATTAAGCACAATTATTAGGATATTCTCTACTTACTGTAATCATATAAAAATATTTTTATTTCTAGTGGATTTTGAGGAACTGGATTATTTCCAAAAATTACAAGGACTTCTTACTCTATTGGAGTGGGAACCTTGAAATTTGTTTCCTATGGGATGAATTTGTGTTTTTAGATTGTGTGATTTAATAAATCATTAAAAAATAATTTAATTTTGTTTCATAAGAATGAAATTATAAAAAAAAGATAACTAATTCACCCCCTATATCTCCTAGTGGTCACACAAATCTGGTTTAGTACTTTCATGTGGTAACATGGTGAATGATTCATTCATTAACTCTTAAATAATGTTTACTAAAAAAGAATTTTCTATGGATATTCAGAATTATATAAATAATAAGGATATTCTAGTTCTCAATGGAATTAAATATCATATTAAGAAAGACAGAATGTTGTCATATATTATGTACCTTGTTTATTATGTTCTCTATGTTGCTACAAATAGTTTTCATCTTCAAGATAATAATTCTCTCCTTACAAATATTGACAAGATGAATTTGGAAAATAACATGTGATATAGAAATTATATAATTTACTAACTATTTGAAATTATGTTTCATATATTTACTGGAGTTGGAATAGAATATGTAATATAGGATAAGTTTAAAAATACCTTTGAAGGAAAATAGAAAATTAAAAGTGAATGTTAAAAATATGGAGGTTTAAGTATGATGATCTTACTAGGGGTGATTATGAATCCATTGGTGATATCTTTAAAATGGGTAATTACATTATAATCACCATAAGATGTCTTAGTGAGTAGTTATAATATTCAACCACTATTGAAACGATCTTATTAATTATTATTGATATATTTGATTCTAAATATTCGTAATTAGATGATTGATATCCAAAAGCTCAATCTCTAGATTGTATTCACAATACAATCATAACTTAGGAATTGAGAATAGAAAAGATTACAAAGAAAAAATAAAATTATCATAATGAAATTTACATTAAAGCTGTTAGGAAATGAAAATATAATAAATTAATAAAAGATAAATAAGATTATTTATATAACACTGAATATGAGTTTAGTAAATTTTTTGTTAAATTTATGTCGTTTTTTATAAAAAGGTGAAAAGAGGCATATAAAATTATAAGGGTAAGTGACTACGGAAATGGATTGATTTGCGAGATATTGGGAAATTTACTGCAAATTTTCCATGTTGAAAAAAAGAAGAATAAATTTAGGTAGATTAAATAAATTAAATATGATTATTTAATAAGATGTAAATAAAATCATTGTTCCATCCTAGGGGAAAGGATTATAAGTTCTTAAAATACAAAAAAGAAACTATTTTTCTATGTGTGATGAAGTCAATAGCTTTAGTGATGCTTCATCTAAAACAATTATATTACAAAAGTGAATGATGAAAAATTCACCAACGATGAAAAAAACAACTCAAATGAAGAATAGACTTTGATATTTTTTATAAAAAGGATAATGATTAAATAATGTCTTGTAAATAGTATAATACTTGAAAGAGGGATCAGAAAATTGAAAAAGGAAAATGTTTTAAAAAAATAATAATAAACATTTTCATAAAGATATATCCATTTTGATAAAATATATGGATAATACTAGAAATATGGTTGATGAAATTATTAACCTCTACATTGATCATGAATACAATTTAATGGTGTTGGAGGAATGGTTAGAACATATTCACGAAAAAAAATTAAAGATGAGAAAGTAGATATAAATTTATAAAAATCAGTTAGAAAAGTTTGGGAATGGTATTAGAAGGTTAATCCTATGAAGGATCAAAAAATTTATCATTAGAGGTTGATAAAAAAATGTATATTAACATAAGAATAATGATTTTAATAAAACTATGTACGTAGATAAAACATATAGATCTAAAAAACCAGAATTTTTTTAAAAAAAATTATGAACTTATAGTTTATAATACATGTGATTCTATTAGGGATGAGAAGAAACATAAGGTGAAGAATTAACTCTCCATATGTGACCAAATATTTTGTTCATAATGAAATATATATTTCAGAGGTATGAAAGTTGATTAAAAATAGAAACAAAACTCTGAATAGTATTCATGTTATTGATGGAGATTGGTCTTATATGGTTATTATTGAAATTGTGGTGGATTTTGTTATACAAAATATATGATTTTGTTTAGCCATAAAATTATATAGAATCCATAATAAGCTGAAGGGAGAGTTATAAGGGTAGTAAACCCACTCCAAAGAGAGATAAAGAGAAAGTTAGTCACAATACTAAAAATTGATTCCAACCGTTGGAGATTATTTTTGAAAGATGTGATCAACCTGGATATATTGAAAAATTATGTTTAGATATAATGCCTGAAAAAAAATTATATTGGAAAAATATCAAAATATATGTGAGAAAATATAAAAAATAAAATATAAAATCCTTATTTTTCGAAATAGTTCTCAAATATAAAAAAGCGGAGAATTACCTGATTTTGTATAGTGGGTGTTCTTCGTAAATGATATGATACATGTTGTTGTTGAATAATTTAAAATACTTTAAACAAGGTAAAATGAAATTTGTAAATCACAAGTCAAATAGAATCTATGGTGTTGGATAAGAAATTATTGTGGAAAATTTTAATTCCAAACGATCCTTTTTTTAAAAGGTATGAAACCGAATTTTTAAGTGTTTTTTGAAACTATGAAAAAGAAAACAATTTTTTTTAGAAAATATAGGGTTGAATTTAAAATTAAATAATATGAAAAAGTTGATAAATGTGTCCAATTTACAAAGGTATTTTTTCTCAATTTGACGAATCACAAATTCCATGTTATCTAAGCATTAAGGAACAAAATCATTTTTGATATAAAAAACGTGGGTATATGTTTCAGAGGTGAATTATGAAAAATACAAATAGATAAATTATTCATGATATTGTGGATATGAAAATAAAATGTTATTGGATATAATTAAATTTCTAGAAAGGGATGATTGAAAACTCAATGCGTAATAAAATTGAGATATATTCAACCCATCCCTTGGAGATGATACATTCTGATATCTTTCTCCCATGATTAAATAACTAACATAAGGATATAATTATTTTAATTATTTCATTTATGATATTACTCTCATTAAAACTAATATTTTTCTAAGACATACAATATATTCTATGAATTTGTTTCAATATTTTATGAGAAGCTTGGAAAATGAGTGTTGATGTTATATAAAGAAAATTTGTACTCAATATAGTGGAAAATATATAAGTGGAAAATTTAGAGACTATATTAAAAAACAAGGAATTAATCATGATTTTTATACACAGTACACACCACTATAAATTGTTGTTATTTTAAGAATAAATAGTATTCTATCGGTTATGGCACAAACTATGTTGATCAGACATAATACTTCTCATTTTTTAGAGGAAATTCATTAGAGAAGTATTTTATATTCAAAACCAATGATTCTAAAAGATTAAATTTGTATGTATCTATATAAGATGTATTATAAATAAACCTAAATATTGAAATTTTCAATGTATTATTAAATTCAATGGTTAAAATATTGGGATGTTTTATCAGATTAGTGTTGCTAAAATATTTCTTGGCAACCCTCATAATGGAAGATGATACATGTGATTTAAAAAAAAGTATGGAAGATGATTTATTTATTATATGTGAATGATCATGAACAATATGATAAAATTTTTCTCAAAAAGTTAAATATTTAGAATAAATTAAAAAAGAGGCGGTTTGAGTTAAACAATGTGAACTGTTCTTTATAATAATAAAATTTTTGATGTTGGTCGAGATGAAGATTCTGACTCAGCTATCTGAAGTGATGAGGAACAATTATTTCAATCTAATAATAGTATGAGGAATAATATATAAGTTTATTAATTCATTAGAGATCAATACAAACATGTTCAAACAAGAGTATATTCAATGTCAATATCACATACTTACTTATATTCACAAGTTGAGCCAAAATATGTCGATTAAGGATTTAAGCATCAATATTTGATTGATTCTATAATTCAAGCATTGGCTATATTTAAAGGAATGAATCTTAGGAACTTTTACACAAACTAAATAATAATAATTTTATTTTTATGATGTGTTATTCTGAGACAAGTTGAATTAGAAATGTTTGGTTAAAAGAAACCCAGAACAACTGGTTTATATTGGTTTATCACAAATTGAAGAAATTTATGTTGATAAGATTTTTTATTTAGTGTACTAATTAAAAACTATCAGAATATATCTAAATATATCTCAATAATAGGGATAAAAAATATTCTAGATTGAATTCAGGTTATATTAAATTTATAGAGATATCAATGAAGAGGTTTATATTGAAAACCCACATGGATTTGTGATTACGATATATGAATTTTGTTTGTGCATGTTCATAAAGGTTTTTTACTTGAAGAATCATTCACCAAGTTCCTGGAATTTTATATTCGATACCTACTTAAAAAATATTAACTTTAAGAAATTAAGAGCTTATAAAAACCTCTACATAAAACAATATAATGAGGTTTCCATCATTGCGATGGATTATGTCGATTATTTCATATTCATAGAGAATAATAAAGAAACTGGTGAAAAATTTTCTTAATAATTAAAGAATATTTGTAGATGTCTATATTGGGATAAATGAAATAATTTTTTACCGTACAAATCTGGAAAAAGGAGAATTTCATTTGTTATATCAAAAAAGGTATTATAAGGAAATTTTTAGGAAGTTTTATATGAAATACACAAAAATTAGTTTCCATAAAAATTTCTGGGTGGGGGGAGGGGAATTGTAATAATAAGGGGAAGGAAATAACATAGATCCTAAAGATTTTATAATGTAGATTAAATGTTATTTATATCTAACATTTTCATGTCAATATACAGTTTAATATATTTCAATTTGGTCCATATATCAATGTTCTCCAAAATAATATCTTCACATGGATAGAAAACTAATTATCTAATATATCAAAGGCACACGTAATTTTGGTTTTAAGTATGATAATATTGGAAAGACAGATTTCTTTGGTTATGTAGATGTAGATTTGGAGGGAAGTGTTGATGATAAAAAATCCACATCTAGTAGAGTATAATCTTTTGAAAAATATGTGTTAGTTTAAATATAAATAAATATAATTCCATAACGATCAATATAATAGAAGTTGAGTATGTTGTTTTCACTCAAAACACAAAAACACTCATATGGATGAAGGCACAGTTGGAAGAAATGTTTTTTGATATGATGTTTCCCTTTTTATTGGGCTTTGCTATTATATTTTCTATAAATCTCACTAAAAAATAGTGTAACATTCTCATTATAAAACACAAAAAACAAATATCACCTCATTCTAGCAGCCCGAAGGCCTTAAAATTTTTTTATTATAAGAAAACCCCCTTTTAATGGAAGAAGGGGAAGAACCCAAACAGACATCATGGACGTAAAACAAATCATTACCCGAAGGTCAAAAGATACAAACCAAACAGACAACATAGAGAACCCCTCTCTAGCATAAACACGTGATAAAACTCTCCATCAATACATAGCTGAACGACTAGCAAGTGTCATGTGTCAATGCACAGGCCCGATCGGATGGTTGATTTCATACCCTCTCAAACATCCAAATCCGTAAAGCACATCAAGGATGAACAGTGATCTCTAAAAACCTCCTATGAGGTCTGATCCATGAGGTCAGGTCCATGTGCATCTCCATTCCAACAGATTAAACCACATCAAACCATCATAAAAGTCAACCACACTACAAATCATTCAAACCAGTACCAATTCCACATACCGGAATCCAAAATTGATGCCAGAAGCGCCCAACCGCAAATCCAACTCAGAAAACCACAACAACATGTAGAGATCCCAAAAAAACGGCCAACCATAACAAATGAAACAACCCCAAATCTTCATACCTGCACTTTGTAAAAAATTCCAGAGACCATGACCTCCCCCCTCTGACCTCTCTAGATCTTTCTCCAGCCATCATCAAAGATCATAAGGAGAATAATTAACTGAAGTTTCATTTTGTTATTAAAATGGGGTATGTTTCTTATAACTTTACAAAACCTCTATGAAAGGAAATATTTTATAAATTGTGTTTGATAATGGGTGTTCATTCTCCATCCCTTCACAGATAAGTTTTGCGATAGTTTTCCCCTATGAATATTGTCTTTGGATTGTGTTTTTAAGGTAGTGTAAAATGTTTCTAACATAAATCTATTTTTTGGTATGTAGTTATCCTTTTAAAGAAAGCATGTATTTATAGAGATTTTGTTAAAGGGTTAGTATATTGTTTCGTCATATTTGAACTATTCTAATCGTTTGTTAAAGTGGATATAGGATTTTTTATTTTAAAGGATAATGTTTTTTTGGGATGAAATTTTGAAGTCGAAGAAGCTGTGTAGGAAAACATTTCTTATGTCAATCATTTTGGATAGAATTGTGTTGTTATTTAATGATTTATGTATCTTACACTGAGTTCACTCATATACGATTATAATTTATAGATATATAAACCATTTCATGAGTTTTAAGGATTCCGTAATTTATTTTCCTTGCATGAAACCAAAATACATAGGAATGATTATTGGGCGCAAGGTATTTTTAGGTGTTTTTGAAGATTTTTGAAGTTTCGATGACATTTTTTAAGAATGTTTGTCATTTTACGGTAAAAAATAAATCATCAATATCTGAAAATATTTCTAATAATTATTGATAGGTGGTACATTATAGAAAAATTATATATGATTTAATACTCTATATAATGATTTATTATCATAGGAAATGTTTTTGATGTCTATCTTTTTTGTTAAAAAATCATCAAATTTTGTGGTTAAAATAAACTCTAGTGATGCATTTCTATTCCTAAGTTCCTAATATCATGAGTGTTGGAATATATTATGATTATAGATTTTGTGGAAAGTGAGGGATATTTTATTAAGTAATAATGGGGAGAAATATCATATTTATTCAAAATGTAAACTCCATGATATATGTGTTTATTATTTATGTAGTTCGTAGAAGAATGTAAATATGCTAATGGAAAAAATGGAATCTAAAAAATAATGTTGAATCAGTTGAAAAAATTGTAATGGAATGAATAGTATAAATATAGAAACAATGTGGAATCAGATGAACAAAAATAAATCCATTTTAAAAAGTGGAATTATATGAGTAAAGTCGAATTAGGTGAACAATGTGGAATAAGATAAATTTTTAGTGGTATCATGTGTTACTATTTCAAATTTCTTTTATTAATTTTTTGTGAATATGTAAAAACTGATGATGATTTATTAATCATTATGGTCCATATAATCATGATGAATATTTTTTGATACTTACTGAGTTTTAAGAAATATTTGATAATGTTTTAGTTTTTTTAGAATACATTATGTTTCAAGAATAATCTATAATATTTTATAGGTATTCATAGAACATGGGATGACAATGAGATTTAAAATTTGAGTTTTATTAGAGTGGGAAAATTAATTGGAGTTACCACCTATTCTATTTTGAGTATACCTATATAAATTATTTTATGATCAACCAATATTTTTTTTCATATTAATAAGTAAAAAATATAACCTTCTAGATAATTGGTTTTGGATAGAGAAATTGGATTAACTTCTAAAATCCATAGATTGAGCAAGGAAATTTCCAACCAATTATACTCTTGTTTGAAGAGCAGAAGAATAAGAAGTTGGAAATGAAAAAATAAGTATTTATTATAGTTAATACACAGATTTTATGAGAAAATAAACTATATGAGGTGGAATTAGATTAAAATTTTAGATGAAGATATTGGATAAAAATTTCAAAAAAAATTAATGAACATTTAAAATGTACGTCATAGAGGGACATTGTTGTTTGACTTATCTAATGAAAAAATTCAAAGTATGTTTTATTTTCTAATTCTAGGTAAGAATTAGAAGAATATTTTTTTTACAAGAATAGTATAGGGGAATAATTATATGAATTATAGTGACAATATTCGGATCTTGTTGGGGAAGGTTTTTAAATATTGTTACAGAATCATTATGACATTTTATCTGTATAGAAATTACACGCAATATAGTTTTGAAAGAAGTAAAATAGAAGTGTATGGATATTCTATTAATTTTTTTTCCACATAAAAATGGTTCTCTTCTAGTAGACTATACTTTATTATATTATATTAAGACCATGCTATGGACTATAGACTCTTACAGTGTAGTGAACTATATACATTCTTGTATTTATATGGAATTTGATTATGTGATTTTTTTCTATTATATTTATAACTACATAATAATAGTTTAATGTAGTTTTATAAAAAAAATTCTAAAACAAAATATCACTAATTCAACCCCTCTCACTCTCAGGGATCACACAAATCTTATTGGGTGATATCAACTTGAAATTGGTTTATTGTCTCAATTTTCACCCCTTTAAGACATATTTCTTATTATAAAAATGTATTATTTTTTATGCTTTTTCTGATACCAACTATTATTTTTTTATCATGATACTTTCATTGTTATTTTATTTAATGTTTCATTTGAAATTTTTTCTTTTAAGGGGTTTTTATTTGAATGTCTCAAAACTTTTAAGGGTTGTTGGTATTTAATTACAATTCCCTGAGTAATTATTAATATTTGACACAATATTTTTTATAAGGTGTAGTCACTACCCTCTTACCTTAAAATATAATTATTATATTTCATTTCATCCTATTTATCATTATTTGAATCCCTCTCATGTTCTTTTTATTCTTTTTATACTATTAACATATGGGTTTTTTATTCACAATATTGTTTCATTAAGATATGATTCATATTCACTACATGTTTCCATTTTTTGGAGTATATATTATCCATGTATTACATTCTATGTTCTTTAAAACAATTTTCATACATGATATTGAACTTACATAAAACCATCACTTTTTATTTCCAAATAAATCACTGCTACTAGAATGACAATTTATCCAATTACCTTCATCTATGATACCCTATTTTTATTATATTATTTGATGTAATTCCCCTTGATTCAATATATTTATTTATTGTGTAAATTATTGACTTAACTATAAAACCCTTTATTTATACGGTGTTAGTTTGAGGGATTATTACCAAGAATGATACGCCATTTTTTGATTGGGGATGTATAGAAAATCATCATACCTATTATCATTATAAATATGTTTATTGATAATTAAGGAATATTGGTTACTTATTGTACTTATTATTAATTAAATTATATGTTTATTTAATTATACTTTAATAATGACATGCGGGTCTTGAAATATACCCTTGATGCATCTATAAGTCTAATGAGACAAACTTTCATGGGTATTTTGGTGTGTGACAGACCAAAACATATTATTTCTTAGACAGATGGGATTGAGTATATGATCATGATATCTAAGATCACGATTACATGAATTCTATAATTGAATTAATTGTTTTAAATTATGCATTTCATCTCTATGGAACCAGTTATTTTTATCCATGCATATATTTATTGATATATCAACTATGGATATGTTACGCTCACCATTTATTTTTACAATGGTTTTATTTGGATTATATATTCATGTAATATTATTTATGATCATTTTATGATCACTTATGATATTTTCTCATTAACACTGGTGTTTACCCTTACTATGTGCTTAATAACACATTTTCTTATGCTTTAATTTCCTGAGATTATTATGAAATTTATTACAAAGTATATGTGTAATAAAACATATTATGTGGGAAATTTTGTGATGTATTTTGAAGGATTATTATTAAGATAGGTGTTTATCATATTGTAGGGAAAAAGTTCCATTTGATGATATATAAATATTTTTTTTATAGTTTATCCTAATTCTCTAAAACTCGAAATCTAAAATTTCCTTTGAAGGTTAGTGGCACAATATTTGTTAGTGTTATTACAGTTATTTATCATTAAAAATGGACCAATATATTTCATTTAAATGTCACTATGTAAAGAAGGTTTTTATGAGAACGATATCTTAGAGTATGGTTCTAGTGTTCTAAAATTAGTATCAAATGAGGGTTTAGATAAATTTTGAGATTATGATGTCATTATTTGAGTATAACTTAAGAGTTTAAATTTCATTAAGTATTGATGAGTTAAGGTTGATAATGAATTATATGGTATAGATAACCCTGAGATTATTTGAGGCAAAATTGAATATTTTGGGGATTAGGATATGAGAAATTTATTTAAATCTGTAGTGATTAATATCATGAGACACCAATGCTAATACATCGATGCTGAGACACCGATCATGAGACATCGATGCTGAGACACCGATGCTGATGCTACCGAAACCAATACAAATTCAAAATGTCACACCGATCACATGACTCACCGATAGTCATAAAAACTGTTTAAATTTCTATAAATTCGTATTTAACTCTGAAGGTCATTTTTTATGTTTTTAATGAAATTAATGTTATTTAATGTTGATTGTTGTCATGTCAGGAGACCGTACCTCGTACCACTAAAAAGGTAATCATTCCTACTGCCGGAGCTCGTGGAATAAAATAAAGATCGAGCTGTAGTAAAGAGAGATGACAATACAACACAAAAAGATACACACAGATATACAACATATACGAAGATACAAAAAGAGAGAGAATTCTTCCATATAAATGAGAAGAAGAACTTGAAGAACAATGATATACAATAAGAAAACAAGTTCAAAGAAGAAGCTCAAGAGCTACAATGACAACACATACTTGAGCTGAACACCTACACTCGAAGTGAAGGAAGTGAATCAAGATACTCTGTTTTTCAAGGGAAAAACCAGAGAAGGACTTAGAAACATTTCTGCTAAATCCAACGAGTCTTGCGCTGCACTGCCAATCACTAGATCTTTCTACACTCTGATACATTCTCTCTTAGTGATTATTTTACTTACATTTTTGAGCTGTGTGTGTACTCTCTATATCTTACACACACACTGACTCCTGTGCTGAACTGGAGGATATCAAAATCCTCAAACCACAATTGTTTACTATTGTTTACCCATGAAAAACTGTGGAAGAGTTCCATCTATTCCCTGGTCATTTTATTTGTTTCCCACAAAGAACTGTGGTAGAGGTCCATGTGTGGCCTGGATAGTTGTTCACTGTTGTTAACCCCAATCCAGGGCGTGGATCAATTTATATAAATTGTTTAGAGGAGTAAGTCTCAGCTTGAGTCTGAACCCATTGGTTAACTCTGCTGTGCATTTTAATTTAAGTCTATAAGTAAACTATATACTTATTTCGCTGCTATTACTTTGAAATACAAAACTATTTTAAAGCTACTTTGATAGTTAAATTCTCAAGTGTTTATACTTATTGTAAATCAGTAAGTCTGTTTCAAAAGTTAATTTAATCTTCAGATTAAGTCAAATGAGACCTAATCAATCTTTGAGAAACTGATTGAACATTTACACTCTGTATAGATTCACTATAGTTTAACTTTGTTTTTAAATTGGGGGATTTTAAGAGAAATATTTTTTAATAGGAATTTTTAATTGGAACTCAATTCACCCCCCACTTGAGTATCCACTCCGACCAACACTCTTTATATTATTAAATTTTTATTTAAAATATAATTTGAAAAATTTATAAAGTTTTTATTTAATAAAATAAACTTTATATTAAGATTATTCATGGTAATATTATCTAAAGATGATATTTTGGAATCGTTTTTGAAAAATTGATATTTTGGTGAATAGTGTAAAATAAAATTTTTAAAAACATTAAATTTTATTATATTATCATTATATAATAAAGACCTAGAAGATTATAAAACATTCTAATTGATCATGTATGTATATATTGGAAAATACTATACATTTTTATATACTATTCAGAAATTATAAAACAAATGTCTGAAATTTTTTTACTTCATACGTATTTTTATCTAAAAATGATTTTTGTTTATTTATATTAAAAATAAGTTTTCATCAATTTTATAATTTAAATATATGAAAATAGATTCAATATTTTAGATCATCAGGATCATATTATTTATTAATTTCAATTTCAATTTTGTTCATAAAATTATTATTATTAAGATGACCATGATAAATGTAAAATTATGATTTTTCAGACGATTGTTTTATTAATGTTGTGTGATTTATATATAATAAATAAAATTTCTATATATTAAATAAATATCATAATTTTAATTTTAAAAAAATATAATTATATGAATAAAAAATTTTTTGGTAATAATTTTTTATTAATATTAATAATAGATAATAAAACATGATTTTTCTAAAAAATCATTTTCCAATGTTTAAATTATTTCAATCTAAAAGTTAATTTTTATCATAATAGAAATTTAATTTTTTTTAAGTGGAGTTTAAATTGGGTTTCTTAATGCCCAAATTTGGAAATATGGTTTATTTTATATGCTTAGTAAGACATTATTTAATTAGGTATAATCTTGTTATGCTGGTAAAAACCTAAAAAATGTAAAATAAAAAATATAAGAGTACGTGACATAGAATATTTTTAAAACATGTATTCAAACACTTTTTTGATGATTTATTTACTCAAGTTCACCCCATAGTCAAATATTTGTCAATTTTGGAACCATTGGACCTTGAATAGTGTTATTTCATTATTTAAAAAGAATAAGGTGTTCACAAAAGTCCCCTTTTATTCACTTATATAAGGGGATAATTACACCCCTTCATTACAGAAAAATTATTTGAATTTATCACATTAAATCTTCCATTTTTACAATAATATAACCATATATCATTATTATAATCATCTATTCTGAATTATTTATCCTAATCTATTCATTTCCAAACATATTTCCAAAAGATAGTTTAAGTTCCCAATGTGAGTAATACTTAAACCTTAACTTTTTATTCTTATTATTTACATAAAAACATATCCTATCCATATCTATATAATGACCTAAGTATCATTATTATAATTATGTTTTACAATATCAAATGAACAACCCATTTTATTTAATTTCCACTAACATAGAAAAATGAAAGATCATCATATCATGCATTCTGCAGACTCCCTCCACCATGAAGCAACTTCTTCAATATTTCACCATCGTCTATCCCCATTGGATATAAGGATGAAATTGAAGAATAAATTTTAAATGCACAATAAAACTATTAATATTAAAATAAAAATTCTAATCCACCATTGTTTTTTCTTATTTAACTGGAAATGACAATGTTAACTAAACATTGTGCAGACTACCTCGTCCATGAAGTAATAATTTTCAATTTTCAAATAAATTTTAAATATTTATCAAAACTAATTATAAAATTATTAAAAAAATTATAAATAAATCATGTCATTATTCTTTATTTTTAAAGATATTATTTCAAAATAAATAATTTCATAATCATATTCACTCATCGAATAATGGAATATTCATGTTTGGGTCTATCTAACAACCTACTGGAATAATGTTTTGAAACATTATCATGGATGAATATGAAAAAGTAAATAATAATATTATTATAAGTTAATAATATGAAAATTATTATTTATGGTTCTTAAAATCTTATTAAAACTAGTTAACTCATTTTTAAAATACTATCTTTAATTGATAAAAGTACATAAATATGCCGACATTGCTTCCATATTCACACAAAATTGATAAAATAATAATGACATAATATGTGATATTTTTAAATCAATATAAGTTTTCTATTTAAGTTCTTTAAATTATTTATCAGTGAAAAACATTGGGTTATGAATAAATTATAACACCGCTCTTATGAAACTAATTTAAAACCATCAAGATAACTCACAAATATAATTAAAAATTGATTGTAAATAACTAATATCCCAATAGAAAATAATTATAAATGAAAATTATAAAAGGATATAGATATGAATAAGTTTATGAAAAATGTGATTATGATAATTTTTTTATATACCATATTCATTCACTTTATTGGAATTTTAGAATAAAGGAAAGGGGTTCATATATTAAATTTAATTTCTTGATATCTATTTATTATTATACAATATGGCCTCTATAATATTGTGTTAGTTTCCGTAAAGAAATTTATTTTATGATTTTGATGTAATTAGTTGGTATAGGAGATCAATATCATGTTCACACTTTAAATATACATTTATTCAAATTAATCCAACTGAAAAGGAACATTTATCAAACTATAAGGTTTATGCTAAGTCAATTTTATTATAGTGAGTTAGAAGTTTACTTATGGAAACAATATTGTTCTAAGAATGATTTATTCTAGCTAATGAATAGAAGTTATTATATTTTGTTCTTCTTATCTAGGGTTTTAAAATTCTTCCTTATAAACACATTGTAAAATGATTATTACCACAAATAATATATGACTTAGATGGGGTTTAATGTATCAATTTTCACCCCATAAGAAATTTTTCTTCCTATTCACCATCTTTTATTTTTTACAGTGTATGTACTACCAAAATTAATATTTTATATCATTATATTATAATTATTCATGTGATTTAATTCTTCATTTAAAATTATATCCTTTAAATGGTTTTGATTCAAATGTTTCTAAAGATGTAAGGGTCTTTTGTCTCTATTTTCAATTACATGATACCTGCTTAATATTGTGAACCATGTTTTATTCTATATAGTGTTTTCACTACACTATTTCATTTTAAAAATAATTAATTTCATTCATTTAATTATATTTTAATTTCATCATATACATTTTATTTTTGTTCATATAATACCATTACCATAATGGTTTTTTCATCTCATTTTTATTTTATTGATATATGATTCATATGTTCCCTTTTTTCCTTTTTTAGTGTATACAATTTTCGTGTATTAATTTATAAGTCCTCTAATATAACATTCCTCTAAGGGATTAGACCTAAAAAAACATATCACTACCTCTGTCATTCCAAATCATCATCTATTATAGGCTTTTTTTTATTTAATGTATTTCCTCTATGAATATCATACTTTTCTTTATATTATTTAAATAGAAGTCACTTAGAATCCTTAAAATGATTGATTGTGGGGATTATTTACATAAATATATTCCCCTTTCTCGATATGGTTTTTGTTTGTTCTACACTAACATAGAAAGTTATTTCATTTATTAATAGGGAATCTATTAAATATCTACATACTTGTTATTCCTATATTGTTGTCTATTGATTTTTATGGAATATTTGTCATGTATTCTACATATTATTCATTGCATTATATAATAAATTCATGGGAATTTATTCATAATGGGTGAGTCCCAAAACAACTTGATGCATATATAGTTCTCATGAGACAATATTTTTGGGGTTTTCTTTGACTATGTCCGCCTATAAATAGATATTTCCTAGAAATAAGGCATTAAAAGTAATGTCATGATGTGTTTTATTTGGTAATTTAATTCGATATTTGACATTATGAATTTGTGAAAAAAGTAATTAGTCATAATTATCCATGTGTTTAAATTTTCATTTGTCAACCATTGATATGTTATACTTACACTTCTTTTTGAGTATGTAGTTTTTTATCCCTTCCTTTCATGTTATTTATTCTCTTCTCATAATAAATTATAATCCATGATTTTTGTTTCTTATGTTTTGAATTGATAATAATTATATATCACCCCTTATTATGTTACCATTTCCCTTTGTTATGTAGTAATATATTTCAAAATATATTTACAACAAAATATCTTGTTTGGAGATTTTTGTGGGTCCTTATAAAGACTTATTATAAATTAAGTAGTTTCTTATAGAGTGGAAAAATGATCCTTTTATTTGATATATATGGGATTATTTTGATAAATTTTTTATATCTCTCAAATAATATAAACCTAAATGTTCCTTCTAATTAATGGGAATTAGTATTTGTTGGTGATTTTGTAATTATTGATTTTTAAAAAATGGTCTTATTAGTTCCTTCAAAAGAAGCTATGTAAAGATGGTTTTTAATAACCATTTATTATTGTGAATGTTATAGGTGCTACATAAAATTAAAAAAATGATCATATAAATTAGGTACAATATATTGATTAAAAATAGTTCTCTTCAGATTATTATAATTCATATAATTCCCCTTTATCCTCCTTATTTAGCTTTGATTTTACATTATATTTTTCTTTATCATCCTAAAAAAATAGTAATATTTTGGCCAATACATTGATAAAATTTATAAAATTCCAAATAAATTCATACCTCACTAAAATAAGTATATCAATGCAGTAATAATAAAAATTTAGTCTCTCAAAAAGGTTTCAAAAGGGAACAACATCGGCAAGAATTCTCATGGATTATTTGGAACAATTTTGAGCGATTTTTTTTCAAATTCAGTTAGAACATCAATATCAAATATATGATCTAAAATAATATTTGGATTATAATATCAAAAATTAAATCATAAAATAAAATCCAAACATATGTTATAATAGGTTTTTTTGATTAAAGTTTGGTGATCATTCCCGCATATGCAAAACCTTTAGATTAAAATGTTTATAACCAACACACCAAAAAAGATTTTGATCATTAAAAGAATGAATATGAACTTTAAACATACCTTTAACCTTGTATATTACTCTCTAATAATATAATTTCCAAATATCATCATATATAGATTTTAAATTATCCAAACTCTAAGGCTACTAGTGTAACGGCCATTCCCTTCATAGATTGTTAATTATGGTGTTTTGGGGTGTTGGAGGTTCCAGGAGGAAGCTTGAGGAAATATCAGTGTAGTGTATCGATATTTTTATCTAGAGGACCCATTTAATGGTGTTAATACTTGGTAAATTATGTAGGAGTAGTGATTTAAGTGTATTTCTATCTCTTTATTGTCATTATCATAACGAGGAATTTGGAAAAGAGAATGACCCTTCAAAATTCGGATTGCGGTGTGGACCTCATTGCTTTAGTGAAGGGGAAAAAGAGGATAGTTTTTGAAATATGTTAATTTTGGGGGTGATTTGGTGTAAAATATTATACATTTCATAGTTTGTTTTTGGGGGATTATTGATATCCATTATGCAATTTTCTATAGTGTGGTGTTTAGATTGCCTCATTGAGCCTCACGGTATTAGCTTCCTTCTCTCAGTTACGTGTGGGGTCACCATGATATAGTGACTATGACATATCATGGATGGGAATAAGAGTCTAGATCTTTCAATGTGAAGATTATACTTTCAATATGATCCTTTTCTAGTTTTATTGGATCTCTTCATTGACCAATAATATGAATTATGGATGTCTGTTTTGACTTGGGTGATTGCATTGTAGAGGGTTTGGTTGTGTCATTGATTTTTGGAAAACCTATATTTTTAGTGGTTTTTAGATGTTAAACCACCTTTTCAGATAAATCATATAAATTTTTGGGATACCATGAATTCCATACATTTACCTTTATTTCCATTATAAAGATAAATAAATAAATTAATAAAAACCTCATTAGAAAATGAAAAAATTTGTAAATCATGTAATTATATGACTAAATGGATAACTATATATTTAGTTTAGATCTTTTTTATGGATAATTGGTCTATTTGTAGCATTATAGTTTGTGGAACTGATAACATGTGGTGATGGAAGTGAAATGGTGAAAATGGTGGTAATGGCGTTGTTTTGGTGTGAACCTGATTATTTGGACTTATGTGTGGCTCTATATTTATGATGTATTTTCTTGGTGCCTATTTATATACCCCAAAAAATCATAAAACTATAAAAATGACCAATTTCATTGGGTTAGATGTGTTTTCTAGAATATCTAGGTTGGTTTGGGTTGATAGTTTCTTACCCCATATTCCATACTCCTCCTTTGGGAATAAAATATGGTGGTGTTGGTATATGATGAGGGTGGGAGAAGGGAGAAAGATTGATTTATTATGGTCATGATAACGTTTTTTGGGAGTTGGGGATTTCATGAGCATGTGATGTGTTTTTTAGATGATTAACATGAGGTTAGAGGCCATCTATTCCATTATGATGATTTAGTTATTGTTATGAGTTTGGATTATGGATTTCTGATTATAATGATGTGATATTATTTTAGGGATTAAGCATAGGATGTTTGAAATTATAGTATAAGAGAAAAATATCACTAGAAAAGGGGATGTGAGGTACCTGCAATTGTGTTCCTTGATACTATCCTATTACATTCTATGTGATATTTGGTGAGTGTGCCTTGGTGAGGCTAGGATATAATTTACCAGATATGTTCTCATTGTTTTTTTTGTTTTTTGGCCGATAGATTAGTATGAATCTCCAACTTTTTGAATTGGAGATCCTGAGGATGGTCATAAAAATTATACAAGTTATGCTCACCCAAATGTATATAACCTTTTTTATGTTTCCATAGTGATTTTTATGACTAAGCTAGAATATACTAGCTTAATTATTGGGATTGACTATGGAGTTACTACCTTGGACTTTTATTTGTGTTTAATCTTCGGATTTTTAGTTTTATGATGTATTCATGAATTGTGGTATTATTATGGATATAGATTTACTTATATAATTATAAAAACCATCCCAATTTGACCAGACAAATCAACCTATAGGGCCTACCACAAGGTCTCAAGCTGCCTCCGTAAACACTAGAGGCTACTGACCAATAACAAGGCTATAAAAGAGTGAAGTGAGGACACAAAATCCATTGTATAGTGTGAAATAATAGCATATAATAACAAAACTCATACACAAGGATCAACATTAGAGTAAACATGACTAATACATGGAAAAATATGATATAATAAATGGAATGTAGTATATAGTCATACAGACTCAAATAATGATGAACAAACAACAGCTAGTCACCCACTTAGTTGAACACATATGAAAAAAAGTAACTAAAAATAAATACAATATTATCTACTACCAATGACAATAAAAAACAGATACCTAATCTCTATGATGTTCTACTTACCCATGATAGATCATGATATTACACCTGAGTGGCTTTAATTGATCAGGAAACACTTAACCTCGAACCCATCCACCATGGAAAGTGTACATCAAATTAAAATTAGTCATCATGTTTATACACACACCGAGGTAAGGGGTGAGAAATAAATATCACTAGGCCACCCCTAACGGGGGCCCAATAATCTAATATCATAACAAGTCTATACACACGAGATATTTCCAACCTATTTGAAAAATAACTTCATATCTCATAATAGAAAAAAATTTATCAAAAGGGGGAAACATAATAATGTAACCAACCAACAGGTTCTATCATGAAAACTAAGGTAAATCTACCCCTTATATAGGATATTTTGAAGGATTTATAGTATGGGTCTAACATTGCCCCACGACAAACATCATGGTCACTGGATCTATATAAGATCTCTAAGATGTTCAAATGAAAATGAATGAATAGTGGACCCTGTTTGTTACCATATTAGTATACACAAACAAGCATATCTACTGGGATATAGAAATCCAATATATTGATTTTAACTAGTGAAGATAACATATTGGTAAGCCTAATGTGAGAACTTATCATTTTCTCCTCTTTGTTTTAATGACCACCAAATCATAATTATTACAATACTTAGTGTGTTTTATGTTTTATGATATCTTTTTATTATTTAAGACAGATATGAGAAATTTCCAATTTATGATTCACAATTATACAATGAATCACCTCCAAGAATGTCTCACCACAAAAAAATCACAATCTCCTTGAGAGACCATGAAGAAGTCACACCACCAAGAAAGACTCGCCTATAGAGTGGATCCACCATTGATGCAACATACCACCAAAACCAAAATTTGGTAACATGTTGAGTCACCACCAGACTAACCTTCCATAATACTTTGATAAAATTTTCCAATATCTCACCACCAGAATTAGTCACTACCAGTTCATGACAGCACAAGACATAGAAAATTTACAATGTTTTACTATTCAAAAGAGTCACCCCTCATATCAAGTGTCAACTCCAGAGATAGTCCTCATTCAAAAGACTCATCTCCATTGTTTCTTCACATATATTTTTGAAATAAATATTTATAATGAATGGTTATTCAAATATAATGATGAAAATTATTTTAATGATATTACATTAACTATTAAAAAATTCACTAAAATGTTTTGTAAACATATAGTATGATGATGTAGAGAGAATATAGCAAATTATATTTGCTCCTGCTATGGATAAAAACGGATCTAGACTCCCTTATGTAGTTCTGTGAAGTGGATACATACCTGAATCTTGAATAAAAGTACTTCAAAGGGGACAATTCTACTTATTGAGGAAATCAATTCCTTTGCCTCAGTCCGTTGGATTTTTTAAAACACATTATTTATACAAATCATGTGATCACTATTCAATGACTTTATAAACAACATTAAACGTTCAAAATAGTTTATTAAATTAAAAAACATAAACCCAAGGATGGGAATGAGTTTAATATAACATTTTCCAAGATAAGACATTTATTTAATCAAAAGAGAAATTTCATTTATAATAGTCTGGTTCATTTTAATACTACTCATTTCATCCCTAATACCATGCTCTCCTATATTTTGAGTTGCATATATATGAAACAATATACCTCACATATCCCATAAATCACCTCTAGCTAAATTACAGATCTTAAGATACATATATATATTCATATCACAAACATACTAAGTCAACTCAGGTTCCAAAACCCATCTTAGGTCAACACATAGAAGAACACATATCTAGCATCACAAGTCAAGACATCCACTTACAAGGGAATCAACCCTCACCAAGAATCTACAAATGATACCACCACATCAGTGAACATGATCATGTATCTATTAATATACATTACAAAATCAATATAGACAATACATTTTAAGATAACTAGAGTCATGTAGTTCGAATATGTATAATGCAGCAAAGAAATTATTTGTGAAAATTACATATAGGTTATTGTTAACACATTATATAACCAAGCACATTTTATTTTTTCTAATATTTCTATAATCACCTATAACGGGTTCATAACTAAGGCATAAAAGGTTTGCACCAACCTACTAAGGGTAAATATACATCCCTTACATAATGGACTACATAGTCATCATCAAGGTGCATCTCGACATAGATCTACATGACCTATCATAAGAATTAATATATTGTGGTTTAGCTTAGTATAATTCCACCAAACTTTTATATAGGAATATTCCATATAAGTTATTATTGACACTTCAGAAATTTAAACGCTTTATTTTTAGTGATATAAATTAAAAACATCCATACATATTTAATGAAAAACCTATATTCCAAATATGATTCATGTAGGTAAAATCATTCCAATTTGGTAAGTTTTGAAAAAAAATAAAATAAAAATATATGAAAAATAAAGTGTGTCACACTAGGTGAAATCATAAAACTATAAAATATAAATATAAAAACAATAATCTCATTCCACTAATAACATGTAATTACTATAAAAAATGGTTTTTGTGGTCTACCAAACTGATATCTAACATAAGTTATGATACATTACTATGTCAATTATATATAGTCTCTTTTAATTATATAAAAAAGAATACTATAATATAATTTGTGATATCAGTCACATAAAGGCATTGATACCAAATTATGAGGTCTTCATATTATTTCACACTAAATAGTTACTCGATCGAGTTTCCATGTGACCTCAGATGTTCCACCATGTATGTCTGATTCACTTGACTAGGGATGTGGGGTCTATGAAATTACAATGAATATACTATACCCATGTATTATACTATTAAATTATAGGGTAATAACCAAAGGTAATCCATAATGAATAAACATATGTGTACACATAATAAAAATAATTACACATGCTAGGTCAAATGAACAAGTGGAAGTAAGAAGTCTTATAAACTCATTGTCAATGAAGAAAAAAATAGCCAATAACCCACTGATCTCAACATATAAACAAATAAAAAATAGAATAAATGTAAATGGGGATATATTTCCATCAATATTGATACCTCAAATAAGTATCCGAATAGAAGCTTAGTTATCCTTCCACACTATGAAACTCTAGGATTCTCCCTAACCACAACTTATGAACACTAAAGGTTTCTTTTGTACCCATGTTCCATGGTTTCCTGTGTATGGTGTGAGTACATCTTATTATGGAACAATCAAAGTGGTCTCATACCTAAATAGTAAATTCATGGTATGAGGATGTTATATTCTCAGAAAAATAGATTAATTAAATAAGTAAAAATCAAAAATTTAATTTCTTCAATACTCGGGTTATAACACAATACTCTGGATCGATTAAAATGAGCTTTGGTCGATGTTGGAATGTCTCTGTGCATGTCACACAATCATACCAACAAATATCTTGCACATAGATTATTCCAAGAGGATGTCCAAGGAAATTAATTAGTATCATTATCAATAGTTAGATACTGGGAGAAGACCCTAGGAATCTAATGGAATACTCATCACTCAGCGAGTAGTGTATATATCTTGGAACATCTCATGTATACCCCTAAATGGGGGGGGGGTGTTCCCTTCTATTGAAATCTAATAACATACTTATCACTAGGGGGATATTGTGTTCCTTTCATAATATTTCAATATACATATCATTGGGGGTAGTACATCATACCCATCCATCTCATATATCACATCGATAAGAATTAAATCCCTCTTTTCCATTTCATATAGCACATCAGGGCATAGTTCATCATTGTCATCTGTCTCATATATATCATTTGGGGTAGCGTGTCCCTCCCATTTATCACATATTATAATGAATAAATTCTAGATCCAAGGTGAAAATACAAGTAATCCAATGAATATATATACATGTCATTGAGAATTACATCCAAACAAATTCATCTTGTCATATGCATCTCATAAGAGATAGCCCACCATCAAAAAAATACTCAAATAACTGAGGCCGACTTCTCCAATGCATGAACTATCACAATCCTTATGTCCATAATAATCTCACATTATTGATTTAAGTTCTAATATGCTCTCTACAATCCACTTTACTCATAGCCGCATGCACTCTCTCTATGGCCATCATATATATGGAGAACCTAAAGGGTCCCCAAGATCACATCATGTTTTAGACTCCCAACCTATGTTCCTCACTATCAATCTCATTACATGGGTCAACACCCATCACATAGAGGAATTATTTCCCCTCAATATCATTTGATTCATATCATGGACACAATGTCCATATAAGATAATGCCAAATCCCACCTCACTAGCATTGATAAAAAATGGCATAAATCCCATCTCACACTTTATTCCTTCTTAGATTGGTCTACTCACTCAACCTATCCTTAATCTACCCATGGCATACCCACCTACTTCACATATACTAATGGGGGAGGAAATAACATCCCATGATCATCTCATCTTTCCCTAAAACTATATGGTAACTCAAGGATCTATCATTTCACACTCAAAACATTCTATTTGTATCACCCTATGGTTTTATGATATAGTTCTCTATAGGTAAATTTGATTTCATTGATATATTTATTTAAATGAAACACCAATTTTAAAAATACCCTCATATACTATTAACATTTTACATAATGTGAAAATTATCCCCTAGCAATTGGATTGGTAGATATTAATATGATAAACTAAATTAAAAAAATATTTATGGTTTACACATGTATAAAATTAATTAATTTTTTATAAATTGATTAGAAATGAAAAAAATTAACGTAAAAGATAATTTTTTTCTTAAAAACATTATGCGCACAATTTGTTTTTATCTTAATAAATTCTATTTTTCACTATTACTGAATTATATTAATGAAATTTATATATTATATAAAATTTATCTATTATTTTTCTTTTCATTAGATAAGGATACATATATACTTTTACAAACAAAATGTATTTTTTCCAATAAACAATTTTTATCACATTTTTTTTCACTAATTTTAAAATCAATTTCTCACACTTACTGAAATTAAATCTAGAAAAATTGATCTCATATTTCAAATCAGAAAGGTAAAATTTCTAAAATATGTCCCTTTAATTTATTTTTATATTAATAGTAACCATAGTAAATTGTTCTCACCATAGTAAGGGTAAAATAGGTAAAATAGGGTTGACACCTTGGGACATGGTTTAAAATTTAACTATATCATTATTTTATCCTTTTGGATGAGTGGAGTTTTGATATTTAGATCATTTTTTATAATATATTGTAACATGGTGCAATATTTATTTGATTATGAACATCATAGTATTTTAATACAATCATGAATACAAAATATAATAGTTTCTACATTAATATCATTAATACATTCACATAAGGATAAAAAGAGGATAACTCAACGATAAATATGATTTCGAAATAAAAATTAATGTTTTTATCAGATTAATTTATTTTTTTTACTTAATGAATAATTAAATTAAAAGAGTATGTAATGCTGATAAAAAATTTATTTAATTAATAGAAAAATAAAATAATTTTATTTTTAAATATTAAAAGTAAAATAATTTCGATGAATTATTGTGTTCTATATTTTTTTTAGATAAATATAACATATTATGGAATCATTAAGGGTTATATTATAATTAATTTTATTTTATGTTGCTTTCAATGTCAAATTAAATGAAAATTTACAAAAATAACATCAATGATATTTTATGAAAGTAATATTTTATTAAATGATTTAAAAATAAAAAAATATTGAAATAAGAAAATGTGGATAAGTTGTTGTTTATAATTTCATACGTTGGACAATTATGAACCAATATTTATCTTAAAGGAAAAATTATAACCTTTTAATATTGAAATAGGTTTTACCACAAATAGGTTTAGAAATTTATAATTAAGGTGTTAATAAGAAAGATAAGGTTTAAAATGAAACCAAAACCTATCTAAATTTTATTGGTTGATGATATTTCGACAATATACTCACTTTTATTGAATCTTTTGAAATTTGGAATAATTTGGTTTAAGAATTAATTAATTCCATTTTATTCATTTCTATAATTATATGAAGCCCATTCGATCCCTTATAAATGGACACATATTATCTCTTTTCATTACACCACCTTGAGTGATCTAATAAGACCAACCACTAACCGTTTTTCATATCAACATAACTATAAAAGTTTTATTGGTGTTTTTATTCCCAAATACCAACCTTGAGACCCCTTTAGTGGATATATAAGAAATTATACTTGATAGGTGGAGGTTAGAGAACATTCAAAGAAAGTGTAAGTCAAGGGAAGGGTATTATGCTAAAATCTCATTATTTTCTTTTTTTTATGATTATGTTTCTGATAGTAAAATTTGGTGATATAAATATCAGGACTTATCATGAATATTTTTATCCTATGATCATTTCTGAAGATTACATGTAATCCTTTAATTTTCCTCTCTTAAAAAAATAAAGAGACCAAAATAATATTTTTAAAGAAAAAATTATCTATCCCTTTGATAAAAAATCTTTTTTCTCTATATCCGTTTAATCTAAAAATGTATTTTTCGACTTTTTACCTATTATACAATTGATTAAAATCAATTTTACCCATGTTTTACTTTTTATAGAATGTTTAAAATGTAATCTTATTGTCATTTTCCAAAAGGGTAATTTTGGATATGTACCAATAATATGAATGAAATCATTATTTTAAAGAACATGAATTGAATGTAATTTCCTACTATCATAACCATTGAACGATCTGATGATTTCTATAATACCCCATGATTTTAAAAGAGGAACATCATGTTTGACAATGTATATGAATAGAAAACAATAATAGAAGATAATGTAACAACCTAACACTTTACTATATATTTATATTTAATAGAATTCTATCTCTTCGATATCTTGAAATTAACACACCATCAAGTTTGAGCGAAATCTAATACAATATTAAAATATTATTATTTAAATATTACCATTATAACTTAGAAGTTATTTTTTGGATAGTAATAGTAATAACTATATTTTTAAAAGTATATAGTTAAACCAAGTATGAAATAAAATCACTATTTATCTACTTATTATAAATAAAATAAGATTTATTTGAATGAATAAGAATTAATTTCATAAAAACTATATTTTTTAAAACTTATTCTAGTCACAATTTGCGCGAATAATTTAAAATTAATTTTTAATAACATTGAAAATTTTATTATTCAATATAAACATCATTTTTCAATCTACGTTTATGAAATATCACTAGGTAAATTTTTTATTGTTTTCATAAAAGAATAATTTTATATGAATAGTGAAAAATGTTGAATTCTAATGGAAAACATCCATTTCTATAAATTATTTTATAAAGTTACATTATATTTTAAATTAGTTTTAAAGTAAAATTAGTTTAATTATACAATTATTATTCCAATTTAGGTTATATTAATCATTTTCATATTGAATTTTGGTATACATAGTTTATAAAATTTTGAAAATTTTCTCTAACCTGCATTCTCATTACATCTACGAGATTAATTATAAAATAAAAATTTCCACTAATTTGATATGAATTTCGGAAAAATTGATTCCATATTTTCAATCAGCATAATTATATTTTATAATATGTGTTTAAATTTTTAGCATAATGAATAGTAATAACATAAAAAATATTTACCATTGTTAAGGTACAAAATGATTTATTGTAGAGTTAAATAAAAAAATAATGGTGAAAAATGACACAAATAGTTTCTGAAAAGTATTTTATGGCCATAATTTCTACCTTATAATTTAAAAGTATCTAAAATACTCCATTTTGGGAACTTTTAGCATGTTTATGAAGTTGTTATGTATTTTCCTTTTAAAAAATTACATGTGCACCACTCACCTCACTTATAAAAGGCCTCCACCTCTTCTATTGTCTTCCAAACATCATACCCCCTTGGTTCAAAAAATTAAATCCCAATTTATTTCCCAAATTACATAACCTCATCCTAGAATCCATTTTTGGTCATAAAGAAAATCATATAATACATTAGGTAAAATCCTAAATAGGTGGTCTATGAAGAGGCCAAATTACAATCTATGCATTTTTTGTCTTATTTCTTATTCCACATACTTCATATATTATTAATTTATGATTATATAAAAAAAATTATCTCCCATATATGGATATGTTATTTTTTTATGTTCATGAAATATATCAATCACCTATTCTCTGAAATGAGAAACAATAATGTCGCTTGTATATTAGGCGGACTACCACCTTGTGAAATGAATGGAATCATTTTTTCATCAGCAACTCTCACAATTGGGTATGTTAAAGGATATAAATTATATATACATATATATAATATTTATAACATTATTATATCTATCGATTCATTATATCATATATAACTTTTTTACTTTTTCTTCAGTAGGGGATAAGATAGTGTTGCTCGTGTGTACAGATGACTACCACCTCAAGAATTGATATGATCCATTTTTCATTAAGGATTTATATTGAAGGAAATAAGGATATATTAAATGAATTTATGTATCAAAAATGAGATAATAATTAAATTAATTACATTAGTATCATTATTAAAATGAAAATATTTCATTTTATTTTTTACATTTCAACTCACTGAATGATGATAACGGTATTCGTGTACGTGTGGAATACTGCCTTTACAAAGCGATATGACTATCTTATCATCACTAAAACACATGGATGATAAATATGAATACATTGAGAGACATAAATTGATTATAATGATATTATTATTATTTTTTAAAGATGAAATATGTCTTACCTCCTTTCTATAATGATCGTTGAAAAATGGAAATGTTACTTTTGTGTATGTATGATGTACCATCTCCATGATCATAACGTAATTCATTTATCAAGGACATATCTAATTATTGGTAAAAAAATTATTATTTATGTATAAATATGATATTAATTTCATGATTATTATTTTTTATATGTCGAAATTATGTCCTCTTAGACCAATAGTCATCCTACCGAATCCAGTTTTGTCATATAAGTCAAATATTATCAAAACACCCCACACAATCTTAATTCATTAAGTAGTTGTATATAACATGGTGATAACTGAAATTAAATGTAAAATAAACTTTAAAATGGTTATTAATCTTGTAAATAATTAACATAATTAATTATTTAGGAATATAAAGAACATATGTGATGACCCAGACTCAAGGTAAGGCGTTCACATCTCACTTTTACTTCTACAAGACTTATAGAATAATCATCACCTATTTATTTTGTGGGGTGCGTATACCTACCATTTTATTTTATATATTATAAATATATTTATCTTAAGGTTAATTAAGATTTTACTTATCATAATTTATCATATATGTATTATGATTCAAAAGATACCATAATGTTAATGTTTTATCTCACAACCACATCACTATTTAGTATTTTTTTGTCGATGTTTTCATTAGGAGGATTATTAATAATATATATAAGAAAATTAATCTATTTTACTATCCTATGTTTATTCATGATATTTTTCATGTAATATTACCATTTTTACACTCTTTGGTATTTAAAATGATTATGAAAATTTATTTAAGAAGACTTTGATCAAAAATCATTTTTCCTCCAATTCCATGTTTTATAAATATGTTGTCAAATTGGTTTTTGCCTTTTAAAAATTATTTATTAAATAACATCTCGCCCTTACAAAAATATTTAATGAACTCTTGCTTTTTTTTTAAAATAATCAATGTTTATATTTTACTGATAAGGAGAATGGAATATTTATTTTATCATGTATGAAAGGAGTGGAATTTTCCACCACCATTTCCAATTAATGATTAAATTATTGTTTTATATGTTTTAAAATGTAATTTTCAATGAAAAATATTTCCAAAATCATTTTTTAAAAAATTTATTTTAAAATGTTATTTCTAAAATGCAAGGGTAATTTTTTTGAGGAATTTTTTTGCATAAATTTTCTTGGAATTTATATTCATCATTGAAATCAACCATCTATTTTACTTATTATCCATTGAGGATATATTATATCAATACCTTAATTATTATTTATCTACATTGTTTGTGATCAGTTTGACTATGTTTTTATAATATTATTACCATTTTCTATTTTTCTTTGGAACGATTATAATTATTTTTATTTATTAGGGTGTGTATTAACATTTCATATTTTAGTTTCTCTATACAAAAGTTTATGTTGATTATGCATCACCCCTTTTATATGAGAAATTAATTGGAAATAGTATGCAATGGGAGGAGGCTTCTTTATCCCCTCGATTCATTTATTGGTATCATGAGACAAACTAGATTGGGTTTTGGACATTTCCATAACCATTTATTTAGATTTCATGGAACTATTCCTCGATGATATTTTTCAGATGTCCATTATTATGTATTACATCATTATAAATTCAATTATTGATATCCCATTTGTTTATTTTGTTAATTATAATATCCATGGATAAATTTTTATGATTATGTTATTATTAATGGGTAATATTTTATCATCACATATTCTTTACATATTATGCTCAACTTATTTATTAAATAGAATGTGTCTCAGTTATTTACCTTTTCATATTTATTATTCCTTATTTATTCAATGATTCTACTTTACTTCTACCCTTACAAAGCATTTGAGATAACCCCTATCTAATGTTTTTTCCCCAAGATACCAGGAAGCATTTTTTGATTGACATGGAAGGATTTTATATGTCTAATTATAGAATTATCAAAATAAATACCTTCTGTAGTTATTTTTTAAATAATAATAATAATTTTTTAAGCATAAATATAGTTTAACAAGACAACCAAACTATTTGGTCCTTCGAGATGTGATTCCTTGTATCTTATTCCAACGAAATAATCTATGCATCGACTCTGGGAAACTAGGCCCCAAGTCACTATAGTTGTTATTAGAGTAAGTTTAGTAAAAAGCATGAGAACTAGATTAAGGAAAATGTATACTATAAAACATAACCCTATGATGGAATTTGAAGATATTCATAGAATAACATCCTAATGTTTTGTTATGAAAAATATTATTTAGTTTCATAAGAAAATACTTTGTTGAATAGACACTGAAAAGGGATTTGGTTCTAGAATAGATGTACTGAGGGGTAATAACTCCAAAAATGGCCCATTTGAATTGAACTGATCAACACCAAGTGAAACAAATGTCCCCTAATGTGTACCTGGATGGAAAATACTATGGGATATTCATCGGATAAATTAAATGTTCTTTATAAAACATTATGATATAGTTGGAAATAAATATATCCCCCCAAAAATATGTTTACTACTATGAAATTATATATACATCAACATTTAAATTTATGTTATGTGTTCCAATTGATTTAGGATTGAACCATATGTTTCATAATGTTAAGATCTATTATAAGGTACTCTGTTTTTTAAAAATGAAGTGTACCAAAATTAATCTGAAATATATCGATTCATGTACCCTATATAGGTATTAAAATCCCATTAATTATAATAAAGCTAGATCTGGATCTATAGTTGAGACTGATCAAATTATAATAATATTGGGGAAGATGAATTAGGTTATGAGTAATAAATATTCCAATTTAGAGAAAATTTATTATCAACCATATGGTATAATAATGTTATAACTTATCATGCGTTAAAAACCTCCAATATTTAATGGGAGAAGAAATCATTTTTTATCTTATAAATTGACAAGCTATATAGAGAATATATCTATTAATCTATAGAGTAATGAAAGGGAGAATGTTATCACTTTAGTTTATCAGCTCTCATGAGATAAAAATAAATAGTGTTTATTTAATTGAAACACTAATGCTGAATATGAAATATAAAAAATGGAATGAATAGATTTCAAGGTACACTACCTAGAAAAATATTTTCCTTTTGAGAAACATGAATATATAGAAAGAAAATTATTATGGATATGATATAAATAAGGGGAAAATGATTTTATGTTTTAACATAACATTACAAGTATAGAAATTCATTATCTGGCCTACACACCTAACACAAAGATAAATATTAACCATTTATTTACTGGGATTAAGCTAATAGTCAAAAGGGAACTAGTCTCTGAATCCTTCACATGATACAAGTATACAATATCATATGCTATTAAGATAAACAAGTATTTCTCCTAGTCATATAGATTTAAAGGGAAGAAATATTAGAAGATTATACAAGATAAAAAGAAAGATAATTTGAAGATTAGATAAAAGGATTTTTAATATGTGAGTTTTATGGAATAAAAAACTATGGTACATTATTGAAAAGAAAATTAGTTTGTTTCATGTATGGAGAAAAAGGACTCCATTATCATTATTGCAAGGAAAATAAATAATCTAATAATGTGTAATGATTCCAAAATAAGGATGTGGGGAACAAAAAAAATTTAATCCCCAATATTCAAGGCAATATACCACAAAAGGAGCTTAGAAGTCGAAATCATGCTTATGATATTACTACAAATGAAGTGTAATGATTAATGTAGTTGTTTTGGATTTATGAATTATGTTATAGGAGTATTTTAATCTATGTTTTTATGGTTATAAGAATTATTTAATGTATAATGATTCTAATAAAGTACTATTTAATTAAATATTATTATGCATTAGTATAATGGTACCAATGACTAGTAAAATTGATTTTGTGGAATGTTTAAATTCATAGAAAACACTTGTTTGAGGGAGGATAACACTAAATGTTTTCCTAATGGCGAGATAATAATGATAATATTGTTTTCATGAATGTATTGTAAACCATTAATGTTTATATAATATTTTATGTTGAAGTAATTATGAGATATTATAATTAGGAAACATTACAATAATTATAAATACATGGTTTTAGATAAAGGATAACCATGAGGTTGGGTAAAAAACTATCACATCTGGAAAGACCGCATGGATTGAACCTCCAATAGAAGGGTGATTTGGGTTTAGTGCCAACCCCTGACCTACATGATCTCTTGGTCAATATATAAATATTTTTAGTTTAATGATCTAAAAAACTATTAACATTGAACTAGTGATATTATTGTTGATATTAAGAGATTGATATATTATTGTTGATAAATTTTGATAATCATATTTTTTGGATAATATTTATGAACACATAGAAATACTTCTCACTTTTTCATGGACCACATTATCCATTAAAAGACAATTTTAGAGCTTCAGGAATACAAAATTCTTCTTGTATTTTTATTTATTATAGTAATAAATTAATTAGAAAATGATTGAATCAAAACCCAAATATGAAATTGTTCCCACGAAATTTAAAGATATCATATATGTTAATTTTTATATATTATATTTCTATATATTAAATGAAATCCCAAACTATAAGAAAGGGATATTGAAACAAAATGTTATTATAATACATTCATTTATGTCAAACTGATAGTATTTTAAATCATCATAGATTTATGGTATTGAGGTCCTTACTGTTCCATTGATAATTCCATTTCTTATGATCAGTTACCATCATCACTCTCTCTAATTATTTATTATTTTATTCGACGTCTATATCTTTACATTCCGCCAAGGTTATACCACATAGAAACCTTATTATGTTTTATTCCATCTTAACATCATACTTACCATTCTCTATTATCAAGAGCATGGTTTTTTAAACCTTCTCGAAATTGTAGATTTCAATAAATGTAATTTTAAATGTCAAACCCATTATTACTATCATAAATATTAAATTATGAGGAAAAACATTATTTATGGGGTAGAATATAACACCAAATGATTTTTAAAGAGTAACATCATGTTCAATATCATATATCACACAACACACAAAAATTAAAAGAGAATGTAAAACCTTATGACTTCATAATATATTATTTTTTTAACAAATTCATTCTCTTTAAATTACTTCAATTCACATAAGAACGGGTTTGAAAGAAACATGATAGTCTATTAAAATATTATTATGTAAACATTACCATTATAACAAAGATGTTAAGTTCAAGGGTATGAATAATAATAATTAAATTAATAATATTGCATATAATATTAATATATAAAATAAATTCAATGGAAGTCTATTAATTAAAAATAAAATAATACTCATTTGAATGAAAATAAAATATTTTTTCAAATTATGTATTTTTTAAAAGGATGTCTAGTCATGCTTTGTACACAAAATATAAAAATAAATTTTTCCTATATTAGAACAATTATTTGAAAAGATAAACTTTAATTTTTAAATGTAAATTTAAAAATTATCTTTGGGTGGATTTTTGAGAATTTAATAAAAACATTAATTTTCTATTAATATTGGAATACACCAAATTTTAAATGAAAGATACATTTTTATATAAACTACTAATAAATTTAAATTATATTCTAAATTCTTTTAGTTGTAAATGTATTTAAATTGTATGTCTATAAATAGAATTTAGGTAATTTTAATCATTTTAATGAATAATATTGATATAGAATAGTTTTAATCTTTTTATCATTTTCTCTTGGAAAATCTGCTTTCATGTCACATCTCCATGAATAATTTTGAATAAATGATTTCTACCTATGTGTATGTAATTTAAAAAAATTATTTCCATAATTTTAATAATATTAATTTATATTATCTTATATAATCATCATATCTTTTTACTATAATTAATAGTAATAAGTAAAAATTATTTATCGCGGTTAAGGAAAAAACTTATTTATACGAGGCTTAAACTATGAATATAAGGCTTAAATGACTCAAAACCTGTCAAAAAACCATGATATGGACATATTTAGACCATATACTGTATAATATGTGAGAATAATCCATTTTGGGCCCCTTTTCATGTGAAAATATTGGGTACACCTTTTTCATTTCAAAAAATACAAGTGTTCCACTAACCACCCTTACAAAAGGCCACCCACTCTCCTCTCTTCTTTAAACCTTAAAATCAGTTTGGGTAGGAAAATGCCTAGTCAATTCTCTTAAAAAGTTTTATAACCTAATACTAGAATCATATTTTTGTTATAAATCTATTCTAGTAATACTTTTTTTATATTCCTAATAAGGTGGTACGAGAAGATATAGGATTTTGAACAACACATTTCCGTTCTATTTCATTTTCCACCTACATAAAATATAATTAATTTTTTATTATTCAATAACACCAGTATATACCATATAATAATAATTTATTATGTTATGTTAATGATATATATCCATCTCATCTTCTCTCAAATGGGTAATGATAATGTCACACTTGTGTACAATAGACTACCTCCTCACAAACTGATTTGACCCTTTTTCCAAAAACACCACTCGTAATTGGGTATGTTGATGGATATAAATTATATATATGATTTTTATAACAAAATTATACCTATGAAATAATTATATCATATGTAACTTTTTTTCATTTACATTCCAAAAGGTATGTGATAAGGTCTCTTGTGTGTATGTTGGACTACAACCTCACAAGGGGATGTGATCTGTTTTTCACTAATAATTTACATAGAAGGAAATAAGTATTAATAGAATTAATACTGTGATAAAAATGAAATAATTATGATATTAATGACATATTTATCATTATTAAATGATATTACATCATTTTGTTTCTTATATTTCCACTCATAGAAAGATGATAATGTTGTTCGTGTAAACTTCCGATTTCATGAAGCAATAGGACTCACTTTTCATAACCAATCCACGTATATTTTATATGTAACTACATTTAAAAGTAATAATATATTATTTATGATATTATTATAATTATGGAATTTAAAAATATTACTTACCCCAATTTTATAATGATTGCTGAAATATGGAATGTTACTTAAGCATACGTAGGACCTATCATCGCCATGATTGTAACATACATAGTTTATTAGAAAAAAAATTAATTTTTGGTATTAATGTATAATTTAGGAATAAATAAGAGAATTAATTCAAGATTATTATTCTTTAGATTTCGAAATAGTTACCTCTTAGACCAGTAGTTAACCTAAGGAAGTCATTTTTGACACATAAGTCCAATATCACTGTAACACCCAATGTAAATATAATTCACTATGTAATTGAATATAACATGGTAATAAGTGAAAAAAATGGATTAATATACTTTAAAATTTTTATTAATAAATTAAAATTTTAAATTAAGTTGATTATTAATGTTTATAAAGTGTGCGATTATTCAGACACCAGGTAAGGGTTTCTCTTCTCACTTTTACTTTATTGAGACATATAGCATATTCACAACTAATTTATTTTTTGTGGTGTATATAACGACCCATTAATATATTATATCATAAATATATTAATCAAAATTTTATTTAATTTTTCATTTAATATTAGTTATATTATGGGGATTATGATTCAAAATTTAGTAAAGGGGAAAGGGTTTATTTCACAATCTCATTATTAGTCAGGATTGTTTTAATTAAAGTTTTACCTATGAGATTATTTAATATATATATCTTAAAATAAATAAGTTATATTATCATTAGGTTAATCATGAACATTTTCAATTAATATTACCATTTTCCCACTCTATGATACTTAAATTATTGAGAAAATGATTAAAAGAAAATATAACTTTATTTATCTCTTCGATCAGAGATTATTTTTCATTAAAACACGTTTTTTCAAAAAGAAAATCAAATATTCTGTTAAAGATTTTAATGTATTTTATTAAATAAATTATTACCCATTTTTTCATTTTAAAAAAATATTTTTAAAATAATATTCTTGTCATTTTAAAAACAATGAACATATGCCATTTACTGAAAATGTGAAAGGAATCTTTGTTTTAACATGTGTGTTAGGAAATAAATTTTACACTATCATGACCAATAATTGTTTTAGTGTATATTTTACCTGTTTTAAAATGATATTTTCAATGATAAGTATATTAATACTGGTTTGTGAACTTTTCATTAAATGGTTATTTTTAAAATGAAGTGTTTATATAGTTCATAAAATTTTATGGATATTTTCTTCGTATTTCTATTCATCGAGGACATTAATACTCCATTTAACTTATGATCCACTGAGTAAATATTGTATTGATACCATCCTTATTATTTTAGTGTTTGTTTTATGATAATTTTAATAGGATGTGTAAAATTTTATTACGAGTCACCAATTTAATTGGGGTAGTTTATGATTATGATTATTGATTTAGGTATATATTAACATGTTGTACATTAGTTTTAAAATACAACTTTTTATAATGATTATGATTCACTACATTGAAATTATTAATTCATTTGACTTATTATGTGATGGGATAGGCCTTCTATAGAACCTCGATGCATAGGTAGGTCTCATGAGAAAAAATATATTATGTTTCATTTGAGGATTTACTAATTTATTTTAATTTCTTAGAACAATGAATCAATGGTATGTTTTATATTTCCTATATTTTTCATTCCGTTATTGTGAATTTATTTATTGATATTCCATGAGATTATTCAGTTAGTAATATTATCGATGGTTAGGTTTTCAAACTCACATGAATATTTAATTTTCATTATTTGATAATCATTTATTCCTTTTATATTATTCTCAAGTGATTTGGTTAAATGGAATGTGTTTATTTTATTTACCTTGAAATAAAAATTTTCGTTATCTATGAATATATTTTATTGTATTCTTACCCTTACGAAGCATATGAGAACACACTTTTCTTATGTTTTATTTTCCATAGTATACTAGGAGGTGTTTTTGATTGATATACATGGAAATACTATGAGGAAGGATGGAATTATAAAATTAAATGCATTATGAATTTTATGTTATCAATTGTAATATGAATTTCATGTATGTATCTATTTTAACAATACTACTAAACTACTTGGTGATTTAAGATGTAATTCCCTATATCATATGAAAATGTAATAAAGTAGATACAAACTTCAGGAACTGGGTTCCCGGTCACTATAATTACATTACAAGTTCCCAATATATTTTTGAAAGAAAATTTTTTATTTTGTTTTTGGATGTTTTTGTATTTTTATATACTATTTAATAATAAAAATGGTATTTTCCATTAAAAATATTCCATTTATATTTTAATGTAAAATTTCATCTATAATGACATCTTTTGATGTTAATTATACTTTACTAAGGACATTATACAATGATACCATCATATTTATTTCTCTAGATAGTTTATGATTGTTTTGGTGAAATATAGAGGAACCCCTTTTCATTTCCATGTGTTATGTTATGAAGGATGTTTTTTATCTTATGGAACACATATGAAAGTATTTACGATTATAGGATGGGTGGTCCTAGAAATATATATCTACACAATCCATTAGGTAAATATTAATGTTCTATAATCTTAAAGGGTAAATGTGAGGTCATCCCAAGCTTGAATCAAGATTGTACATGAGATATTATCCCATGATTGCAATAAGATGTACATGGTAGGTTATCCTAAGATCTCATCAGGTACATAAGAGGTTATCCCAAACCAAACATGTTATGATTGTCTTGGTGGGTGGCCTTCACATTTGTTTTCTTTGATTATGATTATTACAACATTATTCCCTTATTATATGAGTTGATATTATGGAAATGTTATACATTCATAGCTTATGTTCTTTGATTTATTTATTATTTATGAGTTATTAACATAAAATATTTATTCCATGATTCATTATTATGATATAAGATATGATGGGTATGATTTCTAATTGTTAATCTCATCTTTATATACACTTATGATCATATTTTTCTTAAGTGATCATTTATATAACCATTGTTTACCCTTATTGATCATCTTAGATAATACTTTCTTATGTTTCCATTAATAAGGTTATGAATAATGGTATTAATTATGACTTGTCTTATTAGTGTTATATTTGTGAATAAATTAGTGGGAGATGATACAGATACCTTATGAAGTAGTTTTTTGTATACATGATTTAAAAGATACAATACTTATACAATAATTCCATCGATGCTAATGTTAAGTATTTAATACTCATCTAATATATTGTTATATTTATGTATAAAAATTATGGGACACTATAGTTTATATAATAGGTTAGTTATGTTACCTTTGGAAAACAGAATTATAAAACTTTAGTGAGAACCCTTAGGATAATCTTATGGGTAGGTGTTCATTTTATGCTATGGTAAAGAAAGGTGTATTGTTTTACTAAAAGTATATCCTATTATTAATACTATAAGTTGATGATGTTTTAGAGTAGATTCATTTAGGGGTAATAACATCAAAAAGAGATGGTCAAGTATATATCGACCGTTATTATGGTTCATGGTGAGTGTCCGTTACTATGGACCTGTTTTGAAACTCCAAGGGAAAATTCTTGGGTTAATTCACATATTCTTTACAAAATAGTATGACAGACATAAATATATGATGATCTTGGATGAACAAGTTTATTTATATGGATCCATAGTTTTAAAAGAAGTTCTTATGATTTACATATCCTAAAAATTATTCATTATGATTATATGGTTTTCCAATATGATTATTGTTTCTCACAATATGATTTTTGGTTTAAGTTAATGGTTAGAACCTAAAGAAAAATTGTTATTAATGAATTTTATAGAAAATGAAATGATTTTATTCCTGAGAAACCAAATGTTATGGTATGTTGAATTAAAATATATAATTAATAATATTTTACAATTTTCTCAATCAATAAGTTATATTGATCTTCCAAATGATAAATTTTGGTATTAATGTTTTGTTAATTTCTTACTGAGGCAACATCCACCTTCATTTAGTGGATCTTTCATTCTACTATTTTATGAGAAATGGACCAATACCATTGAAAATTTATTTTCCATTCTCTAATATTTAAATCACGAAAATTTTATTTTTTCATTATTTCATTTGGAAGGAGAAGAAGATAAAGTGTGGAATCTCACTATGAACACAAGTTAATGTGGAGAAATCGACACTGTGATGCGGAATGAATTTATAAGGTTTTTTTCATTCAGATATTTTCATATATTCCTCACATGAAAATGGAGAAGAAATTTCATGAGATATGGAAAAAGGATAATGAATGCATTTATGAATATGGGAAAAACATTACAAGACATGTGACCTGTACTTCTGGTATTATCATTGAACAATGAAGTATGATTGAATTATTATTTAGTAGCTTAAAAAAGTCCCTAAATAGAATCACCCTTAATGGATTCTATTAGATTTGATGAAATCGTTCGATTTTCTAAAATGGTGGAAAATGATATTGGAGTTACTCATCAATCTCGTGGTTTTGTTAAGAGATTCAATATGGAACATTAATGAATTTATAATAATAAAAACCAAGGAAGGAAAAACATCACCCTTTTGTTATATATGATGTGTTGAAAAATACATGGACAAAATTATGTTAATGGGACTTCTAAATTTTTTAACTCTAGAAACAAAGGTCATCCTCAAATTGAATTCTTATGTGATGGGAAGAAGTTAGATAAGGATGGAAAAAAAACCACATAATGCACCACCCACACTCCAGTGTTTCAAAAGAAATAAATACAGAAATTATGACTAAAACTTATAAAACCTCATGGTTAATAATGATGATCAAAATATGAATAAACCTAATCCTAGAGATGAAGGGAAAACTCATTTTATCACTATTAATAGTGAGGGGTTTGAAAAATAAATGGTGAATAGTGCACCTATCATCAACTCTAGAACTGCTAAGGTCGGATTTGATCCTGGATCTACCCACTATTAAATATCTAAACCAGATATTAAAGCTATCACAATACAATCTCAAATATTAAATATCAAATTATTAGCGAGAACACCTAACGGTATAATGATTTCATCACATGTCTATGAATCTTATCTAGTTATGTTTTGTGGGAATCTGGTTCCTACAAATCTCGTTATTCTCCCTACAGAATTTTTTTTGTTATCTTATGTATGGATTTTATTTATTTCCATAAATATCACATCAATTAATGATTATTATGCGTCATATTTATTTTTTCAAAACAACCTATGTTTTTTTAATAGTGTGATGATAAATATTAACTTCTAATTGAAATTTATTCCATTATATGGGTCTTGATTATGTTTAAAAAGTGGTGTTTATCTTAGTTATTTGGAGATAAACTCATCTTTGAAGATATGACTGCTATGTGATAATTTTTTGATGAATTTCTGGATGAGTTGTGTAGTCTTCCACTGAATCGTGATGTTGATATCTTCATCGAACTCATACCCATATTTACACCAATTTTAATGCCTCGATATAGAATGTCCCCAATTGAGTTTCTAGTACTGAGGAAGAAACTGTAGGAGAATCTTAACAAGGGGTTTATTTTTCCATGTGCATCACAAAGGGTTTCACATATTATTTTTTCTATGAAGAAATATAGATCAATGAAACTTTTCATTGATTATCAAGAACATAAAAAGACTGATATCATGAACAAGTATCACATACCATGTTTTGATGACTAGATTGATCAATTTAAAGGAGCTCAATGCTATTACCTAATTTTCTGTTATTTTGAATATATTTATTTAATGGAAATTTAAAAGGATATACCCAAAATAGAATTATGTATAATGTATAAAAACTATGAATTTATAGTGATTCCCTTGGGTTTTATTTATACCCCCACTATCTTTAGAGATTTAATGAATATATCCTTTAGAGATTACCTTGATTATATTGTGGTAGTCTTTATGGATGAGATTCTTATATATTTATATAACAATAAAGATTATAAAGATCACATGAGGACTGTACTGAAGACCCTATGGAAGGAGAAGTTGTATGAAGTATTTAAAAATTAGAAATTTTAGCTATAAATGAATTCATTTTTTGGGTTATATAATCTTAAGAAAGGGTATATCGTTAGATCCATTGAAGATGGATATTAGTGAACATTGGATGACACTAACCACTATGACTGAGATATATAGTTTTTTTTGGATTTTCTATATATCATTGATGGTTTTGTATAATTTATCAGTACTATCTAATCCACTCACAATGTTTACATGGAAGGGATCCAAACTTGTTTGGATAGATGAATGGGAGGAAAATTTCAAGGAAATGATGATAGAGTTAGTGAGAGAACCCATGATAACACTAACCAATTGTAAATATGTGGTTTCAATCTATAGTGATGCATTAAAGAAGAGGGTGAGAAGATTAATTATGTAGAATGATATGGTGATAATTTTTTCTTATATCTAAATGATGGTTCATGAGAAAAATTTCCGAACTCATTATTTAGAGTTTGCTACATTAATTTTTTCATTAAAGAAATAGAGACATTATATTTATGGAGAAAGGTGTAATATATATAATAATAATGAAATATTAATGTATTTATTCACTCATAAAGATATAAAAAACCATAGAAGATGGTTAGAGTTTATTAGTGATTATAATTATTCAGTGCATTACCACCTTGATAAAGAGAACAAGGTAGTTGATAGTTTGAGTTGAAAGGATCATGCTAGCTTGTCTATGGTGAGGATCATGAATGATCCAATATTTTTGGATTGTTAAAAGATGTATCCATAAATATTCAAAGAAGGGAATAAATCTAACCTTTCTCAAAAATATGTTCATACATATAACCTTGTTAGTATTAAAGAGGTGTAGAAGGAAGATGTAGAAATTAATAAAAAGTCCAAAAATGTTTCTATGTTTGAAATTTATTTTGATGAAATAATAAGTTTTTTCAACCATAAATATTTTCTTTACATACCATATTTGAAGAAGGAGATGTTGGATAAAGCACAACGTTCATCATCCTCTATTAATACAAGATGTATGAATACGTATAGAGCTATAAAAGTGTATTTATATTTTGAAAGAATGAAAAGAGATATTGTAGAGTATGTTTGTTTGTTCATGGAATGTCAACACATTAATTTTTAGACAAATAAATCCATGTTATGGTTAGAACCATTACCTATACCCTTATAGAAATGGGAAAATGTCACCATAGGGTTTTTTATCAAAATCCATTAAATTTTTAAATGTCATAATTTTATTTGGGTTCTAGTTGATAAACATAGAATTAAAAAAAATTATTTACTATCAAGTAATATTTCTATCTTGGATAAATACCTAGAATAGAGATTAATTATGTGGGATGGCTTCAAGGAGTATGACATTATATCGTATCTAGTAAGCATCAATGGTTTACCTTAATGTTTCTAAAAAGTCATCATCCAGATCTAGATATAGAATTGACTTACTATACTTATTTTCTCCCAAAAATATATGGTTAATTTGAGATAACTATTCAAACTCTATAGGAAATTATGAGATCTTGTTATATTGATTTAAAAGTCGGTTGGTATCAACACATTTCTCTAGAAAAGTTTTCTTACAACAATATCTTTCACTCGAGCATTCCGATGGTTCCTTATGAATACCTCTATAGAAATAAGTTTATAACTCCAATGATATTGGATGAAGTTAGAGAATGGAAGATATTGGGACTTATGATAACACAGGTAATGGTTGAGAAATGGATATCTATTCCACCACATATCAAGGAAACTCAATTTCAATAGAAACGTCATGCTGAAAATTGTTTATGAAATCATTAATTAGATGTTACTGAAATAGAATTAATGTGACTATTTAAATTTATTATGGTTATTATATTTATAGAGAAATTTAATATTATAATTATTTATATTTTCCAATTTATGATTATAGATTGAGTATGGATGGTAGCTTATCACTTGGTGCTTCCACTGGACCTCTCTCAAGTTCATGATGTGTTTTGTTTATCTCTCCCATAGAAGAACACAAATTTTCCATAACATGTAGTGAGCTCAGAGGTCATACCACCAAAGACTGATATTTTCTATAGTGAAAAACCAATATAAATATTATATCATAAAGTTAATTTATAATATAATAAGAATACTCACCTGGTTAAATTTCTCTCGAGGAATCCAAATATTCGAAGAAACAACCTGGGAACCTGAAGATGTAATGAAATACAGACATCTTCATTATTTAGAATCAGTCTAATGGAATTTTGAAGGTGAAATTAATATTAATGGAGGGAAAATAAAAAATATATAGATTTTATGACACAGTTCACCATAAATAAAATTTACATCTTTGATACATTTCATAAATGCAACACTGAGTTTAAATGAACCCCGATTTACGATTAAAATATTATTTATTGTGATAGTTTTTTCCTACCAATTTGATTGAAAGATATGAATATGAATAAATAAATAATAAAAATTTTATATTATTCACATTTATAAAATGTATTAAATAATTATGAGTTGAATATAAATTAAAATAAAAATCATTTGTAACTATATGATATGTAATTATGAAAACCTATTTTTTTTGTGCCAAGAGTTATTATCATAATAAACTAAATTGATCACTAGTGGTGAATTATTTTAACAAAATTTATATTTTATATATTATATAATATGTTTTAACATTCATATAATGTTTTTATAGCCGTGATATAATAATATATATATTTTGGTTTAAAATGTATTTTTATAAATAATAGTTTCCATTATATTTATTAATGTTATTTTAAAATGAGTTTCTACAACATATATAAAAATAATCATGAAAAATGGATTCAGTTTTTGGAATGATGATGATATAATTTTGTCAATATTTCCCTTTTATTTTTGGTCAATCTGTATAGTAACCATAGAATGTTTTCACCCTAGTAAGGGTAAAACGGGGAAAATAGGGTTAAATGTTTTTGAAAAGGATTTAAAATTTCTCTAAAGCATTCCATTATCCAATTGGATGTGTGTATTTCATCTATTTACATGTTATTATAGAATATATAGTTAAATTTTTAAATATTTATTTCATTATGGACTTTATATTATTTAAAGAAAATAATAAATACAAAATGACACTCTCTTAACTTTAATACCTCTAATATTTTGAAATATGGATTAATATAGTATATGTTCAGTTAAAAATGTTTATTCTCAATATGAATTATGTTTTTATAATATTAATTTATTTTTAATATTTAGTGGTTCAATAATTTCATAAAATTATTACGCAACACTGACATTGTATTTATTCAACTGATAAAAAAATAAAATATATGATTTCAAAAATATTAAAAAGTAATATAATTTTGATGAATTATTATTTCCCAAAAAATTATATTTAAACAAAACATTTTAGGGAAGCATGGAATGATTATATTAAAATTCATTTACTATCAATTGGTTTTCAATGTCAAATTAAATAAATATTTTCAAAAATGGAATTAATGATATGTAATTAAAATAATTGTTTTTAAAATATTTAAAAATAAATAAATATATTAAAAGAAGATAATATATATAATATATGGTAAAAAAAATTAATTCATTTTCCATTTTAAAAAATCACCATATAATTAACATTTCAACCCCTTAATATTTAAATACTTGTGGATGCGGTTGTGGTTTAAATGGTAAATGTTGGGGTTAATAAACAAATATAATATGTAAAATCATTCCAAAACCTACCTAAATTTTATTAGTTGATGATATTTTTCCATATAATCTTTTCTCTTTTAATATGTGTCCATTCAGAATCATTTTTACAGAAAATGACATAATTATGTTTTATTTTTTTAGCATATCCATGTATGTCCTTTTATTCCATTATGAAACGATAAACCTTCTCTATTTTATTTACAATAATTTGGGACATCTACATTAACCAAACCGTGCCTATATATTTTTTAAACATCATTAATCATGTTTTATAGGTGGTGGTCCTCCTAAAAGATAAACCCCTAGTCCCATTAAGAGTGCATCTATTGGAAGTCTATCGAGGAAGAAAAGGATAAAGAGCATTCAAATAAATTCAAACTCAAAATAAGTGTCTTATATGATAATATCATTTTTACTATGATTGTTTATGAATATGTTTCCAATTATTTAATTTCATGATATACCCATAAATAAATGTCATTAACTTCCCCTCATTTTATTTCAAGAGAATGTATATATTCCTTATATTTTTCTTTTTTATAAACTCAATAGTCTGGATGAATTTGTTAAGGGAGATCAAATTTATTTTTATCTTTGATCAAAAATATTTTTCCTCCTGACAATGTTTTGTAAAAATGATTTCAAGAATGTTTCCTCTATTCCCAAATGGTTTATTAAGTAACTTATTCCCATGTTATACTTATAAAATGGTTTAAAAATAATATTTATTCCATTTTCAGATCGAGGTAATTTTTAATTTTTATTGAAAATATGAAATGAAAATTTATTTTAACATACATGGAATTAAAAAATCCACACAATTATGACCAAATAATTATTTGAATCTTTATTTCCATTTTTCTAATGATTTTTTTAATTAAATTCATTCCTTAATATTTATGAAATTATTAAACATTATTAGGTGATTTTAAAATAGAAAGGGTATTTTACTCAAGAAATATTCCTATGACCTTTTAAATAGAAATTTTATCCATGATAACATTCATTGATGTTACTTTTTTTTAATGGCGATATTATATAATGGAACCATTTATTCGTTCTCTTAATGAATTATACTTATGATGATGAAATATTTATGAAACTCAATTTCATTTCCATTGGTTAAGTTATGATCAATTATATTCTGATCTTAAGTCATACATATAAATGGATTTATGATAATGTGTCAGGTTAAATTGGAATTATATAAAAACATAATTAATTTGGATAATATTAATGTTCTATGATCCCAAAGGTTAAATGGGTGGTAATCCCACATCCACGAAAATAGGGTACACTGGTGGTTATCCAAATCCAAAAATAAGAGGGAGTATAAGAGGTTATCTAGAGATTGAAGCTGGTACGTGGGTGGTTGTCCCAATCCTAACATATTATGAATGTATTGCTAGTTTTCCTAGACATAATATTTCATTGATTATGATTATTACACACTTTATCCCATTATTTTATGATCTGATATTATTTGAATTTAATATTTTAATGAAACAAGTTATTTAATTACATTATATTTCATATCTAATGAACATTAGAGTTTTATGCCATAATTCAAGATTATGGTCTATAAATTTTTGGGATGGATTTTCATGTTTTAAGATCATGTTTTCATATGCTTTTACTTGTGTTTTACTTAAGTCAGCATCGATACCCACCTTATTTACCCTTACATATCATGTGATTTCCCCCATTCTTATGTTTCCTTTCCACAATTTATAATGAATAGTATTAAGTATGATATGTCTAGGAAGGATGATATTTATAATAAACTAAGTGGGAGATGATTTATAACTCTTATGAACCAATTTATTGGTAACTATACTTTCTAAAGATAGTATACCTATATGATTCTATCACAGATCATATTGTTATGTACTGAATATTCATCTCATAAGATGTGATAATTATGTATGAAAATTATGTATCACTATACTATTCTATTAATCAGATAATACTACAAGGAGGGTCTAAGGCACTTATACTATGAGATGATACACTTATATAGTGCTATTACACCCCTATAGGTTCCATGTATATCAAAGAATACAATTATAATCAAGGCCTTATCCAGCAACACCAATGGAAATGAAACTAGTGAAGAGGGGTGCACAATAAACCTAGGAATGCTTTTTAGTTCATCCACAAGAATTTTAATTAAATTTAAAATAATTACATAATTATAAAGTCATTCACCCATGGTGTCAAACCCATATATCAGATGAAACTATAATCAATAATAATATCAAAGAGAATGTTTAAAATAACACCTGCTTTTATTCAGTTACTTTGATTTTAATTCAAAACCTAACCATCATTGAATAGGCACAAACAAATCTTGTTCATTCTTCCATAAACATCCCAAGTACCAAGCGCAAGACCCAAATACCATTTTAATTGATTATAATCAATTTATATTTAATTAATAATTTCAATTAATTTTAAAAACTAAAGATATTAGGAAAAACATTATAATAACTCACAGAGCGACCTTATCACACTAAAACTATGAATTACCATATACCTAAGGTCCATGGGGTGAATGAAATCAAGGAGGATGTTGGTAGTGCTGAGCTCTCCCCTACAACGATGACCAAACCCTAATGTCACAGAGCCCTTCACACCCCTCTCGGTCAGTGGGGGGAGTTTTGTGATCTCACTATCATAGAAAATGTATCAAATTCTATCAATTCTAAAATATTTGTAATCTTCCACCCTTCCCAAGGATCCATATTTCTCTAAAAGTACATGGTCTTTTCTGGGAATCACTTCTGCTCTCTCTTTCCCCAGTGGACCTCAATAGCACCATGAACCTATGAAAACTCAATCTGGGGGTCCTTTTCATCTTCAATGCCAATAAATTTATGAGATCGATTGGTTCATCTTCAATTCATGGGATATTCATGAATTTATGGTTCTTGTATTACATGATCGGAGGCACATTATGATCCTATTTGAGTCAGAAGACGATTTGATTACTACCTGGTCCATGTCTCCTCAATGATGCAATGGAGCCCTTTTTATATGTTTCGATGGAGTCTTGATTTCCACATGTGGCTTGATCCATCGATGATGGATATATGTGTATGTCTTGATAGTCTTCCACTTTACTTTTACAATCCGACCATTTTTCTTACTATTGTCCGTATGGAAGACTAGTAATCAAATAGAGGCGGTAATTCATTCCATATTTCCATGAATTTGTGTTGAGGATGATGTTGTGAGGCCACCTGTGAACTAGTTTTGGATCATGGATGGTAAGAAGTTTTAGTGGAACCAGGAGGTCATATTTGAGTCATGGATGTTCTACTATGTTTCTTGTGGTCAATTTGGTCACAAAGAATCGCTATATCATAGAAAAGGGTTAAAGGATACCTCACAGGTTGTGACAAAGATGGGTAATGGTGGATATTTTTCTTCTTATTTGACTTTTCTACTGTTATTGATTCAACCTTAGGGTATTCCTCCAAGGAGTGCTTTTGTGGAAGTCTCTCATGAGCAGGGAATTAATGTGGAGGTGAATTCTTTTTCACATGTAGTGGTTGAGGATAAACCTTAGGAAAATGCAGTGTGGGTGGAGAAGTACTTTGATCATCCAGGGGTCAATGCACATGGTAATGTTCTGAAGGAGGTGCACTATAGGACACTGGATCTGATGGTGAGTCAGGTTTTTGATCATCAGTATTGAAAAGGTACCCCCAATGGAAAATACTACGTGAAAATTTACCTAATGGCTAGAGAGTTTTAATGTGGAATATTTGGTCTCTGTGGTCAATGAAGATTGTGTAAGAATCAAGTATTTATAAGACTCATGTAAAAAATTTGGCCCTACTATTTGGGGGCTCCAGCTGAATGTGTTGAAAAGTTTAAATGGCAGGCATAGAGGGAGTTATAGGAAAAATGAAGGCATTTTCAGGTCAATGTATCCAACTAAATTCGATATAAAGGATATGGGCATGAGGGTACATACCATGTGAAGGAAGGACCTTAATTGAATGTTGATGTGATCATGCCTCATAATTCCACATCTCAACATGAAGTGATTACAAAGGATGAAATGATTAATGAAAATCATGATGTCCAATGAAACTGAGGTTTACTCCCAATGTTTATCCCTGGTTGATACTAGAAGACCATCCCCCATGATAGGATGGTGTCAGTGCCTACATAAAAGGGTGAAATATTTGGTGAAATTGATGTGTGGAAAAATTATGTCTATGTGCATATCCCTGGAAAATCAGGGGTTGTCTCTGATGGTGATAAGTAAAATATCAATGTTTTTTCCAGACCCTCCTATAGAGATATTGTGCAAGGTGGAAAGGGAAACATGCTAGAAGTGAAGGATTTGTGACCGCTCCAACCAAGAGAAGGCCGCGTAAATATTATTCCAAACTACCAAAGCTGATGTATACTAGGTCCTCTTCCAAGAGGGATAGGGGTGTCCCCAATACTAAAAAAAGTAGTGTCGATAAGAAACTTTGTAAGGAGGAACCCTATTTAAAGAAATGAAACATAGAATGAAATATGAAAAATTGTTGAACCAGTATGAATCAAAATTTGAGTATGATTTGGCTCCTTCGGACGAAGCACCAAATTATGTATGTGGTGTGGGGTTTGAATTTTATGATATAAAATTATCTTTTTATGGTTGGGACTGTCATTAGGATATTGGAATTCTGTTCTCCAACATATATTTCCTTTCTTACTGTACATTTTCTTTTTATTTAATAAATGGCTAGTGAATTTTTGATGATGACTCGAAATTATCAGTACGGTCCATGGTGTACCCTAGGTTCAATCCAAGGAAAAATCCCAAACATGTGACATCATTTATTTTACAAATAAATATAATTTAAGAAATAATATTAAATAAATATTCATGACAATGAACCTTCCACATAACATTGTGTAATGATGTATGATCATTGCCTTGGAACACCTTCAACCCATCACACAACTAATCCATGTCATATAAAGATGATTCCACTATTCTTCAATGAGATCATCAATGAATCCATAATTCAGTTTTCCCAAATTTGGGAGAAGTAAATTCAAAGGAATCAAGGATGGATTAGGAAGAGGAACTCACATTACACACTTTATAAATCATATAAAAACACCCCAAATCGAGAGGAACATGAAATCAAATAGATATTAGAGGTATCTCCGTACAACTCATGGGGTTCGATACACATGATGTAGAATAAGTGAAAATTATGTTTTCAAAATCAATGAGTTTATGAAAAGAGATTTCATGAAACTTTTAATATGCATCGTGGCTCCCTGACTTCTGTCATTTTGTGGTGCACGCAACCAAGGCCCCCAAGATCCTAACACACCCATGGCCATGGATTATGATCCTCCCTACTCACTATGATAGATAGGTATTTTCTCATTGGATCACATTGATTCATATAGAATAGTGGAGAAATATTATTTGATTTTTCCAAAAATTAGGGGAAATGCTTTTTGAAATTCCTATTTTGGCCTTTTCGTCATTCCTGGTTCCCAGAGGTGGTTCCCCTTATCCTCCATGATGATCAAAATCCTATATCCCCAATAACTATAATGTGGTGAGTTTCCCAGCCACCACAACAAGTCAAAATTCATATATATTGAATTTCTCCTTGGATGTTTCTAATATGAACCCCCTACGTTTCACCAATATCACCGAAATAAATAGAAAAGGAATTTTGAAGGATATTTCACACATTGAAAATACTATTGGCACCATGCCGTCAACCAGGAATTCACATTATTACTTGAATACATATTCGGTCTCCATCTTCATGTAAAAAACCTATTTTATATATTATAAACAAAAAAATCATGATACAATCACTTTTTCTCTAAGAATCCATCACCAAGACAAAAAATTAAAATTAATTTTCAGATTATTACATCATAATGGTGGGGGTTTTTATCTGTTTTGATGAAATTTTTTGATGCTCTCTATGATATAGGTTATTCGATAAATTTTATTTCTCAGACATTGGCTACTTCCTTGAAGATGGTAGAATTATAGACCACGAGAGTTGGGGTAACAATTGAAAAAATATCTAACGTATTTCTATCTAGAGTCTTAGAAGATGTGTTGGTTAGACTTCATGATTTTATTTTACAAAAAAACATTAATGTGTTGAAAATAAAGGAATATATAATCCCATCATACTCATCCATCATTTTAGGGAGACCTTTCTAAAATATGGCCAAAATAATAATCAATTTGTAGGAAAAACACTCACCATTTAATTTAGAGATAATAATATCCACTTCAATATTTATGACTCCATGTGGTGTCCATCAAGTGACTATTCACTGCTTAAACATTATCACATCTATGAGGTAGAACCCATTGAGAATCCAGGTATTTTACAAAAAACTAGATCCATAAGAGAGAATTTATTTATTGAAAATACCATGGTGAGATAATTTCTCTTGGATTATATAAAAATATTTTTGGAATAGGGGAAGGGGTAAATTTTGAGTTTGCAAGAGAATATAATTTTTTATTTCTGGAAGAATAATATGTAATTTTATCTTCTGTGATGACATTTTATTATTTATATGTTTGGATCCTAAATATTACTTCATCCGTAGAAAATACCATGGTTTTGGAATTTACACCACTAATCAATGATTGGAAGTATATATGTTTAATGAAAAGGGATAATTCACAAGTAATAACTTCTAAAAATCAATCTAAAAACCAATAATAAAGACTAAAATAACATTTGAATGAATATTTTGAAGCAATAGTTTACAGTTTATGAGTTCTCTCGGGAATAAATGCCAAAATATTTGCACATAAAATTCTTCTTGTGGAAAATCACAAAAGAATTAAGCATCCTCAAATAAGGTTGAATCTCACTATGATAGTGGTAGTTAAAAGAGATATATACGGATTACTATAAGTTGATATAATCAACACTATTTTAGACTGACAATGGGTTAACCCTATTCACATTGTTTTGAAGAAAATGAGATTTTCCATTATGATGAATAAAACATGAATTGATAGCTATTAGAATTCAAAAAAGATGGAGATTTTGTATAGACTATTTGATTTTGAATAAGGACACTAGGAAAGACAATTTTCTATCCCATTTATTTACTAGATTTTAATGATATTGTAAGGGAAAACAAATTATCGCTTTCTATATAGATTCTAAGGTTTTTTTCACGTAACCATTTATCAATAAGATTAAAATAATACTAACTTTACAAATCCATTTGGAATGTTTTCTTATTAAAAGATGTCATTTGGATTTTGTAATTCCCAATGTACATTTTAGGGGTTCATGGAAAATGATAATGTTGCTCGTGCATACATGTGGACTACCGCCTCCATGAAGCAACGTGTTACATTTCCCATTTTATTTTAGACATGGATTTTAATAAAGATATATTTTCTAAATATATATGATATATATTAAATTAAAATTATTCTTTAATAGTTATATATTATTTATATTTATTCATTCAGTCCTTTGAGTAAAAGGGAACAATGTTCCTGAATATGTACGGCCTATTGTCTCCATAAAATTTGTAATTCATTTTTTCTATATATAAATTTTATGGATGACTATAAAAATGTGTATAATTAATATATATGATATAAATATCATGTTTAAAATTATTTATATACTGTAACCATGAATATAGTACAAGTACTAATAAAACCAAACTCAAAATAAAATGAAAATTGAATATATTATCACCTTAAAAAGTAGTTTTAATTAATAATTGTAAACAAATGGTTGATAAAGGGTTACGAGGAAATCATGTATGGTATGATATATATGAATATGTTTCTAAAATATATATTTTATAAAATATATTTATTATACAGTAGGTTCTAACATGGCGGAAGAATGTTGTGATATGATGTAATGGATTTCTAGTCACTCTTTTATTTCTAGGAGATAAATGTCATATTCAAAACTTATTTATATTTTGGTGTATATAATACCCTTTTGACAAGTGTTATCATGAATATAATTTATTTAATTATATTTAATATTTTAGTTGATTCTTTTTTTAGTTAGTCTTACGATTAAAATGCTTCCAAAGTGGTAATGTATTTTCATCTCACTTTTATTCATGTGGGACACATGCCTTATATAAAACACTTTTTATTTTTGATGCATAAACACATTTCATGAATTATTGTCTTGATTATTAACATAAAATATTGGGATATACATATCCATATAATTTTATTTTGTTCTTGGTGACTATTATTCAATGTCACCGAAGTGGTGAGGGTTTTATAATACAATCTCATTGTACATCGAGATTGTTTACGATTATGCGTTCGAAGAAGAAATATCATTATCTATATTTCAGGAAAAACATTTTTATTTACCAAAATTTATTTACTTTGAGTCAATGTTTTAATTTCTTTCCTCTCATTATAATAATAAGAGGCCAAAATAATGTTTTTAAAGAAAAATCGACATTATTTCTCTCTTTAAAAAAACTAATCTTTTAGTATCCATGTTTTCAAAGAATATTTTCCTGAATTGTTATAATATTATTATTTGAATATTAAAATTCATTTTCACCCAAGATTTAATTTTAAAAAAATTAAATTTAATCTTCTGGTCTCTTATTAACGACATACTATTTTAATTTTTACTGAAATGAGAAATGAGTGTTTTTTTTAACTTTTAAAAAATATACACAATTTCCCACTATCATAACCTCTAAATTGTTTTATATATAACATTATATTTTTAAAATGACACTTTCATATAAATTTATTTCTATAATATTTATTAATTTATAGTTTTAAAAATGTGATTTCCCATGTGGAATGTTTATTTTCCTCATAAAATGTTCCATGTGATCATTAAAAACGATGTTACATATAAGATTAAATCTTTAATTTTAATTAATAATTTCTGGGGATATGATCCAAAGATACCGCTATTATTAATTTTCAATATTGTTTGTGATTTCAAGATGTTAATGAAACCCATTAATTTTCCCTAGGTTATTATATTATGTAATGATGTAATGTTTATTGAACTCATTTTTTTCATATAAAATTATCTGGTGAAATGTTTATGAATTCTTATTGAATCTTTCCAAATGAACATCACATAATTTAAAAATTAAGAAATTCCTTTATTTGGGAATTATATCTTAAAAAAAGGGAAGGAGAAATTATTCAAGATCCAAAAATTGCAAGAGATTCCATGGGATGCACATTCACATGACAATCACTCGACCACAAGAAGAATAAATTTATAATTGGTAACCGCTGAAAGGTACCATGAAAATAATTTTTCCAATACTTGTTCTCTATAAAAAAAATTCATGACACCGAGTATTTATGCAATGGTGACCAGATAAGCTCTCCCAGGTCATGCGTTTTGTTAACCTGTGGGCACCTGACTACCAATTGAAAAATCGTTTGAAAATAAGAGAAAAATTTCAAACAAATTGGTGGATCTTATAGTCATAAATGTCATGAAATGAATCACTAATGTGTGGGATTATTATCATTGAAAATATCCAAAAAAATTCATAATATCCCAAACCTTTGGAGAACAAAAAATGAAATTAATTTAAGGCTGGAGCCTCCCATAGTTGTAAATGTCACATGATGTGCCTTAGGTGATCCACAAGACACAATGATACCCTTTTGAAATTCCCACCTCATCTCATTAAGTCCCATTTTCGTATCATCATATTCATGAAAAAGGACTCTGGTGTGTCTAGGAAAACAAATGATCCCCCTTCATCTCACTAAGGATAAACAAATGGAATTGTCTATAAAATAATCCTTCATGTCCAACAGAACCTTTATTGGTCACATGATGCATCCCCAAAAAATAGGGAAATTATCCTAGAAAATACTCATGAAAACATTCATGACCCCCAACACATTCACAAAAAATAATATTAAATAAAAAGGGAAGGTGGAGGGATCCTCCCATAGTCGTAAAAGTCTCAAAAAATTCTTTGCATTACCATAGAAGCGCCTCATAGTAACCCTCATACAGTTAGCCTGATCGCAAAAAGGCCCCTTGATAATATATATTTTTCTTTTTGAATTCCCTAGAGAAGTCACATGAGATCCCACGAGGGCCTTTCAATAGGCACCATGATCCGACAAAATCCCTTGGAATTTTTGATACAAAAATATGATAGTCATTTTGTGTATCCCTTTAATTAAACAAGTTCCCATCGGTTGGATATAATATCATAAATGGGGAAATGAGTGAATGATCCTATAGTCGAAGAAAATTAGTCGATACTCTCAAAGAGATCCATGATAGAGACTCAAGGAAAAAAGTGACATCATAGCCATTCGCCGATTCCTACTGATATTTGAGTGAGATACACCTTGTAAAGTGGTGAAAAATTGGGGTGGAAAGTCTTATAAATCCCCCAACCCATCTTGGAAGATATACATATCTGGACTCTTGGACGAAAAAAAAATTCACAATCAGATTCATGGGTGCTAGAGAGGATTTCTCAAATAGGATAATCCTATGACCAGAAAACCCTCCAATCAGGTATGATCTAGGGAACTATTGGTACAATAACGTGACATTCATAAATACATTGTGTGAGCATAATAGATAATGTGAAGGAAGTCTGGTGGGACATGTGAAGGACATACCACACACCTGCTAGACCATGCAAGTATCAAAACAAGAAAATGTCAAGAAAATATAATCCATTCATAATATAAAGGATAAAAAAACCAAAAGACAAGAGACATAATCTAAGATGATATATGATAATGCACATACGATTTATATGAATCATCCAGGTCATGTGAAAACATCGGGACCTGTCTCCAAGATCATGAAACAATCCTATGGTATACCTTTTAGATAATGTGAAGTCCTCTGAACATTTCAATGCATGACATATGCCACCCCCTGGGCATGCATTCCAGGTCTCATGGATCCCTTAGGTATTTCCATCACAGCCTTGTGGTTATCTTCTTACATGTCACCTGACCCACCTGGTAGTGTTTGTTCATTTCATCCAAGTCTAATAGTGGAACATAGACATTTTAACCGGCTCTCACGAAGCCTTCCAGGCATGCCATATAGGTCTCGTGATGACCTCCATATATGTTAGCTAGTACATGAGACACCCTCTAAGGGATGTCATAGTGACTATCGAGGCACCCTCTATGTTTGATAGCTATATATTAGGATGAAACATGGGAATGTTATCTAGATCTTATTAAACCATCTTAAAAAATCCAAGTAGGCTAATGTGATGTCTTCCAGAGAAAACTGTACAGGTTATCCAATGCATTCTAAAAAATTCGGCCTTGATCATGCAACAACTCTCAGTAATCCTATCCCTGATACATGATCTCCATATGGAAAGCCAGATAGATCTTATTATTGTCCTGGAACATGTCAGGAAGACATCCTCCGAAATTTAAAGTATGAAATCAATGCATGTTGAGAATAAAATCAATTTATGTCAGACACGAAAGCAGGAAATGTCATAAGGTAATCCTAGTACATGATAACCTTATTCACCCTTATAATGTAAGCCTTGATGATAAGGGAAAACTCAGTTTATAAGCCCCGATCAACTGAACTATGAATATTATAATTCATATTATAATAACGATACATATTACAACTTTTTAAGCCTCATGAACTATTGTAAAACACCCCTAGTGTAATTATAGTACATAAGTCCTATTTTCATAAGCAATGAGGCTAATTATTTTCCATCTCATGTTTCCTACATAGAGCATAGCACAGGTGGTATTAGGTAATTTAAGGGATCATATCATTTTCTCCATGAAACTATATGGGGACATGGGTGACCTCGGCATTTAATCCCTTACCAATGATATAATATGATATGTCCAATATATAAGGGAAATGTAAGTGTGTAAGCCCCAATAAATTTGAACTATGAGAATTATAATTCTTACCATAACTAGGATTTAAAGTAATATTTTTTATGTTATGATCCCCAGTTTAGATGGGAATCTAACTATATGTAACACCCACCATGTTTATGACATTTCAACCATTGAGAACCTTATCTTTATCATGGGATGATTGATACCACATCACTCTGTGGATTCAGAAAAAACTGAACTATGAGGACTCTGATTCTATCCATAATCTAGATACATAGGATTCCTCTCTGAGGCCTAATATCTATATTAAATATCTGAAAGGAAATCCTAGTACATAATCCCCCATCCATATACTATGAGAATGATTTCTTAATTTACCTAGTATCTAACATCGAGCGTAGCTCAAATGGGCTTAATAAGTTACAATGGTATTCTCATTAGTAGCATGAATCTCCCTCAACTAGGGGAATCCTAGCATGTAATACATGATGAGTAGCATGTTATAAATCACCCCCACATGAGGACATATACCTTGTGGAAAATATGATTGGAATGAAAGAAATATGATACCTATAATTCATACCATAACTATGATATGTAGGATATCTCCTTGAGAGCTAAGCTCAAATATTTGGTGCCAATGTGCCCTCACATATTTATTATCTGAATGTTGAAAAACCGCAATGGATTTAATGAACTCTGTGGGTTTTTATTCCTCCAATAAATACTATATATAAGATGCCACATAATGGCTCAATCCCCTATTTGTAATGTTATCAACCTCTCTATATAGAAGAAAATTTGGATGTATTTGGTTGTATGACATCAGCATGTAATGAAGTTATTCATTACTAGTAAATGGATGAAGAATCTCCTATACATATAGATAGATATAATAAAAAGTTTCCCCATTTATTTTTCAAACTAAGGATATATAACCTATAATTTTTATTTAGTGTAACCAGCCCCATAACTTGGAAATAATCCCGTTCAAAAGGGTGTGATTAGCTCAACCTCTCGTCCTCTCGAACCTATGATTCACGAAGTTTCACTGGGACTGAAACCCAAATTTACCACCTTCCTTTTAAAATTAGGCCCGTACTCATTTATGGATGAGGGAATCATTTGGAGTTTCCATTAAAAATGAAAATGGTGACCCAATGTTAATGATAGTGCTAGAAATGACTTCCCGCTAACAATTAACCATCAGACCAAACCAAATGCACCACTATGTTCCCCACACTTATCATATAAAAAAAAATGGTGAACTTACCATGAAGCACCATATTAAAAAAAAAATTGGTTTTTAATACATCATACAATATTTTTTCCTACTATATGAAAAAAATGTTGAACATGAAGTGAATATCCCCTGTAGAAAAAAATCGGTTAATCATGCATTAAGAAACATTATTTTGTAGAAAACTAGTAAGATATGCCTAATCTTACAGCTCATAATCTACAATCGGGGTTCATATGAAATTATTATATCCTCACATTGGAAATTCCATGTGAGAAGATTGGACAGATCTGGAATAGTAGCACAATTGTGTAAACCATACATGTCCGATTGAGAAAATCATGATGATAATATTTCATTAATTGTAAAATCTATTCCTTGTTGTGTGCGTGACTATAGATAATACTCTCATCAACATCATCCCAACCCAATTTAATTTCTTCCCCATCTATATAATTTCTTCGGTAAATCACCTATGGCATCAACCCCCATAGGTTGCACAATGATAACACATGTTTGATAACTCCAACATCAGGTGGTGAAAACGATAGTTAGGGAGTACCACCAACAAGGTTAAATCCTGAGCATGGAATCTTCCCATTAAGATAAAGATGTTATTAATTAACTCATAACTTTTTATCTACCCCTTGTACATAGTTACGATGAAAAGTGAATGTTTTCAAAATACCCATGTTTTATTATTAAATATAAATTTTTATGATTATATTTATAAATACAAGTTCATTTAAGTTTAATATTTTAATTAGATATATCAATATACATATCCAAATTGTTTGATTCCTATTTTTTAGGAGAAAAAATTCAATTTAATACAAATAAATCAACTGAAGCTAGGAAAAAAATCAGTCATTTTACGGATAATATAAACCACAATATAGGGCCCAAAGAGTCTATAAAAAATGGACTATCCATGAGGAAATAATTTCAGGGATCAATATAGAAGCCCAAGTTTAATGAAAGTAAATAATTCTTTATTGAATATCTAGGTACGTCTGGGATAAAAATTTCAGGGCCCAAATCCAAAAATAAGGGGCCCAATATATGCATTGAAGTACAAACCACCATTCTATTCATGAATTTAAACCATCCCATCAATATTGACTTTTATGCTGATAAAATCATCCAAATTGAGATGATATTTTTTCTGTAGAATCCAAGATATAAAAGAAATATTTCTTGAAGAATGGTTTGGATTTTATGCCATATTCATGGAATAAAATTAATTTACATTTAGGCCAAGGAAAAACATGATAGAATAATGGACATAATAACATTGTCTAGTAATATTTCCATAATGTTACATAAAAAAGTCCAATGGCCATAAAATTTTTAGGTTTGAAAGGAAATATAAATATATAAATGTTTTTATAATAAGATATATCGATATTATTCTTTATTAATGGCCAATATGGTGAAACAAATTGAAGGGATTACTTGGAATGCAAAGCGTCCACCACCTTAGGCTATAAATCCATTACCCTCTTCTCCATGAAAGGGGTTAGGATTTCAGAATGTAAGGGGGATATTTTTCAATAAAATATCCTTTACATGGTTTTGGGTGTATATTACTTAGTCATGATTCAATTGGAGATAACTATCATCCTATTTTAATTTCATTTTTACACTTATTTTCAATTATAATTGCTTAAGTTATTTCTAATTTCATTTTAATATTAAGGAATGCTTCTTCTTCATAATCTGTAATTCTCATCCAAACATTGTTATATAATATTAATGTTATTAAAATTGTTTAAATAAATTTTGAAAACAATCCCTTATTTTTTATTTTTATTCATTTGATATTTCTTGTTTACTTCTCTTTGTTGTTCATGTGAGTGTTTGGAATATTACTCTTATCTTTTATAGTAATTTTTCATCTATTTATAACTCAGAACCCTAAACAACATATCAAAATTTATAAAAATTCCAATTTATTAGTAAATATCCCATTTGGGTGAGTCATAATTTGGTGATGTTAAGTTATTGATAGATTTTTCTCTATTAATATTATTTAAATTAATATTGTGTATGTTGAACTTAAAATGTCATGGATTAATGACATGTTTTGTTTATAATTTGGATTGCATGGATAATGGGAAAAAGAAGAACCCTTTATTTTATAAAATATTGGACCTTCCATCAATTATAATTTATTGAGATCAATACTATAGTTTGAGATTGGATTCAAGCCAAAACAATTGGGAATTTCGGTAAAAAAATTAGATAGTAAAGTGGATGTTTAAATAATAAAATATATAGAAAAGTTCAAGGATATTACAATATTATTCCCATAATTATGAACTCACACCAATAATTATAAAATTGTTAAATCAATATTAATTACTCAATCATTTCATTTAATCTCTAAAAAATCCACAATCAAAAGAAAATAAATTGAAAAAAAATAGACTCTAAAATTTGTACCATCATTGATGATCCCACTAGATTGTCTCCATACACATTATAAATGGAAAAGAACATTGATCGTTCAATAGAAAATAATCATCCTCACTTCAAATGTCACTATTTCTGGGTATGGTTAAAATAAAAGTTGTTGTTCCTAGATTTTTGTAAAAAAATGAAAAAATATATATATTTGAAAAAAACAATAAATAAAAAAACTTGTATTCCTCAACCATGAAAATTTTCTCTAAATTCCCTATAGCCTTCCAAATAATCCATCATATTTTTTTTCCCAATAATTGTGTAAAATATTATTCAACTTCGTAGGACCATTATGGTTAATAAAATCACTCTATCACCATTCATTCCCCATCCAATTGATCTAGATATATCCAATCCTAGGGAACATACCCTTAATGAACATATTGCCCCTAATGTGAATTACCATCCACTTGGTTTTAAGTATCCAAACATCAAGGAATATTTCAAATTGAAATCAATTTTGATTCATCTTTTACCTCATTTCCATGGGCTATCGAGTGATGATCATCATCATTATCTCAAAGAGTTACATATGGTGTGCTCCACCATGAATTATAAAGTGGTTTCTAAGGAATAAATAAAACTTAGAGAATTATCATTCTCCCCAGCTAAACCTTTCATGTCATATCTATAAAACCTTCATCCTGGTTCTATAACCATATATAATGACACAAAGTGACTTTTCATTGTGAAATTATTGACTATTTCTCGAACTACTGCTATCTAAATGGAAATTAGTGGTATCCATAAATTCCCCCAATGAATCCCTCCATGAGTACTGAGATAGGTTAAAAAAGAATATGGAAACATTACCACACCACCAAATCCCTGAAAAAAAATATTTATATAATAATTCAATAAGGGGATATTGTCTATGGATAGAACACTCATTGATGCCGCAAGTGGATGTTCTATTATTGATAAAACACATATAGATGTGCATGATCTCTTAAGAAATAAATCTGCAAAAAAACTACAATTATATACTTGAGAACATGATCATGCGAAAAAAGTCCAAGAGGATCAGTCCATAGATGCCAACAAGATGACCGAGTGGTTGAGTGAACATACATTGCTTGTGGGACAACTAAAATTGGCTTACAAATCCCTAACATCATCTTCTCCACGATCTCTATTCCATGGACCGATAAAAAATTGTAGAATCTACTACTAATGATGTCATCCAAATAAAACATTTCCATAACTACAAGATGATCCTCAAATTATTCAGGTCCAGTGGAGCTTAATGCAGCATAAATGTTGTGAGTCACCATCCCTCAACAATTAGGTAAGTTCATTAGAAACTCTACCCAACCCCACTCCAATCCCTTCTCTTATACATATAACATTGGCTTCAGGTATGGTAATCTAGTCTCTAATCCCCCTTAGTTCCCTCCTCAAAATCCAAACCAATTATAATATGGTCAATGTGGTGGTAACTTCTAACAATCGCATCCTTTTATTCCCCAACCTCATTGGAAAAATCCTTCTCTTACTCCTCTGGGATTCCACTATCCCAAAGAGCCTTCCCAATTAACAAACCAATACCATAACATTCCCAATTACCCACATCCATGAAATCCAACTGTAGGACATGCCAGTTTTTCGAAGAAACCATGGGAATATTCTATGGAGGATCACACCGCCCTTACTGGTTGTATCCTTAAAAATGTTCAAAGAATACTTTTTCAACTTGCATCCCACCTTAGATGGTAGCAACCAACCAATTCTTCCCAAATCCTACCTCAACTATTTCCCAACCCCATGGTTAATTTTAATGCAAATTCAATTTAATTAGGAAAACAAATTTCATACATAATGATATATCCTCAAATGAATTATTTAATGATGATATTAAAAATGAAACGAACAAAAATATAGAACCAGAACCTACAAATTGTCCCTCACATCCTTTCATCCCTCAAATGAACCCAAATTCCTTTTCTTGAAGATGTCTCTAAGATAAATAATTCCTTTGAACCTAATATAGATATGATTAACATGTTTAGACATGTTGAGGTCTTAAATATACTATTACACGCCATAAAAAATCTACATATATGAAATGTTTCTTAATGAATAAGAAACCCATAAGAGACAAATTAGGGTCATATATAATGTTTCAAACCAACAGTCTATTTGAAATAATTGGAACGATACAGTAACCTTTACGGTTCCATGCCAAATTGAGAGTTCCAACATTGATGATGTACACCTAGACCTAGGAGACTCAATTAATATCATTCCCAAATCCATATACTCCAACATTGGTATATGTCTCTCACACCCAACACGTGTTTCCATCCATTTATCCAATTTCCAAATAATAATTCATAAGCTAATAATTTTGGATGTCTTTTTCCAAGATACTGATCGTATCTTCCTGGCTGTTTTCTATATCCTTGAAGTAGAAAGTGAGATAAACTCTTCATATTATCCCCAAATTCTAGGAAAACCATTCCTCCCAACAGCTATAACTACGATTGTTGTCCGTGCAGGAGTAATTTCAATGAAATTTTGTGACCAAATGGTCACATTAAATATCTTTCAAGCCATGAAATATCCATATAAGTATCACACTGCATTATCAGTCCATGCTTCCAAAAAAACTTTTGGGATGGGATTCGCCCCCATTCTATCATGTTCATTATGTTATAGTGAGACATGATTTTTGAAATTTTCACCATGTTTATCAAATTCATAAATGGAGAATATTATTTTGACCATTCATTTATAGATTCCATTAATCAATTGGATATGTAAACTCTATTGAATCCCATCTCAATTGTAATATCTATTTATCCACCATGGAATGTATTGAAGAAAATGAATCAAATCCATGTAAAATATTTTATTCCTTTATTTAGTTCTCTATCCCAGAGATGAATGATTAGAATCCTCTAAAACCTCTTCCAATACACCTGAAATATGAATTAATTTTAGATTATTACTCTTATCCTATCATTATCCTTGCATCACATACAAAAACTGGTGACTCCAATCTTATTGAAGTGTTAAAAGAAAAATAATTACATAGGATGGACCATAGAGGACATTCCTAGAATCCACCCTACCATTTTCATTCATTACATCCATCTATAGGAATAATCTAAACCAATCTGATTACCTCAAAGAAGAATCAATCCACTCATACCTGAGGTAGTTTTGGAACTGATTACAAAGATTCTCCATGATGGTTTTATCTTTACAATTTTGTTTAGTGAATGGGTTAGTTTGATTAATGTGTTACCTAAAAAGAGTGGGATAATTTTTTTACAAATGAACATGGATAGTTGGTCATGACTCGGGAGAAAAACAATTGCATGTGTTCATCGATTATCGTAAATTGAATGACGAAAAATGAAAATATCACTACCAAATTATTTTACCCGATCAAATACAAGAATTATTGGCATAAATTTCACAATATTTAGTTCCTGATTGATACATCAACTACTTCCAAATCTCAGTTTTACCTCAAGATGAAGAAAATAATTCATTAACTTTCTGTTTTAGAACATATTCCAAAAAGAGAATACCTTTTTTCATTTTTAATGCTCCTTCAATATTTTAGAGTGTATGATGAGTATATTTATATATTTATTGAGCATTTCATGGAGGTATTCGTGTTTTAATTTTCCATTTATGTGGTGTAATTGGTAACCTTATTAAATTCACTCTCTTTGGTCCTAAAAAATTGTATCAAATGTAATCTTGTGCTGAATTATTAAAAATGTCACTTCAAGGTTAATAATATGATTATTATAGGTATCAAAAATATTAAAACAGGGAATTAAAGTAGATGATTCCAGAATTGAGTTGATCCAATCACTTCTTGAACCCACATCAATTTGAAATATCAATTCATTCATTGGTCATGTTGGTTTATATCAGAATGTTATCCATAACATCATTAGTATTTCCCTCCCACTCACAAAAATATTGTAAAATAATGTTACAGTAGATTTTGATGAGTCTTTCAACAGATTATTCATTAATCTCAAATATATTCTTACATCTTCCCTAATAATCAACCCCCAGATTGGTCCTTACTCTTGGAATATATGTGTGATTCTTTTGATAAGTCCATTAGATATTTTCATGGTTAAATAAGATAAAATATTCATAATTTCATCTATTATTCCTCAAAAACATTAGATGAAAGTCAATCTCACTAAACCGTGACTAAACGAGAAAATTTCAGAGGTTTTTTCCCCATGGGTAAATTCTATCAATATATCTTAGGTTCCAAAATTGTCATTTTAACATATCATTATTCTTTAAATATTATACATAATAAAATTGATTCAAAAATTTGGATAATAAGATAGATCCTAATGCTCCAAGAGATTGAAATTGTGATTAAAGATAGGTTGATAAAAGAAAACAATTTGATTGATCACCTGAGAAGAATTTATAATTTTTCTCTTTATGAAATAATTAATTCTGAATTTCCAACTAAGAACCTATCACCTCTCACCCCAAAAAAACCCTGTATTCCCTAATTGTAAATTACATGGATGCTAGTGTTTTTCCTAATAATTTTTCAAAAAAATGTATTAATGAAAAGTGATTAGAAATTCTATTTTAGGGAAGATAATAAACATTGGAAAATTGGTATTTAAATGAAAATTATCAGATGTTTTGATGAAGATGAAATTTCCTCCATCCCAGAATTTAGTCACTGAATTCCTAGTGGTGGCCACTTTGGACCACAAAGGACCTCCTAAAAGTTCTCTGACCCATGATTTTTCTCACCACCACTCTTCAAGGAATCCCATGAGTTCTATCAATCATGTCCCACATGCCATAAGTATGGCACAATTTAAAAATGAAATCAAATCTCTCAAAATACCTTAATATTCTATGAGATCTTCTTTGTTTGGGGTATATATTTTATGGGACCATCCTCCATTCAAATGGATTCTCAGGAATTATTTTTATAGTAGACTATGAATATAGGTGGGTTGAGGCCATACCTTATAGAAAGGATGACTCAAATATTGTCAGTGAGTTCCTAATAACCCACATGTTCCTCTAGTTTGGAACACCATACACCTTGATTAGTGACCTAGTAACACATTTTTATAATCAGAGCATGAAATTAATTTTTAAAAATAATGGTATTATACATTAAATTTAAATTTCATATCACCCCCAAAAAAAGAAATGGATGATATTTATATAAGATGTGTGAAAATAGATCTTGTTAAAATTGTAAATAAGTCCAAAAAATACTAGCATGAAAGACGTAGTAAATTACATTGGGCTTATCAAACAGTCGATAAAACACCCTTTGGGATGCCTCCTTTTCTGATATTTTTTAAAGAATGTCATTTACTAGTTGAAATCCCATCGAAGTCATGTTGGGATATGAAAACTTATAAATTCTATTTTGAAATAATTGGAAAAGATATATTGTTGTAGTTGAGTGAATTGAAAGAAATTCACCATTATTATTATGATAATTCCAATATCTACAAAGAAAAGGCCAAGGAACTCCATAACAAACACATAGTGTGAATGGTATTGCAATAAGGTAAAAGGGTAATGATCTTCAACTCTAAATATTGGATTCACCTACGTAAGATTAATTCTCATTGTGAATATATTATTATAATTACTAATGTTTATCCATTTCATTCAGTGAATGTAAATGAACATTTTTCAATATATGTCATTTTCATTTATAATAAAATCCTTGTTTTTGTAATACAAATTCCAACACCCCAATTCAAATAAAAAATTCATAGTTGATGGACTTTTTTTAAAGAATCTCCATGAGAGGAGACACATATCAAGAACTATATAGACATAAATTTAATCCTCAACCACTATGGAAGACCCACAATTAAATGGAGGTGGTGACCCCAAAAAATCAAAACAGGGTCACCTCTTTCCCTTTATCTCCCCCTTTCTGTCTTATTCATCTCTCTCCCTCATCATATATCACTTTTTCTTTCTCTTTTATTTATTTTTTTACCACATTCTTCATCAAACCCTTTTATATTTATCTTTATCTTTTTTGTGGGTGTGTATTTAAAAAACCGAATGAAACTAAATAAATTATAAAAACAAAGAGTTATAAATACTCACAATTAAAATTTGATTTTTTGTCTAACCATTTTGAGGAGAAAAAAGACTTCTTTCCATATAAATTTTATTTATCTTCAATATATATTTTGATAAATAATTTTCTATCATGAATAACAATCAATTAATGCTCACTTTTTTATATGGAAAATGTTTTTACCCAACCTATGGGAAATAACGTCATCCTTCATTTTAAGGTTACCTATGAAAAACTTTAATAATGTCTATTTTTCCCCGATTATGAGTCTTGAGTTTTTGGTCCTTTGAGCTGAATTTTTTACTTTAACATCCATTAATCTAATAGAGGAATTTTCTGAACCACATGGGAATTAGAATGAAAAAATATCCTCACATTACCGTTACATTAATCCCTATTCTGATATCCCCTTAGAGCCTATGAATACATTTTTTATAGCCATAATAAAATCTCAATACCTTAACCCACCCAATATCTATGTGGATTTTCATTGGATAATTTATTGAAATTTAAGTGTGGGGGAAAGAATTGTTATTATTTTGGGTATCCTTTTAATTTTTTGTATGTTACAATATTATGGAGGGAAAGAATCTATATAAGTATGGGGGATAGGTTTTCATTCAGTGATTATTTTGAGTAGATTAACTTTAATGTCACTTTGTACATGTTATAGAATAATGTTTTAAAATATAAAAAATAGAAAAACATGGGTTGTGTCTTGGGAATGTAAAAAATCACACTTCCTCAACCCTCAATCTTGATATAACTATTTAAATAACTATTGGGATGATATCACACATTGGATTGGAGATGATTGTAACATTTTTTCTAGGTTCAAATTTTGAACAAAATCAAAAAAATATCACTTACGTCATTGGGAGATGTTTTTTGTTTTATAAATATTTTATCATTTTATCACCATCCATTTTTATTCCTCTTTTTTTTTCATTACACAGCCATGAATTTAAAAATATGTGATTCCATTTCCTCCGTTCATAAATTTTAAATAAATTATGCATTATTTTTCCCACAATGGTTTTTTACCCATCTTTTCCACTCTTCTGAATTTTATCTTCCTACAATCATTTGGACACTGAAAAAACAATAAAAAAGAATCATTATTCATGTTCACTTTAGGATAGGTAAATTAAAATGGGAGATCATTAAAACTCTATGATTTTCCCTTTGGTCTTGTGAATGAGTGAACATTCATAGCATGTTTATATCAACTACACAGAATTATGTTCTGAGTGACTATATTCTACATTTCTAATTTTGAGCATGGTCAATGTATTTTTTTAGGAACATTATTACTGTACAAATTTTTAGTAGTTTTTTATGGATGATTGAAATAGTCTAGATCGCCTGGATTTGGGAAAACAAAATATTAATATATTTTTGTGAGTGAAAATGATTTCGTTATATTTCTAAATTTGATTTACAAAAGGACATGGATAGGTCTACGTGTGGGAGATTTGATGTTATTAAGTTATTCATAATTTATGTACTTGCTCTTCTAATTTTCAATAAAGTGTATAATTAGGGTTCAATACGCATGTTTTAATATTAAATATAATTTTGGAGCATTATTTTTATTAATTAATATTTGAGAAAGTTTTCTATTTTAATAAGAACTCTCAAACTACTCATCCAAATTTTATGATTATTCATTTTTATCATTCCAAATTAATATAAATAATTAATGTATAGGTTGGGAAAAATCTTCTATTTGAATGGTCAGATGAACCCAACAAGAATAACCAATGAATTTGTCAATGAAATTGAAATAGCCCTAAAAATATAATTTACAGTGTCAACCGAAAATAAAAAAATTAATGATATTCCAGAATATTATCTTGAATATTTAGATATATCTAGGATAAAAATTTTAACTCTCATATCTACAAATAAGTGGGATAGCCGGTGCTTTGAATTCCTTCCCACCATTCTATCATAGAATTTAAAACATCCAATAAATATTAAATTTTATCCCAATGCAATCATTCAATTGAGATAATATTTTGTGGTGTATAATAAAAGATATTGGTAGCCAATGTTTTATAGTAAATTGTTCGTATTTGATGGCATATTCTTAGCTAAAAATTCCTTCACATTTATTCCAAGTAAATGCTATACCTTACAATCCACATAATTCCATTGTTTAGTAAAATAACCATAACATTGGATAAAAAGTCCAATGGTTTCCAAATTTCATGGGTTGAAATTAAACATCAATATCTAAAACTTGGATGAAGAAGATATTTCTAGATTCATTTTTATATATTGAAAATTTGGAGATCCATCACGAGGGGATGATTTGGAATTAAAACAATCAAACACATTGGGATATAAATTCATCCCCTATTCTCGTTCAAAAGTGTTGGAATTTTAGTAGCTAAAGAGGACATTTGGCGCAAATACAACCTTGAAAAGGGCCTAGGATGACCTTCTTAAATCTTATTTCTATAAGAGTGACCTCTACTCTTCTTTTCATTTCATATTTTTTCCCATATTTTCAATTGTAATCACATAACTTGCTTTCAATTTCATTTTAAATTTAATGAATGTTTCTTCTAGATAATCTATAATTCTAATAAAACTTATATTTTTTTAATATTAATGTTCATTAAATTATTTAAATAATTTCTGAAATCATTCCATTTTTTTCTAATTCAATCAAAAGTATGTGCTTAATTCTATTTATCATTCGCATGTGTGTTTGGTGCACTACTCTTATTTTGTCCCATTCATATTTTTCTATTTTAAAATAATCTCCCTAAAAATCATAGACCTGATTACTAACCATATCATTGGTTGAGTAAATATATGATTGGGGAGATTCATGATATTGGAATGTTAGTAGATTGAGAGATTTCTTTTGATGAATATTTTATAAATTAATGTTGTCTATATTGAACTTAAAATGTAATGGATTAATGAAATGTATAGTATTACATGTGGATTCAGTGGATTATTAGAAAAAAAGTACACATGTATTCTTTAAATATTGAACTGTACATCAAAAATAATTTATTGAGATCAATACCTTAGATGAGGATTTGATTTACGAGAAAAATATGGAATTATGATCAAAAATAATATTGTGAGGTTGATGTTAATTTCAACTAATATATAGAAAAACTCAAGAATATAACATGTTTAACACCATAATGATAAAATCATCACAGTAAATTTTAATTTTTAAAATAAATCTTCATTGATAAATTATTTCATCTAATCTATGCAATCAAACCCCTCAATCAAAATATAATCAATTAAAAACAATCGACTCAAAAATTTGTCCGATCACTAAGGATTCGACCCGTGTTACACTATAAATATTAGTATAGAACCAGAAGATTAAATAGTTGATAGGTGACAATCATTTGTGCTTTTGTAATCAAAAAATTTAAACTGGTGACACTACATTAACCGAGTAATGCTGCAGTTAATCCCATGGCCCTCATTGGCATGGAAAAATTATTGGGGAGCATATCAATGGAGCTCAAAAACTACAACCTTCAATATCTGATGAAGGTGGACCAAGGAGTCAAATACAGATCCCTCCCAGTTCAAGTACTTTTGAGGAGGAAACTATTCAAACATCGGCATCTTCATTATCCCACCAGTACCAGCAAGTCGCCTGCTATGGGTACTGGCCGACACATTATCGCCTCTGACCCCCATTCATGGGTGACATGGAAGAATCATCAGGTGAAGAAGGAAATGGATATCAAAGAGAAATATGATATCCCCACTCTTACCAATGAAGTATTCCAGCATATTCTGGTAGAATCTAGTGATCTGGAACATATCCCGGCTCACTCAAAATAATTATGTGGTGATATTCCCTCAGAAGGCATGGGGGAGGATCATATCTCAAACCCCCTGCATGAAGTCCATCAACATATTCTACAGGTTCATGGAGGATAAAAGTGGTATTATATGCCCCATTGAATCAAATAAATATTCCGATACACAGTGGAAATGGAAAAAGTGCATGATTATATCCCTACACACACTTTTCTAAAATTTTATTATATTTTAGCTACAACTGAAGATCTCTATCATCATATTTTGGAACTATTAAAGATAAATGCATAGGTGAATATTACTATCCTTATAGACATGATAGCTTAACACTCTGATCATTGCAAACAAATATCATTACCAAAGCAGTCCCACATTTTTTCTCCCATCTAAGAGGATATCAGAATATTTCGATAAAGAATGAAATATAAAACAAAGCTCATACATCCATTACAACTAGGATCACCATGTCAGAGTGGAACATGCCTCAGGAAAAAGAAATGTGCCTATTGAAGAAGTCCAGTGGAATATTCCAAACGCCCTAGATCGGGCTCATATCCCCATTCTGGATGGTGGTAACCAATTGAGAGGGGAACAAACCTTGAGACAGACACATATTCCTATCGAATAAGACCAGACACATACTATAAAGGACTAGGATTGGGAATATATCCCCCTTCTAGCCAAGGCTAACCCAGTGTGATTAGTAGAAGCCTCGTGTTATATTCATATTCCTGTCTGTGAATTTTTCTGGCATATTCTAGTAGATCACAAAATCCAGGCGTATTTTCCTACTTCCTACAAATAATGACAACACCAGCCTCATTCCGAGGCATTGTATGGAGAGTTTTGTAACCCTTATCCAATTCTAGAGGTTTTCTGCAGATTCCAACAAGGAGTGAATATCCAGAATAGGTTCATATTACTAATCCATCCTGGGTCACCAAGTGATAGTGACACATGCCTTGGGGTAGGCTCAAATTCCTACCAAGAAAGACCTGTGAAATATTCCAAAAGCTTAGTATTGGGATCACACTCTCATCCTGACCGGGGATCACAAAATGAGAATGGAACATGCCTCTGGACAAGCTCATATTCTTGTTAATAATTAGACAGATCATCCTTATACTCTAGTAGATTCTCATACATGGGCTCAAATACCCGCAACACCAAATGATTATATGCCTGTTTCCAAAATTGTCATAAAATATGCTCATATCCTTGCATATTCCCAAATGGCTAGTCTGAATAATCTTTCCTTATCATAGAACATAGACCATATTCTTAATCTTTTCAATTCTATCATTCTTGAGGTAGATAGATACACATTATCAACCCCAAAAGGGTCAACCATCTCTTCCACTGAAGGAGAAGATAATCATTACCATGATACTCTTCCATGTGGTAGGGTGGAGATGTATCAGAGGGGATCTACTCCAAACAACAACCATAGTCAACCTCCCCATATTGATATATCCCTTCGAAAAAGAAATCCCCCCTTTCCCAAATACCATTGTATATAGATTTATTCAATTCTCAAACGCCATCATATTGTCAGGTGTTTAATGCTCCAACACCTTTGTATAGAGAGGTGACCAAAACATCATGGTCAACCGCATATAGTTCCCCATCAATTTATTGTAGCGCTCGACTCCCATTAGTAAGTGACATTTAGTTTGATGTCACGAGCCATGATTCCACTTAATAGGGGCCCATAGTCTAGTTTACCACATAGATTTAAGTGAATCTCCCCCAATACTATGGAATTTTAGATATTAATGATGGATTATGGTGTATATAGGTGGAGAATATTCCCCCATAATAGAGTGTAACACATTGGATAAGTATAAATTGAGGTAAATAGTGTAACCAATTGATGTAAATAGCAGAAGTAGAAAAAAGTGATAAATTGGAAAGGATAACAATAAATTAATAAAGAACAATAATGTATGATGATATTTCATTTCATTATAAAATTGGAGAACATTGGTATAATATAGCAGGCTTAACATGTTCCACAAAGTTATAAAGGAAGACAACAGACTATGTAAAGAATCTCGTGCTCCATATCAGTCATCTTCTATCCATCACCATGTTAAACATCAGAAAATCAAGTGTTTGAAACCATAGTATTCCCTTTCCAACATGTTCATACATGTAATCTACCCAGTATACCAAACTATGTGCGAAGAGGGTGTGAGATAAGTCTCATTGTGCCACCAATAATGGTTTCTATACACCAGGTATGTGTAATGGGATATATCAGTGTCCAAGCTTGTATATATACAAAGTAATGCAGTATAATGAAACTAAATTCCAAAGAACCTACTTAAGCTATAGATGGTGTCTGAATAGATAACCATTCCTTTATCTTATCACTACCTATTTTTTATTATGTCAAATGTTAACAATAGTAATGGATCTAATATGTAACAAGGAAACCTGTAATGATATTTAATAATAAATTTACAAGGTAACAACCAAGGAAACGTAAACCTCAAGGGTCATAAACTATGTAATAATTGTAACCTATCTTGGGGTAATAACATAATCCAAGGATAATAATCCAAGCCATACCAAAATATATTGTCTAATGAGTCTAAGAGTTCATTCAAAAAAAATGTGACTATGAAATTACTTGGACCGATGGAATTTAACCATGGAACCTACTCGTAAATTCATTATCCAAGGACTATATCCATGGAATATTGTTGTAATATTTACATGATCCTACAATTTCATACCGATAATCCATGGATAGATAAGGATAGGGATCCAGGTGGCTTCCAACCAAGGCAAGATGCATCCTTGAATCAGAACAGGGTTTCAGAGTGCTCAAGGAATTACCTATGGAATCCAACCTGATCTTGAGCCGTGCCACTCCAATTTTCATAATGAATTCATAAATAATTCATTAGGTTAATTTCATCACATTTATTTAGTGTGAACGGGATAATTGAGCATCAAACCATTTAATCAACTCATAATTTATTAATGTGTCTATTTGGTTTACTCTGTTCCTTTCATTGTTGTGATAATGCCAAGTACCATACAACCTTTCATTTAATTCATTTCTAGAATTTTAATAACCAAGGATAACTACACTACCTTCCATCAATATGGTAAGGGGTGCTATGAACATGAAACCTATAATTCAATTACATTCAAAAAGGTCAAGTCATATAAATGGTATACATGCCAATTTCCATTTAACATTTGTTTTTCAATTGAAAAACATACCATAGGTGGGTCATGTAGTGAGAATACATAGTACCTTCCCTTATATAGTTCACAATATAAATAAATCAATTTAATACAGAAAATCATACCCATAGGAATGTATATCCAAGGCACACTCGAACGGTGCCTCAAACAAGTCAAAACACATAAATGAAAGTTATCACATAACATCCTATATGAGATTGATGGAGTTTTGGGTGTAAAAAATAACAAATAATAACATATTTGGAAAGATCGTGGCAATATGGTTCCAATGTGTATATCCATGACGTATAAATTCAATAAATGGAACCTGATGAAATCGAAAGGCCCCACAAGACAATTCCAAAATTGAATAATATGAGAGATGAGTTATAAAACACCTAATATAGGCTCATACAACTCTCCTCCAATATTATTGGCCTATAATTTCTCATGTATCATTATAGATATGAGAAAAAGGTGGAGACAATCACACACCTATGTCTTGGTTTATAGCATGAGAGATGATGAATAAATCAAATGGACTCGAGTACATATTGTTGCACATCCAACGTGATGAACAGAAGCTCGATGAGATCCTTAATAAAGGAGATCTATTAATACATACCATAGCCCATCATAATACTCCAAAATTATATAAAATGAGGATAACCCTGATAGAAATAATATTACTGATTAAGAAGGAGATTAATTATATTATTAATGGAAAAAAGGTAAAATTGACCAAAATTTAACAAGTTTATGGTTTGTCCAAACGGTTTGAAAACCCATATGCAAAACATGCCTGGGTACTGGGAGAAGCGGGTAACTATAATGGTTACTAAAATTGTGCACTATTCTTGTGATATGGATCTATCAAAAAAATAGACTATCAACATGGTTAGATATAACCATGCAGCCTACCCGAATTATTTTCTATAAATGTGTGACAAGGACATATGTCTTTAAAATATTGTTACTAGGATCCTAAAAATCCCTAGAAACCCTCATAACCCCTCTAAATAATTAGGAATCCATATTTTGTCCAAAATAAATATTTAGACTGAGCATTAATGGATCCATACATTAGTAAAAACCCTGGTTCTTACAGTCTTCCCCCCCTTTAAATATCTCTTCCCCAAGTTCCCCTTATAATGGTGGAGAATTATTGTATGAGAATTACCCAAGCCACTAGTATTGTATATCAACCTCCCAATACCAAGCCACATCCTACATGTGTTTGTGCTTCTATATCACCTATATAAGAGGGGCATACAGGCATCGAAAGACTTCGATATCCAGTCAACGATGCATACTAGATACTTCTCAAAGGCAGAATCAACATATAATTCAACTTACTCATTATAATAGTTATGAGGTGGGATAATATGATATTAACAATGTTTTCAAACATATAAGATATCATGAATGGAATGGTACCAATAATGTAGTAGCAACCAATATGTTTATGTACTGACTCTCTAGATTCATAAATGACCCCACATAATGAGAAAAATACATCCCTTGTTTCTATAATCATCTATGCCCTATTTTGGGTGATACCCAAATGAAAAAAGGATACCTAACCTCAAACCCTATAGGTCATCGACGACGATCAACATATGGATTTTTGTAGACTGAGTAGTAATCATAAACATTATAATCAGCTGAACCTTATCTGTAGTCTCCGGAACGAGATGATGACCTAGTAGGTCTTCCTCACCTTCCTCTAGAAAGCACAGGGGTGAATGACATGATATACCATAAAAGGCCTCAAAAGGATCCATTTGAATTGCCTCTGGGAAGATTCTATTATAATCGAACTCAGCGAGAGGGGTATGATTCTCCCAAAAATTGCTCAAATCATGATCACGTGCTTGGAGAATATCCTCTAAAATATGTATAATATGTTTCAATTTCCATTCACTCTGAGTGTGAAAAGATATTATTAAGAGAACTTGTGTTCCCATATATTTCTGCAATCACATCTATGTAAGACAAGTGAGTGGTGAAGAAAGGTGTGGGAATTTCATGATAAACCCCCATAATATCCATCCATCCCCACAAAACACCATATATAAAACACATTCACAGGATTATCCCAAGAAACTACAACACTATCTTTTTTAGGGTCAATATATACACCTGATTCTGAGATGATATGACCTAAGAAGCCAAATTTTTTTGATATAGAAGTGGCACTTAGTAAGCATTCCAAAAATATGATTCTCTCTTAGTTTACATAGAACGATATCAAGGTTCTTTTTAGGGATGTTAAGAGTATGACAATACAAAAAGATGTCTTCCAAAAATACTACAACATAAGGATCCATATAAGAGTGGAACACCCTATTAATTCGATCCATGAAAATCACATATGCATTTGTAAGACCAAATGACATAAATGGGTACTCATACTGACCATACCTGCTACAAAAAGTTGTATGTGGTAATTTTGATGGCCTGAATCACACTTGATGATATCCTAAACTCATGTTCATCTTAGATAAGACCCCATATCCTTGGACATGGTCGAATAGATCATCTATTTGAGGTAGTGTGTACTGGTGATTGCGTGTATACTGGTTCAACCATCTGTAATCCACATATTGATATATGATTTTATTTTTATTCTTATAAAAAATCATGTGCAAATCCCAAGAGGATGTACTGGGCCATATAAATACCCTGTCCTCAAGATACTCTATTTAATGCTTGATCTCATGGAGCTTAGTAGGTTCCATTATATATGGAGTAATAGACATCAGATCTGCTCTTAAAATAATCATGAGCATAGACTCTAACTCTCTCTCATGATGAAAGACAATAAATTCAATGGGTACGAGGTCACCAAAATAATACACTAATTAAGTGAAATTATCTTGATGTAATCCCTGACCCTCCATGAATTTATTATTGATTTGGGTGGTCACTCCACCTCATCTATGATTCTCTAGTACTTCTCTACCAGCCTAGACATCCCAATCACCTTTATGTACATAATTACTTCCCTATGATGATGTAAATGATACCCTTCAGTGGTATAAGTATACAAGAAGACTGATAATAAATAAACAAATCCATCATAATAATGATCTAAAATCCCTTTATATGGAGAATGATGTGGTTCTCTAAAAATGTTTAAATACCTACCTTAAGGGGACAACCCCTAAATTGGAGTATGCCCTCAAACCGCACTCCTAACCGTGTATCTAGGGTCATTACACCACATTAAAAATTTATCTTTAATTTGAGACATTTTACAATAAATACAAAGGTAAAATAGTTCAAAGAACCTGTATCAAATAACGAATATACTATAGTATAATCTACTATAATAGTATCTCATTCTATATATGGTTCTGTAGCCTAGTCCTCAGGTATCAGCTATAGTGCATATAATTACATTGATCCACGGCCCTATGATAAAACTTTACTACCACAATCACAACTTCATTTTTGTCCCTGATGATGATTATAGGTCTAGGTACTACAGCCATGACCTCCTCCTTGGGCAAACATGTCCATACAATTCCAACTCCCAACCTGAATTAGTGACAAACAATATGATCTTGATGGTGGAGTTAACACAGATCCTTTTCTACTCGAAGATAGTGGAATGGTCTTACAAAAAATCCGAATATTCACCATATGACTACAAGTTTGACACACTGTTGGGTCTCTTTCATAATGATTCCTCATGTTCCTCTATCATCTGCACTGATGAAACACCATGGAGCTACCAAAATGGACACTCTGGTTGTCATTGCACTGATGAGAAACCTTTAGGGAACATTTCCTACCACAAGAAGAACAACTAGCATGTCACGACAGTGATCCTTTTTTCCCAATACTATTTTCGTCTCGTAGGTTACACCCAATGATAAGAGCATGAATGAATATTTTGAAAAAATAAGTTGGCAGGAAAACGATGTTCAACTGTGTATGTATGGTGTATATAAGCCCATCCTCAAAGCATATAACACTGTAAATCTCATCACTGTATTGAAATGGTGAAAACACTAGAACTCCGTGAAACACGATGAACATTATATAACTAATATAGAACCCTGATCGAGATTCCTACAATCTTTGGATCTATCATCTATCAACATCAGAGGAAAGATATAATCATAGAAGGTAGTCTTGAAATCAAACCATAACATGTCCTCACGATAAATGGCATGGGTAATGACATCTCACCCACACATTAGAGATTCCAGAATCATGTATGTGGTAAGATTAACCCTCCACTCTGGAGGAATTTTTAGATTGTCAATGATATATAAGGAAGCCTCTAACCAAGACTCAGTAGCCTGCGGACCACCATCCCCTGAGAAGGTTGGAAGATACTACAACTAGAACTCATGAGGTATATTATCCATCATAGGTGAGACTCATGTATCACCATGCATGGACTAAATTTGACATAGAATACTATCAATAACATGGCATCAGTTCCAAGATTAGGGACAAGAGGCTATTCCTCTCTTGGAACTCATAGTTGTAATACTAGATTCTCAAGGCTAGCCATGTATAGAGAATGATTGTCTCCACCTTCCAAGAGTATGATATAAAGACGTCGTGGAAGCATTGGTCTAAAAATTCAATGTACAGACCTCAAAACAAGATTTAAGTAGATAGATAAAAACACGTAAAAAAGATAAACAAGGAAGGTCACCCTACCCAAGGTATAAAACACCAACTACCCTCTAAGATGACCTGGTATTAGTAAGTTATCCGGTATATGTTTTATTTTCTTTTATAACTAATTACATAGTTCACTCCATTACCTTTCATAAAAATGTCACGTCGGGATAAGGATGTGCAACCAATTCATATTATAAGTCATGTTTCAATTAATAATGGATAGCAATTCCCATTGAATAAGGGGCCATGAAAAACATTAATAAAAATGATAAACATTTCTGTATAGAATAATGGATTGACATGGAAAATTACTCATCTGAACCCATGAGGACCAATAAACCTCCTGAATTGAGATTAGAAATCACTCAACTGAATCCAAGAGTAATATAAGCATAATATAACAAACACAACATCACTAAATAATCATAGGAATATCAAGAAATTATAGTAAGTGAAATGGTCCTTCTTGGTATGGCAATATGCATGACTTGAAAATTGTCGGTGCCTGTATAATGCATGTAATAACGATCCTTTCCATCATCTCATTAGGATAGGGATAAAATAGAATCTCAATACAAATAATAATATTCAGAAAACCCAAAAAACATTTGTTTCATCCAACAGTTAAATAATGTCAACTATAATAGGAATAATCTAACAACTATATTTTGGGTGACTTGGATTTTAACCCAATCTTGGGATTGCAGCGCCCAATCACAGTTTACGACCATATCCCATAGTTGTATTAATATACAATCTTTTGTCTCCATATAGTAAATCAAGAAATATAAACTTCTCTGGTAACACATTGTGATGTCCCGGACATGGATTCCACATAATAGGTTCCCCGGGTCTAGTCGGCTACATGGCCTCAAAAGCATCACTCCAAATTCCATAGGTTTCAGACTAACCGTGAGACTATTTGGGTCTATATGTGGGGAGACTATTACCTCATTACCAGAGTGTAGAACAACATATAATTATAAATAGAGTTAAAAAAATGATGAAATATTAGTAAATAGTGAATATAGAAAAAGATCTAGATAGGTAAGGATAACAATGACTGAATCATCTGGAATAACTGATGATGATAGTTCATGTTAGTTGAAAACTAGAGAATATGGGTACAAGATAACAGACATAACTTTTTCAACAAAAGTATAAAAAAATATTCCCAAGCATCCCGAGATCTGTCTCAGTCATCTACTATAATGAACCATCCTAAACCGTAAGCAATAAAGTGTTTGAATCTATATACCTCCCCTTTTCAACACATTCATACATGTAATCTTCCTCGAGTACCGAGCAACACCTTAAAAGGGTTTGAGATAAATCTCAGTGGGAAACAACTAATGGTGTCTATAACATCTAGCTCATGTAATGGAATATAAAAGTATGTATGTATGCATATATATATGGTATGTAAATATAATGCAGCTAAATACCCAAGTACATTCTTTCTTCTCGGTTGGTGTCTAAACAGGTAACCAAGCCTTTATTTTATCACTACTAGTTTATAATTAATCACATTTTAACAATAGTAATGGTTCAAAAATGTAACATGGAAACATTTAATGATATTTAATAATGATGTTCCAAGGTAACAAATAAGGAAATTTAGACTTTAATGGTCTCTAAATCAGTAATAATTATATATTTTCTAGGGGTAAGAGAGTAATACAAGAAGCATAGTCCATGGAATTCAACAATAAGATGTGTACCGAGTCCATGGAGTTCATCCAAGGTAAACCGGGACTAAGTGGTTACTTGGACCGATGGACAATAACCATGAAACATACTTGTCCATGCTAGATCCAAGGAGTGTATCTAAGGGATCTTGTAGTAATAATTAAGGGATCCTATAGTGTCATACTAGGAATCCATGAATATATAAGGATCATGTTCCATGTGGGTTTCATCGACAGAAATTGGCATCGCTGAATCCGAACGGGCTTCCCTAGTGTTTAAGGCATCCCTATGGAATCCAAGATAATCCCAAGTCAGGACACTCTTATTTTGACTATACAGTCATATATAATTCACGAGGTTCAATCCATTACCTTTAATTAGTATGAGAAGGATAATTGAGAGTGCAACCATTTAATCAAGTCATAATTTATCCATTTGGGTCAATTCTTTAATTTCATTACTGTGACCAAGAAAAGTTGTGTAAAACCATTCATTTAATTCATTAAAGGAGTTTTAAAAATCATGTTTCACTCTTCTACCATCCATCAACATGGTATGGGGAGCTACAAATAAGCATTCTATTACTCAAATACTTTAAAAAAGGACAATTCATATACTTAGAATACTTTCCAATTTCCATTTATCATATGTATATCGTTTGAATAACATATAATTGGGGGTTAATTTTTGAGCATAAATGTTACTTGAAATTATTAAATTCAAAATATAAATCAATCTAATTAATATAGAAAATATTACCCTAAGTATGGTCAAGCTAAAGAAAAACCGAATAGTGGCTCCAATGCCTCAAAACACTGAAATGGAAATTATGGAATAAAATCATACATGTTATGGATTGAGTTGTTCTTGTAACCACAAAAAAAACTAATCACATATTTAGAAATAACATAACCATATAGTTAATAGAGTATAAGCATCGTGTAAAAAGTCAATAAACGGCACCATATGAAATTGGCGGGCCCCAAGAGACAATTCCAAAATCAATGAACATGAGGGATGAGTTATAGAACACCCACATTTGGCCCGAATGACTCTAAAAATCTATTATTAGAATCTTATTTTTCATGGATAAGACTAGATATCAGAAAAATGAAAAATTGGTCAGACTATGATATCTAGGTCCAGAGCAAGGTAGATAAAGAATGACTCAAATGGACTCGAGTATTTACCATTGGGCATCCAATGAGAGGAACATATTCTCAATCAGATATTGGATGAATGAGATCTCCTGATCCATATCTTAGGACTTCAAAAGATCCAAAATGAGATTAAAAAAATGATAATACCATTGGAAATAAAATTGGAATGAAATGAAGGTCTTAATTAGATCATTAAGGGAAAAGGGTAAAAATACCCAACATTTAGCCTCCTGATGGTTTGTCTATATGGTTTGAAAAACCATTCACAAACATTGAATTGGTACCTTTAAAATAGGGGAACTATAATGGCTAGACCACATGATTATTCAAACCGTGCACTAACATTACAAGATAGATCTGGCTAAAAAATTAGACCATCTGCATGGTCAAATCTCACCATGCGGCCTACCCATGCGGTTTTCTATAACTACACGACATGCCCGGTTTTCCACAAAAGACGGTTTATAAGATTAGAAAAATCCCTACAAACCATCATAAACTTCTCTAACACATTAGGAATATATATTAGGTCCCAAATAAAAAAATATACTAAACTTTAATGGATCCATACAAAAGTGAAAAATTTGGTTCTTGTACACAGAATAATTTTATATGGTCTCACCGGATGAAGGCATGTGACTCTAATGAAGAGGAAGCCAACAATGACATATGGATAGAGTTTTTTGGAAACATCCATCCCATTATATTCCAGCCCATAACTACTTTTTACTATGAGATCTTATATGATCTTGAATATGATTTCGTGTCTTATCTGTACTAAAATATATGGTCCACTCATAAGTGGCTAAAGGATATACACCACTTGTGTATAGGATATGACGGTCACCAATAGACAATCATGATACATTGTTTTCAATTGACCAACCTTATATATCCATAGTATGGGATGCAAAACTAAAAATTCATAGCGGAAATGTGAAACATGATTCCAACCACTACCTCACAACTCTTCCGCAACTGATCACTAAATCCACATTATGCATCTATATTCGAGGATGGGGATTTTAGGATGAATTAAACATTACGAAACCCTAGTAATAGTATAACACCTTACATGTGGAATAGTATAATGTCATTGCCTCTAGAGAAACTAGATGATCAGGTAAATCATTTTCCAGTTGGTCACTAAAACAGAATTCTCCATCTTCAACGATTCTCAAACATCCCAAATAGAGGGATATGATAGCCAATAAAAATTAATATGGGTCCCCTAAGAGAAATTAAAATTCGTTTAAAACATTGAGATTGAAGTTGTGATCAACCAGAAAACTTCTCATAAATAATTATTATTGTCAGAAGCTACCATTCCACCCTTATCCCATGATAGAAAAACTAATCCACATGAAATGGGTTGTATTAGTAACTACCACATCTGTTTTCTATGAGTGGACCCAAATCAACTAGATGGAGGGAAATATACCCCCACCTACAAATCATAGATCCTCTATTCCCAACCGGATTCAGGAAAAATAGACAGTCGCTAAAAATGAACCCCAACATAATGGGCTGAGGAAAGTTATATCTCAATCACCATCATCAGGTTCATCATACCCTCATAGGGTCATGGAGAAATAAATTTTGATTCTAGATCATCCCCATCAATATAATTTGGGGAATTTATGTATTCATGTTCACACTTGGAGTCATCAAATATCTGACGAGAATCATTTGATCCCCAACAAAATGACCAATGAATTCCAATTGTGGCCCCAAATAACCCCCACCCAACAGAGCTCGGGGAATTTTAATTATCATCAACTCCAAAGATAGAATCAGTCTTCTCTAGGATGAGAGGGAAAAGAAATTATCGATATATATCTTGTTTCTCAGATCCTATAAAGACCATCTTCTAGTCGATGCCCCCTTAACAACTATTACTAAAATCTCAATTAAGGGGACTTTTCATAGACAAATATTGGAGGAGAGTATGGTGAATACAATCAAAACACATTGGTGTCACAAGATGAAATGGCCCAATATGTCTAAGGCATCAGATAAAAACCCTAATGAATGGCATACAGAAGCATCCTATTATGTGGAATGTAATGACACAACCACTAATGAATGATATACCTTTGTAAAAATTTTCCCCTTTAACATGAGAGACATTGATCAAGGAGAAAATTCATAGGTCTTTAACAGATAATATTTACCCCCAGATGAGGGTGATTGGGATGCACCAACAAAAGATACATGTGCCCGAAACTAGAGAAGGCTTCAATATACAGATCCCCCAAATAATGAGTTTCCACCTCTCTCGAAGGACACTACCAATGATAAAGTAAAGGGTTCAGCTACATCCAACTCACCATAGATAAGAGTTGAGGTTCTTTCCATAGAGAAATAGTTCACACAATATGATAGCGAAATAAAAATTCTTCTACAACTCAATGTGGAGAGACTCAGGGGAAATATTCATGTTGGGTATCATCATTAAGAAGAGGAGAATATTCTCCCTCCCATAGAAGATCCAACAATAAGAGTAGAATCTGAGAATTAGACAGTATTTTTATCCAGTCATCCTGTCTATATAAAAGGGGATGTTAAAAATTATTGCTACTTCATTCTATTGTGGAAACATACTCTCCCTCCATAGGGTAATTATTTAGTCAAAATAAAAAATCAATAATTGGTAGGAGAAGAAAGGGAGGTCACATCATCAACCCCCATTCACTCCTTTTATATGAGAGGTGGCTTAGAAAGCATTGCCCTGGGGAGAGTATGTTGCCGCAACAGAAACCATGGAAGGGTGATTCACACTTGTGAAGATTGAGAGGAAGTCATATCCTGAATGTGTTGATGACACTTTGCATCCACCCAATTTCAAAAATCCATCCTTCTCCATTTTTGATGGTGCATGCGACCCATGACAACATCTTATGCACTTCATATATTGATGCTTCCTAATGATGATCCCTTGAGATAAACAGGGGAAAAAAGATGAGGTGTTTTGTATAGAATCTGATAGGGATATTTTTTATATTGTACGGTATCCTTTTGGTAAAATCAATTGTATTATGGGAAGACATTCTTGATGAGTTCCTTTATCAGTTTAGCTCTTCACTGTGGAAAATGACAATCTTTTACGAAATGAAATGAAAACTACATAAGAAAATAAGGTTTTATGAATTCATAGATAGATGGAAAGTGTTAACATATTCAATCAAAATCCTTCTCTAATAGTTTTAAATGATAGGAATATGTGATGAAAATATCTGGGATGAGATGCAGACACATATGATCCCAATAAAATATCCAAGTGGGTTCCTTAGATTGGAATAAGTAGAACAACATCCCGAGGAAACGATTTAGTAAATCTGGTCTAAAACATGACTCATGCTCACAACACAAAGAGAAAATTACATGAAAAATCATAATTTGCAGCTATCACTACCAATCGAGTAGTGTTCCCTTAAAATTTCCCAAGTAGGTCCTGAACCACCTTGGACCTCCAATCGAGTAATGATAACCATAGAGTCACCATTAGGCTAAAGCATTGACAAATAATGATCACTTGGGATTTGAATAAAGGATTAATAAATAATAATCTTTTAGAAATGAAAAAATCCTTGGTTATTTCTTGGATTCAAGGGAAAAATACATGGTCATGCTGGCACATCCTTGGAAGCCCTATGAGGCAAAACTCACTGACTGTCTTGATTATTACTCCTTCTATAGAAGTCATCTTCATAATATCCAAAACTACTTCATGTTCAATGAATTACTTCATGGAATTATTAATTCCTAACATTTTGTGTTATATAACTCATAAGAGTTGGTGGATTTCATAATTGTTTCCCATTATGAAGGAGAATCTAATTAGAAGAAAGTGGTGGCCAGGTGTGAGTGGAAGTTCAAAAACTCGATGAATCAAAAAATAGTCAGGTGAGATCCAGACACCTTGATATCATAGATTCGTAAACCAAAAATATCCCCACCACTCATGGAATAGAAATAAAATATTCCCCCCAATGATAGGTGTGGCCACCGAAATCTGGAAGAAACAGAAGAGGGTAAATCATATTATACTCCAATGAATGTCCAGATTCTTTTAGATTTCATCCGTTCATCATTTGTATCATGAGAACCACACCAAAAAAATTTAATAATTATTATAAGGAGTGATTTTTTATGGTTATATAACTAATATGAACATGGAAAACCCCTTCATCTAGGATGAATATTTCTCAGGATATCAGATTCTTATGCATAACTGGGGAACCAGATGTTGTATGTGCCTAAAACAAGGATACATGGGACAATATGGACGTATTCTGACCCAATATTATAACCATATATCCTTAGTGAACATATATGCAGCTGAGACTCATGTGGGGAACTCCATAAGGTCCAAAAGAGGTAGGGAGGTTCCATAGGGCCCTCTAGTAGTCTTCTTCACCCAATTTACTTGCATGAATTCCTAGTAGGGGTTCGGTCATCCGATATTCCAAGGAAATAAGGAAGGTTGACACAACCCTTTCCAATGGGATAAGACAGTTTCTTGGCCTTTATACAAGAACTAGTCCCATCCACCTCAAATTCATTGGGTCTTGAACTGTATGCATTGGAGAAACCCTATATCAGGATGCGTCAACCTATAACACAAAAGATAGATGTTCTAAAATAATTGGAATTAGTCCCAAAAAAGGTCACAGTACTCAATGCACTCCATATTTCAAAATAACTCAAGGACGTAGTTTTTGAATCCCTCCATAGGCCATTGGAATTCAAGATATAAGTCTATGAGGCAATGTTTTATTCAGTGGAGACCATGTCAATATAATTACATGTCATAGTCTCATTTAAAAACGTGGATCATGAATAATTCCTTCAAGGGAACATCCTACCTCTATATGTTATAGGTAGACTCAATAATGTTATTGTCCAAAAGCCTTTGGTTGATAATGGTTCTGTGATTAACCTCATCCTGGCTCGAACCCTTTGAAATTTTGGATAAAGAGAAAGGGATTTTGTCCCACAAAGATGACCATTGAAGGGTATAATTAGCATGAGAAAAAACATCTATGGAATATCAAACCTAAAGCTCATTTTGAGGACCTCAAATATGACACTATGTTTATGGTTATCTAGAAAGAGACTCCAAACAATGTCCTTCTTGGATGGCCCTACATCCGCAACCACATAGAGGCACCTTCAACATTCCATCAGTGTCTGAAATGCCCCCATCATTAGAAGGGTTGGCATACTGAATGGTGACCATTCTCCCTTCAAAAATTTAAATACAATATATTGGGAAGAATATTTATATAAAAAGTGGGAAAAAACTTATGGTTGATGATGATATAAAGGTTTTAACCCCCATATGTTTAGGGATATCCCATGAAAATCATTGGACCATGCTCAACAATGACTACGTGCTAGGCATATATCTGGTCGAGGGTATGGACTTGACCCCAATGGTTCAAGCTCCTTATGTCCCTATGATAGTGAAAAAGGTAGATTGCGCTGAAATATTCCCCACGGACTCAAGAAATAGGGGATATTGATGTCTCTTCTAATGGCCTAACTCACCCAAATAGTGATTGACATGCCCTCAGATGTTCATCTTCATCTGATGATGTATCCAGAGACATAGAATTGGAGTAAAATGAGGATAGCCTTAGGAAAACCCCTCCCAAATTCAAGGATGTTTTCTCCACCACCATCGATGATCTTAGGCAGATATATTTGGGAACATTGGAAGACTCTTGACCTACACTAATTAGTTCCAGCATTCCCCTAAAATAGAAAGAGATTTATATTTAATTTTTGAAGCTTTAGTAATATTATTTTAATTGTAACTATACAAAAATGTTTGTACTGATTCTAGATGTGGCCAGCCACTATCTTGGTTTATCTGATGATAATATAGGGTTCAAGCAGGTAGCTAAGTAGATGAATCCATTTTATTCGACAAATGTAGTGGCATATGTCATCAATCTGATCAAATCCATCTTTTCCTGAGAAGTGTAACACCCAATATATATTTCCAACATCAACGCTATCAAAAAAATAATGGAATGAACCTGATATGATTCAATTTTAGAGACCATAATTAACATTTCCCAAAGGAATAACTCACATTTCCGATCACAGAACAGTTGTTTAATGAAACTAATGGCTTCTAAGCCCTTTTCTTTAGGGCCACGTATTCATGGTACAATCATATAATGACGTACCACACATATGAACAAGCCACTACCTTTAGAGATAATTATGCGATCATCTCCCTTTAGGTCATTCCCTTTGGATTGAATAACACTGGTACCACATATCAATGCAACATGCCACATAACATTAATCAATTAATATGAATTCTATCTCAATGTTAAGCTGAAGATCGGGTTGTTAATTACTGATATTGAAGGGGTCACTCCATGGATCTCCAAATGGTCATTGAGATGTTTTGAAAGCATAATATGAACATGAATCTCCTAAAATTTTACTTTAGGGTAACATCAGGGATGTTCCTTTTTTTGGTACACCATTATGGCATTGAGGTCATCTCATTGATGACTAGTTATATTATAACAACTTCACCCCCATAAATCGGAATATACTTATGTGGATCTAAGGAATATTCACGTATATTCATTGTTTCATTTCCAATATATCCAATAGAGATCTCTCCTTCACAAGGCTAATGTAAAATCGAATTTTCTATCAATGGGACTATGGGTAATAAGAATCATTTTGAATTATCATGTTGTATCTCATTCACCCATTGGACCTGATTCCTCTAGTGGAATGGGGTGCACTCATCTTATATATGGCCACTATGGAATTCTCACTGAGGGAAGAGACAAAAGTTTTTACTACATCTACTAGAATATGCTAGGAAATAATACCCAATACAATATTGTTGAGAAGAATAGCCTCACAATCATCTTTGTTGTGAAAAAGGTGGAGGCTTTAATTTCATCACTAATAAGTCCACTTGGTCTCTCATATCAATATGATCAATTACATACTTTTTCATCCAATGTTAACTAGGCACTTGGCCCTATGGACTGTCACTCTCCAGCAATATGACATTCAGTTCATATAATAGAAATCAGTTAATGGGAAAGCCCAAGATAATTTCCTTACAACACATCCTGCCCTATAAAATACAATGGTGTACGCCTAACTTCTTCATGAGGATGTCTTATATACCCATGATACTCCTCAGACAAGAGAGATGCTTTTTTATGGATCCTCTTAATGTCCAACCAGCAAAAGGATGTAAAACTCAATGCTCAATCAGGTTGGTTTAGGGATTGTATTTTTCTACCTAGACAAAGCAGTTTTTCTATACTATTTCTCAATATTTGAAGGCCACACAAATAACAAGGTAGAATAACAATCCCTAGTTTCTAGGTTGGAATTATCCATACAACTTCAAATATCATAGCTGAACATTAAAGGGGGTTTAGAACTATTGATAAATAAGATATATGGTGAATATTTCATAAAAAATGAATAATTGAATTCTCTCACTGGCTATGTCATGGGACTCATGGAAGAGTTCACTTTTGAGGCCACATTTCACCACGTTTTGTAACCACATAATGACCATGCCAATGAATTGGATAATTCATCCACTGTCCTAGCTGACCATGATCAAGAGGAATCTATCTTATATATCTCACATCAAATAATTGTCTCATCGATCATCATGTTATATATGAAAGAAAAAAATAAGGTAAAAAGAAGCTCGAAGCATGATGAACTAATATCCACCCCTTGATAGATGGACCCCATAATCAGTTATCTCCAAAATGTAACTCTTCTATCTAATAGAGTTGGAAGGGAGAAAATTTGGTGTCGTGTGGGGAACATTTCCATTTAGAGTCGTCCAAATGAGTATAAGGGCTTTATAATTGTTGTTATTATAGTATCATCCTTATATGAATAGACGAACGAGAGATTCTCAGTATTATTTAAGAAGTCCATGAAGGCTCCTATAGTTGCCATCAACAAAGGACAAGGCTCTCCCATAAAATCAAGAGGTTGGGATATTAATATTAATCTATGACATAGTAATGTGTGAGATTAACGAAGAAATTTCATGCATTCTATATCCAAGAAAACACCATCCATTAACACCCATAATTATGACATATAAAAAATAGTCTTGGACATTTTTCATTTGGGGAATAGATATTGTTGTTATATATCCACCAACCACAACAAATAGTTCAAATACAACCTTACCTCTTTGAACATGTTTTCCAAATAAACTGAGGCAATACCACTAAAATAATTCATGTTGAAAGAAAAAATAAAATCTATAAATTACTATATCATCACCTGGTTAGGGGCCCCTCACACAATATTAGTGGACAACAGCACCATATTCTATTCTATAGAGTTGACGGAAATGTACCAGGACTACTATTTATATCCAATCACTCATCTTGCTATAATGCAGTGGGAAATGGATAGATAGTGGTCTTCAATAAGAGACTATAAAATGTACACAAATAGATGGTGGATAAAGAAAATAACTCTAGGCCATACAACCTCCTTAATGATTTATGGGTCTGTGATACCACCATGTGTACTGTTACACAACCAATGCCAAACTCATTTGTGTAAGAGGGGAAGGATGTGTCACCCATATAATTCCAGCTACCTTCACACCAAATAGACTTTTTTGGATAGCTCTTGGATGACAATAAATCACATAATTGGATGGACGAGTTAGAGTGGCTTGATGAGAACATGTTGTGCACATTGAACAACCTTGAGGTCCATTAAAATCAGATCTCTCTAGACTATAATAAAAATCTTATCCCTCATTAATTCCTCTAATGAGATATGGTGTTTATTCTTATGACCCTAATGATACTAATAAATAAACAACAAAAATAGGAACTCAAATAGGAAGGTCCTTATGACATAAAAAAGGTCTACCACAATGAATCGTACTCATTGGTCATAAGCATATGATGTTAAACTATATAGAGTATTCCTAGATACATGACAAAAAACTATACAACCATGTACTTACTGCAAGAAGTTAAAGTGCATGGAAGAGGTATTTACTTCTATACATCAACCTACATGAAATATTTCCTTTCTACATGACATAATAATGCATGAGTTATCAAAAAATTCATGTGGATTGATTCCTGTCATTATACGATACATAGTGACACCCATACCTCCATTAACCAGTCCATCTTCAATATCCCTCCACTTTCACATCAGGTCCTCCACATCTTTAACGCATGTTGTTAAACTGTATTACATATGTCCTTTCTACATGAAATTAAATTGTATGGTTTATTTAGAACAATGTAATGCTTGATTCTCATTTTCAATGAGATACAGAGGGTTTTCTTGATCCTATATCATGGTCCAACCACCACATGATGAAACTTTCCCTATAAAATCCTTAATTTCCCAAGAATATTAGGAGAAACCCTTACCATTCCATGATTATCACATCGAGCATGAATCATGTGATATTAATAATCTTGGTGACGGATTCCCTAGAAAAAAAAAGTCAGGATATCTCATGATCAGTTCATCATTGTCTAAAATAAAAGACCATAAAAGTAATATCTTGAACCTTTTCTGGATGAAATTAAACTCCATGGTTGATGTCCCCCATAAGATGTAAGACTGTGGAGTCTCATAAACTTTACCCAAGAGGAAATATATTTTTCATGTTGGTCTCTTACCATTCCACCAATCATGAACTATGAGTATATTGATTCCTATCATAACTGGATACATTTTTATTCATAGATCTCTAATCATATGCCTATCTATAATAATCAACAACAGCAATTCTCATCTCTATGTATAGGTCAGACCTATGTAGACATTTTCACTTTCAATAACTTTGGATGACATTATTACTATCAATACATGATACGTAGTGACACATAGTTCTCTGACTCTAGGCCTAGTCAAAATAAATAAAAATAACTTCCCCCTCTCTACATATGGGTTAGACCAGCACATGGATATTTACTACGAACTATGGGAGGTTTGATTCCTAGTACTATGAGATATATAGAAACACATACAATTCTATTCATGGGACTAGGAACAACATTACCATTTCACATTAGAGAGACCACATACATAATGCATTACATTAAACATCATGATCTCTTAAGAACTATGAGTGGATTGATTTATTCCATTATGGGATATAAAGTGATGTCCATATATTCAATATTGGTCCCAACCACAACAATTGACAAAAATATAGCACCCCAACTGCATTGGGGATGGAACATAGAAGACCAATTTTCCTACATATGAATGCGATCTACATTTGGTGTGACTACACATATAATTTTTCATGCACAAATATTCACATCAGTATCTACATCATTACAATATGATGATAAACATACTGAAACATGTCTTTATTGCCTAACCATAAACTACACGAAACACGTCCTTACCACATGATTTTAAACTGTACAGAAGAAAATACATCCCCACTACAAGATAATAAACTATGTAGTCTATCATCCACCATCATCCCTCGTCAAAGGAAAACATGGTCCCTTCCCTGGTCAACTGGAGTATGGGATGCTTCCACCATCTTTTAATCTCTTCAATCCATAAATCATACTTTATTTCATGAGTACATAATGTTGCAAAAAAATTACATAGATCCTAGAGAAGTCACCCATCATCAAGTGACACATTTCTTGAATATTCATGTTGGCATATGCACGTATGGTCGTCAAAAAAATACATTGATCTAAAAAAGGACTTTCCAATCCTTGTGGGTCTTGACATCACCATGGAGTCACTCAAAACCATAGTGCATTAGAGATGCTCCCAGTACAACTATCTCGTATCATTAATCATGATTTTGGAATCTCAACCCATGAGTTAAAACAATTTCATATCCCACCCAGAAGGACGATGATGTACAATTGACCCTAGGTATCCTAATTTGGCTCTTGTTTATCACCCTGGTATAGTTCCTTGTGTGAAATGACCTTAAACGTACTACAATTTGGTCGAAGCTATAAGTCCTTAAACTCTTTCTTATAATGGTCCAAATCAGATGAAATTAAGCTACCAGTGAAAGAGATATGAATCTTTTCAGGTTGAAAAACCATAAAGGGTGTCGTGAGTAAAATTTCATTCTTCACTCGCTAAACTCATCATTTACATATTTTATAAAAAAATAGTGCTTATATAAATGAGGGATAAAATATTATAAGGCCAACTATGTAGCCCTAGTATATGGTATTCTATGATTTCTAGACCCCCTAGTTTATGAAAATGTATTTATTTTCTACATATCATTATCATAGTAATATGTTTACTAGATGGTGACCCCAATTTTTGGGTGCATAAACCCTGTATTGATATTTCAATTTCCAAAAATCACAATTTATGATTTAGGGTTCCTCAAATCACTATAAACCTCATATGGTCCTTGGAATAGATAACCAGATTCATGGGACACTTTTCTTGATTATGATTGTATTCCTATGGCTCATGTATATTCACTTATGGTTCTCAACCAAATGTCACTCTGTAAAAAGAACATTATGACCCTGGTGAGCCCTGAAATCACAGCGGTAGCACTAAAAACCTCAATGTGTCTGAACTACTCTTGGTATGACATTACCATATAATTCTTTTCATTAGAGCACTTTAGATGATGACTTATAGTCTCAATGCCAAACTATCCAAGAGGATTTGACATCCACGATGTTACATCCCCATGTTTTCTACCATTTATCAAGGATGAAATGTGACCCTCTATTACCATACCTTTTATGTCCCATGCATCATGATTCTAAATAATAGGGAATAGGTCTCGAGCTTCATGATTCAATAGTTGAAATTCCCACGGGTTCCAGAACCCTTCCTGGATAGCCTTCCTCCATACCCAACTTCATCATCTGGATGTTTGAGTCTTTACAAGTTATTCAGGGACCTCATAAAAAAGTGTAGATCATATTTTCCTGAAAATTATACCAATTCATAAGGTCCTTAACCCAACAAATAAAATTATTTCCTCCATCAATGAAATGATCTTTAATCCTTGTGAGCCCTCAAAACACCGCGGCAGAACCTGAAATCTCATCATATATTGGGACATACTTGGCATGTCCTCCACATCTCATATTTTGCAATCAATAGTTTGGGTTATGACATACATAACCCATATTCTAATTATCCAGGAATAACTATCACCCATAGTATTTCTCCCCAAACCTATTTTACCTCTAAAAATATTCTATAGCCCCTAGAAAAAATACTTCGCTCCAGGAGACACTTTTCATGACTATACATGTATGCATATGAATCCTGAATATGCGCCTATATTCATTAATTGAATATCACTGTGAAAAAGGTATTTTTGACCCTTTTGAGCATGGGAAACACCACAAAAGAGCTCAACACCCTAGAGTGTTTTGGGTCAATTGGTATGTATACACCATGCTCCATGATGATCGATTGGGAATGATCTAAAAGACATTAAACAAAAGAAATATCAGCTCTATGATAAAATAACATAAACTAAATCTATATTAGATATTACATAAAAGACCTTAAACTATAGTAATACTAGGTTCAAGCTAAAACACCCTAAACTAAAGTAATATTATGTTTGAGCTAAAAAACCATAAACTAAAGAAGAAAAAGGTTCATGATAACAGAAAATAGTCTAAATAGATAGAAGATCAATGCTAAAATACCATTAAATAGAAGTGGTATTAGTTCTGATCTAAAACAACATAAACTATAGTGATGGATGTTCTGAGATAAAATAACCTAAACTAATGAAAAATCGGGTTAATGATAAAATACGCACCACTAAATCCAAAGATTCATTGATCTAAAATGACTTTAATATAATGTGTTAAATGGTTCAAGATAAAATAAAATAAACTACATCAATTTAAAATCTGAGATAAAAGACTCTAAACTAAAGAAATATAAGGTTAAATCTAAAATATTATAAACTAAAAAACAATAGTGACTTTACCTACATGTATAAAAGATCCTAAAAGTCCCATAATATTGTATGGTAAAATCCAATAAATGCTCACCAATCCTATTGGCTTTAGAAAATAAATAGAAATTTTCCTCTGGGAGAAATATTTTACCCAAATCATTGTTATGTGAAATAAGAAATATCCAGATAACTGGAGTAGATACACTTATAATGGATCTCATGTTGGTGGGAATTCATGAGAACTTATTAAAATGAACCTATTATTATTTAAATATTTATATATATACATTTAGGTTTACTTTATATTATGGAATGGATAAGTATTGTTGGAAATTCACGTAATATCATATTAGAGAGAAAAGAATTTCATGAGGCAACACGACAGTAGAATAGTGATAGGAATCTAGGGAATGAGTATTTGGTGAATAAAATTTTTCTACACTCCCCTATATATAGAAAATTTTGAGTAATACCAATAATTGCCCAAAAGAGAAAAATTTTCCCATGATACCGACTCACAACAATGACATATTCTTATGTGGGAATTTAATTTCTTTATATTTGAGCCCATGTCCCTATGGATGTTTCTCCTAATGGGGGGGGGGAATTTAATTTCCTAAAAATGAGAATCAAAAAATTCCAAAAGGAATAAATACCTAAATATTATGGTATTATCCACCCCACAAAATAGAATGAACAAGAAGGTGGTTGAGATGAGGGTATTCCATGGGATTTTGAGGGATATGTGATCACATGATCATCATTAGGACATGTGATGACTCCATCCATATTGAATAACCTATGAATATTATCTCAAAAAATCATTTTGATGATCCTTATTCTCTCATGAATTCTCTCTAGACAACCAGTGTTTTTGCAACGATAACAAGATAACCTTGCCCAGGCCACACAATTTATCTACTAACGGGCACCTGATGACCCATATAAAAATCATTTGAAAATAGGGGGAAATGAATAAATGGTGGTAGCCACTTACAGTCATATATAACACGTGACACATTACTTATGGGGAGGATGATATTCATTGACACACCCGAACGAACTCACATGATCCAAGAATTTTATAGGAAAAAACAAAGGAAATAAAAGATGAGGAGGTGGGATCCTCTATCGTTCATAAATATCATGTGACACACAAGTGGAAATATGCAAGACACGACGAGACCCCGATGAAATGTATGCCTCATCTCGTGAAATCACACTACCTTGTCAACCTCTTCGTGCAAAATGCATTATGTAAGTCCAGGAAATAATATTCTCCCCATTCTTCTCCCTAAAGAAAAATTTATGTAATTGTACATAAAATTATCAGGAATCTCCAATATAACCTGTATTGGTCATGAAAGACATCACAAAAAATAGAGTAATTGTCTTCAACAATACTCATGAAAAATCGCATGACCCCTAAACATTTCAAAAAAACAAAGTAAATAAAAGAGGGGAGGCGGGTGGCTCTCACGGTCCTAAAACACTCATGACACACTAAGGATGCCCATAGAAGGGTCTAGAATTAACCCATTTCATATTGACATGATATTGTGAAGGCCCCTTGACATGCCATCCATGTCTCATGGAAATCACCAAACAAGAGGAGATCACACGAAGGCCTATCTATAGGCACCCTAATATCATGAAATTGCTTGGGCATATTGATATGACAATATAAAATTCTGGTGGTGTATATATATAATCCAACATGTCCCCAATAATTAGAAATAATCCAATAAAGAAATAATTGATGGAATGATCCAGCAGTCAAAGAAAATTAGGCGACACCGTAGAAGCATTCTACAACTAAGACTTTTGAAAAAGTGTGATGTTGAATCACTTCACTGACTATATACTAGATTCACTTGGTATAAGATGTGAAAAGTGACTAACTAATGGGGTGGTGAGCCCAATAAATCCCCACCCAACCAGAAAAATGGATATATTTGGAATCATAGATGTATGTTAGTCTTCAAATTCGGACACAGTAGAACTGTAGAGGATTTGTCAAAGCAGCTAACCCTGCGACCAAAAAATATTCCCTTCATGTATAATCTTGGTAAAAACCGGCATGATGATATAAAATGATTAAAAACATCATATGATCATCTTAAATTAAATGAATGATCTCTTTAAGGACACATTGAGGACATCTCCCACACCTACTAGATAACGTGAGACTCAAACAAGTTGAAACTGAACAAATTGAATGAATTCTCAATATAGAGGATACAAAAAAGACTAAAATTTGGGAGACATAAGATAAGAACATATACACTGATCTTCATGTAATTTTCATTAACCGCCCAGTTAAAATGACCACACCGGGGCATGTCACCTATATCTTGTGAAACACCTTTGGTATACAGATTAAATATTGAAAATTACCCTAGAAATGTCATGGAATGTTATTTGACACCCTTGGGCATGCCACTTAGGTCCCGTGGAGCCATTTGAGATCATACTCATAGTCTTTCTATTCTCTTCATAAAATATGCCTTACCCACATAGAAGTGTCAGTACATGTTTTCCAAGTATCATCGTGGAACATGAGAATGTCACTTGGCTCTCACGATGCCTTCTAAGAATGATGTAAATGTCCCATGGTTCACTCCAAACATGTGAGTTCAAACATGTGACTCCATCTAAGGCATGTCACATTGACTACCATGACACCCTCCATGTGTGCTAGCCAACTCTTATGATGGCACCTAGGTAAGGAAGTTGGGTCTTGTGATATCCTCTAGACAAGAGATATTATCTCATATGATGACAACTAGAGAAAATAATATATGTCTTGAAATGACCTATGGTCAAGTCATCCTTGATCATTCGATGACTCTCATGTATTCCATCCAAGATACATGGTGTCCCTCAAAAAATTCAACTAGATCATGTTATTGTCCTAGTACCTATCAGGTAGACATCCCATGTAATTTCGAGTTGGCATTCAAGGATTGATTAAAATAAAATCAATACATGTTAGGATAGAATGAATTCCATATCATAGGAGAATATGAGGACATTACAACATTTTTCAGCCTCAACCCATAATCATATATGAAATTTGAAATATCAGTGTGTAAGTCCCAATCAACTAAACTATGATGAATCTAATTCCATCTATAACTAGGATATATAAGATTCCTTACAATGGATCAAGAACCACATTAAAACATGACAAGGTTAATCCCAGATCCTAAGTCCCATGTACATAAGTAATGAGACAGATTATTTTCCATCCCATATTACCCACACTGAGAACTACTCACATGGACTTATGAAATTGTAGTGATCTTATCATTTTTATTGTGAACCTCTACAAGGAAATGAGTGACCCCATATTGTAAGCCTCAACCAAAGAAATAATATGATATTTCCCATATATAAGGGAAATATCAGGGTGTAATCCCTGATCCCATTATAATATGAGGTATGTGATTCATACCATAACTTGGATATTTTGGACACCATCTTATTGTCTGAGCCTATGTTCAAACTATCATCCAACTAGGTTTAATCCCTTTCATGACTACGATATTTCCACCATTGAGAACCAAATCATTCCCATAGCCTGATCAATACCTCAACCCCAAAGGACAGAGAAAGAACTAAACTATGAGGACTCTAATTCATTCCATAATTAGGATAGTTGGGATGCCTCCCCAAATCCAAATATCTATATTAAACAAATCAACATAAATACCATTACAATATCCCACTTTCATATGCAGTGAGAAAGATTTATCGATACACCTTTTTTCTAACATTAAGCATAACTAATGTGGTCATAGAGAGTTATTATGGTCATCTCATTAGTATCATAAATCTCCCCCAACAAGGGAAATTGCAACATCAAAGACCCATAGAGTTTTATTATATAATCCTATATCATATGACAAAATATTCTGTAGTGCCAGTCCCAAGTTCATGATCAAAATATAAAAAATCTATTTCCTAGTAAAAATATGATATTTAAGAAGTCTCATCAAAACTCAAGATCCAATAATTGGTTCCCATGTTCCCACACATATTTCCTCTCTTAATGTTGTTAAATTTCACATGCATTAATGAACTATGTGGGTTTTGATTATTTAAATAATCAAGATACATAGGACATCCCATAATGAATTAATACCCACCTCATAATATTAAAAACATCCATAAGTGGTAACAAATTATAAGTTATTTTGTTTTTTTAATTAAGCATATATTGAAGCTATTCATTACTTGAAAATTGAGGATGAACATTAAATACATATAGATGAATTCAATAATGAGTGTTCACCTTTCTTTTGTGAACAAAGTAAATTTATACTATAATTTTTTAGGGTAATCGATCCCATATTAGGAATAGAAAGAAATATAAAACATTTCTTAAATCTATACAACAGTCTCATAATAAGTAATAATTCCCATAAAAATGTTGCGATAAGCCTGGTCTCCCATATTCCAAACCAAAGAGAGTCCCTATGATTTATTGTGGCTGAATCCCTAATTGACCACCTTCCTTTGGAAATAAGGCCCATACACACTTATGGATGAGGGGACTATTGTAACTATCTATTAAAAATTAATATGGTAACCCAATGTTAGTGATTGTGAAGAAATGAACCCCCCCCCCCAAATTGACCATTGGACCTAGCCAAATTCACCACTTCGGTCGCCTCTCTTCTCTGATAAAAAAACATATTTTTTATTATGGGTTCTGACATGATGAATGTTTTATGATCTTGTGGAACATATATGTATGATTTTTGATACGTGATAGTTGGTACCAATATCTACCTCCAATGAATTGGTTAAATATGGATAACTCTAGAGTTAATTATGTTATGCATAAACCTGATTTAATGATCAAAATGTTATGACTGGACCTACTTTCATGTTCATAATGTTATGATTGGACTTGGTTTCATGTCAATAATGTTAGGTGTGGGGATAGTTTCATGTCTAAAAGGTTATGTGTTGACATGGTTTCATTCCCATCATATTATTCTTGGACCTGGTCTTCATGTCCATAAGTATAAGAGTGGGACTGATTTCATATCTATAACATAATGAGTGAAACTGTACCTATTTATATATGTTCACATTGTAAAAAGATTATATTTTTCAACATTCCTATGTCTATGTTATTTTATTATGGTTTATATTCGTTGATTACTTTATGATTAATGTATTATGAAATGATAATATTTATTCCATGTCTCATGATTTTGGTCTTTGACATCATAAAGGAAACATTCGAATGTGCACACAACTTTATACATGATATTGTAAGAGATGTCAAGGTTAACCAAATATTCATAATAGAAAAATATGATTATAATAACCTCCAGTTCACCATACATGGAATTTCCTGAGACTAAAACATTACCAAATGAATTTGAGCGCTATCCGGGGGCACCAATTAGCATCATATCTTGTACATGCCTAATTTTATCACATTGATCATAAAATATAAAACATATTTCATCATATTTAATCACAATATTTTTGAATATGGGTTAAATAATTATATGTATCAAATCAATTATGTATAGGTTTGACTAGGTGAATAACCATGAGTAAAAATGGGTATCGGTATACACCACTTAAACATTTTGCATAGATAATCGTGGTGAAATTTCAGCAGTGTAATGACAGTACATAATGATTTATTAAATGGTTCAATGGGAGTGAAAAGGGTCTGTTCTTACATTAAATAATAATTTAAAATGTGAGGGATATTGAATAACATAACCCAACATTAAAATTTTGTAATTAATATACATAATACATAGAGGGTGATTGAATAAAAACATGGCTTGAGACAATCATATGGTAATTTTGGTAGCTTAAGGGTGTATAAGATGAATAATGGGAGGTTTTAATGAGAGTGAAAAGGGTAATGAAACACTTCTACATCATAAGGTAAGTAAAAGGTGTGTGAAAAATCATATCACATCAATAAGAATTAGATGAAAAAGTACAATGCATACATATTGTTCTTGAATAAGGAGGAGAAAATAGGATCCCTTACCTTGAGATGGTGACACTAAAAGCTAGGGTGGGAATTATTTAGAGAATTAGGACACCTTGGGATGACTCCAGATAGGGGAGGTAAGTGTAAATAATTTTTCTATGCTTTTTCTGTGAAGAGGAATGGGGGATTTGGAAGGTTAATATTATAAAATTTGTGGGAGTTCATAGGTTTTAAACTCTATATAATAAAGTAATAAAAACCAAGAAACATGCCAAGGTTTTTTCCCATGGATTCTCCCAAATAAGAGTTTTTTTATTATTATGTTTGGCCAATAACCGAACTCATTAAAATATTTCACTTAGTGATGTCTAAGGGAGTCATGTTCATAATGGAAAGATTTTAAATCCTTGAAATATAATATCGGATTTGTAGTATCCATAAAGGATTTAAATAATTAATCAAATAACCAAAATATCACATTATTTTAAACTGGGGATACATATTTGGGTTTTTATACCATTTTATTGAATATGTTACATCACTTTGGGGCCATTATGATGTCATAATAGACACATTATATTTATATTATATTTATTTATTACATAAAAAATTGATTTCTTTGCAAATTTATAGAAAGTTCAATGTTCGATAATTTCAACATGATGATTCAAAAACTAATATTTATTTTATCAAAATAATTTTATAAATATGTGTATTTTCAATTTTAAATATACATCCGACATTTATTAAAAATGATGGTATTTTTTTCATTATAAAATTTTTCAAACCCTTTAAAAAAATATATTTGGATTCATAAAAATTATATTAACATTTATATTTAATTAAAATTATGGAATTTTTTTATTTTACTAATAAATAATTTATTTTTAAAAATTTATAAATTCATAAAAAATTAATACCTTAATTGACTTTACATATTACATAAAAAATCTAATGTCTATTTTATCTTGTCAAAATCAAAATAATTTAGTAAGTAAAAATAATAAGAAGTAAATATAATCATTGTTCTATTGAAAATAAAATATACATATTTATATTATTAGTGCCTTGATACATAGACCTTTATTATACAATAAAACACTCTAAGGGTATGGTGTGTGATTGTTACATTTTCATTTGGGTGGGGGGTCGAAACACATGGTTTGGGTTATGATCAAGATGATCTTGAACTTCCTCAATAAAAGGATTCACATGTGCTTTAGTTTTTGGATCACAAATTCAGATTATATAATAAAAAAATCAAAGTGATGTTATCTCTCTTGTATACTCTGATAAACAGGATTTATTGGGATGATCCTACTGGATGAGGATATCACTTTCTTTGTCTATGTCAATTGGATTTATCAGAACTCTATATTTACACTAATCATATGATCATTTTTAAATGAATATAGTATAAAATGTTTTTATAGATAACTAACATTTAAATTTGATAGGATTTAATAAAAAATAATTGAATTTTATTTTTATATCGATAATAGGGTATTTAATTCAATTAGAAACTGAATTTCCATTATAACAGTTATCGCAACTACATCGGTCATGACTCGAGTGTTACCCAGTACATGAAATTAGGCGTTAATATGCACTAGGATTGAAAACCTCATGGGATATGGTTTGGAAATTCAAAATCACATTACGAACCATTATAAAGGCCATAAATAGATTATAGGGTTAGAAAACCTGATATGAATCATTACCATATACAACATAGATTGAAACCTAGATTCCCCTATATTAGGATATACTTATCAATTAAAATTTATTCCATATAGGTTTATATATTTTCATTTAGTATGATAATGAATTCACATATTCTTTATTTAAATATTTTTAGTCAATGTTTGTATAAAAGGTAACTAATACCAAAACCAATGTGATTGGAAATGTAATTATTTTCATAATGGGATGACTAACCAGATGGTAATAGTAGATAGACATATTGTGATCATACCAAATGTTTTATCTTAAATTATGTTAAAAACTAGGACATACTCAAATTTAAAAAAATATTAATGATGAGAAAGATGTATTGTCATGGATGATAAAACAATAATGTTGAAAAAAAAATAATTTTCTATTTTATACATATAATAAAATTTTAAAGAAAAATCCAAGAAAATACATTAATGTAATAAGAATATACTTTCTATATGGAAATGGAGGGTACAAATTGCTAATTTTGAAATTAAAATTAATTTTCTTGTTAATATAATCTAGGGAAATAATTATCATCCAAAGGGAACACTAAATGATCAATTCCATAAATCTAGAGAACATGGTCATTATGTAATTCAATGAAATAATCATAAGATTAATTATTAAGGTCACATGTTATGATAATTATATAATTGTAATGGTTGAAGTGTTTAGGTTTTTAACTTGATAATATTTTTGGAGTAGTATTTTTTCAATGGTATTTTGGTTAAAAGAATTATAAAGCATATAATGATTGTTCCATAATAGTTTTTAATTATATATTTTTAGAAATATTATGAATTGTATTAATAACCTAGAAGAATGATTTAAGGTTAATGTTATAATCTATGTAAATTACATGAATGAGTAAAATATAATCTCATATATGTTCTTAAATATAAGTTAATTATATTAATTAATATTAGATTTTTCTGTGGAAAATAATAAGCATGATAGAGAACCTTAGAGGTGAAAAATTTTAACTTGATTCCTAATGTTATTTTTTAAGAATTTCACTATATTATTTATAAATTTATTGGATCAAGTTGAATTATTAATGTGATTAAAACAAAAGTTTCTTCATATTTTTAGAAAAGGGACAACCCACAGGCTAGGTGAAACCTATCACATCCAGAATGGCCATGGGGCTTCAAACTACAACTAAAGGGCGATAAGGCTATAATGCCTATGACTACCCTACATGATTTATTGGTTACTATGATATTTTTTTCAAATGAATGTTTTGGATGACATATATTAACCTGATATTGGGAATCATATTATAGGAATAAATATGTTTTAATTTATTGGATTTTGTAGTGAGTAATAATATTTTTGGAAAATATTAATTGGTTTAAGTTTAGGTTTAATGTACTAGAATGTCTGGGAATAATTCTATTATGTTTTTGGAGAAGTAACATTAAGGGTATTGGATACCATTTATTGTTAAAACTATCATTCATGTTGAGGTTTTTGAAGATATTTAGAATATATGGTAACTTAATTAATGAATGACCTATGTATATCAAATGGTTTTATTTTTTAATTTTTTAGATTAATATATTCATAATCTTTTTTGGGTATTATCTTACCTAATTATAACTATTTTAGTTTCAAAAAAGATAGAAAAATTATCTTGTTACTCTTTTATGAATATATTTATATTTTAAATTTTTTTTTTATCTCTTCAGTAATAAAAAAATTTCATAGTTGATATTCAATTCGGTATATTAATATGTGAATTAGGAATTTATCAAATCAAAATTAATGTATAGATGTTTTTTTCTTGAATAAAAATTTATGATGTTATTATACCACATATTGTTCTTTATCTTGTTAGAATAATTATCCATAAACACTAATAAAATGTAATTGGATCAAAAATGTCATCATATTACATTTACATCTAAAAAATAAATAGTCATTTAATTCATCACTAATTTATTTTTTGGGGGGAATTTGACTTTATCATTATCATTCACATTCTTACAATCAATGATCTCTACCACTCTCCATAACTATTTATGATTTAATTCATTGTATGTATCATAACTTCACATCAATGGTTTCTTTTGTAGAAACCACTTTCTGGGTTGAATTTCATATCTCCCTTTTCCTAATTTTATGAGAAACTATTGTTAAAACTTTTCATGATATGATATTTTCACAAAAATACATTCAAATGTTAAACCCTTCATTTTCTAGTTCATGATTAAATTGTGAGGACATAATTTATTTTAGAAGTTGAATTTAAAACCTTGATATTATAAAAGAGGGAGATCATGTTATATATTTTTTATTTAATGAAGAAACAATATAATAATATAATTCAACTCCCTGAGACTTTATGGTTTTTTTCATTTTTTTAATAAAAAACAATCTTTTTGATAGCATGATGAACATGCTACCAAAAATCTAAATGAAAAGTAAAATAATATTCTATTATAACCATGCCATTAAATTGGAGGGTATAGATTAGAATAACTAAATTATAAAAATAATATGTTTTAACCATGTATAAAATAAATTCATTAGTTACTAGTTGATTATAAATAAAAAAATAACCATTAGAAAAAAAGATATTTGTTTTCTGAAAAAAAAGTATTTGTCTAAATAGTTGTTTTGTAACTCTTTTCCTAGAAAATTTAAAAATAATATTCTGATATTATATAATATTTATTTTAAAAATAAATTAAATTTTTTAAATCTATATATCGATATTAACTTATGGATAAATTTTTGGATTCTTCAGAATGTAATTTTTTTTTCATTGAATAGTTAAAATAATGATTTTTTATAAAATTTTCATTTATTTTCAAAAAAATTAAGTCTCATAGTTATTGTAATTTTAATTAAAATTAAAATAATAATTATTTAGTTATTTTAATTAAATTTAATTATATTTAAATAATATTTATATTCTGATTTACAATTAGTTAACAGTTAGGCTTAAAAAGCATTTTTATGAAAAATGTTTTCACGTGCATAATGTTTCTCCATTTTAATTAATTAAAATAAAAACTAATAAGAAACTATTTAAATACAATTTATAGAATCGATATACATAAATTTTATTTAAAAATAATTTATTTATTATTACATTTCATATAGTTCATATGATATCTTTTTTCCTTAATAATATCATTTCTTAAAAAACTTTTGTTTCAACAAGTGTGAATTTATTTTTGAAAATAAATTATTATAGTCAAATTATTTTAATATGGAAATTTGGATTAAATATTTATAATATAAATAAATTATAATATCTAACTTGGAAAATTTAATTTTTTAACATAATTATTAGTGAAAATAATAAAAAATATTTACCATTGTTAAGGTAAAAACTGGTTTATAGGGGGGTGGGATAAACCAAAAAAAATTATTTTAATAATGAAATAAAATACTATAATTCTTCTTATATTGTCTCATTTTAACCTTATATCTTGTATAGTTTAAAAATGGATCCATTTGGAACCTTGTGTCATGTAAAACGTTGGTGTAATTATTTCTTTTCAATAATTCTAACTATGTCCTCTCTGCCACTTATAAATGTAAACCTCCTCTCATCTCCATTTAAAACATCCAAAACCCATTGTATCAGAAAATAAAAATTTATATTACTTAGTTACTAACATCCCCTCATCCTATAATCCTTTCTATCATAAATACAACTTATAAGGTATTTTTTGTGAACATAATGGAGTTGACTGAAAAAGAGATAATGTTCTTAAACAAGCGTTATATATTGTTTCTTATTCCTCTAAATTAAAATATTATTAAACCATGATTATATAATAACAATATTATCTTAAATATACTTATATTTTTTTATTTTAGGGTCAGAATGAAAAATTATCGCATCCCCTCTTGAAAGGGAAACAAAACTATTGATCATGTGTACGACAGACTACCGCCTCACAAATCGACATAAAATGTTTTAGATAACAACATATCAAGGTAGAATATATTGAAGAATTTTGTGTTTATATATTATATTTATGATAAAATAATTAGTATTTAATTATAATATCAAATAACCTCTCTTACTTTCCATTCTCTAAAGAATAAAATAACATCGCTCGTGTGTACAACCTCATCCACCTCGCGAAGTGATGTGATTTTTTTACCAATGATTTACATAGAAGGTAATAATTATTAATTTAAAGTATATATGTGATAATAATGACATATTAACCATTACTTGAATTTAATATATTATACCATTTTAAATTTATTATCCATTGAAAATGACAATGATGTTCATTTGTACGATAAACTATCACCCTATAAAGTGATGCAATTTATTTTTTTAACACGGCGTCACATGGAAGGTATATTTAAGGTTATTCAATATAATATTTTTATATTTATTATATAATTATAATTATCGAAATATAAAATAAAACATCCCATCTTTCCATTATGATCATTTAAAAATGGAAATGTTATTCATGCATATATATGACCTACTGTCTCCCTGATTGCACAATAGTTTATTTTTATCATTATCCTTCATTATTGGTTTACAAAGTATAATCGATTTATGAAAATTATAAATATATCATGATTAAAATTATTTATTTTTTAATTAATTGTCTATTTTACTTTAATCAACTTACAAATGTGTTTTTTGACAAATGAGGTGAGTATCATCAGAATATCTAACACTAACTTAATTGATTAAGTAATTGAACATTTCATGATAATAAATAAAATAAATAGAATAGTAAAATTGAAACTTATAATAATAATGTAAATAATTAAACTATTTTTATTATTCTAGAATATAATTAATTCAAATAAATTTTCAGGATCGTGGTAAGGGGTTCACCTCAAAAGTTTATTCTTTAAGAAACACATTCTTTTTTGAACTTAGCTTATTTTTTATAGTGTATATTGTAACACCTCAAGACATTACAATATTTACATTTTAGAATAGAATTAATTTTCATTATATATTTAATTATATGAAACTCCATTTTCTGTTTATGCTACAATCAACAATAATATAATGGTATGGTACACACAACACCAATCTTTCTTATGTTACACACAATACTAAGATTCATTGATGGTTTTCATTACACGTAAGATCGTTTTTACATAACTACAATAAAATTTTAACATTATCATTTAATTTTACAGTTACACAACTAGACATTTAGATGACTTGTATTATTGGGATTACATAAATTTGGAAAATATTTCTTACATTTGTTTATATAATTCATCGGTTACCAATTAATAAAAAATGAATATAGGAACGATTTGAAAATAAAGGTAATGTTTTTTTAAAAACTTTTTTTATGAACCCAAAGGATTATTTCCTTCATAAATGAAATTAATTTATATTATTTAATTATATTAATGAAATAAATATTATATATTAAATCAATTATATTTTAAAATTGTCCAATACGTTTGATAGATATAATAAAAGAGAAAAAAATCAAATTTTAAGTATAAAAATCTATATCTTTTTAGTGGATTGTTTTTTTCCTTTAATAGTATCACTATTTTAAAATATTTTTTAACCTTTTATAAATTTTATATGAAAAAAAGACTTCATTTTTAAAATTCTAAAGTCAAAATAAAATTATGGTGAACTTTTTGAATTTTTTTGTGAAGTTTAATTTTTTGATTAATTGCGAAGAAAAATAAATTTTAATTGAAAAGTGAAATTTCCTATAAATAATTTTTAGTTATAAATGATTTTATAAAATATTTTTAAATTATTATTATAAAAACTTTACAAATATTAATCCCATTTATGTCATTGGGATCAATTTTATGTTGAATTTTGACATAAAAAGATTTCAAACTTATGAACATTTTCACTTTAAAACATGCTTTCCAATCATATTTGTGGAATTAATATAAAATTAATTTTTTCCAATTATGTGATTATAATTTTGAAAAAATATTTCTATATTTGGAATCATAAAAATTAAAAAAATAAGTTCACCATTTTTTACAAACATATTAGTGGAAGCATTTAATATTAATTATAGTGATCAAAGTGAAAAGAAGTTTACCAACTAGTTAAACATAGTGTATAAGGTGTAAAAATGTCCATAAACATCCATAACACAAATTTTATGGACAAATTTCGACCTAAAAACTTCACTTATATAATTCAGGGTGTTATGGATGCCTCTTAGTAGGTAAAAACATGGGGAACACACATTCCTTTTCATGAATTCAAAGTGTTTACTCTCCACCACTTATAAAAGGGACTCACCCCCCAAATTTAATCAGACCTATCAAGCCCATTTTCTTGTCCTATACCATCAACAATAAGTTCATTAAATTCCTATCCTAATAATTTGAGCCTCAATTTGGGTAGAAAAAAATTAAATGAATACTTTTGGTTTAAACCAAAACGAGTTACTCGAAAAAGATGTAATGTTACTCAACAAACACTTTTGATTAATTTCTATATAAAACAATTAAATTATTATTATAACATGATTATATAATAATAACAGTATTTTAAATATAAAAATATGCATTTATGATATGGGTAGAACCTAAACTCTCATACATTTCCATCAAATGGGATACACATTCATCGTTCATGTGTACAGAGGACAACTGCCTCGCGAACCAATGTTGTTCCTTCGTCTATTACCACCATTCAAGGATGGAAATAACAATGAATATTGAGTCTATATATAATATATATTATTTTTAAAAGGTATGTATTATTTTATAATTATATTATAAGTCATATATCCATGATTTTCATTTTGTGGTAATTTGATTACATTGTTTGTGGATATGTTGACTACCACCTCCTCAAAGAAATGTGATATGTTAATTATTTACATGGAATGTATTATGTATGGGTTCAATAAAAATTTGTGAAATAAATTAATTAAATATAATAAATTAATTATATTATATATAATTTACCATTCATTATTTTAGAAAGATAATGAATTGGAAACAATGTTCATATGTACGTACGACTTACCATCTCTATGAACAATGTATTTCATTTAATATCTCAAAACATTTTTGATTAATCTAAATACATATTTAATGAAGATATATAATATTTCAAACAATTTTTAATTTCTTGATATGATTAAATTAGGATATACATAATAGGAACAAAAATAACCAGTCAAAACATACATGAAATACAAGGCAACTGACTACCATAATGAAGAAAATAATGAAATATTATTAACAAATTGTTGATAAGATTTTGTAAATGGAGTATGCATGATATCAAATATATTAATATGGTTTTGTTATAATATAATAACATTATTAAAACTAATATACAAGAGGCTAAATGGAGTTGAACCCAAATGGAGTTAATGGTATTGGATTTTCATCTCAATTTTTACATCTGTGAGATAAATGTCATATTCACAGATTACTTATTTTGTCTGGGTTATATAATACATTTTTGATATATTTTATCATGACTTATTTTATCATCACTTTATATATATTTTTCATTTTTATGATTATTAACTTTTGGGTTTCTGATTCAGATGTTACCAAAGTTGTAAGGCAATTTATAGCCTCACTATTATTTCTAGGAGACTTATGTCTTATTCACCACTCATTTATTTATTTTTTTGTAAATATTTAATTATGAAATGTTAAATCATGAATTTATTTTATTTAACTAAATTAAAATTTTAAATATAATTTATTGTTAGTGCTGATTTTTGCATGAAGTCATAAACAACCATATATGGGTAAACCAAAGCCACCATCAGACTCAACAAAACATGCTAAGAAGGCCAAGGAAGGTGTGCATAAGATTCGAGAAGTGCACGTATGTTTAAAAATTTTGAACAGGGTTATTGTGTTTCCCATAAAACATATCTCATTTTCCACCCACAAGTCAACTCAAATGACTAAGAAATATGCACAAAATTGGTTCATTGTACATGCAATGTTCAAAGTTGTGCATAAAACTACTATGTGCCCAACTCAATGTCAAACCAAACCTTGAACACCCATCTACTGAAAAATAGGAAAGGATCTGTAAAAAAGGACTCATCCACGGTTAAATCCATTCAAACTATTTCTTAACACTTTGTCTATACATTAAATTCCACCACCTTCTTTGAGGTGATCCTCTGGAAGTCCAACTATCAGTCTGTTGCACGTATAAAAGATCTTATGCGACAACATGAAATAATGGAAACCTAAATGAAGAGATCATTCATGATAGGTTCCCTATTTATCCTCCCTTTAGTTGTCCCATAGTCATGTAATTTTTTCGAAACCTCTTTCATCCTATTTTAGGTGCGCACAAGGGAACCTTCTTCGCACAACCCCGAACTAACATGTAATACTCCAATGTTGTGTGCAAACCTAGCCTTGCACGTAAGAACAATGTATTGAACAAACCCCTTATTTGAATCCCCATGGATTTAATTTTAGTCAAATAACCATGTTTAATCCCCCCTTTCATTAACCCATATGCCTTTTCTCACCTCTTATATGGATCCCTCCAAGATCTTGCGCAACAAGTTCACGGTCCCTCACGAGTCATCCCCAATGCCCCTACTGCATGTGTTGTCATACATTTTGATTTTTATCATAGTTATTCTATGGAATTTATTTTCATCATATCCATATGAACACAAAACTCGTGATTGACTGTTCCTCAACACCATTACACCCTGACATTGATGAATCCATTCCCTTCTCATAGGGGCATGAGTTGTAGTTATGTAAGCCCATGGGGTAAGAAGTGAGTCCCTCATGTCTACGCTGCATGAAATCAAAATTCCTAGTGATAACAGCCTGAACACAAGATGATAAACTATACTATTTCATTGTAAAATTCAAATTATATTCCGTATATACAATCATCATAAGATGCCACCTCCTCCCACCATTGTGAACATGACCAATCTCATGGAATGTTTACATTCATAAGCCTCACTCACATGGAACTCGATCCCCTCACATGGAATGAGATCCTACTTATGAATATTCTGTGTGTAATCCCCCACCATCTCTCATTAGTGAATTTTACATGATAGTATCATCACTACTACTAATTCATCTTCTTTCTCACACTGAGTATGACTCACATGGACAATGAGTTTAGTAGAAGTCGTGAAACCCAACCTTCATCAACCAATGGGTATCCTCTTGAGTGAAATCCCCAACAACCATCCATACTCCACCTTCCAAGAATCATCCCTCCTAGATTAATCCATGGCCATTTCTCCCCAAATAAAAGATTCCATACATAAGCGCTAACCAAAAAGGCCTCCTTTTGGGTGTAATCTCCAATTCCATATTCCAAACTATGTTGGATATGATTCTCAAGTAACTAGGATATGTAGGAATCATCCATAAGGCCAAACCAAACATTCCATCAATTCCATCATTTTAATTCACTCCATCCACATCCACCATATTTTTCAACAGACCTCCACATCCCAAAATGTTGAAGCCACGAACATGGGTTGCTTTTATACCTATGACCCATCTAAATCATCGTTTCTCCTAGAAGCACTCAGGTAGATTCCATGAATAGTTCACAAAAATACAACAAATAGTTGTAATATAGTGAATGTAAGATTCCATGTGCAATCCCCAAACCATCACTTGGAATTTTCCCTGTAATGAAACGATAATACTTACTACATGATGATAAACTACTTGAGCTAGTCCTCTCACACTAACATAAAATATAGTATCGAACTATGTGGGTTTTGATCCCAACCTTCTAATAAGGTTATGTATGTAACCTCCCTATTGTTAAATCCCAACCAATGGTAAACCTTGAATCCCCCTCTCCAATTGGTACACCTCCCTAATCTACCTCAATGGGTGTCCAGATCAAACTTCACTATGTGATATCATCCCTTTATGGGAAACACTTCCCCTTATCTGTCTCCACGCGGGGTTCTGATCCATCCATCGGGGAACCATCATGGTTCTCTCTCTTATGGATGCATATCATTGATCATCCTCAGTGGGTTTTTCTTATGTACCCACTCTATCATTTAAAAGGGTCATTTATCTGAAATATCTCCTAACACTACCTCATTCAATACATGGGATTCCTGTGGTGAAATCCTTGGAAGATGTGCAACTATGGTGTTAGCTAACTAATTCAAAACATGGGATGCCTCATGTGAAATATTGGGAAGATATGAATTATACCTCATATCCCTCATGATTGAAATGGGATTCCAGAGGTTCTATTCAAGATATGCCTCATTGATGTGCCCTCCTATGAGGTTGAATACATGTTACCAATGTTCTTTGAATAAAAACATGCCAATTATGCCCAATATGACTACTCTCCTTACTGAAGGTTGTTACCCAATCAAGACCTATTTTAATGTCTAAATATAATAATTGTAATTAACTTTCATCCCTAAATAGATGGAACAAATAAATATTTTCATGAAAATGAATTAAATTTTTTAGGGAGACCCGAATTAGGCAATGAGTTCCAAGGATGAATCCAATGAACGAGAAATGGATATCCCATGATCTTGTTTCGATCATGGATAATAGAACACTAATTAAAAATATGAAAAACGTCCACCATTGAATAGAGTTAATTCAGGTTAACAAGAATTCAAACACGTATTAACACACAAGTGATCAGCACAACGAAATCATTGGAAAAAGAAATGTTTCACCAAAAATGAATCTAATCTCCTCAACATAGGTACTTGTAGTGTTCGAGACATCAATAGGATAAAATTTCATCAGATCTAGCTATCTAATGGAAGATTCAATAATAAAATAGTGGGTCCTTCATTGAACTCATTAAAATTTGGGAAGCTAAAATTTTGGAATTCTAGGTAGTGACATCATCTGTGCATATCACTCTCTTCATCAATTAAATGTTTGATGATGATAGGGCACTGTGAATTTATTTCCAATCATTCATGTCGATAGATATATATTCATACATTGTAGGACCCAAGTTATAGGAAATAAATTATCAAATTCTTATACATGCATGTGTAGGAGAAACGTTAATGTGGCAAACCCACTTGAATCCACCTCCACCAAGGCTTCAGCCATGACTATAGCTATTAGGAATACATGACCTATCTCTCTCTCATATTTCATTCATAATAGGTTGATAGACACCCTCATATGAAAATATGAGTTGGAGGAATTCATTCTCATGGGTTATATGTCTCTCTAGGACATGGAGGGTTCCAAACATAGATGACACCACCACCCTAAGGGTCGAGAAAGGATCCACTTCTCCCCTCTCCAAAAACAAACCACTTATAGAGCCTCTATCGGAGTGATCCTATGAATCACTCCCATATCCCATATATGGAGTGGATTTATGTTTAACCCCAGATATGACTATTATCAGGGAGCTGCCAAGGAGGGTCTCACATGGCCCCATCGATGCCTAAAGTGACTAGTTCTCCAGGCCTCAGATTAGGAGGACTAATCACCTACTCTATGATCCCCTTACCAAAAGGATTGATGCCTACATCGGGATGAAGATTATGATAAAACAAAATAAGGTGCATCATCTTCCATAGCTCTCGTGGATCCTACCACCCCAAATCATTATTCCAAATCCATGCCACTATAGTGTAGGGACCCATCAATACTGGGTTGATATTGAGACCTCAACTTCACTACATTATGTTTGGGGGTACTATTTCAGACACTGGATCTATCTGTATCTATTATAGACCAGTATGTTATGAGGATATCTAGTGTGGTGTCCCTATTATACTTAATTTTCCCGATATAGAGTATCACCCCATGTCATAGACCACCAATGAAAAGGTTCTCCTCGCGTCATTTCAAACTCAAGTGTATGTACTCCCCACTCCATCACCAACCAAATTTAAGGTCCATTCCACTTCATCAAAATCTAGAATGATGGTTCTCCCATCGCAACCATCACCCAACACATAGATCCTCCCTGTGCGCCATCTAACTAGAGTGGAAGTCTTACCCACTCATTCGATAGTCTATGTGGAGGCCCTCCCCATTTTTCATCAAGTGACATCAGAGGTCCTCCCCACGCATCCAACAACAATTACAAATATCATCTCCATAATAATGATTCTCATCATATAGTTCTTCTCTGTGTCCAGTTTTTCAAATGTGAAGGCCCTCCCCATACTTCAACCCACCGAAGCAGAGGACATCCCCACTCTCGCAGCCAATATGGAGGCTTTACCCATGTTCCCACTGACCAAAATAAAGGTCATACCAACTATGTCAACACCCAGAGTTGAGGTCCTCCTCAATTGGATAGTAACTAATACAGAGGCCCTCCCTGAATCCTGACAAACCAAAGAGGTGTTCCTCCTCAAGCCATCACCAACTAGCACAGTGGTTCGCCCCATGTAAAAATCCCCTTCCCTATAGAAACATTTGAGGATATGATAGTGATCCTCTTCAGATGGTTTAATTATGAGAAGTGTGAAGTAATTTTCAATATCATTCACTTATTTTATTTTGAATGATAATTTAATAAAATGATGGATCCTTAACTATAATCCTCTACATCAGAGCCTGTTGTAGGTTCCCAATAGGTGATATTTTTCATCCCATAAAGTGAGATGCACTAAATCCACAAATACCATTGCAGGTAAATAAAGGTGGTTGATGAATTGGCTCCCTTCCAGGGCTTCATGGTGTATTCATTCCTATCATCCCCAGTTTCATCATCTACCTCTACCCCAGATCACGAAGAGTTATTTTGGAATTTTGTAGAAGATATAAATATGATAAACCCATTATGACTTCTACCACCATTGAAATTGATGAAATGGTAACCAAATTATCCTATAAGGATGTAATGATGTGGCCGATACTACCCTCTAGAGATGACCCAACATGTATTGAACAATCAACTCATAGAGAGGTTCCTCCACCGGTCATCCAACCACTGCACTGATCCATATTAATGCCTCCACCAGTCTCTCATCCATCACCAACCAAAGCTTGGGACAACCAAGAGCTAAAACATGCTTCTAGAAAAAGAATCATGTGGACACTCTAGTAACTGATCAATTTTTAGTACGGTTATGGACAATTGTGGTTCCTGACATCGACATCAGAATGACCCTCACCTAGGAAAATGTCACATGTTTCCACTAGACAATTTGTGAAATTTGTGTTTACCTTTGTGATCGTTAGTTAGTCTACCAAATAAGTTGGGAGAATTTTGATGAAACTGATTAGCAATACCTCATTGTTTAGTTTTAATCACTATTATTGGCTCAACACCCTGCATCATTGAGCTACCATAGGCCCCTAAAACAGAGATGAATTTACAATATTATAGTTCTATATAGAATCAATGAGGATACATCTCGGTATGTGAAACATTGAGGATAGGGATAGTATGCATCTATCCACACTATTTCTATATTATGATAGTCAATCCTGTATGGTGATATTGAGGATATGATTCCAGGAAGCATCATGATAAATAGAATTTCCCATGATATATCTGATAAGGACAGGGATAGTAGCATAAGAAAAGAGAACCCACCCAGTATAGTAGTAAAATTTCAGGTGGACCCTCATACAGGCCTTCACACTCACTTAAAAAAGGAAATCACTCAGTCTTAGGGAACCCTTGACATCATTTCCCTCTAGTAAAAATCTCAACTAGGAAAAGGGACGACTCGATCCCTCAGATCCGCCTAATATTATGTGCATCCGATTGGTGCATATATTATGGAACTCCTCAACAAGATCGTGTTTCTACTCCACTGGGGAAGTAGGTGAGGCCACAATACATTCTGGGACAGATACTCCCCAATGATACTGGTGATCCCGCATATCCCAATAGTGTAGATACTAGGGTTTATGCGAAATTACTATGGTACATGTCATCGATTCTGACTGAACAATGAATTAACCCTCTGCACAACCCACATATAGTTGATCCACAAGACACATCACAAGACACCCCACAATCGACAAAATGATCTACAAATACTACCTACCATGTTGATGAGCCTATAGAAGTACTGGTGGTTAGGTATCCTAATCATGATATGAACCCCCACCATGATGATTTGATAGATGCTCTCACCGCTCTACTCGATGACCTGGAGATGCGATGGGTGGATATCCCCTATGACGACTAGTCATATCTCGCACGGTTCAATGATATGAGAGATCCCCCATATATAGTAAATATTACCTTCATGAACTTATATTGGATGGGTTACCCACTGTAGTATCTGTCCCACTTTTTATCAAGGCGTGAATACTGGTTGAGAACCCCGGAAGCTATGCTCTGATGTTTTGTTCAGACATTGGAAGGGACTACATTTTTCTTATTCAACATGTTACCCATAGTGTCATTCACTGCTTGGGAATACCTCAATATGTAGTTTCCCAACTAGTTCAATTCCACCACATGAAAGAATATAATTTCCCACCTCTTCAAGTATAAGAGACATCCAGATGATTGTGTCGTAGACTTTTTTACCTAATGGAAGGCCCACATGTATTCTCTCAATATTCCACTGACCCAATAACATTTTTTTAAGATGTGCATGGTTATAATCAAGTATAAATTATTCCCTACCCACATCAATCACTCAGATCATCCCAGGTGGATTATGATATTTCATTGATAACGACCGATGCATAGAGGAAGCCCTGTAGTAGGCCAGGCTAGAACTTCCATTGTCTCTTCTAGCTCCCGCTAGAACAGTCTCCAATATAGATACTTGAAATAATGTATAGGTAGAGGTTTAATATATACTAGAGTTTTTATTGGCCATGCCTCACCAAGAACAACCCCATCGAGTGCAACAACTTCATCAGTCTCTATCTCGTTCAGTTCATAATTAGTTTGAACCATCATTCCATGAACCCCCATCTAAATGAGAGAATTTATCTCCATCCCATCGTCCGAGCCATTCTCCTAGACCAACCACAAAAGATAAGAGAGCAATAAAATATTCCATAGAGTATGTATAGGTTCTACAATATTTTCATAGTCCCTTGAAACTGTGGGTTCTAAAACTAATAGAGTTTCTAAATCCCCATAAAGATGATCTCAATGATCTTCCTGACTATTTCCCCTAACACATGATCCTTGGACATACCATTATAAGATTCCATGTGCTTATGGTTTGGATTCAACACCAATTGGACAATACAGTCGTAAAACAAGTCCATGTACTGACATAAGTGTCATGTGTCTCCATTGAACTTGATAGTGACATAAAGGGTGAATGGAAACAGGTCTTCAACTACGGTACCCATAAATTTGGTGACTAGTTGGCTCACACAATAGTTTCTCGCACCAATGGATTCACATGTTCTTATTAAGTTGACCCAAATCTTGTGAAGTCACTGCACCTTCTCCAACTAACACTTCTTCTTCCACTTCGCAACCTTCCACATCTAAGATGTAAAGACACTGATGGAGGATGGGAATAAAATATCTGTCGACAACACCAAATCCATCCCACATGCTTGGTGACTTCATCCCATTGAAGTTGGGCATCAACCCTAGAGTCCTTCCACTATTGTATTCATCTTCCAATGACATCCAAGAGTATGGATTTGGGAATACTATTGATCTTGTAGATCCCTATATGGTCCCGGATGACAAGGAATATCAGGAAATTATTCCAACTGTCCCTAGTGAATTTTATCGATGATGATTCCAATGAAATGATAATTTCCAAAATACTAAGGCTAGTGCTCCAAGAAAAACCATGCATGCTACCAAGACATGACAACAAGTTCTGTGAATAGATCAGTAGACACAAAAAATCAAATCTCACACTTTCAGACATGCTTCCCCATCTTACTATCTCAAATGGACATGATGAATAGTCATGACAACACCACGATCTTCTGTGTCTAGAAATATACAAGCCTCAGTCAGCTGGCAATTAGTTGGTAGTGGTTTTGGTATAATTATTTGATATAAAATTTGATATTTCCCACACCAGTCAGAATCTAGTGGTTCATCCAACTCTTTATTTCAATTATCCTCCCAATGATCAACCTCATGTGGGCAGATATGTGCATCGGGGGAAAAAGTAAGATATGTTGAAACCCCTCGCCACTATTCTAGAAAATCTCTATGTCCCCTAGAACCTATTTTTATCAAAATATATTCATGAGGCCCTTACAAAAGATTTTTGCAACCCCCTTCTGTTATAAACAGAGTTTGTGACTAAAAATTCATTTTATGCTGAAGAGGTTGATCAAGTAGAATGCCACACCATAATCTCATTCATCGGAGAAGATAAGGGCCCCCACATGTAGTGGTATGTCAACCTATTTTAAATAACCAGCCAGTTCAATGGCTTGTACATGTTCCATTACTCAGTGGACATTGGTCCCAAGATCAATCTCATCATGACCTAGATACCCAATAAGCTAGGACTTAGTAAATCATATTTGATTCCCGGTGACCAGAATATTCAGGGTAATGATATGAACAAGAAAACACTATTAGGAAGAATCTGCTTGAAGGCCATGTTTTGAATATTGGTAGAAAACATTGAATTCATTTTATTATGATATGATATCACCTACAATATGTTAATATATCAGCCTTGGCTTCATCATCATCTATTAGTTCCATCCTCAAATCACTAATGCCTCATGTACTCCATAAATGATCATGTAGGCTTCCTCCAAGATGATTAATATCCAATATACTCTTTTAAGGCTCACAATATGGATTCTATCTACTAAAAAAGAAAGTATAAACATGTTAATACCAATGAGGATGACCACAGAACCATTGTAGCTGTCATGTGTATCTATTTAGATGATTCTTTCATCCTACCAATTCATCAGTTGGAAACCATGAAACTGAACTTGGAAACTTTCCTTTTAATTTTTGGGAGGAAGGGGAACCACATCCATATGTACTAAGAACACCATAAGATTACCCCATACACATGCACGAGTTTATGTCGGGTAATACAAGAACCCCTTAACCATATACGTCCTTGAAATGTTTTCTCCATGGAAAAAATTGTACATAAAACATTATTATTTCTTCGAGCTGGGTTGAACTGACAAAACTCGTCCATCCACAATTGCTTTGACATAAAACATGGACCTGAAACTCAATGTAAGAATGGTATTTTCAAAAAAAATTTATGTATTCATGATTTTGGAAGAATAATTTCCCCCCTATAAGGACTGCATATCCACCCATGTTGGCACTAGTGTTCCCTATGAATCGATTTTCAATGATGATCTATGGCATCCCTCCTTTTTATCACATAAACATTCATTACATTATACAAAACCGAGGATCTTTATGGTTTAGTGTCTTGGAAACCAGGAACATAATACATGAAAAAAAAATTCTTCATAAACACTTGAAAGGATTCTTCATTTGTTCATCCTTAGATTATTACATCATCTCATAACCTGGGAGCATACATCAAAGGAAAGGATGAGTAGAAGGCCCAATAAGGGAAACAAGGGAAACATTTTACATGAGAACTTGAGAAACATCAAAATTCATGAAATATAACATTAAGGCATGAGAAAGAGTTCATGAGGCATATTATAATAAAAATAACGTGTTTCATAACTTGAAAATGTGGATACAAAATTTAACATAGACAATCCTTTCCATTTCACCATGATCCATCCCCAAGGTGTCATTAAAAATTACCAATGTTATTCACCAAGGCGTCGTTAAAAATGGTCATCTCTAGAGATTAGGTCTTTACCCAATGTATTGGAGCGCTATCAGGGTGCACCCTTAAATTTTATATTATTATCCGGTGATCCACATATATCATCATCAAACATTTCATAAATAACCTATATAGCATAAAATAAATGGGTTTTATTTCATAATCATAACGTTTTAAAAACTACCTTAAAGACATGATCTTTATGTCACTTTAAACCCATGGAAAAGGAAAACGGGTCTCATGTATGTAAATCCCAGAATTTAAAATAGAACATTTTGGTATATTGAATACCCCTTTAGAAGAAATAGTTCTGAGTACTCACTTAATAAAATAAAAGAATTTGAGAAAAATAGAGAGACATTTTCATATGGAAATTCGGCATCATAACGGCTATGTTGTAGGGTTTTAGAAAACATTGAAAATAGAGCAGACATGGGTAACCAACTCATAAATGATCCATAAATAAGTAGGGGGACATAATATAAAGGATTTAAGAACATGGTAATGAAATTTTGAAGATATAGCATATGAAATGAAGAACATGAAAGGAAGACAAAAATAAGATTTCTCTTATGAAAATTCACAAGCCTAACGACGTCACAAAAACATCAAAAAAATGAATTGACAAGATCAAATAGGGTCTCTCATGATATAAACATAAAATATCAGCATTATAGATATAGAGATCATACCCCCAACATAATATAAAGGAACTTGAAATACTTGATAAGAAAATAGAAATTGAAAATGAGAAGGGTGAAATAATCCCTTAAAAATTCGGCAGCCTAACGGCGCCACTTAAACATTCATAAAACGAAATGATGAGAGTAAGATAGGATCTATTTTCATATGATATTTAAAATGTAAGTAAGAGGAATATAAAAGAACATCCTCCCACATAAGAACATTGGGCATAAAAGAAATGACTTAAAAGAGAGTATTTGAAAATAAAGAGAGAGGGTGGATCCCTTACCTTAAAACATAACTCTTAAAACTCGAAGGTTGGGACCTTGAAGGCTTGGGGGAACCTTGGGAGGACTCTATGGGAGGTAATGAGACCAGAGCTTCGTTGGGGGAGAGGTGGGAGTGAAAACCAAAGGAGGAAAGGTTGGGTATTTATAGGGAAAGGTAGGTGATACTTTAATAATTTCAAGGGACACCTCACTAGTGGTTTTGGAAAAACCACGGGCTTGCCCATGGTATTTGCCCTTGGTTTTGGACACATGGGACCTCACATACAATAATGCTTCCCCTTTAGTCGACCATCCCTTAAAATATCTCATGACATCATCATGATGTAGTCATGATGTCATTAAACATACCGAAACCCTAAAACTGTATTTTTACTATTCACTGAAAATTCATCTTTTTTCAAAAACTCCCAAAAATTTATCAAAACATAATATCAATGCTCTGAATTTAAAAAAAAAACTCCATTTTATAAATATAATTTTCTAAATATTTGTTTTTTAATTTATAAATAAAACACTATTCACCGAAAATTCATCTTTTTCAGAAAAAACCCCCAAAAATTACCGTAACATAATATCGATTCTATAAGTTCAAAAATAAAGTCCATTTTATAAAAATAATTTTCGAAATATTTTTAATTTAATTTTTAATTAAAAAAACACTATTCACCTGAAAAAACTAATACTTGACTAATAATTAATGAAATTGTTATTTACCTATTTCATTGAATCACACTACTTAATCAAGGTGCCTAAATTATATTAATACTTTCTTTAAATAAGATTACAAATCCATTTGTTCACATTACTAATCCTAAGCATAAAATCACTATTCATAATTTACCATTCTTCAATAATTAAGTAGATCTTATTAGACTTTAAATTTCCTACTGAACACATTTGCATAAGACCCTTTTTTGAAAATCATTACACATCATTAATTATTTAAGGTTTACATAAATATTTTAGAATATCATTTTTTCAAAATAAATCAATAAAATACATCCTATATTCATTCAAACAATTGAAAACTCCCAAACTTCACCATAAGAAGAACGCACAATTTTATTTATAACAAAGTATTCTGTTCTCCTTACATATCCCCTTATAACCCCAGCATAGTACCTAAGTGTAAGGTGTGCTAAGGTGAGAGAATCTGAGGGCGGCTCGGCCAACATCGCACGAGTAGTAATTTCTATCAGTTTGTACTTCTTGTGAAGGCGATTCTGTTCTAGCTTCACATGATGAAGTTCAACTTGGGTTTGGTCCAGAGCAAAGCCCAGTGGTTCTACCTCCTTCCCAAGTTCTATTAGATGGGTTTCGATCAGTCCATGACTAATGGATGAGACCATCAAATCTTCTTTCTATATTAATTAACCAAGATCACTTGTATTTTGAGACAATAGTCGCAACATTCAGTTTCCAATGGTCATACAGACTAATGGTCATATAATAGTCAAAACCCAATAGTCTCATTTTAATTATACTTATGTTATCAAATGAAATAGGTTTGTTGAGTATGAAAAATAAAATAACACAAAAAATTAGGAAACAAGATTTATTGAAAATTTTGGGTCGTTACATTCTTCCCCCCTTAAGAAATTGCATCCTCGCAACTTTTAAAAATAAATTGGGCTTTGAAATTTCATTGAATGTCCCACATCGTAAAAAGAGTCAATAACACTATTACTTTAAAAGAAAGAAAAGAAAGTACAAAGGCCACCCAAGTTAACCCATACTAGGATTCCATGTAGGAAAACGTGGACATGGAAGAGAAAACAAAGGGTCGCGTTCTGAGGGAGAGTGACAGAAAACATGATTAGGAGAAAGTTAATAATAATAAAATCACAAACATATGATGGGTTAAATGGTATTTTATTTCCCGGTGGGAAAGGTTAACAGACAAAGATTTTTTTTTACATTCCTTTTCATAGTAACGAGGAATTCATTTACTACATAGAATAAAAACACAAGGAAATATATTTACCTTCAAGTAGAGTTTCATCCCTTAATATGTTTCTACCAAAAGTAATCTTTTCTCCAAATGATGAGCATTAAAAAAACACTTGGTCTCATCAAAATCACAAGAATCATCTTCTAGAGAATCACATAATCCACCAAAGATTTACTATCTGTTTCTTATATCTTTAAACATTATCCCAAAAATAGAAAGGGTAAGACAAAACAACTCTTCCAAGAACCTCATAGGAAGGGAAACTACTTTTAAATCTTTAAAATTCCACGGTACTACCCAAAGTTCATCATAGACCATTCTATAAATAATTGTCCTTAAAATTCCTCAAAATAAACCAAACTAAGATTGAATCCCAAATAAAAGAAGGATTTGATAACATATTCTTCCAAAATAAACTTCATCGTTCATCTACAAACAACATCAACCACTCCTAACATCTTATAACAAAAGTAGCTAACCTAAACATATTTTCCCCATGATAGGTTAATCATTTCCATAAGTAACCTATATTACCATATGTTCACCTTAAATTTGTCGATTCATCAAAATATAATTCATCCTTTATTCCTCAAAGAAAATACCGTAGTAATTTATTTACCTCAATCATATAGGGTTCCCAAAATAGTGAACGTCTTCCAAAATAATAATCAACTGTTAATCCATTAATCATCTTTTTTAAGAAGGATTGCTTCACAACATCAACATGTGGTACATAAAAATAGATGTTTTCCTTAATGATATAAAACCATCTTAGTTAGTGACACGATGTTCATAGAAAACATTAAAGATATGCTCATGGAGCACGAACTAAAATAAAATATGACATAGACAATTATTGTGAATAAGTTGCATGTAGTTTAGTCATGATGATCCCTCTTATCATTGGACTTGCATTGTTCCCTTTTCCTTGAAGATTATTGATGCTCATCATGCTTCTCATCCCTTTCAAGAGAGCATTGACTTGGATAATTTTTAACTATTCCACATTTACCAAATTAAATAGTATAAGGTACATTAGATGGAACCTTATCTCTATTCATTACATTATAATTTTTTTAAAGAAATTGGAAACTTTATTCCCAATCTTCGCACACTTAAAACATCTCCCAGTTCCTTCATGACATTTTCCTTAGTGCCTCTTACCACACTTTTTGCAAAAAATAAATTGGGTCTTCTTTCCCTTATCAACTTTATCAGATGAACATCCTTGAGACTTTGTCTTCTTCTTCCTTGATGAATTTGGGCATTCAACTATGTACCGATTATTAATTGTCATTTTTGATACCCGGTTTGGCATAATCACAATATGTTCAACTTGATCTCTCAACATCTCTATCACATTAATAGGTAAATCGTCACATTTCCTATCACATTGGTTGTTGGGACATGTTCTTCCATTTCCCATCATTAACTAAGAAAAGAAAGTGTAATTAGGGGCTTAAATACATAGGCAATAATTATTAAAAGGAATCATTAAGAATAGATGGACAAACATGTAAAAGGAAAGTATACCCATAATTGTGATCCCCTAGGTTCCAATCTAGGATTTCCATGATCATATATTCTTATGCGAATCTTTATTTTATTTTATCTTTGTTCCTTTAATAATGTTTTAAACTAAACTTATGAATTTAAAAAATCATATCCCCCGGGAGTGTCATAACTAAGATTGCAGCAAAGCCCGTTGTTGTATACCAGTTCCCATTACAGTCTAGCTCAAAGTGGGGTTTTCGGGTTTTACCCCTATGTACATCTATGCCAGAGCCACCTCTACCGGCTTGTATCCAGACAGGGATGTATTTGCTTGGAAACCCCTTACTCAATACTCACCAAAATACTAGGAATATTTCATATATTTAAACATTTATATAGGGTTATTCATAAAGTTTTCAAATCCAAATTTCCAAAAATAACTAAACCACCCTTTGATACCAACTATGGAATCCCACCTTTTTATCACATAAACTTTCATTACATTATACAAAACCAAAGATCTTTAAGGTTTAGTGTCTTGGAAACCAGGAACATAATACATGACAAAAAAAATTCTTCTTAAACACATGAAAGGATTTTTAATTAGTTCATCCTATGTTCATTACAGAATCTCATAACCTAGGAGCATACATCAAAGGAAAGTGTGAGCAGAAGGCCAAGTAAGGGAAACAAGGGAAACATTTTACATGAGAACATGAGATACATCAAAAGTCATGAAAAATAACTTTAAGGCATGAGAAAGAGTTCATGAGGCATATCATAATAAAAATAACATGTTTTATAACATGAATATGTGGCTAAAACATTTAACATAGAAAATCATTTCTGTTTCACCAATGTCTATCCCCATGGTGTCATTAAAAATTACCAAGGTTATTCACCAAGGCGTCGTAAAAAATGGTCATCTCTAGAGATTAAGTATTTACCCAGTGCATTGGTGCGCTCTCAGGGTGCACCCTTAAATTTCAGTTTATTATCATTTTATACAAATATATCATTATCAAAAATTTCATAAATAACCCATATAGCATAAAATAAATGGGGTCCATTTCATAATCATAACGTTTTAAAAACTGCTTTAAAGACATGATCTTTATGTAACTTTAAACCCACGAAAAAGGAAAGAGGGTATCATGTATGTAAATCCCAGAATTTAAAATATAACATTTTGGAATATATGTGAATACACCTTTAGAAGAAATATTTTTGAGTATTCACTTAATCAAAATAAAATAATTTGAGAAAAAGAGAGAGACATTTTGAGACGGAAATTTGGCAGCATAACAGCTATGTTGTAGGGTTTTAGAAAACATTTAAAATAGAGGGGACATGGGTAACCCACTCATAAATGAACCATAAAACAGTAGGGGGAAAGAATATAAAGTATTTAATATAATGGTTATGAAATTTTAAAGATATACCTTCTGAAATGAAGAACATGAAAGGAAGACAAAAATAAGATTTCTCTTATAAAAATTCGGCAGCTTATGGCGTCACTTAAACTTCAAAAAAATGAATTGATGAGATCAAATAGGGTCTCTAATAATATTAACATAAAATATAAGTATGATAGATATAGATATCATACCCCAACATAATAAAAAGGAACTTTAAATACTTGAAAAAAATAGAACTTGAAAAAGAGAAGGGTGAAAGAATCTCTTAAAAATTCGGCAACCTAACGGCGCCACTTAAACATTAATAAAACGAAATGATGAGAGTAAGAGGGGATATCTCATAATATGAACATTAAAAGGGAAGTATGTGGAATATAAAATAACATCCTCCAAAATAATAACATGGGTAACAAAACAAATGACTTAAAAGAGAGTATTTGAAAAGAAAGAGAGAGGTTGGATCCCTTACCTTAAAACGTAACTCTTAAAACATGAAGGTTGGGACCTTGAGGGATTAGAGGAAACTTGAGAGGACGATTTGGGAGGTAATGATACCAGAGCTTTGTTAGGGGAGAGTTTGGAGTGAAAACTAAAGGAGTAAAGGGTGGGTATTTATAGGGAAAGGGAGGTGATATTGTAATAATTTGAAGGGACACCTCTCTAGTGGTTTTGGAAAAACCACGGGCTTTCCCATGGTATTTTCCCATGGTTTTGGACACATGGGACCCATAATACAATAAATCATCCCCTTTAGTCGACCATCCCTTAAAATATCTCATGAAATCATCATGATGCAGTCATGATGTCATTAAACATACTGAAACCCTAAAACTCTATTTTTACTATTCACTAAAAATTCAACATTTTTTGAAAACTCCCAAAAATTAATCTTAACATAATATCGGTGCTCTGAATTCAAAAATAAACTCCATTTTATAAAAATAATTTTCTAAATAATTTTAATTTAATTTTAAAATAAAAACACTGTTCACCGAAAATTCTTTTTTTTTCTGAAAAAACCCCAAAAATTACCTTAACATAATATCGATGGTATAAGTTCAAAAATAATGTCAATTTTATAAAAATAATTTTCTATAGATTTTAAATTTAATTTTTAATTAAGAAAACACTATTCACCTGAAAAAACTAATACTTGACTAATAATTAATGAAACAGTTATTTACCTATTTTATTGAATCACAATACTTAATCAAGGAGCCTAAATTATATTAATATTTTCTTTAAATGAAATTAATAATCCATTTGTTCACATTACTAATCCTAAGAAGAAAATCACTATTCATAATTTACTATTCATCAAAAATTGAGTTGATCTTCTTAGACTCTAAATTTCTTACTGAGCACATTTGTAGAAGACCAATTTTTGAAAATCATTACACATCATTAATTATTTAAGGTTTACATAAATATTTTAAAATATCCTTTGTTCAAAATACATCAATAAAATACATCCTATATTCATTCAAACATTTGAAATCTCCCAAACTTCACCATAAGAAGAAAACACAATTTTATTTATAACAAAGTATTATGCTCTCCATACATAGCCCCTTATAACCCCAGCATAGGACCTAAGTGTAAGGTGTGCTAAGGAGAGAGAATATGAGGGTGTCTCTGCCAACATCGCACGAGTAGTAAATTCTATCAGTTTGAACTTCTCGCGAAGGTGATTCCGTTCTAGCTTCACATGATAAAATTCGGCGTGGGTTTGGTCCAGAGCAAAGCCCAGTGGTGCTACCTCCTTCACAAGTTCTGTTAGATGGGCTTCGATCAGTCCAAGACTACTGGATGAGGCCATAAAATCTTCTTTATATATTAATTAACGAATATCACGTGTATTTAGAGACAATAGTTGCAACATTCAGTTTCCAACAGTCATACTGACTAATAGTCATATAATAGTCAAAGCCCAACAGTATCATTTTAATTATACTTATGTTATCAAATGAAACTGTTTTGTTGAGTATGAAAAATAAAATAACACAAAAAATTTGAAAAGAAGATTTATTGAAAATTTCGGGTCATTACATGATCCATATCCTCCAACTAGTTCTCTTACCTCTAATAATGAAGAGGATTTTGAAGAAACAACTCCCACATTCAAAGAGAAAATCTTCACCACCATAAATGAGTTGGTTTAGGTGAACCTTGGTATGAAGGAATAGATGAGGAAAAAAATGAACCATGAAACTCTAACATTAGAGGAACAATATAAATATGTGGATATTATAAAATACATCATGATATGTTTTCTTGGAGTAATGAAGATATTTCATTACTAGACCCCTCGGTCAATGTCCACCATATTGGCCTCCCAATGAGTCATAGTGGGTTCAATACCCCTCCTAGGATGATTCACCCTTCTCATGGTGAAATGGTTGAGGAAAAAGTTGATAATATATCAAATACAACATTTTCATGTATGTTCATTACCACATGTGGCTATCAAACATCATTCCATTAAGGAAGAAGAATGAGAAAATTAATGTTTGTATCATGTTTTGGGACTTCAACTACCACTGTCTAAAGGATTATTTTCTCATACCAGTTAAAATGTTATTGATCAATGCCACATTTGAGTACTGGGATCTCTCTTTCATGGATTAACATTCCAGGTTCAATAAGATCCAGATTTCTTCCAATGATAATGAGTCTATTTCCTTCATGGAATCAAAAATAACCTTATAACATCATGTAATGCCTTTCAGTTTGAAGAATGAAGGAAGAACATATTAGCAATCCATGCTCCACATCTTCAAACAAATTCTAATAATGCTAATGGAGTTTTACATGGACGATGTGGTAGTCAAACACCACCAACTTCAAGACCATCCCAAATATCTTTAGAATGTGTCCGGATTCCTCTACTCTTGACCTCTAAAGATGAACTCCTAGAAGGGTTCCTTTGGGAATACCAATGGGAATTTTTTAGCATCATTGTTAGGTATATAAAAATCAGGATTTACCCCGATAAGATCAAGCCCATCACTATATACCTCTTTCGATCAACCTCAAAGAGATCCAAAGCCTTCAATACCACTTAGCCTATATACACTTATTCATCATAAATATTTTCAGCAATAGTAATACATTCTCTAGGCTCATGAATAATAGTATCGTCTACTAGTGGGATGACGAGTTCCCGTCCAATTTTTTGGAAATCAAGAATTATCTAATATAACCTTAGGATATGATCCCACCCATCGCAGGGAAGCCTTTAGAAATCGATGTGACTACCTTGGAAATGTACCTCAGTGCCATTCTCAGCAAAAGAAACAACGGAGGGACATAGAATAGTTTCTTCTATCTCAGTTACATGCTCCCTGACACAGATTCTTGATAATCTCCAATTGAGAATGTCTTCCTATCACAGGTTTCAATAGTGTAGAAGTTATTACATTATATAAAGCATCATGAGATACAACTGGTGTCCCATTTGTATTTACTAATGTATCAAACAAACCACCTGAAGTTGACAAGACATTTGGCATGAATGGTAGTGATTATTCAATAGTTCTACATCGACTTATTTCCATAAAAAGATGTTATGGGCAAAGAACTAGAATACTCTCTAGCTACCCATGCAGGCCCTAAAAAATCACATATAGATTTGGATTTCCCCGATTAAGTTATCCTCTTAGTGGATTCGTTTATACATTGTTGGTTGATACATTTTGATGGTGCCTCTCAGAGCCTAATCGGTAAAAGGATCAATGATATCAATATCATCATATTAAAAATGGTGATATTCTTCATCACTCATACGCATGATGCCTTTCTCTAATCATTCCTCCAATTAGAATACTACACTAACAATGAGGTAGAGTATCTGTCTCTCATTACTGGTTCTGAACTGGCCAACATGATTGATGTTCCCCACTTTCATGTGAAGGGGAACTATGAGTTATTCATTAATTTAATGAATGATGGTTATATACTCAAGAATATAGATATTTTTTCCTTTATATAGAATATGCGCTAGCTGATGGCCGAGTTCCCTTCTCATCCAGTGGTAACTCATGTTCCCTGGTTATGGAATGGTTAAGCTAATGACCTGGATAGCTTTTTTCCATCCCTTAAAGTGCTCGACCAGGATGATCTGTTTGTCCATTTGATGCACCACAGTTTTACCACTCCCATTATCCAAGAAGAAAATCACAAACCATAGTTAAACCACCTGAATACGAATGATTCTTCATCAAGACATCTGGATCCCCCCATAGCTAAAGAAACGTAATATTGGAAAACTAATTTCATCATGTATGTCCATCATAGTGTCCTATCATAAGATAAAAATAAAAATGAGAGAATCCATCATTGTGCAGCACAGTTGCCGTAGAGACCCAAAGCATGACGTAGAAGGAAATTACATTACTTTTGCGGAATACATAGTACATAACAAAAACCAATGCTCAAGGATCGTAATAGTTTAGTGTCTTTGGAAGCTCGGAATATAATCTTCTAATCATGGTGAAAGATCTTCAACATCTCCCATAAAGATATTCCCTTTTTTTCATACCTAAAACCTTTCTTTATATCCTGGGGAAAAGAAAACATAAAAGGGGTGAGCTCAAATGCCTAGTAAGGGTAAACATAGATAACATAAAACAATCCATAAACATTTGAATGAAAAAACTTGACCAGAAAATCTAAACATCAAAATCTTGAGCAAAGACATGTATCTTGGAAGTACATTAGGAATATATCATAAGGGAACATCAATCATGATAAAATAGCATGGGAATAAAACATGTAATTGTGGCCACCATTCAGCACATGTTATGATTTCCATAGTAGCCAAGGCATTGCTGCCAATACCATCTTAGTGGACAAAGTCCCTTTCTGAATCGAGTTCACTCCTTGTTTCAGTCCTGTAACACTGAACCGAATTAACTTACCGTTATAGCCATGTCTATCTCAAGAGATATAAATGTTTTCCCAATGCATTGGAGGGAGATATAGGTCCCACCTATCTCATAATGAAATCATTCTTTCGTGTGCCACAATATAAACATAAATCATTCATTATAACCCAAAGAATAAAATGGGTCTCGTAAACATCATCCCATCATAACATAATCCATATAAAACAAATGGATATCATTTCATCATAAGAAAAGTTAAACCATGTAAATCATAGAGACATTATGCTTTAAACATACACATATGAAATAATGTCATCTTAGATGGAAAAATGGTTTTGATAAAACACTTGAAATGAGTTCTTGAAGAAAATATCCTTTCTTCTTCAAAATCAATTTCTTTTCACAAAATGGCATGCAATTTTAAAAGAAAGATATTTTTTTGAAAATTGTCATGAAATATTTTGGAGGAAGCTTCATGAAAATAAAGCTTTATAAAACTGTAAAAATCCTTTCATGTCGTATAAGTTAAAAAAACATTCTCCTCATACTTTTGTCAGAAAAGTCAAAAAGTACCTCATAACGTAAACAAAAGAAAGATTCCTTACATACCATGTAGTAAAAGAAAAAATTTGTAAAAATGAAATTAAATATACATAAAAACACTTTTAGAAAACATGTACTTGGATGATAAAAAAACTCCAGTAAATACTTACAAATAAACAATCTCAGATAAGAACGAGATTGGAAAGGTTATCCCTTACCTTAGGTCTGATATTCTTCGTACGTATCCAAACCTCCTGTATAATGATTTAAATAATGTCATCGACTTATTACAGAATCATATTCATTGTTATGATATCATATATAAATATCTTATGACTTTATATTACCCGTTCATTTGTAAATTCCATGTTAAAGAGTGTTTTAGGTAAAATTGTTTCATTTGTCGTCCATGTTTTGACTTGTAATTATTCATATGATTACTTAGATCATCATTAAATAATTCCAGAATATAAAAAATGATTTATATATAATTTATATTTATAATATACATAAATATAATTGATCGATAAATGGAAAGAAATACACCGTTCATGGAGACGGTAGGCTGTACGTACGCATGAACGCTGTTTTCGTTTCCTTATTGAGTTGAATGGAATTAAGTAGATGGCATAAATATATATATACATAAATACAGTAGCTTTATAATGTCATATATTTCATTATTATTACTTATATATACTTTATAATCATTCTTTAATGGTTAACATGGAGAATGAATCTCATCGCGTCATGGAGACTGTATTCTGTACGTACGCACGCGCGGTGATTTCGTTTTCCGTAGGATGGATAGAAGGTGAAATAGGGTTGTTTCGTACATATAATAACATATCAGTATATGAGTGATACTGATGTTATTAATTCATAATGAAACAACAAAAGAAGAATAAGTGGAAGAAGAAATAAAGTTGAAAGAATCGGTAACATACATTACCTCTTCTTTGAAGTGCCTCTTTGAGACCTCCTTTTAGGGTACTAAAATTGGTCTTTGAAGAATACCAGGACCTCTAGGATGTTTCTAGGGAAGTGGAGAGGAGAAATAGGCAGGGTTTTGCCGAGCTTGAAGGCTCAAAGTGGTGTGAGGAAGAGAGGAAGGAGGTTCCCTTTTATAAGGGAGGAGAGGAGCACCTTTAGAATAACTAAAAATATTATTTTATTATAAAGTCATATTAGGTTTTTAATAGATCCAAATTGAGTTATTTTTAAGCTAAGGTGGGGATGGGCCTAAAAACTCTCATATAATATAATTTAGACAAGTTTATGTTTCTATTGTAACCTTATTATTTAGATTTAACTTTAAGTTAAATAATTTTACTTTTACTGTGTCTTCTTGTTTTCTTACACTATAAGGTTAATAAACTTACTATAACAAGACAAAAGAACCCCAAGTTGTTTATTATTAATATATATAACCTTATCTAAGTAATTCGGCCTAACCTCATATTTTTAGGAATAAAATAACAATTAATAATATAATATTTGTTTTAAAAACGATTTTAGGTCAATTTTGACACTATTTGGTAATTGATTTTTGTGAAAATTATAACAGAATTATTAGTTCTAAATAAGTTAATTAAATAAATACTAACATGTTATATTAACCTATAAAATTAGTGTATTTCAAAAAATGTCTCAAATTAAATTTATTTGGGTATTTATAACATCAATTATGTCAATATTTTATTAATAAGATAATTACTACATCATCTTTGTTTCATACATAAATTAATTAATTTAATGTCTAAAAATTATAAATAAAATGAAATTATGTAGGAAATCTTTTTATCCATTTAATGAATATTTATAGTCTTATTTATCTAATGTATAACCCTATATTAAAAATGTTTTACTTAGTAAGCATTGATTTTGACTATTTTTACCCTTATTTAAATAAATTAATATTAAATGTCCTAATCTAATCCATGTGGGCCTAAATGGTCATATTTTATTCCTAAGGTTGTTTTTGGTCTAATTACACTTATCCAATAGAATTAGGACATGTTTTAGGGTAATAATAATATCATTATTACCCTTAATTACCCTATTTACTTTTAACGGTGGTAAAAAATGTAAAAAGTTACTATTCATCAATAATTATTTTCTTCTCATTGAACCACATTTTACATACTGACATCAACCGTGTCTCTCGGATTTTTTAAATTCCATTCACAAAAGTGGTAAAATTATGTTTTATGTAAATTTGCAAATTCTCCTAGGAGGTGGGTAAAAGACGGTCAAAAGTTCAATAAAATTTTTATATATCTAAAATTATTATAAAATTACTCCAATGAATTAAATTGAAATTATATATGTATTATGTATCAATTTTTTCCTAAAATAAATTTACACAAATTAAATAATTATTTAAATAAAAGTTTGGTTTTTAAATAGTAACCTAGTGTTTTCACTATTCATCAAAAATTGAAAGTTTTCAGAAAAATACCAAAATTTCACCCAAGGCTAATTTTGATATTCCAAATCCGAAAAAGAATTCCATTTTGAAAGATGAAATTTAAAAAATTTCAAAAAGTGGTTATTACTATTCATAACGGCTAGTTTTAATAATATTTTAATAGCATATCGTTGTTTAGTGAAACCCGGTATCGCGTACAACACACGCTCTCAAGGAAGGTCGAGACTACGTGTAATGAAAGCCAAGTCAGGGTTGTGTGTAGTGCATGACTCATTTGTTGTTTTGTATAACAAAATCCAACCATATTTCATTTATACATTGAATATATATATATATAGACACACACACACTCAATGTTGTGTAGAATAACTACTATCAAACAAACATGAAATTGTGTGTAACACGATCCAAGATTAGTGTTGTGTATACTACAAGATAATATAGTGTTGTGTATAGCGCAATATAATCTTGGTGTAGCATACAACATGAAGATATGAAAGAAATTAAAAAGAATATATCTTATAAAATCTCGGGTTGTTACATTTTACTCCCCTTAAAAGGAATTTCACCCTCGAAATTCGCCGGGGTTATAAATCGTTTACTAATCATAGAAATCCACATCGTAAAAAGGAATACTAAAACTTAATTTAAAAAACTAAAGTATGAAACGTAATGATTACCCAATGTAACTCATCAATGGGTTTCCATATAGGAGAAAATAAGTGAAAATATGGATATGGAAGAAAAATATATCCATCAAGTTCTGATGGAGAGTGGTAGAGAACATGGCTATGAAAAATCCAACAATCCCAAATCCATAAATTTGTGATGATCTATGGTACCATCTGATTCATCGGATATGAGGACACTAGGAAATAATTTTTGGTTTTCAAGATCATTTCCCTAAAGTTGATGAATAAAAAAAATACTTACATGATTTTGGTACAATATTATTGTTGTTTGTGCCTTGAAAAATTTACGCATAATCTCTTAAAGAAATGAAGTTGAATTTGTCTACCGTGAAGTGTTAGCATATCATGCGACAGAATGATGGGTCATTCCATCTATCTCAAAAAAAGGTTAGTAAAAGTTATACATAAGTCAATATATGGTGAGGTTAATCGTATATGATTCAAAAAATGGACTTATACTTCATCTCTAATACCCCTTAATATAATAAAACTAGTTTCTAATTACGAGGGACTTCCTGTTGGCCAGTGGTAGGCGATAAAGGCCTGTTGCACTTTGGTTGTGGGTTCGATTCCCACTACCTTGTCTGACGCGACGAGTTGTCGCCCGTCTTGCAGGTTGTCCCTTTTTCTAAAACTACATCAATGTAAAATTCCATCAATAATATTGAAAAAAGTTCTAGCCTTAAACAATACTATCTCACAACCAATATAAACCATTCCAATCTTTAGGCTTATCCAAAATACTTCTGTCCCAGATCATAGTATAAAGAAAACAATTACTATCAAGGTTATCTACCAAGAATGTGAATACAAGCATTTATCTCACATATATCATAAGATATATCACGTTGGTTGCATTCCAAACACATGAATACCTTAGTCATATATTCTCTTGAAACATAAATTACAATATAACCTTAGTGAAAACATGAATACTGTCAAAAGGAAACTCTTTCCACATACCAAAATCCCAAAATATCATAATATCACTTAGTCCTTATATCAGTCATGAGATCATGAATACAATCAAACTTCTCATTATCTTCTTATCCCTTCATTATGCGGATATCATCTACTTTCCAAAAATATCTGAATAACCTTCCATGGTTACTGCGACCATTCATCATACACTTTCAAAACTTAAGGAAAGGCAACGGTGTAACAATTCTTAGATGTCTCTTTATTCTATAGTACCATGAGATTACTTATAAAACATTACACTTGATAAACATGTAATCATTCCACTACCTTCTAAAACCATTGACCGATATTTAACAATTCTTTCATCTCACATATCATTTGTAGTCTCTTCAACATCATCAACATAAATACTACTCATATGACTATGTTGATTCTCTTCATGAGATTTTCCCTTAGGGAATTGGTTTTCATAATGACCTTACATTCCACATTTAAAACATCTAATAATTGTTCATGTCGTAGCAATACCATTATCCTTGTCAATGGTGTTAACTGAACCTTTTCTTTTGCACTTACTAGATTTGTGTCCTTATTTTCCGCACCCAAAACATCTTCCAGTTCCTTTGAAACATTCTCCTTGTTGCCTCTTCCCACATGATTTACATGAGGGGAATTGAACTTTCTTTCCTTTTGGTCATCATGAAACTCAATATTTCTATTATTATCTGAGTCGGGAAACTTACCAATGATGATATTATTGATTATATTATGAGATTTATGATTAGTCATAATAACGATATTTGGACTTCCAAATCCAATTTCATTTGGTTCCTCATGAAGAATATCATTCCATTGTCCGTCATATCCTCCATTATCATGAATCTTCGTATTTCCAGCCACTTTCTAAAACCCAAAAAGAATAGTGTGAGAGGCAAAAATAATTCTAGGGAAAACAACACAGTAAAGGGGGAGTAACCTCAATATTTAACATCTTAGGTTAAATTATATGATTGTTAACATAGTTCTAGGACTATATCCTATATGTATACTTATCCTTAGGGACATCCCTAGACATACCTTAGAAATATCTCTAGGGATCTCACTAACATTTCTGCATCCTAGTTTCCAAAGGGTGACTAAACCTTTCCTCTGATACCAACTGTAGAGACCCGAAGCTTGACATACATGGACATTACATTACTTTTTCGGAATACATAGTATATAAAAAAACCAACGCTCAAGGACTATAATAGTTTAGTGTCTTTGGAAACTCAGAATATAATATTCTAATCATGGTGAAAGATCTTCAACATCTCCCATAAAGATCTTCCCTTTTTTTCTTACCTAAAACCTTTATTTATATCTTGGGGAAAAGAAAACATAAAAGTGGTGAGCTCAAATGCCCAGTAAGGGTAAACATAGATAACATAAAACAATGCATGAACATTTGAATTCTAAAACATGGACATAAAATCTAAACATCAAAATCTTGAGCAAAGACATGAATCTTGGAAGTACGTAAGGAATATATAATAAGGGAACATCATTCATGATAAAATATCATGGGAATAAAACATGTAATTGTGGAAACCATTCATCACATGATATGATTTCCATAGTATCCAAGGCATTGCTGCCAAGACCATCTTAGTGGACAAAGTCCCTTTCTAAATTGAGTTCACTCCTCGTTTCAGTCCTGTAACACTGAACCGGATTAACTTACCATTCTAGCCATGTCTATCTCATGAGATATAAATATTTAACCAATTCATTGGAGTGAGATATAGGTCCCACCCATCTCATAATGAAATCATTCTTTCGTGTGCCACAACATAAACATAAATCATTCATCATAACCCAAAGAATAAAATGGGTCTCATAAACATCATCCCATCATAACATAATCCATATAAAACAAATGGATATCATTTCATCATAGGAAAAGTGAAACCATGTAAATCATAGAGACATTATTCTTTAAACATACACATATTAAATAATGTCATCTTAGATGGAAATATGGTTTTGATAAAACACTTGAAATGAATTCTTGAGGAAAATATCCTTTTTCTTCAAAATCAATTTCTTTTCACAGAATGGCATGAAATTTTAAAAGAAAGAGATTTTTTTTTTAAAATAGTCATGAAATCTTTTGGAGGAAGCTTCATGAAAATAAAGCTTTATAAAACTGTAAAAATCCTTTCATGCCGTATAAGTTAAAAAAACATTCTCCTCATACTTTTGTCGGAAAAGTCAAAAAGTACCTCATAACGTAAAAAAAGAAAGACTCCTTACATACCATGTAGTAAAAGACAAAATGGGTAAAAATGACATTAAATATACATAAAAACACTTTTATAAAACATGTATTTGGATGATAACAAAAACTCTAGCAAATACATACGAATAAACAATCTTGGATAAGAACGAGCTTGGAAAGGTTATCCCTTACCTTAGGTTTGATATGCTTCGTACGTATCTGAACCTCCTGTATAATGATTTAAATAATGTCATTGACTTATTATAGAGTCATATTCATTTTTATGATATCATATATGGTTCACTTATGACTTTATATTCCCCGTTCTTTTGTAAATTCCATGTTAAAGAGCGTTTTGGGTAAAATCGTTTCATTTGTCGTCTGTGTTTTGACTTGTAATTATTCATATGATTACATAGATCATAATTCCTTAATTCCAGAATATAAAACATTATTTATATATAATATATATTTAGAATATACATATATATAATAGATCGATAAATGGAAAGAAATACGCCGTTTATGGAGATGGTAGGCTGTACGTACGCATGAACGCTGTTTTCGTTTCCTTATTGAGTTGAATGGAATTAAGTAGATGACATAAATATATATATACATAAATTGAGTAACTTTATAATTTCATATATTTAATTATTATTACTTATATATACTTTATAATTATTCTTTAATGGTTAACATGGAGAATGAATCTCATCGCGTCGTGGAGACGGTATTCTGTAAGTACGCACGCGCGGTGATTTCGTTTTCCGTAGGATGGATAGAAGGTGAACTAGGGTTGTTTCATACTTATAATTACATATAAGTATATTATTTATACTTATGTTATTACTTCATAATGATACATCTAAAGAATAAGAAGTGGAAGAAGAAATAAAGTTGAAAGAATCGGTAACAGACATTACCTCTTCTTTGAAGCACGTCTTTGAGACCTTCTTTTAGGGCACTAAAATTGGTCTTTGAAGAAGACCAGGACCTCTAGGATGTTTCTAGGGAAGTGGAGAGGAGAAATTGGCAGGTGTTGGCCGATCTTGAAGGCTCAAAGTGGTGTGAGGAGGAGAGGAAGGAGGTGCCCTTTTATAAGGGAGGAGAGGGGCACCTTTGGAATAATTAAAACTATTATTTTATTATAAAGTCATATTCGGTTTTTAATAGCTCCAAATTGATTTATTTAGAATCTAAGGTGGGGATGGGTATAAATCCTCTCATCGAATAGAATTTAGACAAGTTCAGTTTTCTATATTAACCTTATCATTTAGATTTAACATTAAGTTAAATAATTTTACTTTTACCGTGTCTTCTTGTTTTCTTACACTATAAGGTTAATAAAATTACTATAAAAGCCAAACGAACCCCAAGTTGTTTATTATTAATATATATAACCTTATCTAAGTCATTTGGCTGGAACATAGATTTTTATGAATAAAATACAATAAATAATATAATATTTTTTTAAAAACAATTTTATGTCAATTTTGACACTATTTGGTAATTTATTTTTGTGAAAATAATAACAGAATTATTAGTTCTAAAAAAGTTAATTAAATAAATACTAACATATCATATTAATCTTTCAAATTAGTGGAATTCATAAAAAGTCTCAAATTATATTTATTTGGGTATTTATAACATCAATTATGTCAATATTTCATTAATAAGATAATTACCGCATCATCATTGTGTCATAAATAAATTAAATTATTTAATGTCTAAAAATTATAAATAAATTAACATTATGTAGGAAATCTTTTTATCCTTCTAATGAATATTTATAGTCGAATTTATCTTATGTATAACCCAATATTAAAAATTATTTACTTATTAAACTTTGATTTTAACTATTTTAACCTTTCTTTAAATAAATTAATATTAAATGTCCTAATCTATTCTAAGTGGGCCTAAATGGTCATATTATATTCCTAAGGTTGTTTCTGGTCGAATTAAACTTATCCAATAGAATTATTACATGTGTTAGGGTAATAATAATATCTTTTTTACCCTTAATTTCCCTATTTACTTATAGTCATGGTAAAAAAAAGTAAAAAGTTACTATTCGCAAAAACTTATTTTGATCTCATTGAACCACATTTTACATAATGATGTCAACTGTGTCTCCTGGATTTTTTAAATTCCATTCACAAAAGCGATAAAATTATGTTTTATGTAAATTTGCAAATTCTCCTAAGAGGTGGGTAAAAGACGGTCAAAAGTACAATAAAATTTTTATATATCTAAAATAATTATAAAATGACTTCATTGAATTACATTGAACTTATATAGGTATTATGTATCAATTTTGACTTAAATTAAATTTAAACAAAATAAATAATTATTTAAATAAAAGTTCGGTTTTTAAATAGTAACCTAGTGTTTTCACTATTAATCAAAAATTGAATATTTTCAGAAAAATACTAAAATTTTACCCTAGGCTAATTTCGATATTCCGGATCCAAAAATGAAGTCCATTTTGAAAGTTGAAATTTACAAAATTTCAAAAAGTTGTTATTACTATTCATACCGGCAAGTTTTAATAATATTTTAATAGCATATCATTGTTTAGTGAAACCCGGTATTGCGTACAACACACGCTATCGAGGAAGGTCGTGATTGTGTTTAATGAAAGCCATGTCAGGGTTGCGTGTAGTGCACGACTCCATTGTTATTATGTATAAAAAAATCCAACCATATTTCATTTATACATTGAATATATATATATATATATATACACATACTCAATGTTGCATAGGATAACTACTATCAAACAAACATGAAATTGTGTGTAACACAGTCCAAGATTAGTGTTGCGTATACTGCAAGATAATACGGTGTTGTGTATAGTGCAAGATAATCTTGGTGTAGTGTACAACAGAAGATATGAAATAAATTAAAAAGAATATATCTTATAAAATCTCAGGTTGTTACAGTTTCCCATCTAAAGTGGGCCCATCCATGAGAAGAGTCTATAGAAATGGGTTTTGTGGAATTATCCTTTATTTCATACATGGATTGAAGGACCCCTATGTTATGTGGGAAGATCATGTGGTGTCATGTTATTCTTATTAGGCAAGGTTTAAGATCTCCCACTAGAATTGAGGGTTAGGCTACTTATGGATCACCATGTTACATAACTAAATTGAGTTTTTCTATAGGTTCTATGCATGATAGATTCATGCCAATTTTGTGCCAAAACCATCAGAGGACCCCCATACTACAATTTATTATTGTCCCTTTATACTCTAGATTACTGATGTTGTGGGACCATACCCACCAGAGACTGATTGTCTGTGTGGGTTCCTTACGATCATGATAGATTTCTTCTCTATGTGGGATAAAGTGATCCATATTCAAGAAGTCATGTAGTAATCAATTATTGAATTCCCAAGCTCCAATACAATCCATCAATTTTCAGTACCTCATGTTATTCTCAACGATAATGTCACCAACTTCTCTACAGCTGAGCTGAAGAAGTTGTACACTAATTATATCATCCTATAAAAATATACTTATCACTATCATGTGTATGAAAATGGGTAGATTAAGTAATTCAATGAAAACCTCCTCAAAATTCTTCCAAAGATGGTGGCCCAAAACAAAAATAGTTGATCAAACAAGATCCAAAATGTTCTATGGGCTTATCTGATAATGAACCAATATTCCACCCAACTGACTCTATACTCCCTAGTGTATAGAATAAAGGAAGTCATTAAAATAATGATTTAGGTTCCATCACTCCAAAAAAATCTTTATTATTATCATATGTTAGAATAGTTACAAGTGGTCCATATAGATGAGTTGGAGACTCCCAAACGGAACATGTTATAGGCCTTGCATTATCTAGAGAGGCACCAGAACAAGATAGATAGAGCGTTTAACAAGAAACATTGCCTCCACTATTTCAGCATATGTGACATAGTTTTGGATCTCTGAATTCCAATGATACTCGACATAAATCCACCAAAGATGGTGTCCATGTGGTAAAGACCATACATCATTCACAAGGTCTTTTCCAATGGTACATACTCTTTGGTCACCATGGATAGGGAGTGCATCAGTCCTCAAACCAATTGAATCTTCCTCAAGAAATACTTCACCAAACATGTTTAGCATCCAAAGAACATGATGTTTAACCGTGTTCCCGATCCAAGAACTATGACCATAAACTAGAAGTTCAATTCCAGGGACCAAAACAATAATCATTGTAAAGGTCTTCATTGAGAGATTATTGAAAAACACAAGCCTCCTTGGTTTTAATTAATATCCAGTTATATCAACCATTCCCTGAACATTACTTTCATAATACTTTTTTCCCAACATTCTAGTTTCCAAATGATAAATTATGTTATAACTATCGTCCTAGTCACATGATGATCAAACACATATCAACTAACGTCTTCACTGTATGATATTAAACTGCATGGAATAGTCCCATCACACTAACTTAAACTATGGAATTATATTCACAGTGGAATGAAGATAAACTAGATATCATACACATCCTATTTTAATGATATTAAAATGCATGTCAATTATCATCGTGGCTACATGATGAGAAAAAACCCAACTCGGTGATGTTCTCATATGAGAGTATGTCTCCTTCACCATCAGTCATCTGACATGAAATATTATAGAACTATGTATGGTTGGATTCTTTTCTACAAATGATACATAGAAATTCTTATATTTTACATCATGGTCCAACCACCTAGAAGAAAGAATAAAAAATTCCCCTCCCTTTGTACGGGTCAGACCTATCCAGATATATTTCCATCAATAACTATGTATGGATTGATTAAAATTCATATGGGATACATAGTGATGCCCAACATATTTTATTTTTAGATAGAAAAAAAATCATCACCTCTTTTTTTCACCATCAGTCACAATTTATGACTTCCAATCCTCCTTAGCTCTATTCATGTTCAGTATTTCCTCTATCCATTCTATATAGGTATCTACTGAGCCCGTCTCAAAATTCCTCTCCTCAGAAATATATGTATTGATGATAGAGGTACTTTGGATCCATTTACATTGGGTATTTAAATCCTCCATGAAATATATATTCATTTTATGAGCCTATGGTTTAAACTCCACGAACATAAACTATGATCCTATAGTCCTCACATCATAAATTTAAAATGTGTGTGTATCGCTTTGGGGAAATTTAGTGCCGTATTGTGCCTCATTAGCCTTACATCACAATGCATACCCATTTGAGATACCCACTCCCTTATGGTCTGATCTCCATGACCTTAAAATAAGAGATAAAATCCTCAACTACGGATGTTAAATGGTAACCCTAAATTGAACGAGTTCAGGATTCCCCTTGAAAATCAGTGGATGTCATAGTTATCTCTCCAGAGAGGATTTACCCACTAGTGTTGGTCTAAAACCACAATATTTTCCAAAAATACATGTGTCTTATTTGAATACCAATGGTATATGTAGGAACACCCATACATTTTATCTATACGACCAACAACAAATTTATCAAACCAATGGCTGCTTGGTCTTGATTGAGGTTCAGGAACATGATCGTAAAATATAGGAAGTATATTTCAAGATATACTGGAAAGTTTTGCATGAAAAACATGAGTCCCCTTGTCTTCATTATCATTAGGATATGTCTCTCTTTTAATACATAAATACCTCATAAATTTACCCCTTATTATGTCCATAAATCGTGACTTTAAACTATTTAACCATTTTTTCAACACTTAATTTCATGAAACAGTTCGCAACTGGTTTCAAAATCACTTCATGTGGAAAAAATCCTCATTGGATCATTCTTGGTATATTCTAACTCTCGACCCGCCTAAATATATTTGGATTCCCTTTAATCCATGGTCAGAGCAACACATCCTTAAACTATTTCCAACAAGTTCAAGCGTTATGACCTTAAACTATTTTCATCCCTTATAGTCTATGTTATATGAATTTAAACTACATAGCCTAATGTGATCAATGAAAGATGTTGAAATATGGTATTACCACCATATAAAATCAGTATTCCTCAAGTGATATATATGGTACAATTAAAAAATTACCCCATTACCAAAACATGGTATGCCCTTTGATAATCATGGGATGCCTTATTTCCCTCATCAAAGAGGACCATCCTTGCCATATTATTATCTCACCGAACCATATTCTAGAACTCCATGTGACTAGATTACCATCCTTATGGGTTACATAGTCATTTCTGAGCATCTTTTATTCATTCCCTACCACAAATCCAATAATTCACTAGCTCTTTATCCTCAATTATGGTCAAAACATTATGACCAAAAACTATATATCGTTTATCATAAAGTGTGGGTATAGAAAATTGTAACATCCCAAGTAAGTAATGAATAATAGATATTTTTATCTATGTCTATTAATGAATTAGATAGTGTTTTAGAGGCTAAAAATGAAAATAAATCCAATCTTAAGCATGAAATACACTAATATTTTTAAAAGATTGTTTTACTGCCTTTTGATGGAAAACCATTTTTAAATCTATATTTTGACAATTTTATAATCTATGTTTTTCAAAATAAACTTATTCTTTATGATTGGTACATCAAAATTTACTTTGTATGAATTTTTGGTATTTTTCAGCAATGTTCATTTTTTAATGAATAGTGAAAAATACTGCATTTTACATCAAAACTACTTTTTAATCTAATTTTTTTATATGATTAGATTATATTTTTAATTGGTTTTAAAGTGAAATTAGAATATATTTTTACCATTTAATCCAATGGTGGTCATTAGGATTAATTTCACTTTGGAATTGGGCATAAACTAATGCCAAACTTTTCATAGATATTGTTTCAAAAAAACCCGCTATTTGTTTTGACAAAAAGAATTATTTTTAAATCAATTATTGTAATTTATGTGTTTGGAATTTGGTAAAATGGATTAAATATTTGGAATCATAAGGTCCAAATTATTTAATCAAGACTCTTTTGTTTGTGGAAATTATGAATAGTAACAACGGTAATTATCTTTAATTTTATTGATTAATGAGTAATCGGGTAGTTAAGGATAATAAAATAACATCTTAATAAAAAAATGACACCAACATGTGTCATAATTCTACTGGTTGTCTCATGGCCGACCATGGGATGTCTTGTGCCAAAATTGGGGACCCCATGGAATCACTTTTGTGGAAAGTGACTTGTTATCTTTTTTTTAAAGAAAGTAAATATAACAAGAATGTATCACCTGATTAAAACATTTTTAATTTTTAATACATAGATGATATTTTAGACTATAAATATTAATTTGAAAGATAAAAAGATTTCCTACATCATAGTAGTTTTTTCATTATTTTTAGACTTTAAATAAATTAAATTATTTATGACATGATTATGATGCAGCGATAACCTCATTAATAATGGATTTAAATAAAATGAAATGATAATGTAAAATCTATGCCCTACACATGTCAAAAACCTATTGGAAGGGTGGATTTATAACCCTTATCACCTTACCCTCGAATTATATCAATGTGGGACCTTTTTAATCCTAAACTCATTTTAAAATAAAGTAACATTTCTTTACTTTCCAAGAGTGCCCCTCCTCTCCTCTTATAAAAGGCCCCCACCTCTACCTGCTTACCCACACTTCCAAAGCCTTTGGTTTGTCCAAACCCTGCCCATTTTGTCTCTCCACTTCCCTATCTTACTCCTTGAAGCCTCACTTTGGGCAGAAGTCTTCCCAAGGAAGCCTTTGAGCTCAAACCAATGGGAGTTACCTGATTTTAAGGTAATGTCTTCACTTGAGTCATTTTGTTTTATTTTTCTTCTCCAACCCCATAAACTCATTTTATTAATTTCTTTTGTAACAACTCCAGTATCTTCAATATACTAGGATGTTTTTATAAGAATTATTCGAGCTACACTTACACACACCTACATCTAATGGTTAGAGAACATACTGTTTCCGTGGATGGCGAATTTCGGCCTCCCGAAATGATGATTGTTGAACATTCTTTTAACACCTTAAAAGGTGGCCATTAAGATAAAAATATATTTATATATGATATATAATATGTTTATGTCTTCCTTAAGCTTCTGTATTTTTCATTTTGGGCATACCTTTATGGTTTCCATTATGGGTAAACGCGATATCTTCATTTAAGGAAGTGCAGACTACCGCCCCTTCAAAGTGATTTGATTCATTAATACCATATGTGGGACGTATAAAGGATGGAGTTATGATATTATATATGATATTACACTAGAATTATAATATACCTTTATATAATTATGATTCCATTCTATAAAATATGAAATATAAATTAAAGTAGTTTTCATGCGTACGTACGGCTTACCGTCTCCATGAACGGTGCATTTCATTTCTTACCTCTAAATGATTATGTAATATTATAAATGAATGCATGTACTAGATATATATGAAATATATGATATCTACATCATGAATACCATTCTGTATATAATGGATACATGAACAACTTGTAATTATAAAGGGTTTATTTTTTACTCAAGTACCAATGATCGTTAAAACGACCGTTATTAACTTAAATAATTACATAGTGTTCATGACATGGAAATAAGTGATATAAAAGGAATAATGAACTTGAAAAAGGTTCTTAAACAAGTATAAATTAACTCATGTTTATTATTCAGGAGATTAAAGAATGACTGAGTCAAGTCAGACCCGAGGTATGGGACTTTGTCTCAATCTCCTTTCATTGAGGAATATTTTGTTTTATACACAACCTTATTTTATACGGTGTATAAACCCCATTGACTTTTACATTTATTCAAAAGGAATATTTTTTATACTAAGTGTTTACTAAATGACAAAAGGGACTATTTTTGTCGTACGTATGCGGCGACAACGACTTCTCCGCCGCCATGACCATTATTTGAGTTTTGGATTCCTCTACAAGCCATACCTTTTTTTAAAGAAAAATAAATAACATGTTTTACTTTTCTTTTGTTTTGGTATTGAAATTGGTTTTCATAATGTTTTTATATCAATGAGTTGTATTTATATCTTGTGATTGAAAGGTGGAAATGTTATGTTTCCTTTATGCATGTTTTATGTGATACAGTTATGTTGAGGTTCTTGGGAATTATTATGAAGAAGGGTGGTTCCGTGATAAACTAAGGGCGGGTGAGCCCGATATAGCTCTCTAATGCATTGGGTAATGCGAAGGAGTGAAACGTTAAGGTTTCTCCGAAGAGATTCAGGGAATATACTATGATGGGTATTCCAAACGTAACCAAGAGGGTTGCTCCCTACGTAAGAATGTTATGAATGCCTCAAGATACCTTTATGTCTTATGATTTCTATGATTTATTCATGATTTTACGAGGTATGCTAAAGTTATTATGTTTTATGGGTAATGTATGATTTCATTCTTATGTATATAAGTACCCATGTTTCCTTTACATATTTTTATATCCCTTACTGAGCTTTTTATGCTCATCCCAAGTTTTTGAAATGTTTTTCACAGGTCAAGGGAAAGGTACATGATATGATGATAGTGTCAAGGAAGTGTCAAGAACGAATCCATGTATTATTTTAAATATGTTTCCATTTATGGGAAAAATGAATACTATCTTTTATGTAACCACTTTGTTTAAATGTGGAATGTAATGCATGTTTTATGATCTAATTCTCTAAAACTCTAAACCTAAAAAGATCCTCCAGGTGTTATCTTGTAATAACTCAAGATTAAGTAATGTTTAAGGCTGGGAACTACTGGAAAAATAACCTATACCAACGGTTTGGGGGACCATTGGCAAGTAAGCCGTGGAAATAGGTCTATACCAACGGTTTTGGGAAAACCGTTGGTATAGGCTCTATACCAACGGTTTTGAAAACCGTTGGTATAAGTAATTAGAAAATCTATACAAACGGTTCTCAAAACCATTGGTATATGTATTTCAAAAAAGAAACACCCGGTGGGATTTGATCCCAGGACCTCTAGTTTATAACTGAAAGACTTAACCACTAACCTAACATGACTTTTGTTAACATAATTCCATAAAAATATATATGTATTATTCTAATTATTTTAAATTTTGATATATATAATGTTCTCCGTAGGTTGATTCCAAAAAAATCACTAGACTTTTCCCAACGGTTTTGAGAACCGTTGGGAAAAGTATAGCTTTCTTGTTTGGGAAGTTTGGGCGAAGGTAGAATTTTGGAGGCCCTTTGCCAACGGTTTTGGCAAACCTTTGGAAAAGGGCCTCCAAAATTCAACCTTTTGCAACGGTTTTTCCAAACCGTTGGGAAAGGTGGCAAAAATATGGGCTTTCCCAATGGTTTGACAAACCGTTGGTATAGAAGCGTTGGGAAAAATCATTTTTCCAGTAGTGGGGGCCTTATAGTTGGTATCAAATGTCTGTTTAGATAACTTTAGGAGTTATAATTCTATTAAATTATTATCCAAATTTTTTTTGAAGTGATATAGCATTTGAAGATTACCATGTTGCTTCATCTAAGACATGTTTGTTCAAAATGGTTTTCCATAGAAAAAAAGGGAACCAGTGCTAGGAAGGCATATAGAAGGAAATAAACTTCCGAATCAGTATCCTGAGATGGTCGGAATTGGAACTGAACTGTTTGTTGCAGTAATTGCGTAGTTGACTCAAGCGATAAATGGTGGTGGAATCCATACACGAGATCATCCAGATCAACCACATAGGAACTTGTCAGTGGTGGAACATTTCATGAGGCAACATCCCCCATCATTTAGAGGATCATCTGACCCTGTGCTAGCTGAAGGGTGGATAAAAGCACTAGAGAAGATTTTCGATGTCATGGGGTGTTCAGACAATCAAAAGGTAAGTCTTGCTATTTACCGTTTGGAGGGTGATGCAGATCAGTGGTGGTCGATCTTTAAAAATATCAGGGATGCCGATGAGATTGATGCTCTTGACTGGGATGAATTCAAGGGTATGTTTCTTGAGAAGTATTTTCCTAAGGCTGTTCGACTTAGGATGGAAAAGCAATTCTTGGAATTGAGGCAAGAGGAAAACTTAGTGGCTACCTATGAAGAAAGGTTCACTCGATTGGCAAGGTATGCTCCAAATTTTATCTGAGACCTTGATAGTAAAATCAATCATTTTTACTCAGGATTAAATCCAAAATATCGAAGGGCATTAGCTTCTCGTGAGTTTAAAAGTTATGAAAAGCATGTTCGATATGCTGAGAAGGAGGAAATGGAGTTTTCCGATGATCAAGTGTTCTATAAAAACCAGCAGAAGAAGAGACCAAGGTGGCATGAGAAAGGGAAGAATTCTTTAAAAAAGTCTGATGGTAAGAAATTTAAGTTTCTAGTTTGTGATAAATGTGGTAAAAGGCATACTGGGGAATGTCTTATGAATTATGGAAAGTGCTACCGATGTAGTAGGATGTGACATAAGGCTCGTGATTGCACTAAAAAAGATCAAGGTGATGGTATGTCCAAATTTGATTTACAGTTAGTGAAATGTTTTAAGTGCAATGAGATGGATCACTATAAAAACGAGTGTCCGACAAAGAGCTTGAGTGATGGGAAGCAGTTAGACTACAAGCAGAAAGGGGTGGTGAAATCCTTTGCAAATACTTCAGTAGATGTCAGGACATGAAATGAAGTTGTATCAGGTACTTTGTTTATTTTTTCAGATTATGCCAGTGTGTTGTTTGATTCGGGGTCTACACATTCTTTCATCTATGAAACCATTTCTAGTAAAATGGTAATACCATATCAAGAAATGACTCCTGAACTTCTGGTAAAAACACCTGGGGGAAATGTTGAGGCAAAAAGAATTTATAAGAATCTTTTTATCCTTATCTGTGGCAAGAACCTACTTGCAAACCTTATTGTTCTACTTCTAGTGGAGTTTGATGTTATCCAGGGTATGGATTGGCTCACTATTTACTATGATAAGATTGACTGTAGAGCTAAAGAAGTTTATTTTCAGAAAGACTTTCAGTTTGTGTACAAGAATAAACCCTTACTGTTGATAACATATCAAGAGGCCGAGAAAATTGTAAAAGATGGAAATGAATGTCACCTTGCACACATCGTTGAAAATAAAGGAACTGTTCAGATTAATTATGTGCCAGTTGTAAATGAGTATCCTGACATTTTTCCTGATCAGTTTCCTAGAACAATACTAGATCGGGAAGTTCAGTTTACTGTTGACTTAGTTTCTGATGCTAAGCCAATTTCAAAACCCCCTTATCTAATGGCTCAAATTGAACTTTTAGAGTTGAAGGAGCAATTGCAAGATTTATTAGATAAAGGTTTCATTCGACCTAGCACGTCACCATGGGGTGCACCTATTTTATTTTCTAAAAAGAAAGATGGTTCTATGAGACTTTTCATTGATTATAGAGCCTTTAATAACATCACTGTTAAGAACAAATATCCATTGCCTCATATCGATGATTTGTTTGATCAGCTCCAGGGAGCACAGTATTTTTCAAAGATTGACCTGAGATTGGGGTACCATCAGCTGAAAGTAGGAATCAGATGTTCCGAAGACTGCGTTTCGTACAATATATGGCCATTATGAATTTGTAGTAATGCCTTTTGGGCTAACCAATGCACCTGATGTATTCATGGACTTAATGAATATAATTTTCCATGAGTTCTTGGATAAATTTGTGGTGATTTTCATTGATGATATTTTGGTGTTTTCTAAAAGTAAGGAGGAGCATGAAAGACATTTAAGGGTTATTTTGCAAACCATAAAAGAAAAGAAATTGTATGGGAAATTTAGCAAGTGTGAGTTTTGGTTGCAAAAAATTTCTTTCCTTGGTCACAATGATTCTAAAGATGGGATAACCATTGATCCTGCAAAAACAAAGGATGTTGAAGAATGGTCATGACCCACAAATGTAACAGAGATTCGTAGTTTCCTTGGTTTGGCAGGCTATTACCGAAGGTTTGTTAGAAATTTTTCACGGTTATCTAGTCCAATGAATAAGTTAACTCAGAAGGGTGTTAAGTTTATCTGGACAAAAGAATGTGATGATTGTTTTTAGGTATTGAAAAAAAGATTGGTGAATGCTTCAGTTTTGGAACTTCCTTCCAGGAATGGTGAGTTTGTTATATACAGTGATGCTTCATTGAAAGGACATGGTTGTTTCCTAATGCAAAATGATCAGGTAATTTCTAATGCTTCACAACAGTTGAAAACTCATGAGGTAAATTACCCTACACATGATTTGGAATTTCCTGCTGTTGTTTTCGCTTTAAAAATTTGGAGACATCATTTGTATGGAGTAAAGTGTGAAATATATACTGATCACAAAAGTTTAACATATATATTCACTCAGAAAGAGTTAAACATGAGATAGAGGAGATGACTAGAAATAATCAAGGATTATGATTGTACAATTCATTACCATCCGGGAAAAGAAAATATAGTGGCTGATGCTTTGAGTCGAAAAAGTAATGCTTCATTAACAATGTTGCATTTGGAACGTGATCATTTGGTTTTTGATTTGATGAACTTTGGAATTGAAGTTGTTGGTGCAGGAAGTTCTTCTGTGTTGTTTCAGGTATCAGTGAGATCATCTCTATCAGACAGAATCAAGCAAGCGTAGAAGCAAGACAGTGAGTTGCAGAAAAAGGTAGAGATGGTTCAGAAAGGTAAGTTTCCTGAATTCAACATTGATAATGATTGAGTTTTGATATTTGGGAAGAGATTATGTGTGCCTTGTGATTCACAGTTGAAGAGGGAGTTGTTATGTGAAGCTCATAGTTCTCCGTTTTTAGTTCATCCTGGTAGTACTAAGATGTACAGAGATCTGTGGGAGTATTACTAGTGGGATGGAATGAAAAGAGATATTTCTTATTTTACTGTGAAGTGTTTGACTTGACAACAGGTTAAAGTAGAGCGGCAGTTACCGAAAGGGATGCTTCAGCCTTTACCAGTGCCAGAGTGGAAATGGGAGAATATATCCATGGACTTTTTTTGTGGGATTACCGAAGACATATTGAGATAATAATGAAATCTGGGTTATTGTTGATAGCTTGACTAAATCTGCTCATTTCCTTGTTATACAAGATACTTTCTCTCTAGATCAAGTTTCCCATTTGTATCTTAAAGAGATAGTTAGGTTACATGGATTTCCTCTCTCCATTGTATCTGATCGTGATCCCAGGTTTACTTCTAACTTTTGGAAGGGCCTTCAGAAGTCGTTGGGTACTGAATTAAATTTTAGTACAACATTTCATCCTCAATCAGATGGGCAGTCATAACGAACAATTCATACATTGGTGGATATGCTACGTTCTTGCTCTATGGATTATCAGGGAAGTTGGGACCAACATCTTTCTTTGGTTGAATTTTCATATAATAACAGCTTTCATTCTAGTATACAGATGGCACCATTTGAGGCGTTATATAGGAAACGGTGTCAAACTCCAGCTTTCTGGGATGAAGTGGGTGAAAGGAAGTTGATGGGACCAGAATTGGTATAAGAGATGGTAGAAAAATTTCAGCTGATTCAGAAACACATGATAACAGCTGAGAGTAGGCAGAAGAGTTATACAGACAACTGGAGGGAGGATCTATCTTTTGAGGTAGGTGATCATGTTTTTCTCAAAGTCTCACCATGGAAAAGTGTGATGCGATTTGGTAAGAAAGGAACGATGAGTCCAAGGATCATTGGACCATATGAAATTCTGGAGAGAGTTGGATCATTTGCATACCAGGTGGCTTTACCTTCGAGTTTATCTCAGGTAAACAATGTTTTTCACGTTTTGATGATGAAAAAGTATATCCCAGATCCATCTCTTGTTTTGATTCCAGAGGTAGTTCAGCTGGAAGATAACCTATCTTATGAGGAACAACTGGTCCAGATTCTTGACCGCATGGAGAAAGTGTTACAAAATAAGGTGATTAATTAGGTAATGGTTTTGTGGAAAAACCACATGATGGAAGAGGCAACATGGGAATCTGAAAATGCAATGAGGGATAAGTACCCCCATTTATTCAATAAGTAAATAAATTACGGGGACGTAATTTTCTAAAGGGGGTAAGGATGTAACATCCCAAGTAAGTAATGAATAATAGATATTTTTATCTATGTCTATTAATGAATTAGATAGTGTTTTAGAGGTTTAAAATGAAAATAAATCCAATCTTAAGAATGGAATACACTAATATTTTTAAAAGATTGTTTTACTGCCTTTTGATGGAAAACCATTTTTAAATCTATCTTTTGACAATTTTATAAGCTATGTTTTTCAATATAAACTTATAATTTATGATTGGGACATCAAAATTTACTTTGTGTGAATTTTTGGTATTTTTCTGACAATGTTCATTTTTTAATGAATAGTGAAAAATACTGCATTTTACATCAAAACTACTTTTTAATCTAATTCATTTATATGATTAGATTATATTTTTAATTGGTTTTAAAGTTAAATTAGAATATATTTTTACCATTTAATCAAATGGTGGTCTTTAGTATTAATTTCACTTTAGAATTGGGCATAAACTAATGCCAAACTTTTCATAGATATTGTTTCAAAAAAAACCCACTATTTGTTTTGACAACAGGAATTATTTTTAAATCAATTATTGCAATTTCTATGTTTTGAATTTTGTAAAATGCATTAAATATTTGGAATCTTAAGGTCCAAATTATGTAATCAAGACTCTTTTGTTTTTGGACATAATGAATAGTAACAACGGTAATTATCTTTAATTATCTTGATTAATGAGTAATCGGGTAGTTAAGGATAATAAAATAATATCATAACAAAACAAATGACACCAACATGTGTCCTAATTCTACTTTTTGTCTCATGGACAACCATATTATGTCTTGTGCCAAACTTGGGGACCCCATGGAATCACTTTTGTGGAAAGTGACATGTTATCCTTTTATTTTTTTTAAAGAAAGTAAATATAACAAGAATGTATCACCTGATTAAAACAGTTTTAATTTTGTCTAAATAGATGATATTTTATACTATATATATTCATTGGAAATCTAAAACGATTTCCTACATCATAGTATTTTTTCATAATTTTTAGACTTTAAATAAATTAAATTATTTATGACATCATGATGATGCAGCGATTACCTCATTAATAAAGGATTTAAATAAAATGAAATGATAATGTAAAATCTATGACCTACACATGTCCAAAACCTATTGGATGGGTGGATTTCGAACCCTTATCACCTTACCCTTGAATTATATCAATGTGGGACCTTTTGAATCCGAAACTCATTTTATAATAAAGTAACATTTCTTTACTTTCCAAGAGTGCCCCTCCTCTCCACTTATAAAAGGCCCCCACCTCTACCTCCTTACCCACACTTCCAAAGCCTTTGGCTCAGACAATGTCACGACCCGCCCTCGGGGTCCGTGCCGTGACTACCCCAAGCCCGCCTTCCATAGGCCAGGGGCTAGCGACTAGCACCAAGGCGTAAATCCCGATAAAAAGGGAAGGCATTGCCTTTGTAAGGTAAACAAACACCACAGAGTAAGCAAGCGGAAAGTAAACACTAAACTAAAGCAGAGTACAACTGAAAGTGCGGAAAAGTATATGGGCCAGAATACAAACCCAAAACTGAAAGTAAAGTACAACTCGAAAGGGAAAACAGCAACTGAAAAGTAAATGCCGCTACACCGAGTTGTCCACTGGAAATCCCACCTGAAGGGTGGGTACAGATAGCTCCTCTACTCCACAGGTCCCACCGTCTGCTCCGTGCACATCCCGCCCAGTGGTCCACCTCCGGGTACCGTCCCGCTCTGCAAGCCTCAGCTAAGGTCAACGTTGTCCGTCGTCTGCAACCAACACAACGTAGTGCGGGCAAAGCCCGTGCAGGGGTGAGTATAAGCTACTCAGTAGGGACCCCGAGACCCCTGAAGGTCTCTCAAATCCACAAAGGATAAACCACGAAGAAAGGTATTATCATGAAGTAACAACCGACACTGCTTAGGTATATGCCCATACATATACCTAAGTCATCAATTTCAAATACGCTCCAACCTCCGAGCCCAAGTACAACTCAGTCCACACAGGAAAGTAAACGTATTCCACACAGGAAAGCAAAACATAATCCACACAGGACTGCACAACACAATCCACACAGGAAAGCAAAACGTAATCCACACAGGATTGCACAACACAATCCACACAGGAAAGCAAAACGTAATCCACAAAGGATTGCACAACACAATCCACACAGGAAAGCAACAGGATTCAGCTCACACAGGTATACTTCTTCAAAGGACGATAAAGATGATCTCTGATCCATCTAAGTCGTCGGACCCACGAAGGATCGATAGGTAACTAACCCCCGCAAAGACCCACACAGGATCGGGCCCACACAGGACCTGTAGGCGCTGGCTCACACAGAACCGCTGAGCGCGGACCCACACAGGATCAGACCCACACAGGATCGGGCCCACACAGGACCTGTAGCACTGATCCACGTAGGATCGCTGAGTGCTGATGTTGTTGTCGTCGAATCCACACAGGATCGGGCCCACACAGGACCTATAGCACTGATCCACGTAGGATCGCTGAGTGCTGTAGTCGTCGTCGTCGAATCCACACAGGATCTCTGTACTGTCGTCGTCGCAGTCACAGTAGCAGTAGTAGCAGTAGTCACAGTCGTAGTCGCAGTCGTAGTCGCAGTCGTAGTCGCAGTCGTAGTCGCAGCTAGCACTAGTGTTCCCGCACACAGCAAGCTCGTTCGGAGGGCCCGCTCCACGAGCCGAGAGGCTGATACATCAACTGTCACAAAGACCAGAGTTGATGTATCCAAAAGTTCCGTATCGTCAACAGGAACTCAACGCAACATACGGCGCGTCGATCGAACGCCCGGTCTGAGAGTTATTGGCATTTTCGTCTGCGGGGCCCGGTTGGTTTTTAAGGCAAAACCAACCCGACCGTACTCCACCTGCGTCCAAACCTCGGGCGTAGTATGCCAAAAGATCCGTCTCACTAAGAGGAACACAACAAAGCTTACGGCACGTCAATCGGACGTCCGTAGCTCAAGATATGAGTGTTTCCGCTCCGAAGGCCCGGTTGGTTTCGTAAACGAACCAACCCGGCCGAACTCAAAGTAATCCGAAACCTTGAAGTGCGATATACCGAAACGACCGTCTTGATCCAAGGATCGCTTTGCCGCAGACGGTTCGTCAATCGGAGGTCCGAGGCTCAAGTTATGGCCAAAAGACCGAAACTGATCCGAAACGGGGGGTCCGGGTCCGGGTCGACCCGGCCCGGCCGGCGGCGCGGTCCGGCGCGGCGGTGCGGACCGGCCGGCGGCGGCGCGGTTGGCGCCGCTGGGTCACGCGCGGGGGGGGGGGGGGGGGGGGGGGCTAAGCCCCCCGCTTTCCAGAAGGGCGGCGCGGCTTATTAGCCGCGCCCTTATTTTTTTATTAAACGGCCCCCACCGCACGTGGGGGCTGACTCTAAGGGAAACCGGGGGTTTCAATCCCCCGGATTTACTGGATCACGGCAGGCTTTAAGCCGGCCGTTTTCTTTACACACGGGACCTGCGGGTCCCGCTTCTTTTGCAAGCCGGCGGCCGGCTCGGTCGGCCGCCTCCCCATGCTATGTCGCGGCCTGATGGCCGCGGCTCTCCTGGACGCCGGCGGCCGGCGAAGCCGGCCGACCCTGGTTTCTCCGCCGTGGCCGAAGTGCCGCGGCTCCTCTTGATCTCCAGCGCCGGCAAGGACGACGCCCCCGGCTGCTCCGCCGCGGCCGTAGGGCCGCGGCCTCCCTGATCTCCGGCAGCCGGCAACTCTTGGTGCTCCGCCGTGGCCGTCCGGCCGCGGTTCTTCTTTTTCCGCCGGTGGCCGTTTTTCCGGCCGTCCCTTCTTGCTCGGCCCTTGTAAGATTTGCGCAACGTAACGACGTCGCACCCCACCGCTGCGGCCCGACTCCGGCCGCCGTCTCATCCGATCTCAAAGGCACAGCATTATAGCGTCGCGGTTCTTCGTCGTGACCCAAACCGGCCTTAAAGTAATTCTTTTCGCGCGGTGCAATGGTACTGCGTTACCCCACTTCAAACCACAATAAAACTAAACCATGATGGGAGGAGGATCGGCCGTGTTTGTGCGGTCCGGCCTCCTCCTGTTAGTTTGTTATCAATTGCCTTATAAATACTTGAGGAATGTCAGATAAAATGAAAACAACGAACTCAAGAACCCCTACCTCGATAGTCGCACGTTGACGTAGTCGTGGAATATCGGTGTCGAATCCTTTGACGTCGGAGGAAGAGTCGTTGTCGATGGCGTTCGTCGCGGAAAACCGTCGCGGAAGAGATGACGCGGAAGAAGAATGTCACGTCGCGGATATGGCGTCGCGGAAAAAAACCGTGTTCTTCGGCGAAGAAGTTCTTCGTTGAAGAACGTCGTTCTTCGCGTTCTTCGTTGAGTTTGAAGAAGATGAAGAAGACTTCCTAACTCTCTCAAGGAGATAAATTCTAACAAAATAAAATAAGACTCTTTCTTATTTTATTCACAAAACCCAACCTCTTTGAATTTCAAAGGTTTGAAATTCAATAACCACTCACAACTCACCTCATTAACTCATTACATTTAAGTCAAAGGTTTATAACTTAAGTTAACATAATTTAAGTGGGAGTTGAGGGGTTTTAGAGGATATGAAGGGGTGGGGTTTGTGTGGGCCCCACCACCCTCATAACCTCCCATGGGAGGTTGGGTGGTTACCCAACTTCCAACAAGAGATATCACTTAGAGTAAAATAATAAAAATTGTAGTGTAATTACAAAGTAAACATCCACAGTTTTTATTATCTACACTCGCATGAACGCAACTCCAGAACAGGAGTTCCTAAGCGTATACCGGTGCTACGGTTCCATCGGTGCCCTCAGAATTTGATTCCGGGCACCGGTTCAAAAGTTAGAAAATCCCGCTCGTTCGTTCACTGAACGTACCCGAGCAAAACTTCGGGAATTGATTCCGGGCACACCGGGCCTCGGAATCAGGTGCCGTCTAAAACCGCACTCTTGTAAAATTCTAAAGAAAATTAAGAAAAAAAAATTCCCTTGAATTTTACGGGTCTTTACATTACTCCCACCTCAAGGCTTTACGTCCCCGTAAAGATACATCAAAAACTAGGGAAACAAATGAGGGTACTGAGCACGCATTTGAGCCTCCCGCTCCCATGTGTTCTCCTGGAGATTCCCGTGCTGCCATCTGATGCGCACAAGAGGTGTCGATCGCCCACGCAGGACCCGCTCCTGTCGATCCTCTATCTCCACCGGGACCTCCGTAAAAGTCACCCCATCGTCAACGTCAAGATCCCCATGGTCAATGATGTGCGTCGGGTCGTGCACGTATCTCCTCAGCTGAGATACGCGGAAGACGTCGTGCACCCGGTGCAACTGAGGTGGTAGAGCCAGGCGATAAGCCACCTCACCAATCCTGCTGAGAATCTGGAAGGGTCCGATGAAGCGCGGAGATCACTTGCCGCCTCGGCCAAATCTCCGAATACCACGTCGAGGTGAGACCCGCAAGAAGACGTGGTCGCCATCCTCGAACTCTAGTGGCCTCCGCCTCCTGTCAGCATATGACTTCTGCCGGCTCTGAGCTGTACTCATCCGCTCCTGGATGACCTGGACCTTCTTTGTCGTGGCCTGGACCATCACAGGTCCCACAAGAGCTGCAAGATTTCTTCTTTGCCGAAAAGAGAAATCTGGTCTCATCCCCTGGATGAACCACATTCTTTGCCTAAAACAGTCAATCCTAACATGGATGATACTAATCCATACCAAGGATGACGTCGTAAGGCCTCGACGCTACTACTAAGAGATTCAACTGTTACTCTCGCCTCCAAGGGTTGAGTCACACTGTCGGCATCAGTGTGTGGTAACTGGGTCTCCTCTAGTAGATGTCTCACAAGTGAGGGTCAAGTCAACAGCCAAAACTGGAACCTCCTAGTAACATCACGAAAGAGGACATGAACGAAAATATCACAAAGGTATGCATCTTTTATTATTGCAGCTCATAATACAAGACGCTACACAAAAGCAACAAGGAACCAGAAGTACAAAGGATGTATCCACTAGTTCTGCTCCTGTCCATCAGCTCCCAGAGCTCCATGATCGAAGGCCTCGGCTGCCTGAAGCTGATCTCTCCCCTGCGGTCGGGGTGGACCTCCTGGTGGTGGTGGTGGTAGAGCCTCAAAGCGTCGTCCACCACCTGCTGCTCGGCCAGCTCCTCTACCTCGTCCGCCTCCTCCCTGCAGACCGCCACGGTCGAACCTCTGCCTTTGCCTAGGTGGTTCCTCAACCGTCTGCTGCTCCTCCGCATGGCGGGTCGGGCAGTCACGAGCCATGTGGCCTTGCCCGCCGCATGCAAAGCACTGTCTTCCACTCAAAAGACTGGCTCCGCGCTGTGTGCCCTGCACTGCTGAGCCAGTGCCCTGAGGTCGTCTGCCTGAAGGTCTGGTCTATCTGGACCCCTAAGTCATCCGTCGACTGCCTACTGCAGATGACTCTGCCACGTGCCGCCCTGCGGTGGGTCTCTGTGCTGGTGTAGACTCAGCAAGGAAGCTCTCGATCATAAGGGCCCGCTCCGGTACTCCTGTCTGAGTCGGTATGCTGAGGGAGATCAGCGATGCCCTGATCTCGTGTCTCAAACCCTTCTCGAAGGTCCGGGCCCGGAAGAATGGGTCCCGTACCATGTCGGTCGAGTAGCGCGAGAGATCGGTAAATCTCGCCGAGTACTGAGCGACCGTCATGGTGCCCTGCCGCAGCTGTAGAAGCTCCTGGATACGCACCGCACGAAGGGTGGCTGGGACGAACTCCGAGCGGAAGAGGCTCTCAATGTCCGTCCAAAGAAGAGATGCCTCATCGTGCACCTGGAGCATCAAGCTCCACCATCGTCCTGCTGCTGCGTGTAGTAGGCTCGCAGCGAGGATCACCATGAGGTCTGCTGGTGTCCTCACTAGCCTAAACACTCGTACTACTGCCTCCAGCCAGTCCTCTGCTGCCTGGGGATCCGTCTCCCCGCGAAACCTGGGCGGTCGCTGGCGTTGAAACTCATGCAGTGCGCTGAGGCGACGTGCGTCGTCAGTGGCTGCTGCTAGAAGCATCGGGGGCTCGGCGGGTAAAGCTACCGCCGGTGCCACTACTGGCAAAGGGCCCTGCACCGAGGCCTTGTCGCTCGGTGGGCTGTCGTCTCGCTCGACTCTCTGAACCCTAGCTGGCTGCCGTCGTGGGGCCATCCTGAAAAGGAAACAGGTGCGCCACGGTCAGAACAGTATACCTGGTGAGCTGATATAAGTAATCACAAAGAAAACATTGAAACACATACGCAATCAATGTTTTCGTACATTAAGTCGGAAATCAGAAGTCAGGGTCCTGGTGTACGGATACGTCGGCCGCCGCACCAACACTGGACTCCCTGGACTGATAACCACACTCAATACGCTAAACATTATTGCTTCACATAGAAAAGATCAGAGTTCGCGGTAGAACCGAACTCCTCGGATACCAATTTGTCACGACCCGCCCTCGGGGTCCGTGTCGTGACTACCCCAAGCCCGCCTTCCATAGGCCAGGGGCTGGCGACTAGCACCAAGGCGTAAATCCCGATAAAAAGGGAAGGCATTGCCTTTGTAAGGTAAACAAACACCACAGAGTAAGCAAGCGGAAAGTAAACACTAAACTAAAGCAGAGTACAACTGAAAGTGCGGAAAAGTATATGGGCCAGAATACAAACCCAAAACTGAAAGTAAAGTACAACTCGAAAGGGAAAACAACAACTGAAAAGTAAATGCCGCTACACCGAGTTGTCCACTGGAAATCCCACCTGAAGGGTGGGTACAGATAGCTCCTCTGCTCCACAGGTCCCACCGTCTGCTCCGTGCACGTCCCGCCCAGTGGTCCACCTCCGGGTACCGTCCCGCTCTGCAAGCCTCAGCTAAGGTCAACGTTGTCTGTCGTCTGCAACCAACACAACGTAGTGCGGGCAAAGCCCGTGCAGGGGTGAGTATAAGCTACTCAGTAGGGACCCCGAGACCCCTGAAGGTCTCTCAAATCCACAAAGGATAAACCACGAAGAAAGGTATTATCATGAAGTAACAACCGACACTGCTTAGGTATATGCCCATACATATACCTAAGTCATCAATTTCAAATACGCTCCAACCTCCGAGCCCAAGTACAACTCAGTCCACACAGGAAAGTAAACGTATTCCACACAGGAAAGCAAAACATAATCCACACAGGATTGCACAACACAATCCACACAGGAAAGCAAAACGTAATCCATACAGGATTGCACAACACAATCCACACTGGAAAGCAAAACGTAATCCACAAAGGATTGCACAACACAATCCACATAGGAAAGCAACAGGATTCAGCTCACACAGGTATACTTCTTCAAAGGACGATAAAGATGATATCTGATCCATCTAAGTCGTCAGACCCACGAAGGATCGATAGGTAACTAACCAAAGGACGATAAAGATGATCTCTGATCAATCTAAGTCGTCGGACCCACGAAGGATCGATAGGTAACTAACCAAAGGACGATAAAGATGATCTCTGATCCATCTAAGTCGTCGGACCCACGAAGGATCGATAGGTAACTAACCCCCGCAAAGACCCACACAGGATCGGGCCCACACAAGACCTGTAGGCGCTGGCTCACACAGAACAGCTGAATGCGGACCCACATAGGATCGGACCCACACAGGATCGGGCCCACACAGGACCTGTAGCACTGATCCACGTAGGATCGCTAAGTGATGATGTCGTTGTCGTCGAATCCACACAGGATCAGGCCCACACATGACCTATAGCACTGATCCACGTAGGATCGCTGAGTGCTGTAGTCGTCGTCGTCGAATCCACACAGGATCTCTGTACTGTCGTCGTCGCAGTCACAGTAGCAGTAGTAGCAGTAGTCACAGTCGTAGTCGCAGTCGTAGTCGCAGCCAGCACTAGGGTTCCCACACACAGCAAGCTCGTTCGGAGGGTCCGCTCCACGAGCCAAGAGGCTGATACATCAACTGTCACAAAGACCAGAGTTGATGTATCCAAAAGTTCCGTATCGTCAACAGGAACTCAACGCAACAGACAGCGCGTCGATCGGACGCCCGGTCTGAGAGTTATTGGCATTTTCGTCTGCGGGGCCCGGTTGGTTTTTAAGGCAAAACCAACCCGACCGTACTCCACCTGCGTCCAAACCTCGGGCGGAGTATGCCAAAAGATCCGTCTCACTAAGAGGAACACAACAATGCTTATGGCACGTCAATCGGACGTCCGTAGCTCAAGATATGAGCGTTTCCGCTCCGAAGGCCTGGTTGGTTTCGTAAATGAACCAACCCGGCCGAACTCAAAGTAATCCGAAACCTTGAGTGCGATATACCGAAACGACCGTCTCGATCCAAGGATCGCGTTGCCGTAGACGGTTCGTCAATCGGAGGTCCTAGGCTCAAGTTATGGCCAAAAGACCGAAACTGATCCGAAACGGGGGGCCCGGGTCCGGGGCGACCCGACCCGGGTCCGACCCGGCCCGGCCGGCGGCGGACCGGCGCGGCGGCGCGGACCGGCGCGGCGGCGCGGTCCGGCGCGGCGGCGCGGCCCGGCCGGCGGCGGCGCGGCTGGTGCCGCTGGGTCACGCGCGGGAGGGCTAAGCCCCCCGCTTTCCAGAAGGACGGCGCGGCTTATTAGCCGCGCCCTTATATTTTTTTTAAACGGCCCCCACCGCACGTGGGGGCTGACTCTAAGGGAAACCGGGGGTTTCAATCCCCCGGATTTACTGGATCACGACCGGCTTTAAGTCGGCCATTTTCTTTACACGCGGGACCTGCGGGTCCCGCTTATTTTGCAAGCCGGCGGCCGGCTCGGCCGGCCGCCTCCCCATGCTATGCCGCGGCCTGATGCCCGCGGCTCTCCTTGACGCCGGCGGCCGGCGAAGCCGGCCGCCCCTGGTTTTTCCGCCGCGGCCGATGTGCCGCGGCTCCTCCTGATCTCCGGCGCCGGCAAGGCCGACGCCCCCGGCTGCTCCGCCGCGGCCGTAGGGCCGCGGCCTCCCTGATCTCCGGCGGCCGGCGACTCTTGGTGCTCCGCCGTGGCCGTCCGGCCGCGGTTCTTCTTTTTCCGCTGGTGGCCGGTTTTCCGGCCGTCCCTTCTTTCTCGGCCCTTGTAAGATTTGCGCAACGTAACGACGTCGCGCCCCACCGCTGCGGCCCGACTCCGGCCGCCGTCTCATCCGATCTCAAAGGCGCAGCATTATAGCGTCGCGGTTCTTCGTCGTGACCCAAACCGGCATTAAATAATTCTTTTCGCGCGGTGCAATGGTACCGCGTTACCCCACTTCAAACCACAATAAAACTAAACCATGATGGGAGGAGGATCGGCCGTGTTTGTGCGGTCTGGCCTCCTCCCGTTAGTTTGTTATCAATTGGCTTAGAAATACTTGAGGAATGTCAGATAAAATGAAAACAACGAACTCAAGAACCCCTACCTCGATAGTCGCACGTTGACGTAGTCGTGGAATATCGGTGTCGATTCCTTTGACGTCGGAGGAAGAGTCGTTGTCAATGGCGTTCGTCGCGGAAAACCATCGCGGAAGAGATGATGCGGAAGAAGAACGTCACGTCGCGGAAATGGCGTCGCGGAAAAAAACCGTGTTCTTCGGCGAAGAAGTTCTTCGTTGAAGAACGGCGTTCTTCGCATTCTTCGTTGAGTTTGAAGAAGATGAAGAAGACTTCCTAACACTCTCAAGGAGATAAAATTCTAACAAAATAAAATAAGACTCTTTCTTATTTTATTCACACAACCCAAACTCTTTGAATTTCAAAGGTTTGAAATTCAATAACCACTCACAACTCACCTCATTAACTCATTACATTTAAGTCAAAGGTTTATAACTTAAGTTAACATAATTTAAGTGGGAGTTGAGGGGGTTTTAAAGGATATGAAGGGGTGGGGTTCGTGTGGGCCCCACCACCCTCATAACCTCCCATGGGAGGTTGGGTGGTTACCCAACTTCCAACAAGAGATATCACTTAGAGTAAAATAATAAAAATTGTAGTGTAATTACAAAGTAAACATCCACAATTTTTATTATCAACACTCACATGAACGCAACTCCAGAACAGGAGTTCCTAAGCGTATACCGGCACTACGGTTCCATCGGTGCCCTTGGAATTCGATTCCAGGCACCGGTTCAAAAGTTAGAAAATCCCGCTCGTTCGTTCACTGAACGTACCCGAGCAAAACTTCGGGAATTGATTCCGGGCACACCGGGCCTCGGAATCAGGTGCCGTCTGAAACCGCACTCTTGTAAAATTCTAAAGAAAATTAAGAAAAAAAAATTCCCTTGAATTTTACGGGTCTTTATAGACAACCACTACCAATTTTGTCTCTCCACTTCCCTATCTTAATCCTTGAATCCTCACTTTGGGCAGATGTTTTCCCAAGGAAGCCTTTGAGCTCAAACCAAAGGGAGTTACCCGATTTTAAGGTAATGTCTTGACTTGAGTCCTTTTGTTTTATTTTGCTTCTCCAACCCCCTAATCTATTTTTATTAATTTCATTTGAAAAAACTCCAGTATCGTCAATATACTAGGATGTTCTTATAATAAGGATTCGAGCTACACTTACACACACCTACATCTAATGGTTAAAGAACATATAGTTTCCATAGATGGCGAATTTCGGCCTCCCGAAACGATGATTGTTCAACATTATTTTAACACCTTAAAAGGTGACCATTAAGATGACACTATATTTATATATGATATATAATATGTTTATGTTTTCCTTAAGCTTCTGTATTTTTCATTTGGGTCATACCTTTATGGTTTCCATTATGGGTAAACGCGATATCTTCATTTAAGGAAGTGCGGACTACCGCACCCTCAAAGTGATTTGATTTGTTAATACCATATGTGGGACATATAAAGGATGGAGTTATGATATTATATATGATATTACACTGGAATTATAATATACCTTTATATCATTATGATTCCATTCTATAAAATACGAAATAGAAGTGAAAGTAGCGTTCATGCGTACGTATGGCTTACCATCTCCATGAACGGTGCATTTAATTTCTTACCTCTAAATGATTATGTAATATTATAATTGCATGGATATACTGGATATATATGACATATATGATATCTACACCATGAATACCATTCTGGATATAATGGATACATGAACAACTTGTAATTATAAAGAGTTTATTTTTGACTCAAGTACCATTGATCGTTAAAACGACCGTTATTAACTTAAATAATTACATAGTGTTCATGACATGGAAATAAGTGATATAAAAGGAATAATGAACTTGAAAAAGGTTCTTAAACAAGTAGAAATTAACTCAAGTTTATTATTCAGGAGATTAAAGAACGACCGAGTCACGTCGGACCCGAGGTATGGGACTTCGTCTCAATCTCCTTTCATTGAGGCATATTTTGATTTATAAACAACCTTCTTTTATACGGTGTATAAAACCCTTTTAATTTTACGTTTATTCAAAAAGAATATTTTTTATACGAATCATTTACTAAAAAAAGGGAATTTTTTTGTCATACGTATGTGGCGATAACGACTTCTCCGCCATCGTGACCATTATTTGAGTCTCGACTTCCTCTACAAGCCATACCTTTTTTTAAGAAAAATAAATACCATGTTTTCATTTTCTTTTGTTTTGGTATTGAAAATGGTTTTCATAATGTTTTTATATCAATTAGTTTTATTTATATCTTGTGATTGAAAGGTGAAAATGTTATGTTTCCTTTATGCATGTTTTATGTGATACGATTATGTTGAGGTTCTTGGGCATTATTATGAAGACGGGTGGTTCCGTGATAAACTAAGGGCGGGTGAGCCCGATATAGCTCTCCAAGGAATTGGGTAACGCAAAGGAGTGAAACGTTAAGGTTTATCTGAATATATTTAGGGAATATACTGTGATGGGTATTCCAAACGTAACCAAGAGGGTTACTCCCTACGTAAGAATGTTATGAATGCCTCAAGTTACCTTTATGTCTTATGATTTCTATGATTTATTCATGATTTTATGAGGTATGTTAAGGTGCTTATGTTTTATGGGTAAATTATGATTTCATTCTTATATATATAAGTACCCATGATTACTTTCCATATTTTTATTTCCCGTACTGAGATTTTTATGCTAATCCCTTGTTTTTTAAATGTTTTTCACAGGTCAAGGGAAAGGTACATGATATGATGATAGTGTCAAGGAAGTGTCAATAAATAATCCATGTTTTATTTTAAATATGTTTCCATTGATGGGAAAAATTAATACTATCTTTTATGTAACCACTTTGTTTAAATGAGGAATGTAATGCATGTTTTATGATCTGATTCTCTAAAACTCTAAACCTGAAAAGATCCTCAAGGTGTAATCATGTAATAACTCAAGATTAAGTAATGTTTAAGGCTGGGGCCTTATAAAAATAATCCCCCATGGAATCAAACATGATAGGTTTTTTCTCCCAAGAAAAATATATTTACCCTCTTGCTTAACATTTCCCTTGATATTCATGGAAACACGATATTAAACCATTTTACATAATATGATGAAAAATGACAATAAACTGCCTGAAATAGTCGGTTTTAGATCCCAATTTCCAATATGATCCTTTTTACACATTGAGTCTCTATCTATTTTGATTTCTATTAAATTTAAAATCTCTATGTAGCCCCTAATATCTTCGCCTCATTCCATTTTTTGTCTCACCACCTGTCATGGGCCGATGACCTAATTGATATTTGGTAACAAATAATAGATATTATATTTTCAAACATGGTCAATAGTCAATCTTTCATTTTCTCACCCCATTATTGATTGACATTGTCTTTGTACCTACATTTAAAACATGGAAAAAATTTGATCCCTAAATATCAGTCATCCATGATGAAAATATTTGAAGTCATAGATTACCACTTAAAAAAATTCCCTATATCATGGTGCAATTTTATTACCCTTGGTGGTTCCCCTAATGTGCACCCCACATGCCAGGTAAACCACGATACTATTTCTTATTTCCCACACTAAGCATGGCTCCCATGTTGATATGATTTATTGTATGGTGTATATTGATATGTTCGTTCCACTTAAGTGATCCACGGTCTAAACTATATATACATAAACTAAGAGCTTCACTAGGAATGTGTGGTGTGGAATTGGGCCTCCTAGGCCCTCATTCACATGGGTTTTGTCACTATTTTGTGACATGTGTTCCCGTCATGGGAATCCCCTTACCTGTTTCTGAACTCTATGATCATAAACTAAGAGAAAATGGTCCATACAACATAACATTAAACTATTTTCTATGGTCCAAGTAGTACAACATTAAACTATGTGCAACATCCTGGCCACATGATGTTAAACTGAGGGATGCATCTTGATCACATGATATTAAACTATACCATTCACCATCCTCATCGTGTGATGTTAACTACGTGCATATATTCCACATTACAATATATAGAATCGAAATTCAACCTTGTCCCTTATCAAAATCAGCCCTCTCCTCCTTTTCTAATCATCTACCACATTGTTCACATTTCAAGATACCGCACGACATTCAAGATGATGCTCACATAAAAAATGGGTTGAACTTTGGTCTGAATAATACACTTAAAATAATGTTCTTCAAGTCATGGTGGAATAATTCCAAGAGTCATAGAGTATATTTGAACATTCCATTACTCAATTTATATGCTTTTCATTCCCATTATTTAGACCTACATAATCTTCTGCATCTAAAGGGACCCCTTAATTGTAAGGTATCATGCCACTTTGTCTATCATACCACCCTGGGATAATGTCTCTAATGAGTTCAGAAAGAATCCTAGGAGAGTTTCTTTATTTTGAATATGTTTAGTGTTCAGAAATCATTTATTTTTTTCATTCATGGATACTAATATGTATGTTCTATTTCAAACATATTCAACTGTTGTTTTGTGTCACCATTCCACCCTCCTTGTGTTCCATATTTTGGGAATCTTGATCCACACACCTTATTACACTTTTTTCGAGTGGAATATAATTCCCCTAGTGTTATCCAATTCGTACACAAGATCATATTGGGAAAATAAATTTGTCTATTCGAAGAACCATATCCTCTATCCACAGCCTCTCCCATTCTAAAAACTCTTAGAAGTTTGTCAATAGTATCAGGGCCTGATTATTTGATGATTATATGTCACTCTCATAAAAATGAGAAATCATGTGTTCTATCCTTATTTCTCTACTCGGGTGTGACCCAAATGTGTTTTGGGGTTGATCATTGTTTGTCTCACAAATATGATCGATGTGAGTTAATTAAAACAGAAAAATGAAATATGTCCATGAACGCATGAAAGTTTCAATGAATGAAAATTGGTTGAAATAGTAGTAGGGACACCCACATAATAGATTCTCTCACGAGTCTTGGAAAAATATCTTATATTGCTCAACTCTGGTAATTGAGCACTTCAACTCTGCCAACCTATGGTGAGGGGAATATAATATTTTCAACCTCCTTCTGAGATTTTAATCCTCATGACTAGACACTAGATGAATATTATCATATCTTGTATTTGAACCAACCCATTCACCTAATAGATTGGAAATTTTTGGATTTATCTACATCATTTGGTTCTCATATTCCTATAGTTGAGCCCTCAATATTTTTATGCCCTCTGATGATTTATGAGAAAGGTATAAAGTGCACCCACTTGCTCCTCTAGATTCTGAATCTATTTATTTAGTTCATAAATCTTGTTCATGTTTTCGGAATTCTGGTAGTTCGAGGCTATGTCCATATGTTGGTCCCCCTCTCGCATCTGTCTGGCAAGGTAATCACAGACTAGCATGTGAATACTTCAAATCACCACCCCGTTGATCATGGATTGAACAACTAATTCCACAGGGACCCCATTTGGCCCACTGGTTTAATCTATGGAGTCGTGTCAATGTTTCGTTGGATGAAATTCTATAACCCACTCTAAATAATGTGATTCCCTTCAGCTACATCAGGATTAGAGTCATGCATCTATTTAGGATCTACATGCTCATTCTCTGGAAAACAAATAAATGATTTTAGTACCTTGGTCATCCTCAAGCATACATTTGTATGGGATAGGTTACAGTCCATGATGAAGGAATTTGTCACTGGATTCTTACTCATTATCCTTAAACCAACCAGCCTTGAATTTTTTCCCATCAGTGGAATCAATCATAGTCGGAACCACATTCTCGTCTTGTTCTAGGGATGGGTTAGCCTATATGATTGACTCCTCATGAACATGAGATAACATCAAAATAAATCTCACAGATGATCTAACCTCATCCACTCACTAGACTTGTACTATTCCAAGTTCTACATGGAATAAAACAACTCCAGTCTATCTAAAACAAAAAATGACATGTATGATTCATGTGAATGAAATGAGTTACTGGAGCTGAGCGTTGCCAGGTCAAGCTCTTGAGTCACAGTAGGGACTTCCACAATAGAAGACCCTATAGCACTATGTATTTCAATGATCAAAAAGGGTCCTCCTTTATTAATTTTTTTATATGTTTTATAGAACATTAAAAAATGTTTATTCTGATGATCCATGCAAATATGATTAATTTTAAGTGTTTTGAAATGTTATTTTTCTTTGTGGAGCGTGAATTTTGATGATAAGTTGCATCAGGTGTGCCACATCCCTAGCAGTGAGTTACATAATGGGGATTCTAGAGCATGTTTCCCCATAGATTATGGGGATGAACTAAGGTTTTTATATTTCCATCGCAACCCCCTTGGATGGCCCACAGCTAGGTGTTACAAACATAGGTGCAATCCCCATAGCATGCTCCTCCACATCCATTGGAACATCCTCACCCCTGAATTGGAAGACCCTTGCTAGCCAAAGAGATTATCCTATAGTGGATATATTTTAGTTATTGTATATGAGTAGTGAAATGGAAGGATGAAACATATATATTGTAAAATTACCCCGAGTACTCAGCCGACTCTTCCATAGATTCCATAACCTCACTACATTTTAGGGGATCCCAATGATGGGAATCCATCCCCTAGGATTCCCTAGCATCAGAATCCTCCATTGATTCTTTCTCATTAGTTACCTCCTCGAGCAGCATCTAATCTCGATCCAACAATAGAACAAGCATTACCTTTACCAACATAGGGGTAGTTCATTATGTCTTCACTGAAATTTGTAAACATTTATAGAAGTTAGGTATGCATGTCTTCGATGGAATTTTAACACATCCATGACCTGGAGGTTACCATCATCTAGTTACTCAATTCTCTGAAACTTCAGTTTCTGTCATAAGTCCTATATCGATAGTGACATCTCAAATATCCTCTAGGTGATTCAAATTGGTGGGAAGATAGCATCAAGGGACGTTTGCAGATTATATCTCAAATTTTTTGGGAGACTCTTTTTTTTTTCGTAGGGTCTATTCTAATACCATTCTCCTATATGAGGTGGGGGTATGTACACAACTGGAAACCTCCCAACTGCCGATATTCAAACATGTTCTGAACATGTCTCTTAGGGGAAGCATGTCTGCTCCCCTCACTACTTTGACTCACTACTCCCTAGCTCAACTACATAGTTACATTTCAACAAGTTTTCATTTAGATATGATGCCACCTAGTTATTGGAATATTCAATAGATATAAGAACATAAATATTGGTCAGTGGAAGTAAGATGTTTTCATCGAAGCCTATCATCACAAGCATGCACCATAGTTGGTGAAGGATACATGTGTTTCACTCTTTATAAACCCCCATATATACTATCTTATCCACTCTATAAAGGATATGAAAGTACATAGTGTATGGTCACAATGTTAATGGCTCATTGAATACCTTTCCATTGATCTGGACCACCAAAACTCTACCTCTGATGCTTTATGGGTACTCCCTTTACACCCATGATCTTTCAGGGTTTTAACCATTAGACCAACTAGAGTCATAAATGAGTGGAATTTGAATTTTTTGTGGTTTACAATATGAACCATGATCCCATTCTCATTAAGTGTCATATTACAAACCCCAATAAATTTTACTATAGAATCACATAGATGGTCATTCAAAGGGATGATGGAATTTAGAAATTCATAACCCCTGAGATGCACTAAAATCTAACGATCCAAGAACTGTAATTGACCACATGTACTCCTTGATGTGTTTCACCTCGAAACACATCAAATAACGTTGTATCGTCTAGACATCACAAGAACCCCCTATGTTGACCCTTTTACCATCTACTAGAATGACCATAATCACCAATGATCCAATAAAAATTCCCATCCATTTATCCATCACAAGAAACAACCACCAATTCGAAAAGTGGTAAGGAAAGAAGTGTAGTGAACCAGTAGGGCCCCAACATCCTACCATGATGCACCCATAGTTCTAAAAAAAATTTCCTTGCAAGGGGAACTCATATGATACTTCATTTCTACTATGTGTTTATGATGGACACAATTTATTTTGACCTGTCATTATCACCATCAGGTCCTGCTTGAGGAATAGGTCAAACCACACCTGGAACCGTATGTCCTTTTTGAAAATCGTTGTGAATTTCATCTTATCCTTTACTGCCTCCAAGATATGTTGTGATACGATAAGTGTCTGATTAATTTTCTTCTAGGTATTCTCTTGTGGGAGAAATTCATCATATTGAAATTACTCCAATAGAATTCTACTAATATATTGAATGTATCTATGATTGATGTCAACTTATCAGTGATGGAGGTGGCTTGTGTTCATATCTTGCGACCATCATCTAAGGATCTCAATAACAATAACATCTTGGTAGAAAAACTCAGATTGTGATATCCGTACAACTTTTTATGGTCTAATGTTGTGAAACTCTACCCCGTACTCTTATCAACTGTTGTGCACCTAGTACCCCCACTCCCATGTACTGGTGAAGTTTTCGTCAAACTTAATGTCTCAATTTATCTTTTAGAACTTACTCTTATCTCTCATGATACATTGGGAAGTAATGGAATAATGGGTTGGGAATTATTATTCCTCTAGATGATCCACTATGATCATAATGGTCCTCCAATTCCGTGCATAAATAATGATGTACCTATGATCTTAGGAAGCATTACTGTGAATAGTGATATTCCAGCATTGGATGTCATCTTAACATGTGATCCACAAAAGTGGTGACTCAACCATGCCGACTGAAATGGCCACTTCATATTTTTTCCTAATGTTCCATAAGGGATGACAGTAACTCAGAGGATAATCCATATTCCATTACATCAACATTCCTATAATCATATAGTTTTACGATAAAACCCTCCTCAGTTGAACAACCTAAGAGTTCCCAGTTATTTTAGCTCTATGAGTGATGAAAACATTTTATTATGAGTAATATCCGGATTTTTTTCCATTTTGAATGTATCTAAAATATACAAGTATGAATCGAGTATGATTTTTGGTTTGGAATGCAGGAAGTGATACTACATGTAGGATCAGATAGTGGATTCACAAAATGTAGGCATTTTAAAAAAGTCCAAAACATAAAAGAAGAAAAATATTCTGGAAAAAAGTGGCCAAAGATCAATTTTCAACATAGTATGATTGATCATATATATGAGATAGTATATTTCTTATGACACAGAAGGTCAAGATGAAATAAATAGGGCACTCTACTTACATATAGGCATGGACCTAGTATTATTCACATCCCTAATAGGATTTTTTCACCCATGGATGAGTTTTTCATGAACTTATCAGAAAAAATCCTTATCTTCAGTATTTTGATTGGGACCTAATATTTTGGTCCCCTTTCATGTCATATTCCAAGGGGGTATTTGTTGGTGGTGAATGTTTCATAAATCTATAAATTTTCAACTTTGGGTAAACTGAAGACACCACCAAACACAAAGAAATATTTTTCAAATTCCAAAGAAGGTGTGCATAATTGTTGAGGTGTGCAAGCACAATCAAAATAGGTATGTAAGGATCTTGTGTTCCCAATTTGATGTATATTATTATTATTCCATGTATGAAACTAAAATGGATATAGAAGGTGACAAAAAGAGGGAATAATACGTTCAATTCAAAAAGTCTCATAGAAAACTCTTGTGCACCCTATGCGACATCAACCAAAATATTGTGTGCTAATCTATCATAGAAACAGAAAAGAGTGATAAAATGGGCCTCTTACACCATAGAAATCATTCATTCCATCACTGAAGGATTTGACTATATATTTAAGGCCTCCCCCTAGTCCAGGGTGATCCCCTAGAAGACAAACCACCACTCTCTGGTACGTAAGAATGGTTATCTCTGACATCGCAAAACAATAGAAACCTCAAGGTAGAGATATTTCATGGTAGGTTTCCTATGGGTCCTCCGATTAGTGGGATCACTATTGTTTCATCCATTAACAACCGCTTTCTTCCAAAATCAGGTGTGCATAATGGATCCTACTACATGAAACATCGAACTTGTGTGAAATACTACAATGTTGTGTGAAAACATGGCCTTTCATACATACACCATTTCTTTTACAAACACTCTATTTTAATTCACATGGATTTCATTTATGTAACATTTACTTTTCTGAGAATTCCTTATGCAAAAGACACATTCCTTTCGCACACCTCTTGTGTGAACTCCTCTAATATTTCGTGAAAAAATTTCATGGTCCTTGAAGTGGAATCCCATATGCCCATATTGTATGCATTTTCATACCTTTTTCTTTTTATCATACTTATGTTAATGCCTTTTTATTTCTATAATAGTCATTTTAACATAGACTTCGTGATTGACCACACTTACACACTATTACTCACTAGATTTGATGGTACAACTCCCCACCTAGAGGTGTGTGAACTGTATTTATATAAGTCCAAGGTGTAAGGAATGAATCCCCCACATCCATGTTTCATGTCATTAAACTTCCTAGAACTAATGTCTTCATAAAATGAAATTATACTGGTGTCTTAGCTCATGCAATGAAAACATGATTCCCCATGTAGGATCGTCATTGGATGCAACCTCCTCAAACCATGAGGTACATGACCACTCTCATGAGTAGCTTCCATTCATAATCCCCAATCACAATGAATAAGATCCTCCTATCATGAAATGGGATCATCCTCAAGAATAATATGTGTGTAAGCCCCCCCCCCACCAACTTTTATTAGAACATATTTTGTGACACAAGCATCAGGTCTACTACTTCCTCTTGTTTCTCACATAGGGCATTACTCACATGGTCTTAGCGGTTAGTAGCGGCTAGGACACTTAGTTTCCATCTACCAATCGTTATCCTCTTAATTGTAAGTCATGAAAAATATCCAAGGTCCACCATCCAAGGGGAATCCATCCCAGACTAAGACCCAACCATGCCCCCCTATGTGGGAATATTCCATGTGTAATCCATATCTAGATGTTCCTTCTTTATAGGTGTAAGACCCAATGCCCCATTCTGAACTATGTGGGATTTAATTCTCAAATTACTGGGTTATATAAAAAGACTCCCTAATGTCCAAAACCAACATTAAATTCATTCCATCCATTATATACATTTCATTCTCTCAATCCGCATCCAAAATAATTTTTATGTGGTCCACTACATCCCAGAAAGATTATGTCACCCACTCGTGCCACTACTATACGTAATTCCTACCCACATAATCATTATTAATAAAATTACATAGGATTATTCCATGTTTATTCTCCCACACATTCCCACAAAGATAAATCCTCCTGTTAATATAATATTTCATGTGTAATCCCTACACCATCCTTCTAGACTTCCCCTTTTATGGGGTGATCAACCTTACCACACGCCGTTAAATTACATGGGTCGGACTTGTCACACGACCTTATAAGATAGCTTTGAACTGCATTGTTTTTTGTCTCTACCATATTAGCAGGGAACGTTGTACACCTCTTAGAGGTTCATTACCAACAAATGGTAAACCATGGGGCCTCCATCTAAGGGGTACACCTCCTTGATCCACCTTCAAGTGTGTCCAAATCAACCTTCATGGTGTGAAATATTCGCATTATGGGAAACATATCCCTAGATTTGCCTCCCCATGGTGTTTTAATCCATCCATTGGAATGTTTTTCTAGTACACCCTCATATGGGTTCCACTCAATGATCAACCTCTATGGTGTGTTCTGATCAATCCAGATTGTCTCCATACGACATTAAACTCACAACCTATCCCATATTGCTACCTAAATCTAAACATGGGATGATTGAGGTGAAATCATTGAATGATATGCACTTATGAAATTAGCTACCTCATGTCAAACATAGTATTCCATAGGATAATGACTTAGAAGATATTCCTTTAGCCTCATATACCTCATGATTGAAATGTGATTCCTTGAGATACGTTCCTGAGATGCCTCCATAAGGTTCCCTATTATGTGGAAGAATAAAGGTGAGCATTGGTATTTGAATCTAGACATGTCAGTGAAGCCCAATTTGACTACTATCCTAATATATGGTTTCTTCCTTTTCAAGACCCTTCAAAATATATAGATAGAAGAAACATAATTTACTAGCATCAACAACGATATGACACCAAGAATGATTTTACTAAATAGGAATTACCTCTATGATGGATACTTGAATTATGAAATAAGTTCAAGGATGAGACTAAGGAAAGAGAATCTGATATCCCATCATCTGATTTTGGTCAAGGAGAAAACATATCTGATAAAATTGATAAAAGATTCTCCCCTTTGAAAAGAGGGAATACAGGGTAAGAACCACACCAACGCACATTATCGCACATGTGGGTGCCCCAAAAAAGTCCTATAAAAAGTTATTCATTCAGATCTATCATAAATAAAAGGTTACTCGATCATTAAGGGAATTATTCTGAATTCAAATTACATTGATATATATTTATTATTATGAACCAGTTAACTTCTTTGTTGTGTATATAATTCCACTATGAAATGTAATATTGTGAATACTTCATTAATCATGGAATTTTATGTTTTAATTTGAATCATTTTATATAATAGGGTTTTATTTGAAAACTACCAACTGATAAGAGTTACTGTGAAATATCACATTTATTTGGGATTTATTACGTTATCTTAAAACAATCAATTTATTGTAATCATTATTCTTTAGACATTAATTTTTTTATTAAATATCTATATTTTTTTGAAATGGATATTATTATTTCCTAAATCATATTCCATTATTACATTTGGCATTTAGCTTGAATTTTATTTGATTAATTTTTTAAATATTTAATAATTTATATCTTTTATTCAATATATATATTTTAAGATAAGGTAGAAAGTTTATTAATCTAACGGATTATTTGATATATGAGGAATGTGTTGGACTGATTTAAATAGGTGGGTCCTAGTTATAGATTTCCCCTTCATTTATCGGTAGTCTCGTGAGAAGAATTAGTTTTCCGAATCAAAGTACTTTAATCAATATTGATACTAGATCATGATATTTTAGTGGTTCATGTTCCAGATACGTGATGTCTAATATTTATGAAATAAATTCAATCAGTATTCATTTATTATTATCTAGGGGATTTTAACTATGATAAATTCTATGGATGTATTTTATTTTCAACATATTGACTGAATGGAATGTAATTTTCAATTAGCAACCTTACCATATTATTTATGACTTATTCAGTTATTTAAACTTGATGTGTGTTCAGTTATTTACCGTGTAATATTGATTATTGATTATTTATTAATGATATATTCCACTATACTTAACCCTTACTGCAAAATTTATCTCACAATTATTTTGTTCCATTTCCTAGGAATCAAATAGGTTTTCTATATGAAATTTGAAATAATATTCTAGAGGGATTAAATTTATCCTCTAAAAAAACATATATTATTTTTTATATTCAATTTTAATATGAGATTCATGTTTGTATCTATTTTACCAAGACTAATAAACATTTAATTCATTTGGAACTTTATTTTGTTGTATCTTTTTAATTTAATGGTAGTAGACACCAGGTTTAAGATTCTCGGGTCTGGGGCACTATAGTAGTTATCATAAAAGGTTATGTAGAACATTTGAAACTAGATTTAGGAAAACATAGATTATGGAACATAACCCTAAGATACAATTTGAGGATAAATATGTAAAAACAACCCAAATAAACAAGGTATGTGATTTTAATATTAGATATTAATAATATTTTCAATTTATGATAAGTATTTTACTATATTTGGGATTTAACATTATACTATATAATGTTATGATCTAATCTAGTGTATTTTGTTTTTTAAAATAGAATCTAGAAAGAAGAATTGTACTGATACTCATGGAAAGAATTGAAGTTTCACTTTTGAGAATGCTGATATAAATGGTATTGGAACTGAGGAAGTTATGAATATATTAGGGGCACATAACTAGGATTTGACAAATAACCTTGCTCAGATTGGTCATGTTATTCCAAAATGAGATTATCCAAAACCTGACTAGTTTATGTGATAGGGGCCCCCATAATTTAGTGGGACTACTGATCTAATGGTATCAAAGAAATTGATTAAGTATTTGGATAATATATTAATGTATATAGTATATGGGGAAATGTAAAAAGTTACAATTGTATTTTTTTTTCGTAATGGAATACTGATGAATGGTGATCATTGGTATAGAATACAAGGTATTTAGTGGAAATAGAACTTAGGGAATGTAAATATATAATAGGAGAAATTATTTTTAAAACATTTCCCTCGTGAGGAAAAAACTGAGTTGAAGGTAAATTTCATTAGATTAAATAAAACTAAGGAATGAAGTGTTGTGGAGTATAAAGCTACCATTAAAAGTTTATAAAGGTATGGTACATATTTCATATGCAACCCAAAATTCACGATAGACCATTTCCTTGAGGGGATTAAGACAATTATTTATAGGGCACAAGTACCATGAACTTTTTCTTCATACGGTGAAATAGATTAATATTTTATAAAGACAAAGAATGAATTCTATAGGTCATATGGAATCTATGGGAAGTAAGAGAATAAGAGGATGGTATAGAAAAGGAAGGATAAAGGGAATAAAGGAACGTAAGATTTTCATACTCGTGATAAATGTTGAAATAAACACCCTAGTACATGATTTAAGGGAATTAGTGTTTTTTATAAGTGTATAGATGAGGGTCACCGTGATAAATAATAAAAATCAATGAGTAAAAAACCTAATATTAAGTGTTATAAATGAATGTTTTTGGGAAACTGTTAAGATGAATTCTGTTTGTGTCCAGAGAACACTCCTTAAAATAACATAAGAGATCAAGGTTGAGATTATGTTTTTGATATATGTGATGTAGAATGATTAACATTCTTCTATATTTGAACACATAAATAATGTGGTGAATGTAAATTATGAATGACATCCCAGTAATATGTGTTATGGAATATTTTAGGATTGTATTTTAGTACTGTTTTTGAATAATTTTAAAGTATTTGTTAAATTGTATCGATGGCCAGTAAAGGTGATTCTGTGGAATGTTTAACTTCTTCGAAAACACTTGATTAAGAATTATTAATTTGTTACTGATATTGAGATAATTATCTTTGGTTAAATATATGATTTTTTGGGTAATATAAATTAGGTAATACTAACTACCTTGCATCTAATTCTACTATTTGGATGATAATATTTTGAAGTTCCATAATGTTAACCATTTGTGAAGTTGTTTATGTTTAAAATTTTATGAGGCTTTATAGGTTAATATTTTACTTCACCATATGATGAAAAATTTAATAATAAATTAAATATAAATAGCTTAAGGCACAATTTAAAGATAATAATTTTTGTATAGAAACATATATTTACTCATATTCTTAAATAATGAAATTATTTTTAAGAAATAGGGAAAGGGTCTTGAATTTTTTTTTTCTTTTTATCAACATTTTTTATGATATAAATGAATGTTTTGTCACCTTAGGATTATGAATTTGTGGAAAAAATTTCCCAAAATATGTTCCCTATCACCTACGGTTATAACTTGATATTTGTATTTCTCTTTTATGTCCTTGTTTTCACGAATTCTCTTCTATTCAAGAGCCCAGTTTTGAGGTTACATTCATATTTCTTTTCCCTCTTATTAATAACATGTGTTATTAACCATATTTATGACATGATTTTTTCAATAGTATTTTTTTTAAAATATCAAATACACTATTACCAAGATCATGATTCAATTGTGAGTACATAATATATTTATGGTTGGGAGAATGTAACACCCTAAGACTATATAATATATTTTTTGGATATAAAATTATTTTTTTTGCTAGTTTGATTTATAAAAAACACCAATCTAAGATTATTCTACTCAAAAAAATAAAATTATATTAATATACTCATAACACTATGTTGACTTGTGTTACAATAATACTGAGTTCTTTGATAGTTTTTATTACATAGAAGACCAGGTTTTACCAACCTAAAATATACAATTAATATTATTAGTTAATATGATGGTTATAAGCATTCCACTATAAAGGAATGTATGAAAAGGATTACATAAATTTTGAATTTTTTTTACATGTGTTAATATAGGTATTTTGTGACCAAATAATTATAAATTAATATAGAAACCAGTTGAATAAAAAGGAAATGTTTTTATAAAAAACTATTTTTATGCACCCAAAGGAATTTTTTCTTAATAAATAATATTAATTTATTTAAATTAATGATATTAATTATATATGTTTATATTATATTCATCAAATTATTTTTTTACATCCAAAAAATAGTTTTGGTAGGCATGTGATAAGAAAAATCTAATTTTATGCAAAACAAGCTATATTTTCTAAAGACAGTTTAACGCATTTTAATGATGCACCTATTTGAAAATAAAATTTGGAACTTTTATAAATTTTATATGATAATATTATTTCAAAAAAATTATTATTTTCAAAATTAACATATGGTGAACATTTTAATTTTTCTCTAAAGGATCATTTTTTGAAGAATAGTGAAAAATACAAAATTTTAATTTAAGATTAAATTTATATCTAAATAATTCACTGTGTTAAATTATTTTTTAATGTGATTTTAAAGATTTATTATATAAATTTTAAATATATTAATAAAATTTAGGTCATTGGGATCAATTTTATGATCAATTTTGACATAAAAACATTTCAAACTTTTGAACATTTTCACTTTAAAAACCCGCTTTCACATCCCGTTTCTAGAATTAATTTTAAAATAATTTCAAAAACTTTTGTGATTTTAATTTGGAAACATAGATTAAATGTTGGGTATAAGATTAATTTATAATTTATCTTATTTTTATCTTATTTTTAACCAAAACTATTCATGAAAAAACTAAAATAAATTACAATTATTAAGGTAAAAACATGTATACATAGTGGTTAAACATAGAGTATAAGGAGTAAAAATGAACCTAAACATGTGGAACACCCATTTTATGGATATATATAGTCTTTAAAACTTAATTTACAAAATTTATTGTGTTAAGGAAGCTTATTGTTACTTAAAAACATCAGTATATCATAATCCATTTCAAAAATACAAAGTGTTTCCTCTCCCCCACTTATAAATGGGCACATACCCCCATCACTTCTTAAAACCCCTCATTATAATTGGATCATAAACACCATAACAAAATAATCTAAAAACATACCTACCCTCATTCTATAATACTCACTTTTTTCATAAAGTTAACCAATGAAGTATTGTTTTATAAACCAAAAGTAGTTACCCGGAAAAGAGGTAACATTCTTCAACGAATTCATTTGTTTTATTCTTTTATCCACCACTTACATTATTCTTATATAATGATTATAGTTTAACCATAAAAAGTGAAATATATTTATATATTCTTCTGTTATGGGTATTACTTACACTCTCACACACATCCATCAATGGAGATATGCAGTAAATCGTTCGTGTGTATAGAGGACTACTGCCTCACGAACCGATTTCGTTTATTCTACCCTAAACACCATTAATGGTTGGATATAAATATAAATTTATTGTTTATATATGAAATATATGATATTTATAATGAATTTATTCCTATATAATAATTTCATAACACATACATTCATTCTTTCCATTTTTTGGGAAAACGATAACATCTTCTGTGGACGTGTAGACTACCGTTTCCTCAAAGGGATGTGATACATTCATGATTTACATGTAATGTATTAATGATTTAATTGATAAAACAATTATTATATATGACATAAATATGATATTGGGATTATAATATAACTATATATATATATATTATTTACTTTTCATTCTATTAATATGGTAGGAAATTGGAACCAACATTCATACGTACGTATGACCTACCGTCTCCATGAATGGTGTATTTAGTTTCCTATCTCCAAACATTATGTATTTATATTAATAAATAAATATATATAACAAATATATATAATATTTAGATCATGTTTTAAATTCTGTAGATGATTAAATCATGATTTTTAAATAGGGAAAAAATAAAATGTGAAAACATACTCGTAATACAAGGCAATCAACTCCAGAAATGTTAAAAATAATGAATGATTACTAAAAAATAGGTTAAAAGATTTTATAATGATATTATATATGATATAATAAATATAAATATGGTTATAGTATAAGTTATTAACATTATTAGAACCATTTTATCATAGGGTAATGTTTATTCCACAAAATGGGTGTGCAAGGTAAGGGATTTTCATCTCACTTTTTACACATGCGAGATAAGTGTCGTATTCTCCACTTACATATTTTATATAGTGTATCTAATTCCAGTTTTATATATTATCTCATGAATTATTATATCTTTATGGTATTTAAATGTTTCATTTAATGGTTATTACTAATGTGGGTTTTTGATTCTAGTGTTACCCTTGTTGTTAGTGGATTTATAGTCTCACTTTTATTTCATTGAGACTTATGCCATATTCACCCCTAGTTTATTTTGTATGTATTATATACATCCCTATGAAATTTTATATCTTGATTTTATTTTATTTCATGATATTCTGATTTTCAATTAATTATATTCATTCATAGATCTCATGATTCAAAAGATACTGGAGTTATAAGGGATTTCATTTCAATTCACATTCCATGGAGTATTTTTTGTTTTTATGAAACAATTAACATTTATGTTTTGTATATAAATCCCCTTTGACCTGTAATATAAGGAATAATTTATTATTACTGGTATTTAATATTTTAATTTTAATCATTTCTTCCAAGGATATTTTATTTTATAATTACCAAGTGATAAAAGTTATTGTGAATTATAACTTTATTTTTTGGTTGTTAACCTTATATTGAAATAATCACATTAATGTAATAATTTTTTATCTAAATTAAATTTCTATTTAATATCTATATTCTCATCTGGTGGATATGATTATTTCTTAAACCATATTAAATTTTTATATATAGTGTTTACCTTGAAATTTAATTGATTAATTTTAGAAATATTGATAAATCTATATCTTTTATTCAATATGGATATTTAATGTTAGGGAACGTTATTTTTTAATCAATTATATTATTTGATACATGAGTAATGATCTTGATCCGAAGTCATGACTGGGGATCAGTTATAGGTAGTTCATCGATGCATCAATAGTATCATGAGATGAATCAGTTGGCCAAATCATAGTAGTTTAAACTAAATTTAGAATATATATTAATGGTTTATTGGTTCATCTACGAAAAAAGGACACAGAAAAATTAATCATTTCATTCATTTAGTATTCAGTTATTATTATGGAGATAATTTTCACTAAGAAAAAATATATAGATGGATTACATTTTCAGTCTATTGATTAAATGTAATGTTTTTATTAGTTATCTCCCCTGCCATATTCTTTATTCTATATTCTGTTATTTAAATGAAATGTGTGTCTAGTTATTTCTCTTTTCATATTTATTATTCACAATTGATTGGTGATATATTCTATTTTACTAAACCGTTTCTGATAATTTGGCATCACCTTTATTTTGTTTCTATTAGCCAAGAATCCATGAGGTTATCTATGATAGATATTCAATAATATGCTAGAGGGAATAAAAATATCCTCAAATTGAAAAAAAAATTGTTTTAATTTATTTATTAATTTTTTACAAGACCCATGTATGTATATTGTTTTCCATGACTACTATATTATTTGTTCATATTGGTCTTCATTTTCTCATATATATTATAAGGTAACCTTAGTAGGAACTAGTTCTGAGATTCTAGGGTTGGGGGTGCTACAATTGGTATTAGAGAAAGTTTAGTAGAAACATTTTAAACAAGATTTATACAACACATATTATGGAACATAACCCTATGATATGCTTAGAAGATATGTATAGAAGAACATCCCAAAGAAACTATGTTTATGATTTTGATATTAAATAAGCATAATGTTTTGAATTTATGATATATACTTCATTATATTTGTGATTAAACTATATGTTATATAATTTTATGGTCTAACATATTATATTACAATATTTATAAATGGATCCTATAAGGAAGAAGGATATAAATACTCAAGGAAAATATAGAGGTTACCCTACTAAAAAATCTTAAATATCTGGTACTAGAACTATGAATGTTTAGGATATATTATGGAAGCCTAATCAGGTTATGGAAAATAACCTTTCCCAATTGGAGAAACCTGTTCCATAGTGATATTCTCTGATTATGGATTTCTATATGTGATATAGGCCCCAGTTATATAGTAGGAATATTAATCCAATGCTATATGAGAAACATATTAATTATTTCAAGAATATATTTTTGGAATTAAGATGTGGTGAGAAAGAAAAGGTTACACTTTCAGTTTGTTATCTCCATGGTGATTCTGATCGATGGTGGTTGTTGATCCAAAATACTACAGAGGAAGAGGAAATAGAACCCATGAAATGTAAATATTTTAAGGATATATTATTTGAACTATATTTCCCTCACAATAAACAAAATGAGTTGAATTTAAGGGTATATAGTTTAAAGAAAATGGTGGAATAAAGTTTTGTTGAGTATGCAGCTATCATTATAAGATTATAATGGTATTCTATAAATTTCATAAGTAATACAAAATGCATGATCAACCAATTTATTGAAGGGATTATGTTATGTATCTGAAGAAAGATGTGTTTTGAAAATATTCTTCATACAATGTAATAGTATTTTGTGATATCAAGGAATAGAAATAAAACTAAAAGTCTTATGGATTATGAGGGAAGAAATAGAATAAGTGGATAGTGGAAAAAAATATGGATATATGGAAGAAGGGGAAGAATGATTTTTTCACATGTTATAAATGGGGTATGAACACTCGGGTACTTGTTTGAATGGAATGGTAGTTTTTATAAGTGTGTAAATAAGGGTCCCCATGTAAAAAAATGAAAAGTATTGAATAAAAATGATATTATTCAGTGTTACAATTTATAGGATATGTGGAACTATGAAAATGACTAATGAATAACCAATAGAATATACCTTATAATAATATGAGGGATCAGGGTCAGGATTGTGTTATTGATATAGAAGAGGTATAATGATTAATTTTCATTTTTATTCTTACACATAAATAATGTTATAAAAGTACTTTATCAATGATATCAAGGTTATGTGTATAAATGAATATTGTATGGTTGTACTGCAATACATTTTCATTAAAAATATGAAAGCATATGTTAAATTCTACAGATTACTAAGAAATGTTATTATATGAAAATTTAAACATCTAGTAAAACATAAAAAAGAGAATTATAAATACGGTACTAATATTGATATAATGATGTTCTGATAAAGGGGTGGTTAATTTGGAGAAAGTAAATTGGAATCTACTAACTAACATGGAATTAATTCAAATCTTTTAGATCATAATATTGGAAGGTCCATATGGTTAACCATTTATGAAATGGTTTATATTTATCATTGAATGAGGTTTTAGAGGTTAATGATTTACTTCAACAAATGATGAAAAATGTTCTAATAAATTATGTTGAAAGGGGTCAAGGAACAACCAATGGATAAGGCTCTCTTTATGGAAATGTATATTGTTTTTAAATTCATTGAATATGAAGTAATTCCTAAACTATAGGAAAAGGGTCGTAAAACATATTTTTCATATTATCATCATTTTTTATGACATCAATGACATTTTCACACCTATAGTTTATGGTATTTTGGTAAAGAAAATTCTCATGGACATGTTCAACATCACCTCCATCATAACTCAATAGTTATATTTATCTTATATATCTATGTTTTCATTAATGTTTTTCTAATTGAAAGTGTAGTTTTGTGCTGACCATCAAATTTCCCATTCCCTATTATTAATAAGACATGTTATTAACACTATTTCATTTGTGGGTTTTTCAATATTATTATATTTTAAAATATCAGTTCCTCAATTTCTGAGATCAAATTTTAATTGTGCGGACACATTTTATTTAAGGTTGGGAGAATGTAACACCCCAAGACATTAAAATATTTTCCTTTTAAAATAAATTTTAATTTTTTTTTCTAGATTTATTTATATATAGAAAAATATATGACTACACTACACCCAAAATTGATATTATCTTGAGGAACATTCAATACTAATTTATCTTTTGTTACACACAATGCTGAGTTCCTTTGAGAGTTTACATTACATGCTTGACCGAGTTTTACCAAATTACAATATACTGTTAATATTATTCTTTAATATGATAGATATGAACTATACATTATTATGAAATGTAATAAACGAAGTAATTTTTTTTGGATTTTTTTTAAATATGTTCATATAATTATTTAGTGTAAAATTAATTATAAATTAATATATAATCTTGAATATAAAGAATTTTTTTATAATTTTTTTTTAATGCACCCAAAGTTATTTTCGTAATAAATAAAATTAGTTAATATTAATTTGTTATATTAATTGAAAATATTAATTATATATTTAAACAATTATTTTTTACATTTATCTAATTTGATTGGTAGGCATAAGATATAAAAAAATCCAATGTTATGCAAAAAAAGCTATATTTTCGTAAAGGTATTTTTGCCGCCTTTTAATGAGTACCTATTTTAAAACAAAATTTTTGAATTTTTTTTAAATTTTAAATGAAAAAATTAATGTTTTTTTACATTATTAATGTCAAATTATCATATGGTAATGTTATGGTATTTTTCTGTGAATTTTCATTTTTTGGTGAATGGTGAAAAATGCAAAATTTTAATAAAAAAGTGACATTTCTTTTAAAATATATATACTAGTAAATTATATGTTTAACTATTTATAATGTAATATTATATAAATTTTACATATAATAAAACAATATTGGTCATTGGGATAAATTTTATATTTATTTCAGTCATAAAAAAATTTCAATCTTTTAAGCATTTTGACTAAAAAACCCCCGCTTTCTTGTCCCATGTGTGGGATTAATTTTAAATTAATATATTGAACTTTTGTTATTGGACATTGTAAAAATGGATTCTATATTTAAAATAATTATTATTTATATTTTATATTATTCTTAAATTATTCTTTTACCAAAAATATTAGTGAAATAATTTAAAATTAATTATAACGATTATAGTAAAAATAAATTTACATAGTTGTTAAACATAGAGTATAAGGTGTCAAAATGACACTAAAATTATTAAAAACCCATTGTATTTCCAAATATAGACCATAAAAATTCATTTATTAAATTTATTATGTAGTATAATCCACCTAGTTGTTAAAAACATTGGGATCACTCAATTCATTCCAGAAATGCCAAGTGTGTCATCTCCCCCACTTATAAAAGGGAACTCACCCAATCAACTATTTATACCTAAAAATCCCATTTTAACATCAAATACCTACACAAATAAAATCCCAAAATTTATAACCTCATCCTAGATACCTCACATTGTATATAAATCAATCCATGTAAGTCTTTTAGTATAAACCAATTAGAGTTAACCAAAAAGAGGTAATGTTCATCAATGAAAACTTTTATTTTATTTTATTATCCACCACATAAATAATTCTTATATCATGATTATACAATTACCTAAGTATCTTAAATAATGATATTATATTATTTTATGGGTATTACTTATACTCCCTAACACTTCCATCAAATGCGAGACAGAATCATCATTCGTTTGTACTATGGACCACCGCCTCACGAACCAATGTTATTCATTCTTATGTTACAACCATTCAAGGATAGAAATGATGATGTATTTATATTATATAAATGATATTTTTAGTATTTTTAATTTATTTATAATTATTTAATTATTTTATTACAAATTACTTCTTTCTATTTTTTGGGGAATACGATAACAATGTTTGTGGTTGTGTGGACTTCATCCTCCTCAAAGCGATGTGATATATTCACACTTCACTTAGAATGTGTTATTGATGGGTTAAATAAACATATGTGACATATATGAAATTAATATGAAACTAAAATTATAATATATATATATATATATCATTTAATTTCCATTATTTTAATATGACCAGAAACTGGAAACAACTTTCATTCTTATGTAGGACCTACCATCTCCATGAATAGTGTCTTTAATTTTCTATCTCCAAAACTTATGGATTACAATAAATACATATATACAGAATATATAAAATATATAAATCATTTTTTACATTCCATATATGATTAAATTCATGTCTACTTAATATAATTAAAAAATAATGGTCAAAACATACTCAAAATACAAGGCAATTAACACTCGAAATTATGAAAATAATTAAATATTTCCAACAAACAGGTGGAATGTTTTTATAAAGGTGTTATATATGAAATAATAAAAACAAATATGGCTATATTATATATTAATAACATTATTTATACCAATATATATGAGATTAATTGGTGTTCCACCAAAAGAGAGCATAAGGTAAGGGATTTTCATCTAAATTTTTACGTATATGATATAGTTTTCGTATTCATCACATCCTTATTTTATATGTTCTATATAATAAATTTTTGATAAATTATGTCCTGAATTATCTAATATTTACGGTATTGAAAATTTTCATTTGATTATTATTAATTTGGGGGTTTCTGATTCAGATGCTACCACAGTTGTAACGGGATTTCTTGTCTCCCTCTTATTTCTGTGAGACATAGTTCATATTCACCATTCATTAATTTTGTGTGGTTTATATATATACCTATGAAATTTTATATCATTAATTTAAATGATTTCATGATATTAAGTGTTTCAATTGATCCAACACTTTTATATATTTCATTATTCCAAAGTTACTTGAGTATTAAAGGATTTCGTCTTAATTTTCATTCCATTTAGACTTCTTAGTTATTATAAACCAATTCAATAATATATGGTGTATATATTTTCCATTTTATATTTAATATCATGAATAATTCATTATTTATGGAAATTTTAATTTAAATTTGAATCATTTAATCAATGGTTATTTGATTTGTAAATTCCTTAGTGTTAAAAGTTGTTGTTGAATATCACTTTTTCTGATTGTTAAATTTATCTTAAAACAAAAACATTATTATAATAAATATTCATTTTAACTTAAATTTATATCAAATATACCTATTATTGTTTTGTGGATATGATTATTTCCTAATCTTCCATCCATTTTTTCATACAGTTTCTACCTTGAATGTTATTTGATTAATTTTCTAAATATTGATAAATTAGTATATTTTATTCAATATATATATTTTATAATAAAGAAAATTTTTTATAAATGAAATAGATTATTTGGTATGTGATCAATTCTTGGGATTGTTATACATGTTCGGGAATCATTTATAGATATCCCCCAAGGAATCAATAGTGTCATGATACAAATATGTTGGCTAAATTAGAGTATTTTAAACTATCATTGGAATAGATCTTGATTGTATAGTGGTTCATGACCTAGATAGATGAATCCATATATTTAATCATTTCATTCATTCATTATTTACATCTTATTATCCATTGTATTTTAAATATGATAAAATCTATATATGCATTTAATTTCTAGTATATTGATTAAATGGAATATGTTTTTCAATTATCTACATTGCCAAATAATTTATGAATTATTCAATTATTTAAGTTGGATGTGTGTTCAGTTATTTACCATTTCTTAATGATTTTTCATTATTAATTCAAGATATATTCCACAGTAATTAACCCTTAATTAGAATTTTATTTCACCCTTATTTTTTTTCCATTCCCTAGTAATCCATGTGGTTTTCTATGATAAATATGCAATAATATACTAGAAGGAATAATGATATCCTTTAAAGAAAAAATATATTAATTTTTTTTATTAAATTTTAATACGAGACTCGTGAATTTTACTATTTTACCAATACTGGTAAATTATTCAGTCCTTTGGGACATGATTTTCTTGTATCAATTACAATATAATGGTTGTAGCCTCTAGCTCCAAGATTCTAGGGTCATGGTAATGAAATATATAATTCCCCTTTTCAAATTATATCATTAATACTTCATATACTGTGATATTTTAACTTAAAATTCATTTACATCATTCATTATGGTTATAATTCTAAAAACAATCAAAGGGATAAGGGTGTACATTTCATTCTAATTTTAATCAAGATTATTTATGCATTGATTTCGATTGTTGGATATTGTTTTATCATTTCATAATAAAACCATTAAATTTCATCCTCACGTGGTTATTAATGAAATTTTGAAGTAATAGTATTATCTTTCTCTCTTTTTAACATTAAAATATTTATAAAATATTGTTGATCAGAATGTACTTTATTTGTCACTTTGGTCATAAATTATTTCTTATCAATGTCAATGTTTTCATTAAAGTTTTTTAAATGTTTTAAATATTAATCAACAATTTTTTATATTCATTTTTACCCTTTTTTAATTTTTATAAAATTGTTCAAAAGTAATCTTCTAATTTTTTTCTAAATGAGGTATTTGATGACTATTTATAGAAAATATATGATGAATATATGTTTACACATGTGTGGTATGAGGAGTAATTTCACCATCATGACCATTATTCTATTTGAATATTCTTTTATATTTTACATGTTTATTTTCAATGAAAATTAATTCCATCATATTTTTGGAATTTATGTTTTTCAAAAGTGATTTTCAAAGTTTAAAGGTTATTTTCCTCAAAAATGTTTATAATTTTTATAAAACGTTTTTATATTCTTCAATGAAAAAAAATTAATTTTATAGAATACTTATTAATAATATATATATTTATTATATCTATATATATCATTATCACAATACCTTACTTTGATGGGGTGATAAATTCTATATGATCATTTCCAATATGCCTTCATTATGAAATTTCTTTTAATTAATATGTGATGAAAGATTATGGGACCTATTTTCTTCCCTTGGGTAACCGTTTTATTTATTCCTTATGATTAATTTCTTTATGTGGTACATATATACATGTTTATAAAATTAATGAGATGAGTGTGCCTATAATTTTTTATCCCTCTAAAACATGGGTATTGTTTTAGTATGATGATATTTCATGAATGAGATTAGGGAGTTAACTAAATCCAATATGGGACTCTTTCCGCCATAAGATTTTGTAATTGATGTTAGCCTTCACATATGTTTAATTTATATTTTTATGTTTCTGGAACATTTACTATGATTACATGATATGATGATCCCATGTTATTTATGATATGTTTCCATGTGATTACTCATGTTCTTTCTATTTCATGATATCATGTTTTACCTTTTAGAAACATTTTATGATTTTTTTATCATGGTTATTCCCGTATTATATTATTTAGATATACCCACCTATAATTTCATTCTAAGGTGATCCTATGTATATTTATGATCTAAAATGGATTTTAGGAGATTACTGTAGAGAATAAAATAATTATGACCTCCTTCAGTTTCCTTTTATGTGTTATGAACCTACTATTCTAATGAAACTATGAATTAATGATACTTGTGTTGTATTATCGATATTTGTTTTAAAAATAATGTAATAATATTTTTAAAATTATTGGGTTTCTATTTTTGGTATCATAAGAAATATTTAGTTTACATTTTGAAATTGGGATGAGAAAACATTGTGTGAACCATAAATATTTATAAGGATAATACTATGTATAGAACATTATCTTCGAATAATGGTGATGTATTGAGAGAGTAGTTTTTGACAAGATACATCTCTGTATGTATACTACAAGTGGATGTGGTTTTGGAACAGATGTACCTAGGGGTAATAACTCTGAAAAAGGATATTTGGGATTGAATCGACCATTACCTGGTATTTGAAAACATAACATATCATGCACCTACATTGACACTCCGAAGGGATATTCGTTGGAAATTCCCAAACTATTTAAAATCCATTTTTATTGAGTTCAAAAAATTGTCATGTTTGAAACCATAAAAGATACTGTTACCATGGATAATGTATATTGAAACCTACTGGCCCAAAAGTAAGGAAAAATTATCATTTATAATTTATAATATATTGGTTTATAGGTTTATATTTTTCATGATAATGCATTCTAATATTGTTTATTTTAATCATTTTATTTAATGGTGGTAAATAGGAGAATGAATTATGACAACCAATGCTTGGGTAAATGTAATGATATTCCAAATGGGATGCCTAATCTAATTGCAATGATAGATAAACATATTTTGATCATACCAAATAATAGGTATTGATGTATTATCAACATCTATAACATAGTCAAATATACAAATATATCAAATAAGATAAAGAAAGTGTCTTGTGTATGGTAATGTGCTGAGGATTAATATAAAAAGAAGACCCAATTTCATATATTTCAAACATTTGGGAGGATTCACCACAAAAAATTCATTAAGAGAACATGAAGATGTAATATGGGTGGAATAATAGGGTACACCATATCTAATTGAATAAGAAAAATAAAGAGACTAGTTAACAAGACGTGGGGAAATAATGTTCAACCTAAGGCACCACTAATGGTTCAATTTTATAAATGTGGGGAACATGGTCCTTATCGTAGTCAACTCATTAATCATTTTATTAATTACTAAGGGGATATGGTATAAAAATAATTAAAGTATAATGATTGAAGTATTTATGTTTTATAACTCAAGAATAATTTTGTTGGGGTATTTTTTATCAATGGTATTATGGTTACAAGAATCGTGAAACTTGAGGATTATTTCATTGTAATTGGTCATTACGGATTTGTAAATATAAGAGCAATGGTATTAATGGACTATAAATTTTATTTATTAGTAAGGTTATATTCAATATAAAAACCAATGATTTAGGAAAATATAATATTGGATATATGCTTGATGTTGGGGTAATTATAGATAATTAAAACTTGATATAAAATGAAAGGAATGAGTGGGATTGAAAATATTAGAGGAAAATAAAGGGTGATGTGATTAAAAATAATATTTTTTAACATGTTCACCATATTATATAGAATGTTTTTTGATCAAGGTGAATTATTAATATTATTATCACATATTTGTTTCCATTGTTTTATAAAAGGAAACCTGTATGCCGGGTGAAAACTCATCTTATCATGAAAGGCCATGAAGATTGATCCCACAACAAAAGGAATATAAGTCAAAAACACCAACCACAAGTGTACATTATATATGAGGTAAAATAAAATTCTTTCTAAATAAATATTTCGATGGATAAATGTTATTTATATTTTGGGAATAATATTAGAGTATTAAATAATTTTAAATTTTTATTATTTTGTGGTGATTATTGATATTTACAAATAAAAATTATTGTGTTGATATATAAAAAAATTAGTTTTAACATAAATGATTATTTAAGAAGAATATTATTATGTTTTTTATGATATAACAAGATGTTTCTGATATAACCATTGATGTTAAGGTAATGATTTTTTTAGTATATTCTGGTTATCAGGCTAATTATTTAAGGAATAATTTATGTTAAACCTTTGGTTTTATTATTGAATTTTGGATATTAATATGTTTAGTTTCATTTTGGGAATCATCTTACCTTTTTGTAACCATTTTGGTTTTAAAAAATATATATGGAATAACTTGTTACACTTTTATGAATGTTATGATTTTTTAATAGTTAATAGTAATGATTCAAGCATTGAAAAATTTATTTTAGATATTCATTTTTTATAGTAATAGGAGAAGCCTAAATTTATTGAAGCATAATGAAAGGATGAATTTATTTCTACCAAATATAAAGATATCAAGTGTGTATATTTTCTAGTTATCGGTATATAGATATAAAAATAATCTCTAAACCCTTTAAAAGTATATTGAAACAAATAATTTATCATATTTCCTTCATATATGATAAATAAATGGTGTTTAAATTCATAAAAAATCTTCTTTTTTATGTTAAATTTTTCATGATCATTCACATTCTTATGATCAATGATCTGTACCACTCCCAATAAATATTTAAGCTTGTATTCCATGTTTATATCTTCACATCCCAATAATGTTCTCTTATGTGGAAACCTTGTTTGGTGGTGACTTTCATATTGTACCTTTCTTTTTTTAGTGAAATATTTATTAACACTTTTTTATATGTGGGGTTCCCCATAAATAATTATTAGAATATTAATCCATAGAATTCTAGTATCGTGATATAATTTTGAGAAAACAATTTATTTAAGGGGGTAGAATATTATAGTATAATATTTTAAAAGAGGAACATCATTTTAGACCTTGTAAATGACCTAAAACAACAAAATTTGAAGATAATGTAACACCCTAATATTTTATGATATTTTTATCTTTTTTTAAAAAAATTAATATCTATGATAGGTTGTGGAACATGCAACGTTGAACATAAATGAACTGTAATATAATATTCAATTATAACCCATGTAATAAATTGATGGGTGTGAATATAAATAACTAAATTATGAAAATTAAATTTTTAAACATTTTAAAATAATTTCAATAGTTTTCTATTCATTAAAAATAATATGAGAACCATTTTAGAGAAAAACTAAATGTTTAATAACAAAAATGTATTTTTTTTAAAAGGTAGTAAATTCACGCTTTGTGCACATGATTTGAAAATCCAATTTTCCAATTTTATAATATTAATTTTAAAAAATGAAAAAAATTAATTAAATAATCATGTTTATATTAACTTACAGCGATAATCAGTCATTTTTAGAAAAAATATTAATTTTTTGTTGAATAGTGAAAATAATGATATATATAACATTTGAAATTTTTTTTAATAAATTATGTCTCATTATTAATTTAATTTTATATAAACATAACATAATTTTTTTTAGTTATATTAAAAAATGAATTTTAATCATCTTTATACTATATTTAAGTATAAGTTTATTATTATGATTAAAAACACATTTGTTTGAAAACTATTTTGATGTAAAAAATGTTAGACCATTTTATTTAATTAAAAAAAAACATAATTAAGAATTATTTAAATTAAATATATATATATATATATATGATGATATTAATTTAATTATTATTAATTTTCATATAATTAATATATATTCTTCTTTTCCAAAAAAAATCATTTCATAAAAAACGGTTTTCTCAACATGTCCATGGGTTTAATTTAAATTTAAATTAGGACACATTTATTATTATAATTTTAAAAAATTGAATCGATGTTTTTTATTATCATAATTTATATTATCTAATCATGTCAATTTAAATTTTCACCATAATGAATAGTGAAAATAGAAAATTTTATTTACTTTGACTAAGGTAAAAACTGAACTACTTCGGTAACAAAAAAATACGAGTTAAAAATGAAAAAAATTGTCTTATTATAATTTTATAATGTAATTTTTAAATTATCTATTATAAGGTTTTAAAATGGCCTCTTTTGGTGTCTTTTGGTCTATGAAAAATGTGGTGGTAGTTATTTATTTTAAACAATTCTACGTATATCATCTTCCCCCACTTAAAAAATGCTAACCCATATCATATCCATTACAAACACCCATAACCATTTTCTTGGAGACATATTACCCATATAACTTACTTACTTCCCTTAAATAATCCTATAATACCTGGTTTAATTATAAATTCATCCTAGAAATGATTTGGTGAAATCCTAAAGAATTTGTCTGATGAAAAGGTAACATCCTTCATTGAGCAGTTTATTCTATTTCTTCTTCCACCTACATAAAATATTATTAAACCACGAGGATATGATAAATCTATTTTCATTCATATATTTATATGCTACTATTTTAAATTCATGACCTACACCCATCACCTCCCCATCAAATAGAAAACCAAACTGGTGATCGTGTGTGCGGAGGATTACCGCCTCACGAACCGACTAGATTTATTTTCCATCCCCTCTTCTCATGGACCAATACAATAAGATATTTAATATTTATATATTTAATTTATGATATAATAAAACATAGTAATTATAACATCACATAATTTTTCTTACTATACATTCCGTATAGAATATGATAACGTTGATTGCCTGTATGATAGACTACCACCTCGCGATGTGATGAGAATTAATTAACACAAATTATTTAAATTGAATGTATTAAGGATTAATTTAATGTTTATATATGATAATAACAACATACAACAAAATTTGTGAAATTTATATATCAGGTACTTCTTTACATTACCATCAATGGTAAACGATAACTTAATTCGTGTGTATAATGGACTATCACCTCATGAAGTAATGTGATTTACTTTTTAAATACCTCATCACATAGGTGGTATAAAAAAGTATTTTTAAGGAAATAATATGATATTTATGATATAATTATATTTATTGGGATATAAAATAACACTTACCTTCTTTCCATTTTTATCATCAATAAACAGAAATGTTACTCATGTATATGTATGACCTACCATTTACAAGATTATAACATAGATAATTACTCATTAAAATCCTTTTCGATTGTTTATAAAAGTATAATTTACTTATAAAAATGAAAATTGTCTTATTATTTATATTCTATAAATTATTAATTAGTAATCTCTTTGATTTTATTCAACTCACCAAATTTGTTTTGGACATATGAGCCAAACATCGTCACAATGTCTAACTTGACCATATTTGATTACGTAATTGAAAATATAATAATAAGTAAAATAAAATTAATAATAAAATTTATAATATTCATTAAGAAATAAAATAATTAACATAAGTTATTTATTTATTAAGATAAGAAACACACGTGACGATTAGGGCTAGAGGTAAGGGTTTCATCTCAAAAATTCCTTCATTGAAACACATGTTCTATTATGTGCTACTTTATATTATTTGGTGTATATACTACCTCATTTTATATTATATCATGAGTACTTCATAATTTATGGTATTTTATGTTTTAAAAAATTTCCTTTATTTATCAGGGTTATGATTAAAAAATTACCAATGTGGTAAGGGTTTATATTTCAATCTCATTTTAATCAAGATTTTGATGCTGGAATTCACATTGTGGGAAAATATATGATCATTAACTAATTAAAGCTTTTAATTTTATTCTCTTCTGGTTATTCAGGAACATTACAAGTAATTGTACCATTCCCCTCTCTATGCTACATAAATGTATTGAAAAAAATATTTTTTATGAAAATTTACATTATTTATCTCTAAAGTCAAAAACCTTTTCTCTCTCATGTCCATGTTTTATTTAATGTATTTTTTCAATTGTTTTTTATATTATTATATTAATTTTTGATGTCATTAGTAACCTTTTTTCCTTTTTAAATAATATTTTAAAAGGAATATTCTTTTTATTTTTCTAATGAGGGCATGCTTAACTTTTTCCAAAAATGTAAAAGTAATCATTGTTTTAATGTATTAGGAATGAACATAATATTATACCATATAAACCAATAGTTTTATTAAACATCCATTTACATGTTTCCATGTTTATTTTCAAAGAAAATAATTTCAAAAATAGTTTTTAAATTTTTTACGGGATCTTCAAAGTGGAAAGGTTGTTTTTCAATAATGTTTTTAATATTTTTAAACTATTTCTAATCATCAATGAAAATAATATTTTATGTAATAGAATGATTATAAATATATTATATATATCCCATACATATATACCTTTTTCATTATACCTTATTTTTAATGGTTAATACCATCTATATGCTCATTACTGAAATTCCTTCATTAGGAAATAACCTTTGATTCTGATATGTTGAATGATTATGTAACCAAATTTCCTCCAATGAGTAATTATTATGTTTATGCCGCATGATTTATTTCTATATGTGTCACAAATATGAATGTAAATTATATTAATATTATGGAAAGAACCATAATTATTTATCTCTATAATGCATTGGGTAATATTTTAGTCTCATGAGATGCCATGTTTAGAATTATGGAGTGAACCTAATCCATTATGGGACTCGTTCCACCATGTGAAGTTGTCTTTGATGTTATCCTTATCTTATGCTTATTTCATGTTTTATGTTTCTTACATAGTTACTATTATTCCATGATCTTTTAACACTATGTTATTTACGGTATTCTTCCATGTCATTACTTATGTTCCTTCACTTTCATGATATAAGGATATACCTTTTACTTGTATGATATGCATCCTTATCATGGTTATTTCTTTACTACGATATCAAGACCACCACTTTTTATAATTTTTTCCATCGGTTACCCTATAATGATTTATGAACACAAATGTATTTTAGGAGATCATTATAGATAATAAAATAAGGATAACATGTTTTAGTTTTCATTTATGTATTATGAACATGAAATTCCATAGACACTAGGAATTTATGATCATTGTGTTTATTAGATAATTATGTTTAGAAATCATGTAATAGTATGTGTTAATGGTTTGGGTAACTATATTATCTTCAAGATTCTATATATGGAACCTATTAAAATGAATCGGTTAATTTATGATTTAATAAAAATAATATCTTCGATAAATAAAAATGTTTGCGGATGAGGGATCATATTTGCATGTAAAGGATGAATGTATTTTTTAAGGAAAATTTCCATATTTACTATTTGTTCTTTCTACCTTGTGATATGATTTGGTTGTGAGTATTGTTATGTGATGTTATATGAGACCAAGATGCTAAGCATGGGATGTCTAATGAGATGTATATAGGTATACCTAAGGATACAAAAAATATTGACGTATATGATAGAGAGATACATGGTTATATGTAACTGTGTTTTAGGGATGGAACAAGATATTATATAATTTTTTTAAGATGATATTACCTATTTTTTTCATTATTTAGAGGATAGTATGAAAATTAAACTACTAAATGATCCATGGTCGATTTCCTTGTTTTATCTGTATTCATTTCCCCACTGTTGGAGGAATCTAGATGTGCTTGGTTTCATATATTTGATGGTATCTTATTTTTTTTCTTAGAGTACCTAAAATTATGGAAAGATGAATCATTTTTAATAAATATTTACCTAATGGTGTTGGTATATTTGTAATGAAAAAGTGATGATATTGAGAATAAATGTATATAGATTAGATTATGTTTGGAGGGTATGAAATTCACTTTTAGGACAATAAAGTTCCTCATAATTAATTATAATTTATGTTTTATGATGTGTAATTTTGAATAATTATAATTAATGTATAATTTATTAATTAATAGAAGGTTAAATTCTATAAATTAAGGAAGTAATTTAATGAAACTCCCTGAAATTTTTGTGTGCTTATTGGTTGTATAGTCCCTGGTAGTGGCAGCTAGTTGTTCGAGTGAAGATAGTTGTAGTTGATCCTTGGAAATTTTCATACCTATAGTGTGGTTGTGAGATATATTTTATCATGTTTATTTCATACAGTACCTCAGCCATAATGTAACACCCATTGCACTCTAAGAGGGTGATTCCCCTAACATCATGAGGGGAAGAGGGAAGAATGATTACCCCCTCTAGCTCTACTCTCTTCTCTGTGTTGTATTATATATTGGTATAAATGGGGGTTGTTATCCCCATATATGTGTGTAGATTCATGTAATGTATTTCAGTAATTTCACACACATGTAACTCTATATATTGTATACAGAATGTTATTATAGGTTTGATGTGTATATCTTGTGATTCATCAAGGTACGTTACTTGGTTTATGGGTTGTGACATCTTTAGATATAAAACTTGATGTATGATAAATATCATATGGATAATGGTGGATCCTAGATACTACTAAATTACTGTATTTGGATACATAGATAGGTGATGTGATGATGTGATGCACGTGGTTCGTGTTGTGATACTTAGCCTAGGTGTTTATGTGGTTACTAATTTTTGAGGGAGATGGACTAATATGTGAAACATTAGGGAAGACTAGAAAACTAGTGGGGAAGCGGTAATAGTTTCCCCTTTTTTTCTATAATAATGAATTATTCCTTGTATGCATTACTTGATGAGAGATGTCCCTATTGATTATAAGATCATAGTATAAATTTTAAGGTGATTAGTTGGTTTATATTTTGGTTCACGCGTTATTAGAATGATTTCATTATATTTTATTTTAGAGGAACCAGGGATTATCCTACTATGTAAACTATTATGGTGACCCCACATATATATAAAACGTTTTTCAGGTCAGCAAGAGAAGGTTAGAGATCATGTTGAATATCAATAGCTTGTGGTTTTTTCAAGACCAGTTTGGACGTCACGATCATTGTTGCCTTTATATTTTTATACTTGCAGTATTATTTTATGTAGTGTGAGTATTTTTTGACATCCAATGTATGAACATGGGTTTTATTTTATATATTTTAGCAAGTGTTCACTGTAGTATCTTCCTTGTCTCTCTCTCTTCTACATTTTCTCTTAGAGGGTAATTGTTAGCCCAATTATGCAATATACCCAGAGTGGGGCGTTGAATCGGGGTATGACATATCAAAACTTATTCCCAGTAAAATATTTTATCATTATTAAAAAACACACATCTCCCTAATTCTTATAATAATTTATGAACCAAATTAAAATCATGTATGAGACCCAGAAATTTTACTTGGATCACCCTCAATGGGCTACCTCCAAGTATCATACAATGGCAATGTGATAATGTTCTAAATCCATTAAGTCTCACTGCCAAAATACAATGTTAGAGGTATAACACTGCAATTCACATTGTTACTAACTTTTAAAAGGTTTAGTTTTAGGTCACTAATAACCTGAGGGTCACTCTCAGAGTCTCTTTCCCTGGATAAATAGTGGTGGAAAGGATCACCTTCTTCTTATTCCTTTGATCACCGCTCTTGGACGAGATTCACCCATTGTTTATGGACTTGTAGGTCACATTATTTTCACTAATGAATTCATCCTTAGTTGTAGATGGATGCACTGTTGAAGTTAAACTTTCATCCACTTGATTATTATCACTTTACCACAAATTTTATTGGGTAATATTTTTTCAATACATCTGTGATGCTCACTGCCTCCACAAATCTCCCTTATTTTACACTACTACAATAACCTTTGTGAAGCAACCAACTTTCTTGGAGTCAACTTATTTTATGGAGTTGAACTAGCCTTCGAAAATCTCATAACTTTTGTTCATATTTTAATATTCTGAATGATTTCCATTACATTTTCAATGACCGAAACATTACGTTGGCATTCATATCCTTTGCCATATTTTTCTCCTAAACCAGCATTGCAGACCACATTTGTGAACCACCTTCACATATCTAGAGGCTTATAATTTTCTTTATGTCTATATATTTTTCTGAAGTGGTTGAATCATATTTATAGGAATTTCTTCCGATTCATGAAACATCCAACAACATAAATAATTTTTTTCAATGCTCCATTGTTTCTATTGCGATTCTTTATATCTCGCAATGATCTAGGAAAATTTGTAATTTAGGATGCTCGTCGTTGTCATGAAGATCACTGTCAACTTATTTGAACCTTTTTGAGACCACCTTCATGAATCCCATTCTTCACAAAACTCATTCCTTTTTTATATGTTCATAAGACCATTATGGAAATCCATTTTTAAGTGCCAAATAACCTCCATAATTTAAACCCCAAATTTTTGGCCAACACTTGGATGTGACATCACCTTGTGTACATAATTTTCTATACCACTTCTAAGAAATCCATTCTTTTTTCATGGATCATTTTCAACATACAGTGTCAAAAATATCTCTATATATCCACAAAAAACCTTCAAAACCCACATTAAAAACATTTAACCCAAAAGTGCATCAATGTTACCTTAATGGATTATTTCCAAACAATACCCCCTTTGGGTATGATGACAACTATTCACATTTTGATACATTCTTAATGCTTCATCCAAGTTATCCAAAATTAGATTTGAGTGATTAATATAGAAATCATGTATTTACTCAACACACACTCTAATCCCACAAAATCCATATTCAGCATGAGAAATAAGAGTATTATGAAAAGTTTATTAACAAATCTCTTCATTCCAAACCCACTATTCTTATTTTACCATGAACCATGTCTATTATGAAATATAACATTTGATAGATCACCTTTATCATCATATTATATAAAACTCCCCCAAAATCACAATTTGGGTTCTCATGACTTGGAATTCATATCGATTTAAAAACTTTGCTCTGATATCCATGCTTTAGAATGTTTAAAGATGCCATGCTATGCTTAGATAACTCCCCCTACATAACAACTCCTCCATTTAGCTTATCCCTTTATATGGCTTAATAAATGTTTTTATTTAAATTTCCACAATTTATCATTTTTTTCAATGAAACCTAAGGTTGCTTAATTTTTATATGTAACATGGTAAAAGAAATATATTAGGAAATTAAGGGAAACAAGTCATACCTTTTAGAGAAGGGGTCCCACATCCACACTTTTTCAAGTGCAGGGAGTCAACTAAACTTCCAGAGACATTTATTCCATTCAAATGCTTATTTGGGTATGGACTTTGTAATAATATCTAAAACATATTTTTTTGTAGGCACATACTCAACTTCACATGTCCTATATCAACATTTTCTTTAATAAAATGATACGTGATTTCAATTTTTTTCCCTCAAGTCATAGACTGGATTCTTTCTTATATTTGTAACACTTGAATATTGGGAATGGATTTTGATTGAAGAATGAACTTCAAATCCCATATCATCAAGATAGTGCTTCATCCACAATAATTTTGTGCACTCTTGAGTTGGGGGAATATATTTAGCATCTAAAGTGATTAATGAAATGAATTATTGTTTCTTTATTAGACATGAAATACACAATCCTACAAGATATCATACACCACTTATGATTATTTCATTGATATACACTAAATCCATCATCATTTTATTACCTTCATTGTTTTCATACAGATTGAAATCAAATCTACCTTGATGGAAAACAGTCATCTTCAAAAATTGATCGATCCTTGAATACCGTGCTCTCCATGATTTTTTCAACCCATATAGATCATTTCTCAGATGAAAATTTTTGTGCTCATCCTTATGAATGAGAAAACCATTTGTAAATACAATATAAAACAATTCTATTACTACATATTTCAGAAATGATGACTTTAAATCCATCTAGAAATCATTAAACTTTCATTACAATAATACGGCCAAGAACAGTCTGATTTTCTCTAGCCATACAATAGGTGAAAATGTTTCATGAATGTCGATAACTTCTATCTAAGAGTACCTTTGCACACTATTCATGATTAATTTCCATTCATAACACTATCTTCAATAATATTGTTAATAAAAAACCATTTTGAAATTATTATCTGTTAGTCTTGAAACAATCATTCATATTTGATTGTTCTTAATCTGGTCAAACTATGCATTCATATAATGAAACCAATTAATATATCCATTTGCTTCATCCACACATGTAGGCTATACAAGTAATATGTTTGATTCTTGTTGTAGAGCCTTCATCTTTTTTATCTTCACTGGAGTTGTATGATCACCAATTATGTTCTATCTATTGATTTCAGATATTTTATTTGATCTTTGTGCATAAACCAGATTGTTCTCATGATTTCCATTATCTAAATAATCTTCTAAATACTCTTCTAGAACTATATAATCCCCTAATCTTCTTAGCTCTTCACCACTCTCGTCCCAAGATTAAGACTTTATTTTATTAATCTTATAATCATTCTATATTATAGTTACATCATGGCTTTCACTACCATTCATATCCTCTTGTTAAAGAATTTATTTACATTACCTTTCATCAAGTATCCAAGAAATATCCATTCTTATTCATGTATTTAATCTTCTTCTTTTTCTCCTTATTTGGAATAAAATGCATAATTTTAAAGATTAAAAAAATACTTCAATGATGGTTTCATTATATACCATATCTCATATGTGGTATTCTCTCCTTTCATACATAGTAATTCTCAATTTTATGTATAGACTGATGTAATGACTAACTGATTCCAAAATTTGTCTGGAATATCTTCCAAAATGATCATTTTTATAACTATTTTATTAATAATATTATTTCTTCCCTCAATTAATCCGTTATGGTGTGGTGTTATTACATTTGATACTTGGTACCTTATCCCTTGTATTTTGAGGCAATTATCCACATAGAAATTTTTAAACTCTATTCCATTATCTATTTTGATCTTCCATATTATTGCCCCAACATCTTCTCCACTTCCCTTCAATAATTGTTTATAGAACTAAATACATCATATTTGTGGGAGTTGATTGAAACACATGACATTATTCTAAAATCATCAACGAAGAGAACATAATATCTCCCCCCATAAATTTTTCTTAGCGAAATTGGTCTGAAAACATCAATATGTACAATATCAAGAACTTTTTTTTACTATTTCTCTTTTTTTATATTTATCTCAAATTATCATTCCTTTTTGACAAGAATCACATTTATGGGTACAATTGCATGATAATATAGAGATTTCTCGTGTATCATCATATTTCACAAGATCATCCAAGTACATTTAGATCAAGATATATATATGTTTATTCCATAACATGCTTTCTTTATCATTGTATAAAAAACATGTATCTTCTTTCTCCACTTCCAAGGTAGATATTCAATTTTTACACCTTCCCATTAAAAAATACACCATATTTTCCCTTGATGACACATTATTTCTTGGAAAAGAAAATAGAATGACATGAATCACATAATTGATAGAATATTAGTATGTTGTGACTAATGCCCTCAATAACCACGACATCTGAATTCCTCATGTATTCTCCCCCAATCATTGTTTTTCAAGAGACAATAATTTTTAAACCTTCATCATTACCAAAACATTCAATAGCTTCATATTCATATTTTATTCATTTCACTGGTAACATATTTTCTATCTTATGTTATGTCTATCCACTAGAAATGATCTGGATTCCAATGTGATCGAATGCTTTAAAAGTGATCTTTGGAACCACTGCTTGTTCATCTATTTTCTTTTTGATCCTTGTTCATGACTTCATATTCATCACTGATAGATAATATTGATATTAGTCGACTTATTGTGGACCAACATCATCTTATAGTCTTTCTAATTTATATTTAGTTATTATTACATTTGAATATACATCTAGCTACTTCTTATGAATACATTATGTTTTACTCAGCACATTTCTCTGCATTATTGTTGTGCAATATCTTTCAATGTGTCTGATTCCTCTATACCTAAAACAGTGACTAATAAATGATATCCCTCAATATTGAGTTTTTTATATATTCCAATTTTTGTCTTTTTTTCGTACAAAACCCATAGATATGAAACAAACCATTTGTGAGTGTCACATCTTTCCACAAAAATAGAATATAATATTTCTACATTCCTATGTATCACTACAGCACCACTAGTTTCCCAATAGGTTATTGGAATCTTTTGATTCAACTTCGTAACCAAATCAATCCTCAATCTTGGAGTTTATACTTATATTATGACTTCAACTAATACTTAATCTATATTTGATCAAACCCCATACAAGCCTTATCATTTATATTTGACTATTTATTGTTTTATAAAAGACCACTATGCTCAAGATTCATCTTTTCTATTATTTATATGATATTCTTTCATTATTTCATTTTGAGAGTCCACAATTTTTCATGATCCATAACACTTCATCATATACTGACAAATTCCTCTTCATGTTCTTCAATGTGTTATATTTTTACACATCATGTTTTAGTCAAACAACCAATTTATATTTTATGTTCTTGAATTTTGTGATTGTACTCCAAAACCATATCTGAGATCTCTTGAATTGAAGAGTTATGTTTTTTAATTTCTTTATTCTGACCACAATTATATTCTTTCTACTACTCAATATAATGTTTCGAAACACGAACCACCATGTTGGATTTATTTATTTTTTATCTCCAAACATCTACCACTTCAAGTGAAGGTTCTAATTAAACCTGAAGGTCAAATATTCCATTCAATTCTTCTTGTTCATTGTTTCTTTCTTTCCTTGTCTGGGAATTTCTAACAACCACAACCATGACATCTATATTATGATCCTTATTGTCCTCCAACTCATATTCCTCATATTATTTAGAGTATTCATATTCTTATGAATGTTGAATCTTCATTTGGAAAAAATTTCTCTAAAAGTTTTCTTTCCTCTCATATAAGCTGATGATTTCTTCATGGTAATTTCAAATTCATCTTCTTAATATTATTAAAACATATTGGGGAACCTTGCTGAAATATTTCTAACCTTTCCACATAAAAATCATGCAAGGCATCATTGCACTTTGAAATTTTATTTTCCTCTAAATATTTGTGGAATGGAAGGACATGACTTCATATGTCTCTTCTACTTCTTATCCATATTCTATAGTGAGCTTCTTAATTCCCTTCAATGCAACTTATTTGGAATTCCCCTTTTACACATAATTTTTATCATCATTTCTCATATCATATGAAACAAGAGTACAATGAAAGTTATCCAATGTCATCTCTTTTGGTTCTTTATCTTCCAAAATTGAAACCTTCAGATTAAACTGATTTGTATGTTGTCCAAAGATGTTCTACACAGTCTTTATATAATCAATAATTTCTCTGATACCACACATGTCTTCAAAAACTACATTAACCCAATCAAAGAATACATCAGTAGTCATTAAGTTTCATTATCATATCCTCATACATGTTCCAAAGAACCATTAATTTTTCTCCTTTATATATTTAGTCACCCTCATATATGTTCACTATCCTTTCACACATAGCATCTGATGACTTTCATGACATCATGTTGTTATATATTTCATCTCCTTTGGCTCCCCCTAAAGCATTAATTGCCTAAAAGTTAGAATCAAATTCCATTTGGTAATATTTTAATAAGGCTCAACTATCAATATTGGATGATATTCCACGCATAGATGTTGTAAATAAATCTATTCCTAAAGATTGTATATATTGCAACATCTGATTATTCCATAATTGAAAATTGTTTCTATCGATTGTTGGAATTATTTTGTTATTATCAACCTCAATTTCTTCTACTGATATAGAACCAAATAAATTCATCCTTTGGATATAATACCAATTTTTATCCCAATTAGGATAGATACCCTGAGGGGGGGGGGGTGAATTAGTGTATGGAAGACTAAAAATTCTTCTCCTTCAGATAATATTTCATCTATAATCAAAACACTCTTCTATCTCTTTATAAGAAAATGTGTGAACATAATTGAAATCATGCACATGAAAAATAAATTTTACATGATTCACCCCCACAAAGATACGTCTAAAGATCATAAAATGACAATGTTCTAATATAAAAAATCCACTAAGACTCACTACAAAATATAATGTTTCACCTAGATCATTTATATACTAATTAGTTTTCCTTTGCAAGGTTTAGGGACATATCACTACTTTCCCAAAGGTCACTCCCTATGTATCATTCTCTAGATCACTTTATAATGAAATAATCACCTTCTTCCTCTTCCATTTCTCACCACTATTGGAAGGAATTCACCCACTATTTATGGATTCATAGGTCCATTCATTATCACTAATTAATACATCCATAATTATATATAAATGCTCTATTGAATTTTAAATTTCATCCACTTGATGGATATCACTTTATCAAAGATTTAACTATGAAATCCTTTTTCAATAATTTCATGATGGTCACTTATTTAATAAATCTCCCTTATTTCGCAATACTCAAATAGCCTTTGTGAAGAAACCACCTTTCGCAAAGCTCACTTCATTATTAAAAATTAACTAGCCTTTGTAAAGCACAGAAATTTCAGTCATTATTTTATAGCCTTAATGAAATCATTTACTTTAATGAAGATCAAATAATTTTGTTTGATTTCATATCCTTTCATATCCCTTTCTCTTTAACCACCTTTTCAATCCACCTTTGCGAGCCACCTTCGTGAACCCCCTCACAAAATTTAGAGCCATAAGATTTAGATTAAGTCTCTCTACTTTTCTAAAGGGAGTAGAGGCCAATTTATATATGTTTCCTCATTTATAGAAGCTTTTATCCACATCATTACTATTTTAGGAAGATCCTTAATTTCCTTCATGATTCTCTCTCTCTAAGGATTCTCAAGGAAAACCATCATTTCATGATGCTCATCATTGTTGTGGAGGTCACTGTCAACTTATTAGATACTCCACAGAACCACCTTCAATGATCTAATTCTTCATGAAACCCATTCAATTCCCATATATTCATAATCCCATCATTGAAATCTTATGTTTGTGATGCTAGATAAGCTCCATATTTAGGACCCCAAAAATTTGGCAAACATTGGGAAACGATGTGACCTTGTGTACACAATTTTCTATAACACATCCAAGGAACACATTACTTTGCCTTGAATCTTTTTAAATATTCCATGTCAATAATCTCTCTATATTCCCCCAACATATATTAGAGAACCACTTTATCAACAAATATAACCAACCCAAAAGTGCTTAAATATTACATTGAGGTATTTTTTCCCAACAGTAACACCTCTAATTTGTATATTTATTACACCCTTAGAGTATGACACTATACTAGGCACTATAGGGTTATAAATAGACCTGAAACAATACTAATTATCTCATTACTAGCCTAGGAAGAGTAATATTTGGTTGGAGGGGTCATTAAAGAGTGATATAGGTTGTTAGGGTAGAAGGATAAGATGGATTGTGGAGTTAATAATGAGAATGACTACATGGGTTAGTAGGGAAACAATGTCAGATATATTTAGTAATCAATGTAAAAATTGGATAACAGCTAAGAAAATTGTATTAAAACCCCCCTAGGACTTGATGGATACACCATTATTCTTACTGATCATATTAATCAAATTTATACAAGTTTCAAGGTAGTTACCTAAGAAAAGATAATGCATCAATCTTTCTTTTTTTTGTATTTTAATTGGATAGAAATTGTAATAGGTTAAAACCTTATGTGTGATAAAAAATAATTAAATAATTAATTTTTGGTATTCCATATTATAGGTTTAGTTAAATCTATTGTTTTTTTTCTTCCGTAGGAATGCGTCCAAGTAAACATCCTCATCGGTATCATGATGAACATGTTTATAAATATTTTCCCACAGATCACCAGAGAGTACAAGTTATTGATGATAACACTTGTATGTGGAAAATACATGAGTTTTAGTTCCGAATTCCATATATGTATGAGGGTTTTATTTCATTATTAGTTGTATAAGTCTACTTAGAGGAAGTTTAGATAGCTTTTAGATCAATATTTGATCATAATGAGCACTGGTTCATATTGTCTATGATGATTCTGAATGAAGAAATGAGACAGTGGTGGATCTTGTTCCTCAAGGAATGTGAGGAGTCCGTGATCTCATGGGATAAGATCATAAAATTGTTCTAACTGGATTCTCTATCTTCAACCATAATCATTTCTTGTCTCTATATACTATTTTTTCATTGATAGGGGAATTGCAAAATTATGGATTTTGAGATTTTGAGATTTGTTTTAGTTCCCTCTTCTGATATGATTCACACTTACTTCTAGATGTGGAGTCCAGGGTGAGGCATTTTGAGGAGGCTTTACAATTAGAGGTCTAGTTCCATTCCACCCTTTTCATATTGTTGATATATCTTGAGGTGTTAGATAGAGTTGAGGTTGTTGATGATACACTAACAATAATTGTATTTTCATAAGAGGGGAGTCATCATGAATCTTCATGATTTAGAGATATGGTTTATCATTCCTTATTTCCATGAAAAAAAGAGTTTTCATACATCTAAGAGTTGGTCCCAACCAACAGTACCTCGTTTCACTAGGGTGGAGAAACTTTGTCTTATGCCAATGGATTAGACACATGTCTTACTTAGGGATTCCAATTAATCAATGGAATGAGTGCATGAAAATTTTGAGAAGTGAGTGTGCACAATGAGGTCCAATTCAGATTACTATATTGAGGATGTTTTAATGGCGGAAGTAGTAGTAGGGTGTTCCCATTTATGATCAAGAGAGAGGATACATGGATGGAAGATGTTATCTATAATATTCTCCTCTGTCATAGATATTAATCCATAGGTCTGGAGATAGTTTTAATAAGGCTTAGAGAGGACATGGGCTAGGTTATGGATATCACCATGATTTAAAATTTCCAACATCAGGAGACCCATATATCGATAGAGTAAATCTTTCCTTGTTTTCTAAAAGGGTACATGATTTGTTTAGTTTATAATCTACACACTCCATTATATCAACTTTCAATGTCCATGATTTGGGAATTGAGGTAGAGATACATCCAATTTCCATAGAATTTACTACACCAGATAAAGGTCAAGCTTATTTTTATGAAGTATGTATATTTTGTGATCTAGTATTGGAAATACACTTCTCTTGTGGAGAAATAAAATGTTTCCACATATACCCTTATGATAATATCCTAACTATGGATTGTTTGTATTTGGTGAAGGCTATCATGGATGGATTTCAGATACTGGTTGTGTTCAACAATGCTGATGGAGATATGATAGTGTTATATGGAAATATGGATCCTCAGATGTGTTAGAGGCATGTTTCGTCATTGTCTTCGTTCATGACTAAGAAAATGATTGTTTCATAAGAGTTTAAATTGAAGATGTTTCCTATGGTTTCAAGAGATTACCTTTATTTCATTACAAATGAGGTTTTGGATTTACCCCATTCATAATATATCATGTTTGTAATCAATATACAACCATGTGTTTCTCTTATCTTGAAGTATACATATAGGATGATAACTTATAATTAATTGAAAGGATTATATTTTTTTATGATTGATCTATAGTCAGTATATAATCATATGTGATTTAAGGATAATGATGTTATGATGACCAGATTTTTATTCCTTTATAAAAATTATGAGTTTGTTCTAATTTTGATCGGTGTAAGAAAGAACTCTAGTTGTATTAATGGGTTTGATGAATGAAATGTTCATAGAGTTCCTATATATGTTCGTCATGGTTTTCATTAATGAAATCCATGTACACTTTGTGTCTAAGGGGGAGCATTCAGATGATCATAATGCAATGTTGAGATTTCTTCTTCACCACCAGCTATTGAGAATATTAATGAAGTACGAGTTATGGTCTCTAGGATATTGATTCTTGGGGAATGTCTTGTCAAAGAAGAAGGTATCTATGAATATTTCAAAGATCAAGGTATCCATTTTGTTGGAATCCCCCATGATAGTAGAATAGGAGTGAAATTTCCTTGGTTATGTAGGATATTATATGAGGTTCATATCTAATATCTCTAATATTGGTAATCTATAGACAACATTGACTAGAAAAGTTCATGAATAATTAAGGAAAGTTTTTGTAATATTTCAAGTACCTAAAGTAGAAATGTATCAACACTTGAGTTATTTTTCTACCAGAAGTTGGAGATTATTTTGATCATTTTAGGGATGCTTCACATATTTTGTTGGGATCTGTTCTGATACAGTAGAGATCAGTTGTCACAAATGGGTATCAATAGTTACATTCTTATGGCTATATCAATTCCACCCTTTCTATTGAGTTGGTATCAGTCATGTTTTCCATGATTTTGTTGTGACATTACCTCATCGTTTAATGCTTCTTTTGTTTTCAATTATCATAAAATCTTGAGGTATCTCTCCTCCAAGTATGAATTAAAATTTCAACAGTGACAACAGATGAGGTTATTTCATGATTATGAAATCAAGATTTCAAATACACTAGGAAAGGGTAATCTGGTAGCTGATGAACTGATAAGGAATGAATGTAGTGATATCATTCCTAAAATTAAAGATTCATAGAGGGTGATGTAAGAACTCGCAATGATGAATCATGATATACGAGATATTAAAGACAATATTTATCTTTATTAGATGATGGAGGAATCGTATTTAGTGTAGTAGGTTGAAGATTCCCCCTAAGGGATTCCGAGGTTGAGTTGATGAGAGTATAATTCACATTTTGTGATCCCCTGTTGTATAAAGTACGGATTAACAACACGCCCTATTGTTTGGGGGAAGGATTTTTGTCCCTTTCAAAATTTATGGGGTGGTTATTAATGAGTTCCATATATAAACGTTTTGGTGCATCCTAGTGTGATAAAGGTGTACTATACTCTAAGATGTTGGATTTAGTGGCCTTGGTTGAAGTATGTAGTTAAAAAGATTTTTCCTCAATGTTTGGTCTGCCAGATTGTGAAGGTTGAGCACCATGTTCCCACTAGTTTTCTCTAGCCATTAGATTTTCCACAGAGGATGTGGGAGCATATCTCGATAGACTTAATTAACTGTATACCTTAATATTATTGATACTAAAATAATATATGGGTGATAGTGTACCATTTGAAAAAATCAACCCACTTCATAGTGATTAGGGAGTCATGCTAATTTGTTTTTTTTCGAGGTTGTACATGGAAGATGTGGAGAGACATCATGGAGTTCTGAGGATGATCATCTATGATTATGGTCCTTATTTTACCTATTGGGTGTGTATATTTATCTAGAATTATTTTAGTTATTATTTATTACTTCTAACTAGTTTTAATCCATTTATGGATTTCCAGATAGATTGGACTATGTATACTCTTGAGGAGATGTTGTGTTCTTGTGTCCTGAATTTTAGAGGATCGTGGATGAGGCACCTATATTTGGTTGAGTTTTCTTGAAATAATAGTTTTTTTCCACCATTTTTTTGACCTTATTTGATGATTTGTATGACTAAATACCCCGTTATCTATTGTACTAGAATAGGGTCTAAGAGTAAAAAAATTCTCAGTCTAGAAATAGTGAAGATAACAAAATAGATGGTTCAGGTGATATCAGAGAGGATTAAATGTAGTCACTGATCATCAGATTTCATATGTTGATCTTAGGAGGACACCAATGATGTTCAATTTCAAAAATCTTGTAGTATATAAGGTGACTCATAATCTTTGGAAATTATTGTACATTCATGGGATTATGTATTCTCCTTGGCTTCTTGAGCCTTTAAAGGTGATGGCTAATGATGGAGGTGGGGAATATTTGACGTAACATCCCACATTTATGAGTCTGACACATTTAATATTTCATGTGTCATAGATTCAAAGTTTCCTTCATGATGAATCTCATTTAATTGATTAGGGGAGGTAAAAATTGATGATGATAAAACCTTCAAGGAGTGTAATGTGGAGATCCATGACCTCCAAAAGAATGTGTTGTGTGGGAATGATATTACCTTGGTTCATGTATTTTGGTGTCATAGTAATGTTTAGGTGATTAATTTGTAGCATGATTAGAAAATTTATTATTATTACCTTGAGATATTTTTAGTTTATATATTCTCTTATATCATTTCTCATTTTGTGGATGTTGGCCCATTTCTAGGTTATGAGATGGTCCCTCTTGTCTCCTTGTATATTGGCGACTTTACTAATTATGAGTGTCATCTATCTGAGTGTATGTTTAGATACGATTGATATAGTTTCATTGTTTTGTTCATGATTCCTTTAATGTATGTGGCTTATCTCTTGAAATGATTAGATTTGTGAGATATATCCTAGAGGGTGGTTGTTTATAAGACCATTTTTTTCCTAATATCTAGGTTTGTTTTTTTATTTTCTTGAGGATGGAATGGTTTAAGAGTTATCTGATATAAGGAATTTAATTCCATAAGCCAATTACATCATGTTTCTTTGTGTGTCGGAGGTTCCCATTGGATGTTTCAAGGTGTTCAGGGGGAAATGTTGGGACTCAAAGGGGCTTCACTACTAAAAATGGTGTGGTTACAGTGTGAAACCTTGAGGATTCACTGTGGAGTATAACCATTGTGGTGTAGTAGGGATGGTTTTGTTGTAGGCTACATTTTGGAGGTATTTTAAAAAGTATGACCTTATTTTAGGGTTAAGTGTTGTTCATGGAGCAATTATGCTATGGAATAGTTGGTTTTGATGTTATTTTCAAATTAAGGGTAGTTTCTACATGGTGGGTTGGTTGGGACCTAACCTACCTATTAGAGAAGGGGTACTCAAACATGGTGATTAAGGATATTTCATAGTACAATTTCCACTTTTATGATATTCTCAATGTTTTTTATACATTGATTTAACTAAGGGGGCTACAACATGATCCCATGATCTATGCCATAGAATATATTATATCATCCAGTTCATCGTTGTGGTCTAGTAGGTTTTTAAGTAGTCCTTAATTTTTCAATGGGTCTATAAATTCCATAATCCAAATAAAACCTTATTTTATGTCAATTCTTTTACTCAAACCGTTGCTACCTGGAGTGGTTTTAGAGTTGTTTGAATCTGTTATTCAATATGGATTGATTTTAGCATCTCATATTTGATCCACATATATCTTTGGTGCATTCTACCTCTCTCGATTTCTTCTTGGGTCAACATTATTTCCACCCATTAATTATATCCATGTTATAGTGATTGATCTCCATTATTCTAATGGATTTTCCATTGTTTTTTCTGATGTTTTTCATGGACTGAATTCCTTGGAGTGACACAATTTCTTCATGGGAGAGGTAATCGGTGATTCATGACTTTGATTTATTCTCATGTGAAGAAACATGACATTTTTGTGGTAGGGTATTGGTTTCATCTCCACTAATTTATATAAAATTGTAAATTTACCAAGGTATATCCCTTTGGATGGTATTTTAATTTACCAAATAAATATTCAAACTAATTAAAGAACTAAATTGGATTTTATATTGAGTTCACATGTCATTACCTTCCATCTTGATAACCGTTTTCCGCTTGTTTATCAAGATAGTGTTCTGTCTATAATACTCTTTGTTTTCATGATGTTATGGTAGGTTTATAATGTTGAATTTCATAAAATGGTAAAAAAACATAAATATAATTTTTTTTTGGAATTTGGTAATTAAAGGAGAGGCATGTTCTACTGACATGGGGTTTCATTATAATTATTTTGTAATCAAATTTAAGGATGAATGTGTGTTTAATTGATAATTTTATTCCATGTGTCAATAGAATTGATTGAAAACATGAAGTTGAAACACATAATAATTTTAATAAGATTAAAAATTAATGTTGAATAATTTTTATTCTTAAAATCTACTAAAATATGGAAAATTATAGAAATCATGTTTTAATTGATTTAGTATCTTTTTATAGGTGATACCTTGAGGATTATATATATGAAACCTATGAAAATTAATTAGTTAATTAATTATGTAATAAAAATTGTTTGTTTGATAAATATAAATTTTTGGGGTTGGGATAGTATCTTTTCATATGAAGGATGAATTCCTTTTTTTTCGGGGCCATGTTTCCCTATATACTATGTTTTTTTCTTACTACATGTGATGTGATTTCGATGTGATATTTTCAATGTGATTTGATACTTTCTTATGATGGCTAAGCCTAGGATAGGTAATGATATATAGATATGGAGTAATGAGGTTTCAACAATTTTTGGATCTTATGATTAAATTATACATAGTGATATGAACATGGGTGTTGAGTATGGCTCTAGAGATGATTTAAGAGGTTAAAGATGGAATTACCCACTAATGTTCTTAAGATGGATGATTTCGTGATAATGAATCTATTAAATAGTGGATTTCCAATTTTCTTATGTTATTTAAATTCATTTCTCTACTGTATAAGGTAGTTTAATGTTCATGGTTTTATCTATTAAATGGTATCCTATGATATTTTCCTAAACGAACTAGCATTATAGAAAGATAAATAATTATTAGTAAATTTTTAACCATTGGGGATGATGTTTCGTGAATGGAAATGAGATGATCTTGAGAATACATGGCCTTGGTTCGGATTGTTATGGGAGGGAATGGACATTGTTTTCATGATAATAAAGAATTTATTAAAAAAAATTAACTAATGGTTAATAATATATAATGTTGAACAATGGAAATTAGTGGATAATTAATTAATTAAAAAAATATTATGGTTAAAAATAAAATATTTAATTTAATGTATATCTTTTAAATACTTTTGTACCTTTGGGATATCTAGTCTCTAATAATGGATACTTAGTGTATGAGTGATTATTGATGGAGTTGATCTTAGGAAAATGTTATTCCCAAAGTTTGTCTATAAAATATATCATATCATGTATGTTTTTGGATTTTATACGCTACACCACCCAAGTATTTTAGAGTTACTGACACCTAGTGGACTCTAGGAGGGTGTTTTCCCCAACATCCTACTATGGGGATGGATGGATGACTACCCCACCAAGCCTAAATCTATTCCTTTGTTAGTTTTATGTTCTGGTTTTCATAGTGATTAGTTTCCACATAAACGTGTATATAGGGATGTAATGGAATATAGTAATTTCACACACATGTATTTCTTTATATAGTATCAAAAATATTATTATTGGTATGGAATGTATAGGATATAGTGACTCATGGAACCTTATGTGGTGTATGGTTTTTGATTAGTTGAGGTATAATACCAGATGTATAATAATTTTTATAATAGTTGTGGTGGATCCTGAAATATCCTTGGATACTATATGTGGATATTTGGATGGGATGATGTATTTCACAATGTGAATGTTGTGATACATAGCACTTGTGTTAATGGTATGTATATTTTGTGAGAGAGATGGAAAACTACATGGGACATTGGGGAAGAGTAGAAAACCAACAGGAAAGTGGTAAAAGGGAACCTTTGTTGTTTTTATTAATATAATAAATGATCCAATGTATGAATTATCTAGTGAGAGATAGTCATGGTGTGATTGGGAAATTTAATTTTCTTATATAGGTGATGACTTAGGTTCTGCTAAAGTTCATTGGGTTTTATAATAAATTCATTATATTTAGCACAAGAGGATCAATGGATGATCCTACTATATATATTTTTAGTCTCATCCCACATATCTGTAATTTTTTTATTTAATTTGGATAAATCTATAGATCATATTGGATAACAATACCTAGAGTTTTTTTGGAGCTATTTGGGTTTCATGGTTGTTTTCATATTTCTCTTTTGGTATTTATTGTTTTTCTTTTAGTTGTTTAAATACTGTCTAACATTCATGTATGCAAATGAGTTTTATTTTATCTATCTGGTCAGGCTTTGGTTGGTGTATTTTTCTTATCACACACTTCTGAATGTTCTCTTACAGGTTAATTTCTCCCATTTTTATATATATTATACCCGTTATGCTATTTTCAAACCCAAATCCTACTAAATGTGGGGATCGAGTGGTCACCATCATCCTTCTCCCCTTACTTTTCTAGGAAGGATACTCATTGGGGGAATTATGTATGGAATATATCATCTGTAAAACATAGATTTTAGGAAATAACTCCAGTAAAATCACATGGATGAAGAACAGATCATCACAACATTCTAGAAAGTAGATACAAATAAACATCTTGAAAACATCAACCAAAGACAAAACAAAAAACTTCTGATTAATGAAACCACAATCAATAAAATATGATAACATATACAGTAGATCCAATGGGAAAAATAAAATGAAACCTATACAAAACTATGGTCCTATGTAGAATATGAATGATGAATTTCCCAACCAAATGACCCTAGACAAATCTATGAATTATAGGGAAACATCTCTGATGAAATTGTAAAATAGCCACTTGATAAAAAACTCAAATCTAGTATATATTTGAAAATAGTAAAAATAAAGACATTAATTGTAGAAATGTAAAACTAGAATTTATGATTCAAGAGAGATAGAAAATGAACCATATGATTATAGATAACATATAGAGATTACATAAACCATAGAAAACCACTTATCATTGATGTTTCTAGGAAATCTAAGGACTGATTTATTGATCAACAGATCAAAATGACCGAATAAGAAAATTTTCATTACTATTGTTGGGAGAAAAATTATCTTGATAATTTTACTTCCTCCCTATAATTGATTATTAAATATGAAATATCTTTTTTAGTTATCATTTATTAATTTTTAATTATTAACTTTTATGAGTAAATATTTTATAAATTCTAATAATTTATTACTAATTAGGAATCAAACCATTTATTTATTATTTTTTTAATAAATAAATACTGTTTTAATAATAAGATTAATAAAATTTACCATATACAAAAAACAACATAATTTCTTTTTTATAGTTGGTTCGTGTTAAGAGTGTGTGTGAGAGAATAGTGGAAACACGGGTGATATAGTGGTAAATAGTTGGTTCATATATAAAAAAGAAAAATAATAAAGTTGAAATTAATTTTTTAAAAAATAATAAAATAAAATTTAAATAAGTAATAATTAATAATTCAAAAAAATAATTTATATTAAGAAAAATAAATATTTATAGGAACATACATCCACAACATTCGTAAAAACATGGATATAGGCCTACCATCGCACCAAACTCATCCACAAGAACAATAAATGTGGTCATAGAAAAAAACATCGTTTGTGTCATATTTCTATGATTTTAACGACATTAAATACAATGAAATTATGTATATAGTTTTTATGATATCCTTGAGTCCTAGGAAGTGATATGGGAACATGGTTACCACAATCTTAGCTGAAGATAAGTTACCATGGTAGTGTGCGATGAACATGTGATATATGATATCCCCTATATAAATTCTAGAACTTTTTCTTGATCAGATTCCTTTGGATATGAATCAATGAGATTGATTCATTTATGGATATCAATTTCTGATATTAATTGACAAATTTTTCAGTGATTATATATCTCAAATTGGTCCTGTGTTATAGTAATTCTAAATTAATTCCCTGAGATAGTAACCAATGATCTTCTGACTCTCTTCAATTAATGAATAGATTTTATAAAATGGGTTAGATTGCATCAATTGCTTGAATTAATATTCATGATAGAATAAGTAAATAACTATTCAGTTCATGTATTTTGTTTCATTATCACCAAAGATGGTATAAAGACACCATTTAGGGACCTGTGCCCTCTAGTTCCGATCAAGGATCCAAATCTATTGTAATTACCTTAGAGGAAAGTGTCTTGTATTTATTTCTTCAGTTATACCTTTCATGAAAAAACATTTAAAGAGAAAAATATGAAACTTTCATCAGTAAAGGTACAATGATATTTTAAGTTCTTCTTTAACATGATTGACCAAGTATTTTATAGGTTTTTTTCAGTTACCATGATCATAAAATGACTGCCTAAACCCATCGGTGGTATCAGTTCCACCTTCAACAATGATTAAACATGTTTTTCTATTGAAATTTTAAAGAAAATGTATGTTGTAATGTGTTAGGGTCCATATCATATCATGTGATAAATATTATTGCTACAAATTTATCTTAGTCATAGTGCACAACATTTATATTCTATATGGAATTATATTTCAAAATCCCATAGACTTGTACTACACCGATAGCATAACTTATGATTAAACCACATGTTAAAAAAAATAGAGAGTCATGTTATATCAACTATATATGGGATATCATAAAATATTTGTAAAACCTTACAATTCCATATATCCCAAGTGACAATTTCAATCATATAATATTATTTCTTATTCCCCATTATCAATCATAAAATAAAAAAATCTGCAAAATTATAAAATTTAAATTTTTTTCTATTTTTTCTTAAAATTTATATATTTTTTATAAATGATAAATGTTAATAAATTTAAATAGGCTATTTTTATACATAAATAATGAATGAAATTTTCATGATTATATTTCATGCTTCTATAATAAATAATTTTTTTTTATTTTTTTATTCTAGAATATTCATTTTTATAAAATCATTTTGAGATATGTATATTATATATAATTTATGAAATAAATTTACTTTTATAAGTTGTCAATCCATGAGTTACATGCTAGGTGTGATGACAAATGATTTCATTTTCATATACCTTATCCTTAATTTTTAATTAAAAGTTTTATATTGAATTTAGTTTTTTAATATTTCTTAAATATTTTGGGTATTAGAGTTATGATTAATTAGATTACCTATTGTGTAAATTCTTTTTTTGGATAGGTAATTTGGGTTATACTTCCCACTTTCCTAATGGCATTTGATTTATTTTTGAAATGTGGGTGTGGAAATTGTCGCTCGGGGAAAACTCATGTCAACATCTACAATATCATATAATTATACAGCAGTTCATGAAAAGTTTATGTATATTATGTGTAAGGTGAATTTGGATATGTGTAAATATGTTTAACTTCTATTTTTTGGTGTGTAACACAAACTATGGGATATGTAAAGAGTTACAAATTAACATGGAATGAATATTGTAATTTGGTGGCTGAAACATGGATTTAAATCCTAAATCATTAGAATCCAAAATATATAATGGAATAAATCATGAGATAATAATGATTACATGAAATAAAATAGTTATGAATTTAATATTAATGTGGTTTATATTAAGTTGGTGAGACTCTTTAATAAAAAAACCCTCAAAAACTAAGGGTGGGTGTATGATCCAATCTTTATGACCAGTTGAAATTATGATTTATTGATCCACATTAATTATATAATTGAGGATCGTTCATGGTTTTAATACATATCATTAATGTTTTATGGGGATAATAGGAGTTGGGTTAGTAGATGTCCACACAATGGGCTGACCAGTAGCTAGGTAAGGCTCTAGTTGTCCAATCGGTTAGCTGATGAGACCCTCCAACCATACAGTGGGAAAATATCTAAAGGATTCACCTAAAGGAGACCCAAAAACATTCCAGGATGGACTCCAAGTATGAGAAAACATATTACCACGCGACATACTAGCTGATGGATTCAACCAGCTACCTGTGGGTGTCAGGCTGGATTGAAATAAAAAGGGTAAGAATAAAATTTTCTTACCCCAACACTCATGTTTAATATATGTAATCATATTCTAAGACAATAATTAGGTATTTATTTATTTTATAAGAAAATACTAGGAAATTGTTTCTTCTCAAATAAGTTACATTTATCTCCTGATTCATTTTTCAATCCAGATTGAATCAGTGAGTTCTTATTTGTCTTATATTACTCTTCTTGTCCTCATTGAATCCCCTTCTCTTGGACCTAATGAGGTGTGGTGGCCTATATCCATAGGGTATATTGGTATTTAAAATTGATAATGATTCTTGATCATTGATATCCTCTTTTTATTTTATGTGATGGGTGGTCTAAATCAACTCCCTAAAGTTTGGGTTTTTCCCTAGTATTTGAAAACTATACGATCACATCAACACATAGTGTGTGTAACCTTTCTAATGTGTAATTGATTAATTCTTCAGGATTGGGCCTCCCATGGACCATTTTGGGTTATTTATAATTGATAATGATAATTTTGGCTACCTGAGAGTTATGTTAACATTCGACCCTATGATGGAACATGGATTGAATGAATGTCTTAGTAAGGTGAATTGTATTATCATATGACCAAATATGAATTTATTGACAAAGAATAACTTTAATTTAAATTTTTTAATTGGAATTTAATCTATAATTGGAATGATAATGTGATGGAATATAGATATAACAACCAGTGAATAGTAATTGGGCATAAATGGAATGTGTAATGGAGTTGTTATAATTATTTGAGATAATTTGTAACAAGGAATAATTGTATAAATAATTGATAACCACTATGACTTATGATAACATGTTTTTAATTTTTTGGGTACTTAGTATTACACATGGAATTCTTTGTATATGGTCTTCATAAGACCACTTGACTAAATTTGTTTCATGAGGGCTTGGTGTATGATTATGTAATACCTGAGAGAAATATGTAACGGTATGTACTACATGAGGGATACATGCTTCGTTACACACTAACAGAGGGTTATGGGAACATACTGCATGACATATATATGCATTTTTACAAACTACCTAAGGTCAATATACATGATTACACGATTACTTTTCCCATGGTATGGTATTACACTATAGGAACACGTAAGCATCTCTAACATGGGAATTTTCAAAGTGCTTAGAATTTCATCATGATGGAAGATTTTACTAGTTAATGATATTAAATTTTTGACCCATCCTTGATTATATAATCCTCTAATGGTATAGGATATTCATTTTTGTAGGAAAACCCACCACAATACAAAGATTTCTAGCATTGAGATGTAGTAGGTATGGCTATCCTTGGGTGTCACCAAAGAGATTGAGGGTCAATATGTTTATTTTATATTCTATATTAAATTATAAATTAATACACCTATTTATTGTACTATTGTATGTATTATATATAAATACTAGATTATTTAGAAACCATGGGTGGCACCCATTAATTATTAATCACACCATGTTTGGTTAGTTGTTTGGTACCTAAGTAGAATTCATAGATGTAGGTTTAGGAAAGAGAAAGGGACCATGAAATTGATTGATTTCTTTTCTAGATGGGATTGAGGCATGAATATGAGACCAATAATGAGGTCATGGACTGAGGTTTTGTAATCTTTAATATTGAGTTTTTTTAGTTTCTTTATTGTATGACTTCATTAAGATATTTAATTTTACACACTAATATTACATGACATGATTTATTGGTTCTATTTTGTTTTATTGGTATTATTTTTTCATTTTATTTAGTTTTATTTCATTATTTAGTTATCTTATTTCTTTTATGATTTATACATTTTTTTTATAAGGTATAGTATCCCTACTATAATCCTGATACCCTTGTTGCTAGTCAGCAGCATCTTGTGTATGAGGAGACGAACTTGAGGCCATTTAACTCCCCATCTCAGTCATGTGATGAAGAACCAAGAAATTGATTTCAAAAAGAGGTAATATTTCCCTTGAATTTTATATTTGGGGATGGCTGATATGTACTAGGATGTGCCAGATCTTAATAATGATCTCATAAATGAGAGCATCTAACCCTTTTGTGAGGGACAACCCAGGTTCCAATTTATGTGATTGTTGTTCTTGATTTTTTTTGCTAATAGTTTTGATTTTATTTCAACATGGGTGATTCATTTTTTTGTGCTTTTATTATTTTTTGAGGTTTTCACTCATGGGGTAGTATCACACAAGGTGAGTGTTCCTGTAAATGGTAGGAACTTAGGGGAATATATTGACATGCATTGGTCCCACTAGTGAAATTTTTATCGCATATAGAATCTCGGATTATATATATTATGAAATGAAATCACTTTAAATATTATAAAACATTTAATAAATGATGTTTCTATTAAATTCAATCCCACATATTAAGTATTTCTTTGGGGTAACCTTGTACCCATAGTTATCTAAAGACATATTGACCTTCTGATGATTGATCTTGTTTTGTATCATGTGATATATGGAATGTGTAGACCCTTGTAGATAAAATGGATATAATTTATCTTCTATTTAATCATTAGGATACTAGTAACTAATATTACCCGCAGACATCTAAGATGGAACTTCTTATAAATTTGGGGAACAAGATGGGTGATCAGCCTCAGGATAGTTTACTATGGCTCATGTGATCCATAAATAGTCTGTATACTCACACCATGCCCATGATTCCCAATCTGATCAGTGATTTGAAATTATAGTGCACAAAAACATTCAATATATAGGGATTCACTCTGTAAGAATATTTTTTGATTGAGTTACTCCAAATGAACTTAAAGATCCTAGAGACACCTTCATGCCAGCAGGTGAAACATGCTACTTATATGATATAAGGAACGGAAAATAATTGATGAGAAATCATATGAAAAGTCATAGAGTAAAAGGATATAACATATGAGGAATTATTATAGAATTTTGTGAGTCACTTATACCTAAATATGTTGAGGTATGATAGGTATTCAAAGTTCATGCACCTGGAATCGGTAAGCATGTCTGTGATGGACTAGGCTGGATGTCTTATCGACCTACAATGTTTTCTATATATTTTTTACAGGATTATATAACATGGTGAAGAAATTATAGGAATGGATACATTAGGATATCAAGTTAGATGTTAATTTCATTCACCTGAGCTAATTATTTAACATTACGAATCTGGTTCTCATCATAGAAGGGAAACTGAAGGAGTTCATAGTTGGTAGGAAAGAATTCTCAGTAAGATTATTAGTAAAATATTATTCATGAATCAAGATACATCACTGTGACTATTACCACTAGGTAAGGTGTTGGTATAACAGGTAGGGGAGTGGGTATCCATCGTAAGACTATGTTTAGGGATAATTCATTTATTATGGTAAGGTCGTCCATAGAAACTTCCAGTGATATTTCTCTATTATGGAGTGTTTTATTTTATATGGGATGATCTATATGTAGTGGTTATATAGGATCAGTTAGTTGCTGCGTGGTTCTATAAGATCAAGGTAGCACTACATTTTTGGAATGATTCAACTAGCCCTGAAAAAAATCTAGATGTTTTTGTTCAATTGGCCCCTTAGGCCAAGGAAGGGGATGTTGTACCATGATGCAATAATAATAGTATTAGCAATAGATTCAATATCATGGTAGTAAATCTAGAGCCAATGGATGAGGGTTAAGTCTACTACATGGTATATATTCCACTCCTACCATTCAACATATGTGACCATCCACTGTCATAGTTATGACTATTGTATCATCAACCATTTCATGTCTATTGTTTGATACATGGACATTACATTCCATTACATATTCTAAATTTAACAATTTCTTGGTATTTTTTTAGGAAATCTTGGATATTTTTATGAACATAAAAATATAATTAACGGTGTTATCAGAGGGTATTTGACATTCAAAATAATTTCCTCTAGAAATTGGTGGATATCATTTCCATTGGAGATGTTCGTGAGGGAAATGGTAAGTCTCAATCTTATTCATTCCATAGATTGGATTATTCCATACCAATAACATATCAAATGTTATTATAGGAGAGTCACCTTTATATCTTTAAATGTTGAAACTATAACCATTATAGAGAAATGGATCTTCATGTCAGTCGTGTAGGGCCAATTTACTGAATATTGAATTATATCATGACCTAGATAACTATAATTAGTCTTGATGATGAAAAGTAACCATAGTGTAATTTTAATGTAGAAGTAGAGAACCATAATAATGATTTCTTGAAAAATTATCTTTCTTACTATTACACCAGGGTATCGAGTTCACCATCAAGTTGGCTTAAATAGCCAATAGTATTTCGATATCTCTTTTCAGGATAACACCAATGATGCTTCTAAAGTTGATTTTTTTTTGTAAGCTATGGAAGCTAAGGGATTCATATTAATTTATACTTCACTATCAAGTTCTCCCATTCTTTTCATCATTATGGTTGATTAAATTTTATAATTATGTGTGGATTATTGGAGACTAAACCAGATGATAATTAAAAACGGGTACCCCCTTCCATGTATAGAGTATATCTTCAATTAGAAGAGAGGTTATCATATTTTATCCAAGGATTAATTAAGGTTAGGGTTCCATTAACTAAGGGTGACACTTTTAAACATACCCTATTATACTTTTTTGAGGGGTTATGACTTGTATGAGTTCTTGGTAATTCTTTTTGGTCTAATGAATTCCCCAATGAAATTCAGGTCTTTGATGAATATGATACTCTTTTAATTTCTGAAACACTTTTTTCTGGTTTTTTATGACATCATAGTGTAATACTATTATGGAGATTATCATTCCAATCATCAAGACATTATTTTATGTATGCTGATAGAGCATCATTTATACGCCAATTTGTCTAAATATTACCTATGGATTAATAGAGTTAATGTTTTAGTTCACATTATCTATGAAGATGGAGTTTTAGTGGACCCAAAAGAGATTACTTTCATGGTATCAGAGGAATGACCCAAGAAAATATTAGTGATTCATAACATTCTTGTTCTAAAATTCTGTTATCATCATTTTACCTATGAAATATCACATATGAAAACACAATAAGTATGTGCTTACCAAGGAAGGGGTTATGTTTGTTAGTTCAGATGCTTGGGAGATACATGGTTGTACTTTATCAGATCCTCCATAGGTAAATGATGTAGTATGTGTGATTTTAGAGTGACCAAATTTGTTTTCCAACTTATTTCTTTTTATGGATTTCTTCAATGTTAATTACCTGGGTAATATCTATTAATGTGATATAGTTTGATTTTATACTATTATTATGAGTATCATTTATGACCTATATCTCTGATTCTTGTTATGGTTATAGAACTACCATCGAAAATTATTGAGAAGATATGTTATTTTGGGGAAAACCAGCCTTCATCCAACTCATAACCAATATGAATGGGTGATTAAAATTATGGAGAGCATGTTGCAAGCATCTGTCTTGGATTTTAGTGGTTTATGGGATAAAAATCTTGAAATTATTGTCTTCTATTATAATTTTATCATTCAGGCATCATCCTAGATAGATTATTTAGTGGTATTGTATGGAAGGTCATGTAGTTCAAATATATTATAATTAGAGGTGGTTGAGTTAGATCTCATTGATAATAGTCTCATACAACATATTTATACATAGGTTCAATAGATCATAAAGTTTTTTCTAACCATTCGTAGTAGGAAAGATCATGTGAAGACCATAGGAGATGACCTCTGATGAATGATGTTGGTTACTGGAATTTTCATCATTTATTTTATAGGATTGGGAAACAACATATTAGTAAGCATGGAAATCTAGAGCCTGTGTTTTTGGGGCCATTTGAGAAAGTAGAAAAATAGATCTAGTGGAACATCTATTGGACCGTCCAAATTGTACAATTTTATGATTCACATGTTTCATGTGTCATAGCTTCATAGGTACCACTCAAACCCTTCTCATGTGATAATTGATGATGATGTTGATATTGATATAGATGATTCCCCTGAGATGATTTTTTGGAATGAAAGTCCATATTGAGGAAAAATCAACGAGAAAAGACCATACCTCTAGTTCGAGTGATGTGGCAGCATGGTCTTGTTCAAGAGGAGACCTAGGAGTGGGAGTACTATATGTTGGTGTAGTGGAACAATTTTTTCATTGATAACCAAAAATGATGTATGGGAGAATAGCTCGAGGATGAGATATTTTATGGTGGGGAGGTTGTTAGAACCTGAATTTCTGACTTGGAGCATTCCTCAATTTTTTATTATGTTTTAATTATGTAATCAAGGAACATTATTGGATATAATCAAGGTATAAAGGGTATCTAGGGGCTCAGAGGAACTGAGTTAGTTGAAAGAAAGATGATTAGATACCTATTATCCTAGTAAAACTACAACAACCACACTGGTCACCTGCTGGGACTCTTTTTGCTGGGACCCCCAACATGAGACCCTTTTACTAGATAGTAGGGTGCTCCAGAATGGAACAAAATGAGGGAAACCATTGGCTAATCCTTCTTGTTTGGATGAACTAGAATAAATTGGTATATATTCATGTTTTATTTCCTTAAAATCCCCATTTTTTCATTTAATCACTTTTGGTAACCCTAATTTAGGATTTGATATTTTTGAAGGCTCTTCATGGCTCTTATGGATTCACGAACAACTCTCTTTGGTCTCTTTATCTGTTCTTCACTCCAGATAACTTGAATCGATGATGTATTGTTTGATTTAGTGAATCAAATTTGTTTTCTACCTTGGATCCCCTTATTTAATAGTTGATGATATTTGGTGACAGGAAACAAAAGTGGATGGTGGTTTTTCATATTGATTTGGATTCTTTATCATTTTCTTCAATATTTAGATTAGTGTTCTAATAAAAACTCCCTAAATTATATTTTGTTTCATTAATATTTGAAAAAATAAGACCAAGATGGAATTCCATAAACATTACCTATCTAAATTGGAATTGATTAATAATTTATGCATAAACCTCTGATGGATAATCTTGTGTTCATTGTCATTGATACTGGGACTACCAGACATATGAATGGAGTTTCAACCATTAACCCTAGGTTGGAACCTGGATTGAACAGAACTAGATCCCTTGATGAATCGGGAATTTTAATGTAATAGCTTAACAAAGTGAATTGGTTTAGTATACGAACTAATATGAATGGATATTTGATGAATCACATGGATTGAATGTATCTAATATGCAATTAATTTTGAATTATCATGATAATGTGATAGAATATATATATAACATCTTGTGAATGGTAACTGGGATTATGTAATGTGTGTGATGGAATTTTTATAGTTATTTGATATAATTGGAAACTTGTAATAAATGCATAAATGGTTTATAAATATAAATTTGTTTAAATTATCTATTGTGGATTATGATAACATGTTTTTCATTCTTCACTATTTGGTATTAAACACAAGATGATTTGAATATGGGATTGTATAAATGTTTAATGAAATGTGTTTCCTATGTTTTTGGTGCATGGTTACATACTACCTGAGGGATTGATGAATGGTTATGTACAACATGAGATATAGATTCATGGTTACACACCACCTGGTGGTTAGATTCAGGAAAACATACAACCTAAAGGATATATGCATTGGTATAACCCACCAAGGGCTAGATGAATAGTTACATGTTACTCTTTCTTGTTGTGTGGTATCACACCATGAGAATACAAAAGGTTCTTAAGGGTGATAATTTCTATAGATCACATTATTGATGTCAAACATCAAGATTCACTAGTTTATGATATTGGATGGGAAACTCATCTTCGACAAGAGAATTTGCCAGTGGTATGGGTGGTTTATCATTATTATAAGAATCTACCACTCGATATAAATATTATGCATCGATCTAAATATGGCATGGATGACCCTGCGTTTCACCCCGATGAATGAGGTTTGGTAGGTTTATTTTATTTTTTTTCATTATATTGTTCACTACGTCCACTATTTAACACCCTATTACATGAACTATTTATTTATATTATATTATTTAAACACCATGGATGTTGGCCTACTGAGTTATACTCACATCCTATTTATCCCACCATTAGTACATGGGTAGAATTCATTGATGTATGTTTAGACAAGGGAAGAGACCCTTGGATTTATGGATTTCTTAAATGGATGGGATTAGAGTATGTTGACAAGACTAGACATGGGGTTTGGAACCGGGGTTTTGGAGTCTCTATTATTGTGTCTGATATTTTTTCATAGATGTATGAATTTAGAATTACATTTCAGATGGCATACAATATAGAATGAAATTGTTTTTTATTATTATTATTTTTAGAATTCATCATTCATCTGCTTGAGTGGTATACCATAGTCTAAGTTTTTTGATCAAGAGTTCCATTTATGAGGACATTTCATTTCTCAGTGTGGAGTATCCATATAACAGTCAAATATTAAAGTGGTGGTATCTTGGGTATCCCAAAAGAATATTTTAAAAGAACAAAATCTTCTTGGTTTGACAGGATATTATAAGAAGTTAAATGTCTGAATTTTATTGGATAGTGACTCTTAAAAACATTGGATAAGGAGGATCAACCCTTTCTATGGATTTAATAGTGTTAGGTTGATTTATAGTATTTAAAGGAGAAGCTTGTCAGGGATACAGTTCTTCATCAATCAGAGGATCACTACTAAAAAATAGACATTTATTATATGTTATTTGTGACGAACTCTCATCCGTCAAAAATGAAAATCAAAATATTCAATTTCTCACGACAGACAAAACGATACATATCCGAAAAAACATTCAACGTGATGAAAAATAGTGATAAATATTTTGTATTTAACTATTGGTCTTGGAATGATTAACTGTGATATAGAAAAAAATGTTATTTACAATGTAAAATATCATATGTAGTTATAAGTCTTGCCAAAAATATTTTCAGAAATCAATCACCCATCATGATTTATCTATTATCAAAAAGCATAAAAATAAGTATCACAATGATCCCTTTTTTCTCAAACTAATTTTTGTCATATCCCTTGTTAAGAATCCCTCCCATTCATATAACACTCTAGCATTATCCCCTATCCTTCCTGATTTATTCCCATTTTTCCTCAATTGATGTTCAAATCCACTGGGTATGAACTTATCATCCATCCTCCTTCCTTACTATTCTGACTCCCCGTTTATTCTCATTGCAATTGGTTCTACCAAACTGTAGGTCTATATTTTTACCTGATTTTTATGGTTTATTTGGTATTTAGGGTTCCTATGGGCTTATTCACCAATATTTGTATGTCCACCATCAAAGGAATCACATTTCAGCTCCCTGCATGTTGATTCTACTTTATTTGAGGTAGGTTACACATTTTTTATGCTTTATATTTAAAAATATAGTTGTGTTTGTTTTGTTTTATCTTTTCAATTTGAGTTTAATAAATATTTTTAATGAAAATATTTTTTCGTTATTTTTTTGAAAGCAGGTTTCCATGTTTTAGAGGATTTCTTTAAAATTAATTACCTCTTTAGAGATTTTTCTTAAAGGATTTGTTAGCATAATCTACACGTTATTTTGTGCATTATGTTTTTATTGAATATTTGATCTAGGTAATATTTTGAGTTTTGAATGATTATTGATTTATGATTATATAATTCAATGTGTTTAATTTTTGAATTATTTCAGGAGTTGATTTTGTTTGAGAAAACTGGGGTGCCATAGACCTTAGAAGCCTTAATCCATTTACCACGATGATTGATTCACATGTTTACTTATATGCTTCTTTCTATGTTTGAGCTATTACAAATATTGACATATAAATATTTAATTTATTATACATATTAATACTTTTAATGGTATTGATTTTTTTATTTTCACATATCATTTTTCAATGATGTTCAATTATCATTCATATGGTATTTGATTATTTCCCTTGTAAGAAATTAGTTATCATTTCTTATCAATATATGTTAAATTTTGTTTTTAATTAATAATTACTTTGTTTTAGTTGAGAAATATTTTTTAATAATTAATAAAAATTTTCTAACAGCATATAATAATATATTAAAAATATTAACAATAATTAGTAAAAATTATTAAGAATTAATAGAAAATTAGTAATAATTATCAAAATATTTGTAATAATTAATGAATAATTAGTCAATATTAGAAATAATTAGTAAATGTTAGTGATAATTACTAAATATTTTTATATAACATCAATTTTTATATTTTTATTAAAAATTAATAATAATTAAAAATAAGTAATGTTTTTTAAAATGTATTTATATTTAATAATTTAATTTTATTAATTACTGTGTAAAAATAAATAATTATTAATAATAATTATTTGAAATTTTTCAATAACATGTAAAAAATATAAAATATAACAATAATTATTATGTTTTATGAATAATTAGTTAAAATTTCTTATTAATTTTAAAAATACACAAATTTTTTAAATAAATTTTAGTAATTAATAAAAAAGCAGTCAATGTTAGTTATAATTTGTATATGTTAGTAATAATAAATAAATATTTTTAATAATCTTCAAATATTAGTACACTATTGTAAATTTTAAAAAATTTAAAAAAAATCTATGAAATACTAATAATTATTAAAAATTAGTAATATTTATTTAAATTTTATATATATATAACAAATAATTGGTATTACATAAAAAGTAATTATAATTTTTAGTAAAAATTAATAAATATTTGTATTTGTTAGAAATATTTTTTAATGACATTTAAAAAATATAAAAAACACTAACAATGAATTTTTTTTCAATAATTAATATAAATTTATTAGTAATTAAAAATATTATTCATAAATATTTAATAATCTATATAATTAATAAATAAATTTTTAATAGTAATAATAATTAGTGAATTATAGTAATACTTAGTAATTAATAGTAATAATTATGAAATATTATTAAATTATAATAATTAGTTATAAATTGTAGAAAATATAAAAATAATATATATTTTTAAAATGAGAAATAATTACAAAAAAATTTATAATATTTCATAAAATTGTACATAATTATTAAATAAACTATAATAATTTAAAAAAAATTTGTAAATATTATAAATACTTAGGAAATGTTGGTAATAATTAGTAATGTTTTTAATAATTTGTGAGTATTATAAATTATTAATATAATTTGTAAGAACTTTTAGAAATTTTAAAAATAAAAAAATATTTAATATATGTTATATTTTAAAAAAAATTAGTTATAATTAGTGAAGAATAGAATTACATAATAATTATTTGTAATAATTAGTAATAATTAAAAATATTTTTAATAATTAGTAAAAATTATTAATAATGTTTTATAATTAGTCATAATAAGAAATAAAAAAAAATTTAAATTATTTATTATAATTAATCAGGATGAGTAATATCTTTGTTTTATTTCATTTCTTTTTAAGAAGAATTTGGACTGAGGAAGTGGAATTAAATTTTTATTATGTGTCTCTAATTGGATAAATCGTTGAATGAGTCTTAACTAATTTTGTATAAATCATGTCTACATTGAGGGTGTTAAAACATTTATATCATTTCCATCATCAAATTCATAATTTATTTTTAAAGAAACCTTTTCATGTTCATATAAGAAATGTGATCTCATGAGATTTGAAAACACTAAAATTGTTAGACATTATGTACAATTTTTTGGTTTTTAGAAAGATAATATTTTTTGGTATCAACATGGTGGAAAAAAATTAGTATAAAATCTAATTTTTTTTAGTCTCAAATCCATCACTTCAGAATTTAGTACATGTGGTAGCTGAAACATCAATTCAAGATAAAAAATCATAATCATATTATAATTCATGAATCATAAGCATCACAATTTTAAAAATTATAGAAATCGTATAAGGCGGTGTTATTTCTGAGTAGCAATATAAGAAAATGTGAACTTGTTACAAAATTTATGGATGTTAAATAATATTTTAGAATGTAAAAACTTATTTTAGATAAAATAATTTATTTAGCTAAATAATTATTTCATAACAGAAATACATCGCCTATGAGCTTCTATTAAAGTAATAAGTTGATCCATAATATATGTATTAGTTATCAGAATATACATGCGTGTTAAAATAAATGCATATTATAATATGGAAATTATGAATCATTAGTTTATTGTTATAAATGTGGGGAATTGTGGTTTAAAGAGGCACAAATAAAGAATTACCAAAATCACAATGAAAGAGTTGTTTTATTTTCTAGTTACACCATGTTGAAAATATTTATTTATGTCTCAAAACATAGTTGCATAGATGACATGTCATATTTCACATATTTTCATCAATAAATAATTAAATCATCAATGTGATGGCGATTCCTAGAAACAAATTTATTAGGTTCATCCCTCTTTTTCTTTATATCCTCATAATATTTGGTTTAGTATTTCTATTGTTGGGGTTTTCCATTCGGTGCTTTCAAAAATAAATATTCTTCTTTGCCATTTTTCCTATCTATATATAACTTACCTCCTTGGATATTGATGAATATATATATATATACATATAGGATTATAAATTCAAGTATATACAAAGAAGAATATCCAATATAATTTGATACCAATAATTGATGAGTTAATTTCATTATGGAATGACTGCGCAACTACATATGATAAAGTTACATATCATAAATTTACATTGAATGAAACATTAATGTGAGAAATTATTAAATTTTCAATATATGGTAAGTTATTATGATGGAGTACACATGTTTTAAAATCATGTACACACCACATCGCATATTGAAAATAATTTATGCTTATCAATGGAATAAGGACTAGTTTTTTATATTAATCCTAGATTTCATCATATGGAACACTCATTTTGTAGGAATAGAAATAATTTTACAATATATATGAGTGAAGGAGATTAACATCCATATATGATCTCAAATATTTATCTAAAATATATCATGTCTTCATTATCGCTTATAATATTTAGAGAATCTATAAACGAATAAAAATATAAGGTTTTCGGAGTGATTGTAATTGGATAAAGAAATGTAATTTTGGGGACCTACCATATTTGTTTGATTTTTTTGGGGTTTTCACATGTTAAATTAAATGAATATTGAGAAGAATTATTTTGATAAAATGTATCATACATTATTGGAAACACCTGTAAAGATAAAAGATAATGTAAATATATAGTTAGATCATTCCCACATTTATAAGCACCCCAAATTTGGGTTATTCAAAAATAAATGATCACACAATCTAATAAAGACATTTTTATGAACTTTTAAAAGATATAAATTTTTTATTATGCTAATTGACTATATATTTGGGGTTAATATATGTTTTTTCTTATAATTTTCCTCATTTCATCATAATTAGACATATTACTTAGATAAAAATTCATGAATGTCATGTAAAAATGGAAATAATATGACCTATTGTTCTTAGATGGATGTTAAATTATTTTTTATTTGACAAGTTGGATGAAATATAATATATATTCAAATATATTTTTCTATAAACATCATTTTTTTCATTGGATATAATGAAAAAAGATCTTTTTTATTTTATGTAAATTTAAATAAATATTCACACTCGCCATCATTGGATAAATGGAAAATTTATAATTTCATTTGCTATATAAATCTAAATTTATAAGGATAATATAGTTAAGATAGATATTCCCACTCAAGAGATGTTGGAAAATCATGAAAAAGATAGTACATAAAAAATCATCGGTTGAAGGGTCAATATTAGAAGCACACTTATAGGTAGATGTTTCAAATTTCTTCTCTTATTATTTTTAATTTGAAGATCCATCAAAACATTATCTAAATGTTTAAAATGAGGTAAATTTTAATGATGTCACATACTATCAATTTTATTAATTAATCATCTTGATATTAGTTATGGGGGATATCGTGAATGATGTATTTAAGATGAAGAATAGTCTCAATCTCATAAATATGTTCTCACAAATTTTTTGGACATGACATGTTTTTTGTAGTAAGTACAATTTTTTATATTTTTTTAATTTTTTAAGAGATTGATTTGTTTGTATTATTTTTTAGACTATAAGACAACCATATAAAAATAATTTCAAAAATATCCTTAATTCTTTTGAATATTGACAATAATATATGTTTTTAAAATTGGTTACAAATAATGGAAAGTTAAGTTGTTTATGGTGGAATATTTAATAAAATTTCTAATATTATCAATTATTAACTTGTTTTTTTATTTATATGAATCACAACATGAAAATAAAATTGATACTTGATTATGTGTTCTAAAAATATCTCCATTCAAATTGGTAGTAACATGTAATAGGGTGTGGTTAATGGATACTATTTTTATACTCACACATATGGTTAATCCAAGATAGAAATTTATATCGATGTTTGTTTGAAATGATTTCATCTTAAATAATGTGAATTTTCCATTTATGGAATTCAAGATGAAATAATTGAGCTATGTTATCTTAGAACAAGTTATGTAACACCATTTAAATGTCAGTAGTTTTATTCTTAAAGATTTTTGTGATTTTATCCATGATATCGAGTTGTTGAAATTAAATATAATCTTTTTTTCATAAATGAACTATTTATGTTGGAATATAAAGAAAATAATTTTTATTATAAAAATTACTATGTTGTTTTGAGATATTTAATTGACTAGTGGAGTTTACTAAAAATAAATATCATGAAAATCAATTTCTTAAAAATGATTATGCTTTGGTGGAAATGAAATATATTAAAAATTATCACGAAAATTTGATGTACTCTTATTTAACTCGATGAGATATAAATATTGATAAGAAAACACCCCATAGTTAAGGGAAGATAATATTAAAATTGTTGATTGAGTAATAAGGGATGCTGAAACTAAAATTCATATTGAAGATGATGATGTTGAAGAGGAATATGAATACATTGTCATCGATGTACACGAGGATAGAGAAAATAAATAACATATTACATTATTTTTTATATTTTTTTATATTTGATATCTGTATTAATATTTATTTACATGTAAGATTTTTTGTTTCATATGTAATGTGATGGTCCTAGATATCATCTTTGTTTCCTAAATAATACTGAGACGCCCAATGATAAAATTGATGACTATTCATTTGACTCCCAGAATACTTCAAAAACTACTTATATTAGTAGGGGGAATGAAGTTTCTAGATGGATTATTACATACCTTGTTCGTAAAATATTTCCATATCATTATTTTTATTACTGTTTTTAAGGTATATTCATTTTTTCAGTTATTTATTTTATTATTAGTTTTTATATAATCTTATATAATATTATTCCATATTTTTAACATTATTTTTTGGTAATTCTGATGTGATTCTGTGAAATTAATTTTCTATGACATGGGTTTCCTGAGATCAACTTCCCATTGGTGTTCGAGATCATATGCTCGACCACTGAATTTTACGCTAATAAATAATATATTTTATTTTCAATTTATTTAACTAAAAACATGTTATTTTATGTTTTATTATAGAATTTATGGTATTCTATTATTGATAGCTTGGGGAATCTTATACGGTATGAATAAGAGATTTATATATGAATATTTTATCATCGACTCTTATAAAACCTATAAATGAGAGAAAAGGATAATGCATCCATTACTTTTTTTGAACAACAATTATTCTCTAATTGAACTACCTGTATCTTTTCCTAGTAATGATATAGATTGTTCTCCAACTGTATTAGAGAGAATTTTAATAGGTGGTCATCATTTGAATGACAAAGTGGGAGGCAAGAGTTCAAGCATAGGGAAGAGAGTTGTATATTTGGTATATAGTGATGATATATGGTAATTAATTTTATTTATTAATGTATATATACTTTAAATATAATTTTTTTTATATTATAATGAACAATACTGAATCCTATATTACATAGTTTTAATTTTTAGAGGAAATATACCCAGATACTAGTATATGAATGTTTTTTAGCGATAGATGACGCAAGATTGTGCTTTGTAATTTTCATAATGATTTACATAAATTATGTTTATTATTATTCAAATTTCTATTTATATTTGATGGAAATGCAAGAGACTGATACTTCCCATTTATTGGATATTCAATATGATACTGAAGTAGATTCCATGTGTGATTCATGTTTTGATGAGTGGTCATGGATATGGGCGACCATGCATGGTGTCTAGAATGGTTAAGAGACTGTTATTAGGTCACAATTGACTGCTACTATTTATTATGGTACTTCCATTATGCGATTAGTTATATAAAATGGATATCATATAGTGTAATCATTTTTTAATATATATTATGAAGAGAGTCGGTGAGTTCAGGATGAGATTCTAAAAATAATGCAGAGAGCATGGGAGGAGGAGTGTGAGAAGTAGCATCTAAGAGATGAGAAGATGTTAGAGCACTTGTAATGCCTTGAACATGGTTTCAGCAAGGATTTTCATACCCAATACCATTTAGGCGATCCTCTAACATGCTACCATTTTATCCCCATTTCTTATAGTGAATTCCATATATGTTGGTTTGATAATCATGTTATGTGTGAAATGTAATAAATATTCTATTATAGTTTATTAAAACATATTTTTATTTTTTATAATTTTTTATAAATTTTTAATTATATTTATTTATTTTATACATTTAATTTTTTTGAATAATTTTAAATTAGTTTGGTAAATTTTTTAAATATATTACGAACTTATTTGTGATGAAAATAGCATTCCACCATGAAAAAATTATTTTTTCTGTTGATGGTCTCTAATAATCATATTTGTGATGTTGTTTTCTTTGATAGGATTATTTTTTGTGATGGAATCACGTCACAAATTAATTTTATATATGGTCATATATCACAATAAAACCATCGTAAACAACCAAAAATCTAGGTTTATAGGGTTATTCTTCTGATTTTTATTGGAATTCTTCATGTATTACCTTGGGTTTCATGTTGACACAATATAGGGTAGTTATATATTTTTGTTCTTGAATGTTATGAAATAAAAAAATATAACTATCGAATCCATGATATTGAGCATTATTTGGTTGTGTTTTCTTTGAATGCATGACATCACTATATTACTAGTGAGTTCTTTGTGAAATTCACTGATAATAAAATCCTAAAGAATGTTATCGGCCAGTGTTACCTA